>OZ007499.1:115762810-116962810 GCA_963931805.1 Microdon myrmicae
AATAATAACGACATCAATGGAGATGATGCAATGCCTAACAATGATGAGGTGGCTCCCGAAAATAGCGCCGAGCTTGACGGAGAACTAGAAAACAACAGCAATGCCAGCAGTTGCAATAACTTGCAAGCAGGAAGCGACAGCGACGCCAGTTACAACAGTGACAGCCTCAACAATAACGATAATCTAGCTAACAACAATACGAACCACATCATCAACAATAACAACAACAATTCGGACAAAACCGATGAAGAAGAACGCATCAAGTACTTAACCGATACGGAAGATCTAGAAGCGATCGAGCACGGCGAGAAGTTCCTGAAATGGCTAGAAAATTGTAGCAATCCACGGGTAACTTCTGTTCAACTGATGCATCTGCGTCTATTAATTTCCGCTATTAAATCTGGCAATGAGAAACATCAGGCCAAAGATAGTGACGAAGAGAACAAGGTGGCTAAGATACGCCGCCGTAAATAGGATCAACCGAAATTGGTACTAGATGCTGGTGAAATTGCAGCAGCAACATCTGATGAATGGGATACTGAGGGAACAAGATCAAACCGAGAAGATGAAACTACTGTCGACGAAGAAGAATTCTGCACAACTTATAGAGAGAAGAGCCATAAAGATGACGGAGAACTAGAAACTTGGCAACACGAATACTATCGTTATACATACTCTCCACCAGCTACTCTCCTCAACACTTACAACATCTACCCATATTGTGACGTCATTGAGCCTGCTATAGAGATTTGTAGTTCTCTCTGTCCTGAAACTGCCGATGACGACGATGACGACGATGAAGAACCCCTACCGGCAGACAATTGTTCCTTAAGTCATACCTCTGAGCCTGAACTGCTTGACCCAGCATCGGAACCATGTCCAACTACAGAACCGAGCAGCGACACCGATAAATTGCTCTAATGAAATACTTCTACTAGTTTTAAAAATATTATTTATCTTATTTCATGTACGAATTTAAAATTTTCATTTATGTAATTCCTATAGTTAAATTTTTATAAAACAATCAAATAATCCAGCAAAAATGACAAAGATTAACTAAAACAGAACAACAAAGAACTAAAAAAAGAAGAAAAACCAAATATAAGAAGATGTAAATAACTTATTTTATTCTCTCATTTACTCCTCTCCTCTTAGAAATAGAACTTAAATATAAAATTAAAAAGAAAAGGAAAAAAAGGCAAGAATAAAACAAATAATTTTAAAAGAACCCCTCTAGACAAATGTTATCGTTAGTTAAATTATTAATAGTTATAAACATAAAATGCGAATAATACAAAACAAGTGAAAACAAAATAAATACATTTCCAAGTAAAAAAAACTTAACTTTTCTACATTTTTGAATATCATTTTTGTAAAAAAAAACAAGAAAAAAAAAACCAATTAAATTAAAACTCTTAAGAAAAATAACACAAAACAAATGGCCACAAATTTTAAATAATATAATTGTAAAAATTTAATAACAATAACTTTCTCTAAGCATGTATGTGTATTATTAAACCTAATTCAGTAACCGATAAAGTTAAATAATATAAAACAGTGTCATCAAATCGAATGGCATAATTTGTTTGATGTACATACGGGAGAAAATACTTTTTCCCAGACTAAACACATTTCGAATTTAGTTAAAAAAAAAACGGAAAATTAAATAACAATAAAAACAAAGGTGCGGAGAGAATTAAAACAAGAGGAAAATATCAACTATACAACATATATTTAAAATATCGAAATGCGTGCTCCACGTTCTGCGAAACCTAAGAATGATGTAAGATTAGTATTAATATAAAAATAAAATGATAAAAGAGAACTTCATGTATCTCACTAGAGACGAAAGTCCACAACCATTATTTTCTTGCAATCGTTTTAGTAGAAATTTTGTTTTTGTTCAATTTACCCTTAATCTTAATTATTATTCCTTATTTCTATTATGAATTGTTTTAGTTTAATTTTCGAACATTCCCCACATGAGATCATGATAAAATAATATATTATATAAATAGTAATAATATCGTTTTTTCCCCTTTATTTTTGTGAGCGAAAGTGTTTTTCTTTCTTGTTTTTGTTTATTTTTAACAACATATTTCTACTTTTTTTCTTAATATTAAGAAATGCTTTTATGAATAAAATGTTATCTTAAATCAATTGATTGTTTTTATTTACAAATTTTAAACAAGATTTTTCAGTGAATAAAATTGTAACAAAAACTTGTAAAAGATTTCTCTGGTTGTTCTGTGTTCGTTTTTTATTTTCAAAGATGATAGGAATTTTAAATGCAAGTAAATAAAAAACAAACAAAATAAATATACGAGCATCTCAAATAAAACTATTCCATTTAACATTTATTTTACATAAAACACATCACTCCAATGGGCCTTCAAATTTTAGAAAGATGTTTCCGTTGATGGATCACCAAGTAAAATCCGGTGCTGGTTAGATAAAAAAAAAAAGGTAAGTTGACAAAGCAGATATTACCACCTGGATCAAACCTCCTTCCCATCTTAAGAGGATGCTAATACCCGTATGGTTTGTATATTCAGTATTGTTAATGCAAAAACCATAAACATCCCTAAGATATCCGTCCTCACGCATTTCGTGCTTTTCAGGCGGAAATCTCGAGGACAGATCGTCTGAAAAACAAGTGTCATTAACCATCGGGTGATTCACTTGGAGTTACTCTTTTCAGTAGGGATTTCACGAGCGATCATTCAGTCAAATTGCCGTGGTAATTTTGTTCGTAATTGTTTAACATTTCATCACGGAAAAACTTAGCTCGGTACAAACTATCTAGCTGTATTACGAAAATCAGCAACTCATGGTCCACATAGCCGGCTTACCGATCACACAATTCGCCGTATTGTGGCGATTCCACCAAACCCAACGGTTTGCTGTCCTAAAAAATCCCCATGACTTGCACCCAGTCTGCACAAGCTTTCGCTAATGCAATAGCATTAGCATCTTAAATGCTTCACGCATTAAAGAGAACAAATTTGTAATCAAAACAGCCCTTGGAAAAGAGAATTCTTACCTGCATGTATAACTTGGCATTTAAAATCCCCTATAAGCGTTCTCTCCAAGCTTATCATAAATTCCCTGAAAGAAAATTCATCGGTTCGCATATCATACGGCCCCATGTCAGGGAATCTTACCCTTGAGTTGGGTAATCCCAGCCTCAATATGTGTACATAAACTTTATCTATGCACACATCGCCTGTCGACCCTTTTAGCCAGCAATAAAATACCAAGCAGCTGCATGCAGTTAGCGCAATCGACGCTGAAGCCAATTTCCCCAAACTCGCACCAAGTGCAAACAAAGAACGCTGTTCCTCCATAGCCTTTCTGGCGATAGCATAAACAATCCATATCGTTTGTGGTATCCTAAACGCAGTTTGCATTTAATGAGTGGCTGCTATTTATCTAACTGACCCTCATTATCGAACGATGCATAGGTCGTTTTTCCCTTTGTATTGTAATTGCCCTGAATACATCCCTCATAGCCGCGACGCACATTTCAAACAAAGCTCCAATTAGCATCCGACGAGTTTCGGTTTTGTTTGCTTTACCAGACTCGCATCCCATGAATGCACATTTTCCCTTTCTTTGTTTAGATTCTTTCCCAAGGCTGTGATCCATAAAAGAACCAATGTATGATCTTCTGTATGAGATCTGTTTGGTTACCCCAAAGAGAGACTTTACGTCTCTCTTGGAACAGGAAATTCATCCTTAATTTAAGAGAGCCAGTTTCACTGGCTGAATTCCTGCCGACAACGATTGAATATCGAGGAGTCAAATTCCATCCGCTGACCGCAATGGTCATGCTAACTCCCGCTCTCCGTAGCGTTGCGACGCGAATATAATACAACCGGAGTCGTGATCGAGTAAATGGTGTAAAAATCATAGGTTCACAATAAAGAATCAATAACATTAAAACAGTGATCTATTCGATTTCATAATTTAAAAATGTTATATAAAACAATAGCTCAATTAATTAAAGATAAGAAAAAAAAAACATTTGTCACAACATCTAATCAGTGCGTTTCATTTCGTTTCCTGTGCTGTGGAACCAGTGTGTTTTATTGTACTTTCGTCTTCTGTGCCGCAGTTCCGGGGTGATTTTCGTTTAGTCTTTTCCGCTCATAGAACCAAGTCCTTTGGTATGGTGAACAGTTTTCCCTGAGTGTTTGTGTGTACTTTTGTAGCGATTCTAACAGATACACACGATTCACAAGCGAAATAGTGAAGAACACGAACGAAAAATCGAATAAGAAAAATACATCAGAACCGTATACCAGGCGATAAATAACAAAAAAATAATTCACACCAGTGGAATATACTCGAGTTTGGAAATCAAATTCTAAACACGGTCAGTAGCCTGGTGTGTAACGCTTAGGTAACATTTTTTTCTTCATCGATCTTCTTCACTATTATTTCGAACGCTATACTTTCTTTTTCTTTCGGTCTACGGCAGACACTTAGAACTGATGGAGACGAGGTAGAACGCTCGCCCATGCTGGCGTCGCGATCTCGTACCCCACAGTACCATTGAATAACTTAAAACCCAGTTTTCCTTATAGTTTTCGGATAACAAGTGACCAAATGGACCACATCTAGCACATGATGAAGAAAATATAGCGCTGATAAATGAGAGTGTACGTGATGACTGTTATGAATTCATTTCTGCCCCGTTCTCAACAGCTTAACTTGTATCCAACAATTTAGCGTATTTTACGTAAGGATCTTAAAACTATGAAAAATTCAACTACAGCAAGAACCGACCTTTTGAATTTTTATCCTTTCAGTCGTTGGACTCTTAAAAAGCTTGAAGAAGGTCAAGTCTATTGCTATTAAAATGTTAGGCCCATTTCTGGCTTAACGGCTTCGTTGCAAGACTTGTCGGGGTTCTGTAAGGCATTCCCAAAGAACCACCCACTCCATTTTAATTAACCTTCTCCCACTTACCAGGCAAGTCATTATACTTACCTGCAAATGAGCATCGTAAGCTACTCTGCATCACCTTCCACCTGAAAACATAAGCCCACGGCAAGGTTACCATCTTACTTCATGTTTCCGAAATCTAATTCGGTTACCTCTTCATGTAACCGACATTAATTCCCGAACATGTCAATGCGCATTGCTGAGAAGCACTTTCTCACACACGTGCATGACATGTTCATCCTCGCTTTATCTGCTGGACCATCGGTCGATCGTCCAAACAACAATCCGTTGGTCCAGAAGACACGCCGACCAGCGTACTTGTTGACACAACTGCAGCCGATAGTTTCCCTATCATTCGATAATTAAATATTGCCCCCATATCTTTAGGTTCGCAATAGCTGCAACCGATTTCCCATTATCGGCTACCAACCGATCGTAGACCCAGAAAGGAGCATGATTGCTACTTAAACAATCATACCCTGGTCATGTCTCAAGTATCGTTTCCTAAGTAAATAATCATAGTAATGGCCATGCCTTACGATGCTTGTCAAACTAAACGTTTAGCCATACAGCCTGGTCCCTGGTCCCAAGATGAATGTTACCTTTTATTTCAGGTGTAAAGGAGGACTTTTGAGGACACGTGTCTGAGGGCACGTGTAGTTTGGATATATGTGAGTATTCCTTGGTGGAACGATGACATCTCGACATATAGTGGTTGGTGTGGTTTGTAGAACCACCACAATCTCAATTTTAAATTAATGAATACTGGTCTCAGTAGAACGCCGTGTAGTATCATCTACCAGTTCGTTCTAAACAGAACCTTCCAATTTCGAGTGAATGAAAAGCTTTCCCGAACTTTCAACGCCACTGCAGGCGTACCACAGGGCTCCATCTAGGCCCCATCTTATTTAATATCTACACCTCAGATATTCCTCGCCCTGTGGACGGGAGAGTAAAGCAGATATGCTATACGGATGACGTCCTAGTGTAGACGTCATCCAAGAGCCCTAAACTCGCAGCAAATCGACTCAACTGTCACCTAGCCGAACTGCATCAGTACTACAGTCGATGGAAAATCCGACTTAACCGAACACTCCCAACCTACTTCTCGATATTCACAGAATATCCGAATACAAATAGGAGGTACTACGATTAGACCACAGGATAGGATGAAATATCTTGGGGATATCTGTGGTGGTTAAAGTGGTGTGTGCCGGCGAACGGCACCGGATTCACTTCGTACACACAATATGTTCGCCGATGAAAAGGAATGGAAAAAAATTAAAACTCACTGGTGTTGTGTTAGGCGTTCTCTTTATTTTTGTCCATCCTACAAATCTACTTTAACAAATGATGATGTTTTTGATCCATTGATACACGACAACTCTTGTGAACCTAAACTGTTTCTCTTTATTTTATTGTCTATTTAACAAATCTACTTTAACAAATGATGATGTTTGGATCCATTGATACACGAAAACTCTTATGCGCTTAAACTGTTTCTCTTTATTTTATTGCCACAGCCGATTGGCGTTTTACTCGCAATGTCCCATCACGTAGGTATGACTCGGCGGTTACCATCTGACTCGATTTTGGGGCTCATCAAACGGGAGGAAAACTTTGATCGCACTCGCACTTAAAACACACATGTGTTGGCTCCTCGGCGGATAAATTCTGACTGACTTCCATTCGCCACCATCAGAATGACATCGCAAAGAAAGGCCATAAAAAGGGGAGGAGCTACACGATCAACTCGAGGTAGTCAATCGTGATTGGATTGGGAAATATGGCATACATTTCGCATGTATGTGTATGCGTCGCATACGATCGTCCGGTGAACGAGGATAGATGCGAGCGTCGTAATTGCATCTCCTGGTAATGATCATTAATCAAGGGATAGGTCTCTGCGATCCTATGTCAACAGAGACGCTATTTCCATGATCGGGTAATGGGTATGCAAACATTTCATGGGTCTGCGGCTGTATACACAATTGATTGTGTAATGCTTGCCGGCAACAGACCCTTCTGGTGTGAAAAACAAACCGAAGATCTGCTCGCCCTAGGAGAGGCCATAAATCAACATTTGGTTGATGGACATGCAATTTCCCAGGTCCGCTGACGGTTGGCGGCCGTTAATAGGAAATTCCGGTATACCATAAACAATCCGGCAGATATGAATGCGATGTTTAGGTATTGCAAACGAATATAGGGTGCAGCCATTACCAGTTGTTAAAAGTAAACACTTGATGGCCACATCCAATTCGTTGCTTGTTTGCGGTCCATGATCGGTGGAAACCGATAATGGAGAACCAGCTATTGCTGAAAATGCGGGAAATGTTTGCTTTGCGTCGGCCGAAACCTTGTCGACGGTGGCAAACTGGTGAGACTTGGTAGCCGCACGCTTAGAGGTGACATGGACAAACAAAAACGAGTACATTTGGAACTCTGTGTTGATTTTGTTTCCATGGCATAACGTGGGTAGAATAAGGTAATAGGGACGTGATGCACTGGGTGCAATGCATGCCCGAGGGTGAACTTTTGATGCCACGGCTAGGTGATAATCCTTGCCGTGGACTTAATGTTTTCAGGCATGATCGTGGAGAAAGGGGTTTGGAAAAACTCCCCAAAGAAAGGTAAGCTGCCTATAAGGTATTTATGTCGGTTATCCTTTGGGATAACCGAATTAATTCCAGCAAATTGGTTGGCGGTTAAGGCCGTAGCAAGGTTGTATTATCTTGCTGAAGATTCGACTTCCAGGTAAGTCGCAATGCTGGGAATGGTGGGGATCGAGCGATGCATGGCTCTTCGGGCCCCACACATCCATACCCCAAAAATGAATTTCATCAAACATGTGACCCATATTCTTCAAGGGGGCCTCGGTCGGTCTATGCAACTGCACAACATCTTGTAGTGGAGCAACAAAGTTGACACCAAAGTTAAGCTTCTCTGCTATAAGCAGCTAATCCGATCTGGAATATCATACGCCTTTCCCATATGGTCCTGCATATCTTCGGCTCAAATGGAAAGACATCGAGTTTTCGAAAGAAACCTCCTCAGAAGATGCATCAAGCACTTTAGAAGGCCTGGCGGTCGCCATTACCCGAACGCTCACCTATACGAAGGTGCCCCATTATCCCTATCGACGAGTGCTTGCTACAATTAGCATACAAGTACCTCGAAAGCATTCAGAACAGCGAAAACCTACTTGTACGGGAGTCTTGCGTTCTTGACCCTTCTCTCTCCCGATCTCTTCGTGAACGTGAATTGTTTTCAGGTGCCTTAAAGTAGGCTAGAAGTTCTGATAAAGCGAACATAACAAACACGAACAAAACAGGAAGTGAGTCTTGGCTCAAAATGCGGCAGACGCAAACCACCCAATTAGCGACGTGGCGAACTAACCAAAGGCCAGTGGGGACAAATGAACAGGACGAATTGTTTTGTCAGCTAGGCAAACAAATTAAAAGCCTTGTTGAAATGCTGGAGGAATCCAACAGGCGTACTATCCACCAACCGATGCGCAATACAATTGAAAGCATCAGAGTGCTGTATGAGGCACTGGAATCCTGGACGGCGGAAAATAAGTCGGACGCGGTAATAAAAAAGGATACCGAGACGCCGACATTACCTCTGCTGCCAGTGGATCGCGCCACCAAGAATAAAGGGACAACGGCCAGCATAACCCCAGAAGGAGAGCAGAATCAGTCTTGCCCTAAAGCTCCAGTTCAGAAAGAGAAATGGACAGTAGTACAGAGAAAGGTACCAAAGCAAAGAGCAGGCGAAAAAGAGCGGAAAATAGGTGCTACCAAGGAGGCTGGCGGCAAGCGAAACACCCCCAGCAAGGGAAAAGCGAGTACGAACTTGCCAAAAAAGAAGCAACTGAGACCGGATGCCATCGTCATCGAAGCAAAGGGACAGATGTCGTATGCGCATATCCTAGGAAAAGTTAAGGCGGATCCCAAGCTGGGAGACATTGGGAACGCGATATTGAAGATCAGGAGGACCCAAAAAGGAGATCTGCTTCATCAGCTCGGTGGATCGTGCGAGAGAACTGCTGAATACAAACACGCACTCAGTGAGGCGTTAGGAGACCGGGGCAGCGTTAGAACGCTCACTCACCGTACAACTATCGAGGTGAAACACGTCGACGAAATCACATCTAAAGAGGAAATCTGTGAGGCCGTGAGAGCTCAATTTGGTTTAGAGATACCAATGGCCAACATAGTAGCATTGCGCAAAGCGTACGGAGGAACTCAAACAGCGACAATAAGTCTTCCAACAGAAAATGCAAAGAAACTGCTGGGAGCGCAAAAATTAAAGTTGGATGGGTTATCTGTCGCAGTAGGGAACAAACGGTGCTGAGAAAGTGCTACAAATGCCTTGAATTCGGGCACATTGCCAAACAATGCAAGTGCGATGAAGACCGGTCCAAGCTATGCAGAAGATGTGGAACTGAGGGCCACATAGCAAGAGACTGTAGGAGGGATCCCCTATGCATGTTCTGTAAAAAGGACCACCCAGACGAGGCGAAGCATGTAGCTGGCAGCAGTAAATGCATTGTATTTAGGAGAGCAATCACGGGGAAACAAATATGAAGATTATCCAAATTAATCTCAATCACTGTGAGGTAGCTCAGGACATCCTGAAACAAACAGCTAGGGAGGAGAGAGCTGACGTCATTCTCATCAGCGAACCGTACAAGGCTCTCAGCAACAACATATGGGTGAGCGACAATACAAATACCGCAGCTATATGGTTAGGTGGAAGACATGCGTTTCAAGACGTCTACAAACAAGCCGGGGGCTTTGTCAGGGCAAAAATTAATGGCATACATCTTTACAGCTGTTATGCCAGGCCGAGTTGGTCCCTTAGCCAATATCAGGCCATGTTGGACAATTTGGTGACAGATGCCCAAGAAAGGCCTAAAGTGATTATAGCCGGCAACTTCAACGCATGGGCAGTGGAATGGGGCAGCCGATCAACAAACACTAGAGGCCGTATGCTGTTGGAAACCTTTGCATCTCTGGACATCGGCATTGCAAACAACGGGCGGGTAAATACATACCGTAATGGAGGAAGAGGGTCGGTCATTGACATCACTTTTGCGAGCAACTCCCTCCTACGTAAGTTAAAATGGCGGGTCAGCGAGGAATACACGCACAGCGACCACCAGGCCATTATAGTCAATATACAACAAAACAAACGTAGAAGGAGTCTCCAAGTAGCTGGCCCGAAATGGAAAGACACATTTTTTGGCAAAGACTCCTTTGAATTAATATTGAGTACCAACGATGTAACCAATGCTGAAACAGCCAAAGCCAGTCACACCAACTCATCCATGCTGCCACGACAGCGTGCGATGTAGCTATGCCCAGGCGATCCAACGGAGAATTTATTACACCTTGTTACTGGTGGAATGAGGAAATAAAGGCACTCAGGACTCGCTGTCTACAAGCCCGACGCAAAGCGCAGCGGTCTAGGAGGACAGCCAACTTCCAAGAGCACTTGAACGAGTTCCGGTCAGCACGGCGCAATCTACAAAAAGCGATCAAGGACAGCAAAACGAGGTCCTTCAAAAGCCTATGCGAAGGAGCCGATATAAATCCATGGGGTACGGCATACAAGATGGTAATGAGTAAGCTGAATGGTTCCAGGTCCCCGCAGATATCATGCCCAAAAATGCTGAGGTCAATAGTAAACCAACTATTCCCACAAGGCACATCCCCACATTACGACATAATAAGCGAGACAGTGATGGAGGACATCCCGAGAATCACGGCAGACGAGCTACAGTCAGCATGCAGGAGGATACAGGACGGCAAAGCGCCGGGTCCTGACGGAATTCCAAACAAGGCGATGAAAGCGGCAGCTGAAAGTCGATCGGACATGTTTATAACCACCATGCAAACGTGTCTAGAGGAAGGTGTCTTTCCAGAAACTTGGAAACTGCAACACTTGGTGCTCCTACCAAAAAGTAAAAAACCACCTGGAGAACCCTCTCATCATATCGCCCAATATGCCTTCTAGACACTATGGGAAAGATATTGGAAAGAGTGATATACGAAAGATGGCGCAAGGCTAATAACCTTGCCTAGAAAAACAAATTATTATGGACGATTTAACAAGTCTCGCATGAGGACCGGATACCGGTGGAGAGACTTGCTAAATAAGGCCAAGACCGGATCCCGGTTGTAGTGCCGATGATGATGATGATATACGAAAGACTGCTAACCGTAGCAGAAGAGAAAGCAGCCTTATCGAACCAACAATACGGGTTTCGAAAATCGCGCTCCACCGTCAATGCAATAAAGAGAGTAGTTGACATTGCGACGGAAGCAATAAGTGGAGGGAGACGGCGCTGGGGCACAAAGGAATACTGTGCAGTTGTAACACTGGACATAAAGAATGCCTTTAACTCGGCAAAATGGCCAGTCATAAATAGAGCGCTTCACAGAATGGGCACCCCACACTACCTCCAGAGAATAATTTCCAGCTACCTCACTAACAGGAAGCTGATGTATGCAACAGACGATGGTGTAAAATACCACAACGTCTCAGCGGGAGTTCCACAAGGATCAGTTCTGGGCCCCCTCTTATGCAACATCATGTACGATGGCGTTTTGCGATTGGTGTTGCCACAACAGATCCAGTTGATAGGTTTTGCGGACGACATTGCCCTTGTCACAGTGGCAAAACATATTCATGAGATAGAGGCAGCTACTAACGAGGCAGTGGTGAAAGTCAAAGAATGGCTGGTATCCGCTGGTCTCGAGCTGGCAGACCACAAAACAGAGGCGGTTTTAATAACTAGCCGAAAAAAGGTGGAACACATGAATATAAGGGTCGGAGATCAAATTATTAGATCGAAAGACGCAATAAAATATCTAGGAGTTATGATCGACAACATGCTACAATTCAAAGAGAATGTCAAGTATTCTAGCAAAAAAGCGTCAATTCTACAAGCAGCACTTGCTCGAATGCTACCAAACATCGGAGAACCTGGATATCCACGAAGAATCTTGATGTCTAGAGTAGTGACCTCGGTCCTACTATACGCCGCCCCTGTTTGGGCCAGTATACTGACGACGAAGGAAGCGAGGAGAAAGCTGACGTCAGTCTATAGACTCTGTGCCTTAAGAACCATCAGCGGTTTCCGAACCATCTCGGACGAAGCTGCTTTTGTCGTAGCCGAAATGGTTCCAATTGATATCCTTGCGGACGAGATGTTAAGAATCTACAACAAGAGAACGTCAAGGCAACTGGAACCAACAGCAGTCAAGGAGATCAAGGAGGAAGAGAAAGCAACCTCATTAACCATATGGCAAACTCGGTGGGACAACACCACGAAAGGTAGATGGACGTACAAATTAATCCCATCTATCGCCACCTGGATGAAGAGAGACCACGGTGCCTGCAACTACCATCTTACCCAGTTCCTGACCGGCCATGGTGGATATCGCAAATATCTGCACCGTTTTGGACACAGCAGCTCACCGTTGTGTCCAGCGTGTCCAAACCAAGAGGAACATACGGAGCTTGTGGTGTTCCACTGCAGACGCTTCAACGAAGGAAGGCCCAATCTCCAGGCCCGCAAGACCTCATAGAGCAGATGCTATGCTCCGAGGATAACTGGATGGAGATAAGCACTTATTTGACCAAAGTGCAACTCGAACTTAGAAGAATCGAGAAAGTAAGACAAGCACAAATAGCCGACATGGAGAGAGCAGCTTAAAAAAAGCACAAAGCTAACCAGCCCCGCGAAGTAATACCTAACGGCAGTCCCGCGGGGAGAGTGGTTGACGGGAGCGAGGGTGTGGTTTAGTACGCAGGCGTGCGACTTGGAACCGTCGTTCCAGGTACACGAATCGTGCATGCTAGTAGCACGGGCTGCTAGTATCTATGAAGATTCCACATCCATTGACGCATCAAAAAAAAAAAAAAAAAAGCACATACACACACACCGACCAATGCGCAGATTATCAGAGGCCAAAGACGTGATCTGCGTTTAATACCGCACTCAAGATCCAACGGTCTTGTGCGATATCTTTCCCATCATCCCCCCACCCAAGTAGTTAGAGACCACTTGAACTAACCCTGTCCACACTATCCTTAGATACCGTGGCGCCACTGCTTACCTTCCCATTAACCATCCAAGCAACTGCTCTCCACAGTACCACAACACAACAAAGCATGTACTTACCTTTACATCAGTGATTCCCAAAGTGATCTATATCGACCCCCAGGGGTCTATGACAACGTGCAAGGGGTCTACGTCAGCGAAAAAAAAATTTGGGGGTCCATGAAATGAAAATGGGGGTCCACGATAGTGGATTTCAACATATACTGATAGTACCTATTTACTTACAGTATGTTTCACAGAAAAACGCATCAATAATAAATCATTCAGAATTGTCGTCTAAGACTCAAAATTAAACATCTCCGTTTGCAAACACAATATATCAAATTTTACATGATTTTTTGATAATGTTTTATATCTTTTATTCCACGTAATTTAATTAAAACTCGTTCTAAACAAAATAGATCCAGAAAGACTGTACATTATACTATCTTATAATATAAAGACATATACATTATTTATAAAAGTACATATGATGTCAAAAATGTATTATATATGTTTATAAAATTGTGTCTTCTTTTTGCCGAGTCGGTGTTTTCCTGATGATTTGTTCCCTTATGGTAGTGTTGGCTCATCACACCTACGCCTACCGGGTTTTTTGTGAGATTGTTTTTTGTGTATTGATCATTCATTTCATTGGATCACTCTGGGGTTTCAAATGGTCCGCCATATCAGAGCCCCTCTTTGATATGGTAAGGTCTGCTTACTGCTCTGATTCGACCCGGTGTCAGAGAGGCGCCGTTATAATACAGCCGGTATACCCCTGGCTGCAAACCATCCAATGGGCACGGTGACGCGTAACACCCTGGATTAGGGGCGGTAGATCTTTGTGTGTTACTCCTCGCTAGCCTGTCTGACATGGGTGGCCCTACTGGAAGCGTATGCTTCCGTCAGCATAGCCTGAGCGATTCATCGTAGTTTAAGCCCCCGCACCACGTCAAGGTTTCTACCAAGGTAAATATGACGAGGAGGCAGGACAATGGAGGAGACTCCATAACCACGAATTGGAAGAGCTATATCGCAAACCTACAATAGTGAGAGTAATCAAGTCGCGAAGATTAAGATGGGCCGGACACGTGGCGCGAATGGGGAACGATAGGACCGTGCATAGAATTCTTGACGGTAGACCAACGGGAAAGGGACCGGTAGGACGGCCGCGACGGAGATGGGAGGACAATGTAAGGTTTGACCTTGAGGAGATCGGATCAGATGGCCAAGCGTGGAAGGAGAGTGCACAGGACAAGGAACCAGGTTGGATTCGAGTCGGTGAGGTCATGAACTTCCGGGTACCTACAGGCCAATAAAGAGTAATAGTAATTCTCTTCAGGCGGCGCCTTGCTAAGTGGTTCTGTGATGACTACAAATTTCCTCACAAACTAAGAGAATCACCAAACCGTTCGTCCAGCAAAGGGGCTACACTCCCTTGTATACCACCCTTGCATCGCTTTCCTGTTCCAGAATCCATACGGCATTCTTTGCTGCTTTTCTAAACAAGGGGAATCAACGGATTTCCGGAGACCGGCTTGGGGATACCAACATTGGAACATGACCTTGTGGAGAAGGAGAAGGAACACCACAATTCAGTGATACATGTTTGAAAAACAAAAATTTCCTGACAATCCAAATGTTGGGTAAATATAATTGACCAAAAAGACATCAACAACAGATGTTGCCTCTCCTTGAAAATCTCAGGCGATGCGAGTGCAAACAAAAATGCATCATTACGATTCTTGTTTGAACTCCATTTTCCCTTTTGAAAACATTAAAAAACCATTAAATGGTCAAGCGTGGAAGGAGAGTGCCCAGGACAGGGAACGATGGCGAAGCCGAGTCAGTGAGGTCATGAACTTCCGGGTTCTTACAGGCCAATAAATAATAATAATAATAATAATAATAATATAAAATTGTGTAAGTTGTAGGATGTAGGCATTCGCTTTGTGGTCGCAATGCAACTTGTAAAACCTGCACATAATGATATACCAGTATCATCTTGTTACAAGCGTATGCGCAGTCTCAGAGCAAAGATCTTAATAATTATAAAGATGTCCATATATAAATAATATGCATAGTAAAATGAATGGATTCATCCTTTAAGAATCTTCTCTTTCTTTAAGTAACAAAAAAAAACATAAAAACAATTTTTTTAAAGCTTCAAAACACTCCCCGCGAACACACCATTCACACATGAAGAAAGTAACCATACAGAATTTTTTTTGTTCTTCTTGTTATGAAAATTAAATGCTTCACAGAGAGAATCAAGTAAAAGTACTCTCACATTAAAGAGCTTTGTGGATTTTTTTATAAATCCACTTCAAAATATAGCCAAACACAACTTTTGTATGGGGTGAAACATCTTTGTAATTATTAATGTCTTTGCTCAGAGCTTCGCGAGCGAATGTGAGACAAATACGTTTGTTCGTTTCCTGAATCTTGAAAAGGAAAGTGCTAAGAAAATATTTAAAAAAATATAAATTGGTAGTTTATCACACAAATTATAGTGAATCAGTGTTATTTTGTTTGAGAGTGCCGGAGAATAGAAAGTACATTATTTTTGACTTTGATTTTTTAATATACAGCTGCTGGACTTTATGTCTTATTTAAATAGATTAATTTTGCCCACAGATGACTGATGCCATGTCCGAATCTAAAAAGAAATGTAGACAGTACAGAGTTGATTATTTGAAGCTTGGCTTCATTCCATTATTGTCCGACAAACAATTGCCTATGTGCCTTTTATGCACCAACGTTTTGGCCAATGACGCTATGAAACTGTGGAGTTCTATTAGTGGTGCGTCGACACGGACGCGGGTTTCACTAATATACCACTGATGGTTCTCCAAAGAAAAAGAAAAACCGCACAAGGTTCTCCGAAAGTGGAAAATAAATTAAACTCACGAACGTATTGTTTTAAATAAAGTTTTCTTTATTGCAAAAATTTAGATTCACTCCTTTTATATATTTACGTAAATTCACATGAAAATGTTTTTCCACTTATTTTCGATATTTTTTTTGCTTATGCGCATAGTCAACCCGTACGATCGAACGTTTTCTTAAAATACATCACCGGCTCTCATTAGGCACCATCTACAACATCAAAATCACGACGGTCTTGTTAATTTGTTAATATAAAAGCAAAATATCATAAACGCGCTGGATGGTTGCGAGTCCAAATTGACCGTTTGACGGTAATACTCCACCGGCTCTTATTATTTTTTAAAAGGAACAAAGAAGCAATTAAAAAGGCACAGCTCGTATTTAGACACGAACGCACTCCACGGGGGATAAACTCTGACTGGTTCCATTGGAACTCATTAAGAAAAAGGGAACCTCAAAAGAAACTGAAAAGGAGGCGGAGTTACACGATTAACTCGAGGTAGTTAATCGTGATTGGACCGGACAGAATAGGCATACATTACGCATGTGTGCGTATGCCATGCATACGATCGTTCGGCGACCGTGGATGGAGGGCAACATCGCTAGTGCATTTTCCAAGAATGCAAACGCTAGCATCTGGGGTGTGAAAGACCCAAACCGAAGATCCTAATGGGAGGCCATAAATCATCATTTCGGTTGCCGATGATTAAACATTGCAACGAACATAGGGTGCAGCCATTGCCAGATGTTGAAAGTAAACATTTTCTGGCTGCATCATGTTCGTTGCTTGGTTGCGATCCCTGAACGTGGGGACCGATAATTGGAAGCCAGCGATTGCTGGTAATCAGGGAAATGTTTGGTTTGCGTCAGCAGAAACCTTGTCGGCGGTAGCAAACCAATAGGAGCAAATAGCCGCATGCGAGAAGTGCCATGGGCAAACAAATAAACGAGTCAACAAGGAACTCTTTGTTGATGTTGTTTCCATAGCATAAGGCTATGGAAACAAGCTGCCCTGGCAGAACGTATGCCTAAAGATAGGATTTCGAATGCCACGGCAATGTGATGATTTTGCCGTGGACTTATGCTTTTTATTTAGGAGATAATATACGCCTCGGGGGTGAATTTTCGATGCCACGGCAAGGTGATAAGCTTTGCCGTGGACTTAATGTTTTTTAGGAAATAATGTACACCTCGGGGGTGAATTTTCGATGCCACGGCAAGGTGATAAGCTTTGCCGTGGATTTAATGTTTTTCAGGGGTGGTGTTGGAGAAAAAAGGGGTTTGGAAGGAAAAAACCCCCCACAGAATAGGTAAGCTGCCTAACAGAAATTCGAAACAGTTATCCGATTGGGTAACCGTATTAATTCCGGCGATTTGGCTGGGGGTAAATGCCGTAGCAAGGTTACGCAACCTTGCTGAATTTCGACCGAGAGGTAAGTCGTTCGCCTGGAATAGTGGGGATCGCGCGATGCATGGCTCTTCGGGCCCTGAAAAGCCCCACATCACTCCCTCCCCAGTGACGTAGTCACGAAACAGGTAAGGCAGGTTAGGGGGTGGTAAGTTGGTTATGGGCGCGCGTTTGAGCGCGAGTATGGGGAGGTTGTGCCGGTGGTGTAGGAGTGGTATAAGCAGATGGGGGTGGTTCTGGAGCGGAAGCTTCCAGAAAACAGGGCTTAAGCCTTTCGACGCTGACCGTGGATCGCTTGCCTCTAATGTCGATCTCGAAGACGCGGTCACTGATGCGGCGGAAGACTTTGAATGGGCCATCATAAGGTGGGTCGAGGGGTTTTTTGACCTTATCCACCCTGACAAAGACGTGCGTGCAGCTGTGCAGTTCAGGGTGGACGAAAAGTTTTTTGGAGCCGTGCCTGGTTACAGGGGTTGCCCTAACCTTACGTAGCAGGTCACGGAGATGTCCCAATTCGCGAAGTTGGTCACGCGGTGTTTCGCCATTCAGGAAAAGTTCTCCTGGAAGAAGGAGGTTGGTACCATAGGTAAGCTCTGCTGCCGAAGCACCCAGGTCCTCCTTAATGCTTGTCCTCAGGCCGAGGAGGACAGTTGGAAGGGCGTCAAACCATTGTGTGTCATTATGACACATGAGTGAGGCTTTAAGAGATCTGTGCCAGCGCTCTATCATCCCATTTGATTGCGGGTGGTAGGCGGTGGTACGACTTCTTTGGCAGCCGAGAAGATTTGTTAGCTGCCTAAAAATTGTCGCCTCGAATTGTGGACCTCGGTCCGAAGTTATGGTGGTTGGTACACCGAAACGTGTGACCCAAGTTGAGTAAAAGGCCTTGGCGACTGATTCGGCAGTAACTGCCCGGAGAGGTGTCGCCTCTGGCCATCGCGTGCAGCGATCCATCATAGTGAGGATATAAGAAAATCCTCTTGATGGAGTAAGCGGTCCCACTATGTCTATGTGGACATGGGCGAAGCGTGCCGTGGGAAGCTTGAATTGCGCTGGCTCCAGTATATTATGTCGCGCTACTTTGCAGCGCTGGCACTGGAGACAAGCACGGGCCCAACCGGTGAGGTCTTTGTTCATCCGGGGCCAAATGAATTTGCGACGGACAGCAGCGGCTGTTGCTCGGCCGCTGGGGTGGGCTGGGTTGTGGTAAACCTGGAACACGCCCTTACGAAGTTTCTCGGGAATGTAAGGTCTAGCGGTTCCAGTGGAGACATCACACCAGATTTCGCCCAAGGGGTCGCGAAGGGTAATTTTCTTGAGCTCTAGTGCCGTATCGGCAGTTAGGAGGGACTTGAGCTGTTCGTCCTCCTCTTGAGCTAGGGCAAGGTCCGTGTTATTCAAGGCGGTACGCAAATGAATCGTATCGATTCGAGAAAGGGCGTCCGCCGTGACATTCTGTTTACCGGAGATATGCTTGATCTCCGTGGTGTATTGCCCAATGAGGTCTAATTGACGCTCTTGTCGGGGGGAGGCATTTCCCGACTTTTTCCGGAACGCATAGACCAATGGCTTGTGGTCTGTTAAAATAGAGAGCGAACGTCCTTCTATCATATGACGGAAGTACTTAACAGCGCTGTAGATCGCGAGCAATTCACGGTCGTAGGCGCTGTAACGTCGCTCAGTGGGACTCAGCTTCCTTGAAAAGAAACCAAGTGGTTCCGGGCGGCCTTCAATATCCTGTTCAAGGACGGCTCCGATTGCGGTATCCGATGCGTCGCATTGGATAGAAAGTGCCGCTCCCTCGAGAGGGTATCGGAGTAAGGTGGCATTTGCCAATTGTTCTTTGGACAGTTGGAATGCTCTATCAGAGACTTCTGTCCAATTGATGGGGCGCTTATCATTGCGCTTAGCTCCTTTTAAGAATTCATTGAGCGGAGCTTGAATCTGGGCAGCATTCTTCAGGGTCGGACGGTAGAAGTTCAGCATGCCCAAAAATCGACGAAGCTCACTCACGTTAGTAGGCCGGGGATACTTCATGAGGGCCTCCACACGGTCTGGTAGTGGGCGAATGCCCTGGTTGTCAACGACATAACCCAGATAGGTGATTTGCTCCTTGGCGTATTGACACTTATCTGGGTTGATGACAAGACCGAATTCACGGAGGCGCTCTAGGACCTGACGTAAGTGGCGCTTATGTTCGACGTGGTCTTTGGAGGCGATGAGAATGTCATCAAGATAAGCATGGCAGCAATTAAGACCACGTAAAGCCGTGTCGATATAACGTTGGAATGTCTGTGCGGCATTCCTGAGGCCGAAAGTCATCACTTTGAACTCGAAGAGTCCGAAAGGTGTAATGACTGCGGTCTTGGGGATGTCTTCTTGTGTCACCGGAATTTGATGGTATGCCCTGGTGAGATCCAGGGTAGTGAAGACATTGCACCCTCGTAACTTGTACGAAAAATCGTAGAGGTGTGCAATTGGGTATCTGTCCGGGACAGTTGCTGCGTTCAACAGCCTGTAATCGCCACATGGGCGCCACTCACCAGAACGTTTCTTCACTAAGTGGAGTGGGCTTGCCCAGAGACTGTCCGACGGTTGGCAGATACCTAGTTCGATCATATGCTCGAACTCCGCGCGCGCCGCACGTAATTTTTCCGGAGCCAGTCGACGTGGACGCTGGCTCACCGGGGGACCACGTGTTTCTATATGATGAAACACCGTGGCTTTATGTCGGCGTTGGTTAGGTAGAGGAATTGTTGTACTCACAAATTCCTGTACCATAACCTGGAATGGGTCTATGCACTTTGTGGCCCCTGAAGTTGCCGCTGGTGATGCCGTCATGGGCAAGGGGGGTGCGGTTGGAGCCACAAGTCTGTTATGGGTCGAATCGACCAACAGATTATGTGCACCTAATAGGTCGGAACCTATCAGGGGTTCATTTACGTCCGCAATGACGAAACGCCAAGTGATCGGACGACAAAGACCCAATTGGAGTGTCAGCTTTTTACGTCCGTACGTAAGTATCGGCGTATTATTTGCAGCTGACAATTTAAGTGCGGCTGGCACGCGGTTACGCGGAGCAAACGATCGCGGGAGGACTGAAATATCGGCGCCGGTATCGACAGTAAAAGCGATATTCAGTTTTGAATCCCGGATGGTTAGGCGACTTATCGTATGTGTGCCGGCCGATTGCGCGAGGGTGTCGGTCGGCAAAATTAGTTTAAAGAGCGCCTCTGGTTGGTGGAAGGTTGCGTCCAATCACAAGGCGCTTTGCAATTGAATGCGCGATCACCATATCGTTGGTGATTGGCGCACCAAGGCAGAGTAACGGCATTATCGGGGATATTCTGCGTATTGCTATTGCCATTACGGGGAGGTCGAGCCGGAGCTCGCTGGGAGTTGGCCCGGTGAGGGCCATTTTGAGAGGAATTGGCCCTCTGTGGGGCGTTTTGAGGCATATAGGCCCTCTGAGGGGCAGTTTGGTAGGAATTCTGCCGATTGAGAGGACGGCTCGGCATGGCTCGGTTCTGGGCGCTTCGAGGATTGTTCCTCACCTCCGCGCGCAATTGCGTTATCTCGCGGAGGAGTGAGGTTTGGAGCGCCCGAAGGTCAGCAGGGGTTAATTGTGTGGGCGGACCTCTCTGGTTAAATACGTTGGGGCCTGCCTCTGGATTCCCCTGAGGGAAATTGGTTGAGGCGGGCCTTCTAAGAGGCAATTGAGCTTGAGGAGAACGGGGAGTCGGGACCAATTGAGGGGCTGTGAATGGCAGACGAGGGTGCCGTGTAGGCTGGGCGGCGTGTTGAGAAACCGCCGCTACCTGGTACGCAGGAGGCTCAGAATACTGATCTGAGCTTTCCATAATTGCGTCCGCAATTTTGGATAAATAGCCCAAATTCTGATTGGGTTGGGCTATAAGTGCCGAACGGGCATGCTGGGGAAGACACCTCAAAAAGTGAGGCTTTATTAGGTCGTCCCCAATCCTGGTCCCCGCTATAGAGCGTAAATGGGTCAGGAAAAGAGATGGTCTCATCCCAGAAAGGTTGGTTACAGCGGCTAAACGTTGTTGCCGCACACTTCCAGGTTCGTCCAAAGCTTCGAGCAGAGCTTCACGCATGTTGCTATATGGGTTGCGGCCGGCCGACCTTATTATGTGGGCAACATGCGGTCGCTGAGTGCGGTCAAGCACTTTCAACAGCTCGACTGCACGAAGTTGATCGTCGTGCAAGGCTGAGGCCTGGAAGATGCGGTCTGCCACTGCAAACCAAAGGTCTGGGTCCTCCTCATCGAAGGGGGGAAGCCCTATATTAGCAGGACGAGTCCCATTCCCGAGGCTGGAAGCATCGTGGAATTCTTGGGACTCTGAAGGTCTTTGGATTTGTTGTGAGGTGCCGGCGCGAGATGTGGGCATCGTAATGCCAGAATCCATCAATTGGCCGGCACTAGGGGCGGTAGAGGAAGTCGGGAGTGCGTTAGAAGAAGCAGGTATGGGTCGGTTTACGACGCTGGGGGCAACGGGTGGTGCCAGGGGAGTAGCTTGTCCGGGCAAGTCTAGATCAGCATCGACTTGCTCGGTGGGGAAATCGACGCTGGAGGCGTCGTGGAATTCAAGGGATTCGGGGTGTTCCTGGGCCTTTTTGGCCATGGTGTTCCGCGTGTTGACCATTATGGTAGTGACGCGAAACGGGAATTAAAGGCGTGAGAGGACGCGAAGAAAGGTGAAGAGAGGCCAATGGGTGAAAAGGAGTCGCAGGAAGTTGAGAGTAATCGATTGGTCGCGCGTAAAACGGAAGAATACTTAAACTTTGGTTTGGCTTATTAGCGAGGAAGTGAAAAAAAACTCGAAAAGAAGAAGTCGAGTGTAGTTGGGGAGTCGGGAGAAGTAGTAAGCGAAGCCGTGTGGAGTCGAGAGACGACGGAAAAAAAGGTCGAGCAAAGTCGAAAAAAAAAATGAAATGGAGTCGAATCGTCGAATGTGTGAGCGCGGAGTCAAAAGACGTCAAACGGAGTTGAGCGAGTCGTGTGAAACTGTGCAGAGTTGAAAAGAGTTGCGAATGTTATTGAAACAGTTGTGCTGTGGTATGTACCCAGATGGGGCTTACAATGATTATTATTTTGTTTTAAAAATGTATAAAATTTTGCAGCAACCGTTTTTATATTCGATAAGGTTTACAGTGTATCTGTGAATACTTATGATACCGGTGTTTCGTATTTTAGTTTGTTTTAATTGGTTATTTTGGCTGACAATATATAAGCACGCTTAAAAACTATAAAGGCAGGAAATGGACAACAACTGAGATTAAGTAAATTTTGTTGCATCAAGATAAATGTATCTGTTTAATATGTAAAATATCAATTTGAGCGACAGAAAAAAAAACAGAAATTTGGGGAAAACAGCAAAACTAAGGGAAAATATAAAAATATATGTTGTCTTGTTGCCTCTAGTGAATTATTTTTAATTTAAACAATGTTGCTTTATGTTTATATTTACTTTTTTTAAATTATATTGACTTTCTGGAACTTGTTTGACTACTTTTAGCACAATGTGACAGAATATCTGAAGCTCTAGGGTATTCCTGAATTTGGTTATGTTAAAAGAGCTAAATTATTTTTTCTTTTTTTTTTAGGTTACTTTAATATATAGTTCTTTTCATGTGTGTTAATACACTTTGTTTTTCTCAGTAACTACACCATAAGTGATTTTTTTAACAAAATATTGTAGTAGCCAATTATAAACAGTTAGTGAAATTTCTTACTGATTTTTTAAAATTTTGTTTTATGTTAACTTTCCAAATATTGAGGCTGAGAAAAAGTTAATATATTTTTACAATGAAAAACTTATTACCCTTACGTATAAACTTACAATATGTTAAACACTTTTGCAAGAGTTTATAATATTTCGTATTGTTCAAACCTGTATACTTTATATTATATAATGTGTGCACAAGAACTTGTAAAACTTTAAATTAATCCAAAACAAATGAGCTTAAATAATAAAAACAGAAGAAAATAATTCACATAAATGTAAATAACTTACATACACACAATTTACGTAAGATCCGGAAGCATCGTACAGATCTACTTGATCACAAATAATGGGTTGTTCTTCCTCTTGTGTTGCTAGTGATGATCCGGTGATGGTGTTGTTCTTCGTGTGGGGTGTTATGCCAGGTGCTGTTGTTGGGCTGGCGTTGGGGCGTACCCTTTTATTGTCTTTTATGGCACTGGTACTGTTCTATTGTTACAGGATCTCCTTTCATAAATTTATGTCGATCAGTGCTAGACTAAGAAAGTGATGGTTCTATAGGTTCAGGTACTTCGACTTTAATTGGTGTGACGATGATTGTATTGTCCACTTGATTTATTTAAGATGTCCTGGTGTTGAAAATATTAAATTTCGACTTGAATTTTCTGATTGGCGATAAGTGTTTAAACGGTGTTGATTACTGTTGGGCAAGTGAAACCATTTCATAGATATATGCCATAAGAAAACGTAGGTTGTGGCGTTTTGTAGTCTCTCCTGTGTATAATTTCATTTATTTTAACATAGAATTTGTTGCACTTACATTGGGTTGATGTGCATTGAAACAATTATGTGCACGTGCTGTTTGTTGGCGGCAGTCGGAGTGTCCTGATGGTTAAGGGGGCTTTGCTGGGAATCCCGAATGGTGTTGATTCTCATGTGACGTTGATAAACACAGCTGCGTTGGGGTTACTGCCCTCTTTACTGGTTTCTTAGCGCAGGTCACTTTCACTGTTTGCTGGCACTCGAACTGTCTTTTGGTTTAATGGATTAGGTTTTGTTAATGTGACAAAAAAAAAAAGGGGTTAACACGGTAGCGCAAAAGTTCGAGAATTGCGTGTTCACGTTTTTATATAAAAGATATATAAAAAAAAAACGTCGCGTGTCACCAATGTGGAGTTCTATTAGTGGTGCGTCGACACGGACGCGGGTTTCACTAATATACCACTGATGGTTCTCCAAAGAAAAAGAAAAACCGCACAAGGTTCTCCGAAAGTGGAAAATAAATTAAACTCACGAACGTATTGTTTTAAATAAAGTTTTCTTTATTGCAAAAATTTAGATTCACTCCTTTTATATATTTACGTAAATTCACATGAAAATGTTTTTCCACTTATTTTCGATATTTTTTTTGCTTATGCGCATAGTCAACCCGTACGATCGAACGTTTTCTTAAAATACATCACCGGCTCTCATTAGGCACCATCTACAACATCAAAATCACGACGGTCTTGTTAATTTGTTAATATAAAAGCAAAATATCATAAACGCGCTGGATGGTTGCGAGTCCAAATTGACCGTTTGACGGTAATACTCCACCGGCTCTTATTATTTTTTAAAAGGAACAAAGAAGCAATTAAAAAGGCACAGCTCGTATTTAGACACGAACGCACTCCATGGGGGATAAACTCTGACTGGTTCCATTGGAACTCATTAAGAAAAAGGGAACCTCAAAAGAAACTGAAAAGGAGGCGGAGTTACACGATTAACTCGAGGTAGTTAATCGTGATTGGACCGGACAGAATAGGCATACATTACGCATGTGTGCGTATGCCATGCATACGATCGTTCGGCGACCGTGGATGGAGGGCAACATCGCTAGTGCATTTTCCAAGAATGCAAACGCTAGCATCTGGGGTGTGAAAGACCCAAACCGAAGATTTGGTCATCCTAATGGGAGGCCATAAATCATCATTTCGGTTGCCGATGATTAAACATTGCAACGAACATAGGGTGCAGCCATTGCCAGATGTTGAAAGTAAACATTTTCTGGCTGCATCATGTTCGTTGCTTGGTTGCGATCCCTGAACGTGGGGACCGATAATTGGAAGCCAGCGATTGCTGGTAATCAGGGAAATGTTTGGTTTGCGTCAGCAGAAACCTTGTCGGCGGTAGCAAACCAATAGGAGCAAATAGCCGCATGCGAGAAGTGCCATGGGCAAACAAATAAACGAGTCAACAAGGAACTCTTTGTTGATGTTGTTTCCATAGCATAAGGCTATGGAAACAAGCTGCCCTGGCAGAACGTATGCCTAAAGATAGGATTTCGAATGCCATGGCAATGTGATGATTTTGCCGTGGACTTATGCTTTTTATTTAGGAGATAATATACGCCTCGGGGGTGAATTTTCGATGCCACGGCAAGGTGATAAGCTTTGCCGTGGACTTAATGTTTTTTAGGAAATAATGTACACCTCGGGGGTGAATTTTCGATGCCACGGCAAGGTGATAAGCTTTGCCGTGGATTTAATGTTTTTCAGGGGTGGTGTTGGAGAAAAAAGGGGTTTGGAAGGAAAAAACCCCCCACAGAATAGGTAAGCTGCCTAACAGAAATTCGAAACAGTTATCCGATTGGGTAACCGTATTAATTCCGGCGATTTGGCTGGGGGTAAATGCCGTAGCAAGGTTACGCAACCTTGCTGAATTTCGACCGAGAGGTAAGTCGTTCGCCTGGAATAGTGGGGATCGCGCGATGCATGGCTCTTCGGGCCCTGAAAAGCCCCACAAAACCATCTAAGCTGCAGGATCATCTGAGAAGATGTCACCCTTATAAAACGGATAAAGATTTGAAATACTTTTGTTTCGGATTCATAACTATATGCTCGGGGAAAATCTAGTACATCGTCTAGTACTTTCCCTGACAAATATTCACCACACCTGCCGGCAACACGATGACAGTACAAAACAACTGTCAATCAACTTTCAACGAGGCTAACGTGTTAATACGTTGAATACTGTTTTGGTGCTCAATTTAATTATGTACATTTTATAAGATATATATTTTATCTATATTGTTAGTCGCACGCCACCATGTGGCTTTTTAGTGTTCAATAAATGAAGTTGTCTCAATCGAGAACTCAGTCGAACTTTATCTATATTCGCGCTGGCTTTGCTTCAAAGTCAATTAATGAAGTTTAATGTTCCTACTTAAACACAAATCCCAACAAATTCATCAATACATCCATTCAGCGTGGGAACTTCAACCAGGTTGCATCGAAGAACCTGGACCGGATTTCGATCACAAAGGTATTGCTGTTCCATTTCCACCCTAACCCATTTGGTTTCAGGCATCGTTGGGTCGGACGCCATTGCGTCAATCCTCTTTCGTCATCAACGTGCTCACCTTCGCAATTCCCCAACGACATTCCTCGTTCGGCGAAACATCTGCAACGATCTCGGCCGACGACATTCCTCGTGCGGCATCGAGATACATCGCATAACTTTCAAACACTCAAAGATAAACTTCAGAAGAGACCCACGCTGGACAGAATGTTCGCTTCGGCGTCACAAAGAAACGATGATGGTTTGCGGGCGTCTTACAATATCTCGCTACTTATAGCAAAATCCGGAAAACCGCATACTATCGGAGAGAAGTTAATTTTGCCAGCCGTTAAAGAAGTTTTAAAAACTATTTTACGCAAACCTGCATCTGATATCATTAAAAGAATTCCCCTAAGCAACAATACTGTTGAAAGACGTATTGATGAAATGAGTTCTGTTGTGGTCCTTCTCTCAGGGAGCGTGTCTGGTCCCGAAAAGGACGAGGGATCTTGTAGCGTCCTACGAACGCACAATTCCGCCCAGGTAAGGTTCCAAACCAAAGGAACTTACTTACCTTATCCATTACACGTGCCCACAGACACGTATCCCCAAAGCTCCTAATCAGACCTGTAACAAGGGCATAGGAAGCTGCAACAATGTTGAACCCGACATCAAAAAAAAACAAGGAACTTAACGTTCAAAAACTTTCAGGATCGAGTTCAACGCATCCATAGATGGTATTCGGCCCAATTCAAAAAGGCAGCTAAAGCATCGCTTCTAAGTAATGCGTCAAATGCAGCAAGCATCGCATACAGATCTCCCATCTTAAACATATGCACGATGTTTACAAGGAACTACCATTTTCGGTAGATAGACCGAACAACGGATGCATACGCTGGCAGCTAAATGCAAGAAAGCATATCGCCTATCCGATGCCAAAATTGTAAACAACCGTAATTATCGCAACAAGATAATTCGGAAGATTTACAAGACCAACGCCAACAAAGGAAATACTCCAGTCCCACGATTCCTTTGTAAGAATTTCACACCCATTAGAAGGATCTAATGGATTTCGGTTGTGTTTACAAAAGGCAAACCACCACGGGCTGTACGCCCGAACAATCATCTCCGTTCTGCGCGCCAGATGTTTTATGCAAATAGAGGCGGCACACAATCGACAAGCGTCGATCCGAACTTCAATCACCACCACGGATGGTGATGATGATATAAGGATGTATGCGTCGAGGGCCTTTCTCCTTTTCAGGCACCTAAATTACCCATGGGCATTAATAACATGCCGCTAACAGATACTGTGGAAAATTCTGTTAGCGGATGAAATGAAAGATTTCTTCTGGCAGACGTAGATACGATCTGTATCAGGTTTTGGTTTTTGAATGGAGATGGTTAGTCAGATTTCGATCGTCAACGAGACGACAAGTACCTTTTCGATCGTCACCGGGGACGAGAGGTCTACTTAGAGCATCCGTAGAATAGAGAGGCTGGAAGAGACAGTCGCACCGGAAGGGACAGAGGTAACGAATGACGTGAAGCGTGTGCGCGATTTTTGTTAATAAAGCAAATAGTTTACCAGTTAATCACTCGGAAGTCAAATTCTACTAATGTTTTATGTGCTGCCAAATGTTTAACATGCTCCTCAATAGTATACTGGTTAGTATATCCGCCTGTCACGCGGGAGACCGGGGTTCGATTCCCCGTCGGGGAGCCTCTGGCGCAAGACTAATGACCTTGCCCGGAAAAAAACAAATCATTATGGAAAATTTAACAAGCCTCAGGACTTGCTAAATAAGGCCAAGACCGGTTCCAGGTTGTAGTGCCGATGATGATGATGATGATAAAATGTTTAACATAAGTGTACGAACGCGGAGAATCGCAAACAATGAAGAACTAGAATTGTAAAACTTATTAACCTCTTTAACAGTATTTGAAACAATCCGTGAATCAGTAAGCTTTGGATCGCGACCTACGAGTGTTCAACAGTGTTATCCATAAAAAAATAAAATCTAATAACAGGTTAACAACAACTCAACTACTTGTTTTATTGGTGACAGCATTCGTTTCTGGTGCAGTTTTGTTCGTGTACAGTGTTCGGCGAAACACAGTGTCCAAAGACAATTAAAACCGCCAAAATCTCTTTAAGATAGCTCCTGAGGGGACCCGTTGCGGTGCCGCCGTGCTTCCTCAAACCTTGAGGGAAGAGCAGCTACCGATCGAATGTGGTCGTGGGAATCGGCCAGGATCAATTAGAAATACTTTTCATTTTATTAAATTTTAATTTTATTTGTAAATTCATTTTCTGGCATCCTTACACCTAGAACGCCAATTGAGACTGATCCTCGAATAAAAAAAAAAAAAAAAATTGTGGCGAGAAGGCCGAATTTAGCGAGACAGGACATATGTGTCCTTCATCTTGTGTCTGACTTCTGGTCATCTTGCGATAACCAGAATCCCCCACATCCGTGAGGATGTTGGGCTCGGTCTCGCGGCATCTGAAAAGAGAAGAAAAAAGGGGGGGCATCCAAGGATAGTGTGGACAGTGTTAGTCCAAGTGTTCTGATCCTCGAATACGAATTTCATCACCCTTATATACAAAATCTTATCGGGATTTTGTATCGCGGATGCATCAAAATGCAAGCAGAGTTTCGAAATGTACTTCGACTGGAGTCGAGTACTGGAGAAAAGGAATTTGATATCTATTTTTAGAATATACACATCTGGCAAGAATGGAGATAAAGATAAGGATTTGTAGGAACATGCGTTTGTTTTCATACGAAGATATGAATTGTGGTGTTTTGTTTTTAGGAAGTTCTGGAAATATGAGTATGGATGATAAACGAATATTTTATTCGTTTATCGGGATTTTGTATTGGATCGGGGTAATGGATTTTGTAAATATGAGTTTGGGTATAGGGATTTGGATATGAGTGGGGAAAGGAGATGGTAGGGCTTTTCAGAGCACTACAGTTCTGATATTAAAAGTTCCTTGTGTAATTATTTGCAAACGACCCATTTCTCTATACAACTGGACGAGTCAACTTTACCTGGTAATGCAGCATTATTGTTGGCATATTTTCGTTTTATTTTGAATCAAGAAATCTTCGAAGAACTGCTCTTCGCAAGAACTTTAACAGCCGACACTAAAGGTGAATCAATATTTCATGTTTTGAGGGATTACTTCATTGAAAAGGCAATCCCTTTATCAAATATAATATCAGTAGCTACAGATGGAGCACCTGTCATGGTTGGACGTTATCGTGGATTTATAAGCTATTTAAAATAAAATATGCCATGGGTGTTAGCAATACCCTCCAGTCCTCCATCGACAACATTTAGTTGCTAAAAATTTGAGTGTTAGATTGCATGAATCTCTTCAATTAGTCGTCATTAATGCAGTAAACTGAATCCGAAGCAACGCGTTGAATACGCGGTTATTTGCGCAGCTGTGTGAAGAAAATGACGAACGCTTTCATCAATTACTCATTCATACTGAAGTACGTTGGCTGTCGAAAGGCTTATGTTTGACAAGATTTTTTGCACTTTTAGAATCTCTGGATACTAAAGATTATTATTATTATTATTTATTGGCCTGTAGGAACCCGGAAGTTCATGACCTCACCGACTCGGCTTCGCCATCCTTCCCTGTCCTGGGCACTCTCCTTCCACGCTTCCCCATTCGATCCGATCTCCTCAAGGTCAAACCTAACATTGTCCTCCCATCTCCGTCGCGGCCGTCCTACCGGTCTCTTTCCCGTTGGTCTACCGTCAAGAATTCTATGCACGGTCCTATCGTTCCCCATTCGCGCCACGTGTCCGGCCCATCTTAATCTTCGCGACTTGATTACTCTCACTATTGTAGGTTTGCGATATAGTTCTTCCAATTCGTGGTTATGGAGTCTCCTCCATTGTCCTGCCTCCTCGTCATATTTACCTCCAAAGATGCCTCTCAAAACTTTATTCTCGAATAGACGGAATTTGTTTTCTTCCCGTTTTGTGAGAGCCCATGTTTCGCATCCATATAGAACAATTGGCATGATTATGGTTCTATAGACACGGAGCTTTATGTTACGTGATAGCAGTCTGGATTTCAGCAGTTTACTGACTGCGTGCCAACTCGCGTTGCCGGAATGCAGTCTCTTGTTAATTTCCTATGACATTTCGTTACTGGCCGTCAGTATCGTTCCCAGATATTTAAATTCTTTAACTTTTTCAAAGATCTTACCTCTGACGTTTATATGTGTTCTCTGAGACCCACCTGCTCTCGCCGTAATCATGTATTTTGTTTTGTCTTCATTTATTTCTAGGCCCACCTCTTCTGCCGCTTGCATGATGATTTCACAGTTTTTACTAACAGTCTCTAGATTATCGCCCAGAACGGCGATGTCATCCGCATATGCGAGCACTTGTGTGACCCCGTTCAGGGATGATCCGGCCATGTTGTCGTCCTGTACCTTTCCTGGATACTAAAGATACATTTTTAAAAGACAATTTAATGAAGTGGAAAACAGACATCGCCTATTTAACAGATTTGTTTACAAAATTTAATATTGGTGGTTAATTTGCAGTCTAAATTTGATTAAAACAAAGTCCATCTTATCAGCGTTTCTTGCCAGAGCTAAACTAATGAAGCAAAATATTGGACGGGGCGAATTTTCCCAGTTCCCCAATTTGTTACAGACAAACTGCCAGGAAAACGACGTTTCAACCTACGTTCAACATTTAAATGCCCTCTATTCAGATTTTCAAACTAGGTTTGAGGACGTTTTGACTATGGTAATACCACCGTGGATAATTAACCCATATGTTGACATAGAAGAAACGAATGTCATAATACAAGAGGAACTGACTGAACTAAGTACAAACGAATAACTTAAGGTTCAGTTTAAAAACGGATATCAGCAATTCTGGCTGCAAAACAGCATACCCGTTACTTGTCCCGTATTATGGAATATGGCGAGAAAATTTTTAATTTCCTTTCCATCGTCACACCTAGTGGAAAGGGGGTTCAGCGCTGTTACCAATCTCCTAACGAAAAAAAAACAAACAGACTGAACATCATTGGCCGAGGAGATTTAAAATTAAAACTTACAAAATTGACGCCAAATGTTGATAATTTATTATTAAAGCATCAGGTTCATCCTTCTCGCTAAAAACATTTACTTATTGCTTAGTTTATTTTATGTTACGTATATGTTTATTTTATGTTACGTATATGTTTATTTTATGTTACGTATATGTTTATTTTATGTTACGTATATTTTTTACTTTAAGTTGTTAACACTAAACTTCACTACAGTTCGAAATTTACAAAAATCAATATCAGGTAAGTAGGGGTTTACCCAAAACCGAAAAACATGGCAAGGGGTCTAAGACACAAAAAAGTTTGGGAACCTCTGCTTTACATAGTTGAACTATAAATACCAGTAATGCTGTAGGTTCATGACATTCGCTGATGCAAAATCCATCAGCACCCAACAGACATGTTCCTCATAAGCAATTTAGTTGCATCACCAAGCAACCACAATGAACCGAACCAATTCATTACATATGTCTCGGATTGAATTCCATCAGCAATTGTAAGTATCTTCTACAAGTAAGAGCAAATTGGTTGCACCAACATTGTCCGAACCACATCAAGGAGATATACCCTTACGCGTCAGCCGCACACGTGCAGGAGATGTTTCATCTTTTCGTTTTGCATACATGCCCACATCGGTCGGTCATTCGACCGACAAATACATAAAGGCATACGGCTGACTGCCCAAGGAATTCGAGTTCTCATAAATGGAAAATTACCATCGAGAATTCGACTACTAGATGCCGCCAAGATGTGCACGGTCAGCATAAATGCTTTACGCAGTCGCTGATCGTGTAACCGCCTAAATCTCTATGTCGAGATAGTAGCACCAGCTACAACCATCCCAGCTAAGGTTCCACTTGTGGATTTGATCGATCGCATGCTTGTGGAGACACGCGCGCCATGAGCTGCAGAAACGACCATCGTGTGTGTGTTTCACCCCTTTTTGCTGGACCAAAGCAAGGAGGATCATCCCTTGTCGGGCACCGAAGAAATGTACAAATTTGTTGTGCTGTCGTCTTCGATAATTAAATAATCAATCGCGATACGGATTCTGTGGAGGCAAGTCGGGCCTCCACGTTAAATAAATCCAGAGTCTGAGCCCAACAACCGTCGGCGGACGAGTGTACAGCAAAGTATCGAAGCTATTTTAAATCAGTTTTTGTAAATTAACTCAGTGCTTCACCGATCTTTAATTGTGAAACTTTTGTTGTTTTAAATCGTTTATATAACCATAGACCCAGTGCACTCAAAATAATTGAAGCTATTTTAAATCAGTTTTTGTAAAGAAATTCAGTGCTTAATTGAACCTACATTGTGAAGTCTTTTGAACGGCGGAGCCATTTTATTTTGTAATTGTTTTTAGTTTAGTTATATTATATTTGATATTAAAATAAATGAAGAAATACATAAGCTGGAGACGAGCCGTTGGCGTTTTTATTATTAACAAAACTTGACCACACTATTCGGCGAAACAGTGACGGACTAGGAAAGTCTTGGTGAAACTGTGTCAGGCCGACACCTAACCGAGACCAATACCCCATAATACCTCTCCCCCTTTTTCTTTTTCAGATATCTCGAGACCGAGCCCAACATCCTCACAGGTGTAGGTGATTCTGGTTATCGCATGATGACCAGAACTCAGAGACAAGATGAAGGACACATCTGTCCTTGTCTCGCCAAAGTCGGCCTCTCGCCACCCATTTTTTTTTTTTTTTGGATTCGTGGTCAGTTCGAATCCGGAGGCCCAGGCAACGGCCACAAAAAGTAATAAATAAAATAAACAACTACAACTCACAAGCAAAAAAGGAAAAAATCGCCTTTTCTTTTGAACACCCTGCCAGGGGACCTGGGGGCAAACCACTCCACAGAAGTAAGCCATAAACGCTATTAAAATTATAACCCTATAGTAGTAAATACTCCCAACCTACTTCTCGCTATTCACAGAATGTTCAAATACATGTAGTTGGTACTATGATTGAGCAGGATGAAATATCTTGGGGTCATTTATACCCCAAAAATGAATTTCATCAAACATGTGATCCGCATTCTTCAAAGGGGCCTCGCTCGTTCTAAGCAACTGCACAACGTTTTGAAGTGGAGCAACAAAGTTGACACCAAAGTTAAGCTTCTCTGCTATAAGAAGCTAATCCGATCTAGAATATCGTACGCCTTCCCCATGTGTTCCGCTCTTGTATGATTTCTTTCCCCCATCCCTCCATCCCAGTAGTTAGAGGACATTTGAACTAACCCTGTCCACACTATCCTTAGATACCTTCCCCCTTTCTTTTCAGATACCTTGCCGCCGAGCCCATCATTCTCACGGAAGTGGGTGATTCTGGTTATCGCAAAATGACTAGAAGCCAGGGACAAGATGAAGGACACATCTGTCTTTGTCTCGCTTAAGTCGGCCTCTCGCCACTCCATTTTTTTTTACGTTAAGTTTCTATTTATTTGCGCATCTAAGGCTGTTCTGCGTGTGCCCTGAACTAGTAATTTATATACAGAAGATTAAATAAGAGACCGATCCCATCTCAACTGGTAGTCGATTTATGCCCACAAACAAAGTATGCCTCTCAGGCCCAATCCTCTCCCGCCTCTTTTCCATTTCTTTATATTTAATAACTTCATTTTTGTTTTCTCTTTTTTATTTGCTATTTTTACATCTTCTGTACTTTTCTTTATTTTATTTTTATTCGTTTGGTTTTAAAATTTTTAAATGTTCATAATAATAAATCAATTAAAACATTGCAATAATATATATTGTATTAGACAAGCAGGAATCTATGCTGTTTATATAAATAAGATCAATATATATTTATTAAGAAAATAACTGCACGTTGAATGGCTTAAAGAAATAATATTGTGAGTGAGTTAATATAGGAAAATATAGTTGCCCAATGGGACTAAGCATTTAGTACTAAGAAAAATTTGTAAAATAATTGTGAAATAAATGCGTATTTTGAAATAAAAAAAAAAGGAGAAAAAAAACTTTAAGAACAACATTCGTCAGGCTGTCGCCAGTTGAGACATTGGAAAAAGTTAAACAACATTTAGACACCGAGTGTTAACCACAATGGACTTTCTAATTAAACAATTTCTAAATCAGGAAGTTCACTTACACCACCCTGGGTAATCCACAATACAGTTGTAGAGGCAGAGCCAGCAAATTAGTTAACATAGACTCAGCATTTAGTTCAAAATTGCAAGACTGTTTTCTGCGTTGTGCAAAGAATGGCGTATTCATATCAAAACCTATTTTTGAGACACAACTTTAAATGCAAACAAGTGCTTCTAAGCATTTTTGCATCCATATTTGTGCTTTAGGATTCCTATGCGTTAATTAATATTTCAAAGGCCATTTAAATATTATGACCGGTTGCGTTCAAATTACAGATGTTTTGGATAAACTCCGATTAACAGAAGTCACTGGATTCAAATGAATAAAGAATCATAGTGAACAGTAAAGACTTGTCTTTTTGGAGGTGTTGTTCTTCACCATTAGTTGTGTGTGTATCTGCTAGAAACGCCACATATATACTGACTTGCCCTGACATTTTAATTTAAACGAAATTTAATATAGTTAACTCAACAACGTAACTTACCAACGCAAGTCGTTCCGTCAGCGGTTCGTATGCAATAAAATCGGCAACAAAATTAGCGCATCCTTTTGCACTACCAATTAATTCAGTTTGTACAAATGAAGAAGGCCGAATCGTTGTACACACAAATTTCTAAAACAAAAACAATAGTTTACTTCATTCAAAGAACAACAAAGGTTAACAACAGATATCGGTGTAAATACAAACTTGTATATCGCATTCATTCTTGATAGCAAGAGCCAATGGTCGCCTTGTAGGATAGACATCATGGAATTGTTTCCGAAAATTCTCGGCAAATAGCAATAGAATCTTTTCCTTCCCTGAATACGTATAGTAACTTCTTGGATAACAATCGGGATTATCCTCAAAACTTAAATTATCAAAGAAGCCAATATCGATGGCACCAGAGTCGAATGTTTCTACAAATTCCTCAACTGTTACAATAGGCCGTTCATAAACTTCTTCATATCCATATTCTTCGCCGAATTCATCTAAGTGCTCTGTATAAGTTCCTATTTCACTTTCAGTCCTTTCGGTTTGTTCCCTTGAAGTGGAAGGCGCCTCTTCACTGGCAGCAAAATGAGTTTCTTTTTTTTGCATTGGCATTATTGGACGTAATTAAAAACACACGGAACGATAAACAATTGCAATTAAATGGAAATTTGACCAGAGATTATAACCGGGAATGTTAAAAATATTGAATTACGCGTACGATTTGTTTAAAAGTGTTGTTTACGTGAGAAACGGTTGTGAAGGATTGTTTGGATCTCGTCAAGGGTTAAACTTCAAAATTGCTCAGTCAGAAACCGCAGCCCCTTATTCGCATACAGCGCCGCCTAGGAGCGACTTGTTGTTAACACTTGAACCGATTCAGATATGATTTGTTTCCTGTAGCGCAAACCATTATCCACACACCCATGCCGGACAACGAGTCGAATTGGTTGAAGACTAATCTGACGTGCAAGGTATTCTACATACTTCCTTATTGTTGTAGGTTCTGCTAAGTGCGGACATAAACCGCCAACGCTTTCGAACTTTACTTCAGAGGAGTTCACATGCTTTCGTAACCTCTTTCACAGATGTTTTACCATCAACACTTCTTTGCCTGCTCTTTAGTTTTACTTGTACTTTGCTGTTAGTTATTGACACGTTGTTAAGAATGTAGTTAGATCTACATGTTGTTGTCTATTAATTGAATTGTTATTACAAATTGGTGAAAGTGTATTTCATAATTTAGTTTAGTGAAACTCCCAAGAATTTTGTTGTGTATAGAATCGAAATTCTCAGAATAATGAGTACAGATACGGCATTAAAGGCTGAAGATAACACTAAACGTCAGAGCTCAAGCACAACTCTGCGGAGGAATGAAAAACATATCGAGAAAGTGTAAGAATCGGTAGATGCAAGCAAAACAAAAGACTTGTATTCGAACTGCTGAACTTTCTACAACTAAGAAAAATGCTTATCCTGTTGAATGTTTCAGAAATTGGAGGATTACATTTGGAGCAGTTTTGGTTCTGACTATTGCGACTAGATATTATAAAGTTACCGAACCGGATCATGTGTGGTAAGATATAATATATCGTATGTCAAATAATGTTAAGGACACGGTTTTGTTTTGTGACGTAAATATAAACACTTGGTTTGGGTAATAGGGAGTTCTAACGTGCACTTTAAATTGCTTAATTTTAATTAGTTTCCCTTTTTCTAAATCATTATAAGGGGGTTTACTCAACTGAAGGTGATACTAATTTTAAATGTTTAATTTCTGCATCCTAATTATTGAATTAGCATTTAATCAGTCAATTTCTTAATCTGGTAGGGACAAAAAAGTCCCAAATATTTGGTTCAATGCAGCCAAAGGTTACTTAAAAATTAAGAGCCAAAAACTCGGGCAAGATGATGAAGCGGATATATTTGAAAGCGAGTAGTTTTTTCGTGGAAGAATGAATGAATAGAGGGCAGAATCCTCAGTTTATTTCGCTTAGTACAAGTCGTATAATCATATAAACTAATAAATAGACTTACGAACTACCATAAAAACTATGGCATGCGGTTGGGGGTGGGGGTTCAACTTTAAAGTAACTTAAAAATGGAATGAGGAACTAAAGAAAGATGGATAGAATAAATGTCTAAGTGGTAGGGCAGGGAAGGGCGAGGATAAGCCAGATGGTAGGGTGTGAGTATGAGTGTGGGAGAGTGTAGAAGGTGAGCGGGGTGGAATCAGGAGGGCTAAGAGAGAAGACCACGTTTGAGAGAGGCAAAGATTAGATTGAAGTCAAAGAACGCGGGGTGAGAGTTTGCCCAACCCCCTATTCGCCAAATCGGTTCATTAGAGCCGTAAGATGTGTGATGGGCGGGCAAATAGAAGAGACGAGGGTTTCGTAGATTTCGGGGATTAGTGGAAAATGTGATGGAGGAGAGCAGACTTGGGCAGTTGATCGAACCTGAGAGTAGACGGTGGATGAAAAGGATGTCGGCATGAATTCTCCGCTCTTCAAGCGTGTTAAGGTTAATTAGGTGAAGACGGCTCGTGTATGGGGGTAGAATCAGAGGATTTTCCCAATCCAATCCTCGTAGGGCAAAACGCTAAAAACGACGTTGTACGCTTTCGACCCTGGGGATTTGGGCGAGTAGTAAGGAAACGAAACCTGACTAGCACATTTAAGAAGGGGACGGGCAAAGGCTATATAGAGCGATCTGGAAACGTAGGGATTAGAGAATTCTTTCGACTAGCGTTTCACAAAACCAAGGACATAGTTGGCCTTGGGAATAATGTCATCAATATGTGGGATGAAGTTAAGCTCCCTATCGCATAAGATGCCAAGGTCATGAGTTGTTTGTACAGGTGTTATCTGTTGGATGAGTAAGATACGGGAACGTATCGAGGGGGGGGGGGGGGGGGGGTCGTTTAGGAGAGAAGATGATTGAGTGACATTTGGCAATATTTAGTTCGACGCAGTTGTTTTAGCACCAAGTTGAAAAGCTGTCGAGATCCATTTGGAGAAGTGAGGAGTCGACAGAAGAGCGGATAGTCTTGAAGAGTTTAGTGTCGTCCGCGTGTAGAGAAATGGAGGAGTACTGGATACTGGAGTCTATATCGTTAATACGAGGGTTGCCTCTTATGTTTCGGGATTTGGCAAGCCTAGTGTTGCAATCCGCCAATTTACAGCTCTGTCGTAAAGTTGGACATTTTTGAGGTTATACGCACTCAGAACGTTTTGACATACGAGCGCTATTTGTGTTGTTTACAGTAACTTAAAAGATTCGGCTCGGCCCAAAAATGGAATTAAATCGTCAACATTTTCGTGCGATTATTTTTTACAACTTTCGGCGTGGATTAACTCAGCAACAGTGCATGGATGAACTTAATTCAATTTTTGGCGATGAAGCTGCATCAAGGACCAGTGTTTATCGATGGTATGGTGAATTCAATCGTGGTCGTAGTTCACTCCAAGATGAATTTCGTGAAGGTCGTCCAAAATCAGTTGTTGTTCCGAAAACCATTGATGCTGTGCGCGAACTGATATTGGAAGATCGTCATGTGACCTATCGTGAGATTGAGACAACCTTAGGCGTTAGTGGGACCAGCATACATTCAATATTGCATAAACATTTGACTGTCAAAAAAATTTGTTCGCGTTGGATCCCACACAATTTGTCAATCGCCCAAAAAAAGGCTCGTGTCAATTGGTCGAAAGAAATGCTCAAAAAATACGGTCGCGGTGCTTCGAAACACGTCTATGACATCGTGACAGGTGATGAATCGTGGATTTACGCGTATGATCCCGAAAGTAAACAGCAGTCGACTGTCTGGGTGTTTCAAGATGAGCCAAATCCAACAAAAGTTGTTCGCGCACGAAGCACTTCCAAGCAAATGGTCGCCTGTTTTTTTCGGAAAAACTGGACATGTCGCAACCGTACCACTAGAACAACGCAGAACAGTCAATTCTGAGTGGTACACAACCATTTGTTTGCCAGTTGTCTTCCAAGAAATCAGGAAAACCAACCGCCGAAGACGGATCACTCTTCACCACGACAATGGGAGCTCTCACACATTGGCTGCGACAACTGCATTTTTGAGCACCCAAAACATCAATTTGATGGGTCATCCGCCGTATAGTCCTGACTTGGCATCGAATGACTTCTTTTTATTCCCGTACGTAAAAAACAAACTGAGAGGTCAACGTTTTTCGACACCTGAAGAAGCGGTTGCTGCATTCAGAATGCATGTGTTGGAGATACCTCAATCAGAGTGGCAAAAGTGCCTCGACAATTGGTTCAAACGCATGCAAAAGTGTATAGATCTTCATGGGGAATATTTTGAAAAACAATAAAGTGATTTTCGATGATCAATATTTGTTTTTGTTCTCTAATCCCGAAATATAAAAGGCAACCCTCGTAGTAAGAATGAATAGGAGGGGTTCAAGGGGACCGCCCTGGGGAACCCCTGACGTGGGAAGAAGAGAATTGGAGAGAGCGGATCTAAATCTGCCACGGTAGGTTCGATCGCTAAGATAGAAAGAAATCCACTTAATCAGTAGGGGTTCGAAGCCAAGGGAGGAAAGCTTAAAGAGGATGAGTTGTGGGAAATTTTATCGAAGGCCTTGCTGAAATCGGTTGTGATAAATCGACTTCGTTGCCGTTCTCTAAGCCACGAAGAGCGTGGGATGAAAATTCAACTAGATTGATGGTGGTCGATCTACCCGTAAGGAAACCGCGCGGGTTGGTTTTTTTTTTGTTTTTTTTTTCTTTTGTGTAGTTAGGTGGAAATCTTCAAAAGATACCTCTGACGGATCCAGAGGCATGCCGGGCTTTCACCGACTAAAACCACCTCCCGCCAGGCGCATATTCCCGTTGATCTCCGCGGAACTTACTTTTATATATTCCATCGCCAGGCGGAACAGAGCTTACCTGTTACTCCGCTCGTCACGTCGCAACTGCTGCATCATGTCACATAGAATACCATTTGTTACGGACCATGCCTGTTTTGAACTCAGTATGTATTCTATTACTCGTGCGGGAGTAACTGTCCGTCTCATATGTCTCCCCAAAATCGTTAGTGCAGCCCCGAATCTCACGTACTCGGCAAGTACGTGTTCCGCATTTTGGGTGCTGGTTGGGTGAGATGATGGATTTGCAGCGAAAACATAACACGTTGTAAAGAATGATTTCGAACAGTTTTGGAATATGTGACAGTTTGGATGAGACGGTAGTTACTAATATCCTTTTTTGGCCCCTTCTTATGTATCGGGGTGACAAAAGAGGATTTCCAAATATTTGAGAAGACACCTTGTGTAACGGATAGATTGAATATCTTTGATAGCGGGAGAGAAAGAAAAGAGGACCATTTTTTTTTAAGACAGCGGTAGTACAGATTGAGTTAGTTTTACGGAACACATAGAGAAAATCGCTTCTACGGAGTGATAAGAGAATAGAAAATATGAAGAGATTGTAGTGGTTTAATTTCAGGGAGCGTGTCTCCTTCTCCTGAAAAGGATGAGGGATCTCTTATAGACCGCTCCTGAAAAAACCATCCTACAAAGGGTCGTCGCCGTGCTTCCTCATATGCCTGAAGGAAGAGCAACGTCCTTAGTTTGGTCCTAGCTTCACTGTCGCTTTTTCGGGCTTTCGCAAGCCCTTGTCTCCGCTGGGATTGCTTGAAAATTTGGGGATTTTGTAAAAATGAAAAGTCAGTTTTCTTACTGTAATAGTTTATTTTTTCCGTCTCCTCGGCTTGATATCAGTTTAATATTTCTGAATCTTTGATGTCCCTGGATACAAAATCTTAGATGTACAGTTTTGTACTGTACGCGGAATACTTTAATACTGTTGAATTTTAATATTGAATTTTACAAGACTTATACCGGATACTCATCCGAACCTGGATGCTGAGTGTGGGATACTGATCTGAAGTGAACTGATTCTGGATACTGAATTTTAACACTGAACTCAGATATCACTTTTCTGTTCCTTTATAAAGAGAAAAAAATCGAGATTTGTATCTCGAAAATACACAATTTCATACAAAAATCCCGATTTTGGTATTCTGAGTGAGATGCTCAGTGTTTATTTAAGATAAGAATTCAATTTCTTGAATTCTTACGAAACTATTGCGCAGATGTGGATATGTATCTGGATTTTGGTTTTCTATTTGTTTAGCTTAATGGAATTTTTCAGATAGAGATAACGATCTTGGATTGGATTTTGGACGATTGGATTTTGATGATGCCGTGGGGCAAATGTGAAACGATAAACGAATATTAGATTCGTTTATTGTGGATTTTAATTTTACTTTATATTTTGGATTGAATTATGCCGCGGGGGCAAATATTAAACGATACACGAATATTTGATTCGTTTATTGCGAATTTTGGATCATGTTCGGGGTTTTTCGGGTTTTGGCAGGATTTTGGGTTTTAGGGTAATATAGCTGATATTTGGATGTAGGAATGGGGGAAAAAGGTGGTAGGGCTTTTTAGTGCACTACAAGATCGCCCGCTGTTTCAATGCTAGGCTGTAACCTTTTACTCTTAGTTTACGACTGCTCATGTGCCTCAAGGCAGAACCCCTTTTATATCCCCAAAATTAAACTCGATTTTACATTCCTTCCCACGATCGCATTGTTTACTTTGAGACAGTTACCCGATGCCAGCCCAATCGCAGGCCATGCCAACGACGATGGGGATTCCAACGTTGCAATACTGTCGCCATTCACCCTAAGATGGCAACCTTACACCTACTCTGGCTGCAGCTTCACCCGAAGGCTATGGGGAATTTTCGAGCAACGTATCCAGGCGTCAACCGATTCATGGTGGGTGAACAGAGGGCATGTGCTAGGATGGGACGTGGGAATTGCAGATTTGCAAGTTTAGTTATGGGAATGGAAAATGTATGTATAGTCATAGCATGTGCTATTGTATGATGAGAATTTGCGTTTTGCGAAAGGTAGGCGTGTGATTGGGTTTCACAGATTCCACACTGAAAGAATTCCGTCGGTTGTATCAGGTAATTCATTTTGATAGTACGTAGAAAGAATTTTTTTGGTTTAAAGTTATTAAAACTTTAATGTATGACCGTTAATGTCATATATGCATGCAACATAATTCATTTGTTGGAATTATGACTCAGTTTTGTTTAATTTATAGCAGTTAATGTCACATATGCATGCAAAAAGATACTTTTTGGTGTTGCGGTTTTTACGTGACTGTAACCTATATTAGAGTCGTCAGAGAAGCACCCAGCAGTAACACCAGAGTTAAGTAAAAACCGGTTCTAATGTATTTCTACAAACAAAAGGTGAAATGAACTTTATCCCATCTTTAGGTGGACTGAATATATTTTAACCTGGGAGGAATAATTCCTTGATGTTGCAATTCAATATTGGCTAAAAATGTAAAAAAATCTGTTTCTTATAGGGCCTTGAATAAGTTGAATTCGCCCAATTCCGCATGGCAGCCAATGTTCTTTGTTTTTGAGACATTTCTAGCTTTCAAACTCTCAAATGTTTCCAAATTGTTGTGTCAATAACCCCCAATCATTTCCCAAATTCGGCTATCGTCTAAGATATCTCATGGAACAATGTCTTTAATTCTTCAAACTATTCCGGTGCTACTAAGCATTCTCAGCCTTCAGCGACATCTATTGGAACGCGAGAACTTATTTAAATTAAATAGGGAACTTGTTCAAAGTCCTAAACGTTTTTCAACCATAAAGAGAAAAATTAATTTTTACTATTGGGGTGCAATTGTTATAATATTTTAGTGTTAAAGTCATTGTTTGGGGAAGAAGGAATCCATTATTTTCCCCTCAGATAGTTGTAATGATATATATTTCGTAAAATACTGATAAAAAAAATTAGACTCCTGCTCATTGTAAAATGACATTCAGTTCAAAAAATTCCATGAGAGTTTTTTGGTTTGTCGCTTCAGTTGTCAGCAATAGGGCGTAAAATATAGAAATTCACAAAGGTATATGCAATATCATTTTTTTGCTTTTATAAAGACGAGATGTAAGCTAGAGCTTTTATAAAGATGAGATGTTGAATGGTGTGCGGATACAATCATGAAAATAATTGATCATGCCGTTCATGTTATCAGTCATCTCATCGGTCAGAAACTACATACCGATCAGAAAAGCGTTTTACATCATTTTCATAAAGCGGGATATAAAAAGATGCTCGATGTTTAGATATCATACAAACTGACCCGAAAAAATGGACTGAATTTGTATCTGAGACTGTTTGGTCAAACGAAAGGAAAACGGACGAAGGGTCTATGGACGGAAACTATAGTGGAGAATGGCCCCAAAAGGTAATCTATATAAATAATAGTATCCTCAGATCCGTAAGGCATTTCGAAAAGCATGCCATCAGACAACAGTAAATTCTACGCAGCAATGCGCTAAAGTGATGAGGCTTGGTTTTCTTTTTGGTTGTGATTTTAACCGCCTTAGCGTTGGTTAGGGTTCTATTATCTTCATTAGCGCCGCATTAAGGAAATATTATAGGTCATATCCAAAACATAGTAGTAAAAGCGAGGCGAAGTGGCTTAAGCGTTGGCCAAACCAGGTCCAATTGCCAGAAAGGCTTTCCCGTCTATTAGCTAGGTATATCTTCCACCTGGCCAAACACTAAATTCGGGACTCTTCAGCTGTTTTCGTTGCCATTAATCACACAATTTACTCTTTTTTAGTTAATATAGAGTATAAAGGCGATTTGTAAGTAATTTCAATATATTGTGGTAATACATAATTAACCGTCAACAGCATTTTAGTAGTAATCAGGTAGGGAACACTAATTATTGGTAAAAAGACTGTTAGTTAATAAATACCAATAACTTATCACACAGTCAGATTGTTGTTTCAACAAACGTTCTTTTATTTACAATTTCATAAAAGTACTTCTCCCTTCAGTAATCACAGTCTTACAATAATTTTTGTTTCTGTCATTTCGTGCACGTCAAAAGGCGCCAATTTACTTACACTTATAACAGAGTTTTGACAGTTTTAAGATTTTAGGTTATTAGAAAATAATTAATTACAACACTCCTCCTTAATTATTTTACAACGCTGACTTTCAAATACTTTTCGTGGCAATGGTTTCTTGAATATGTCTGCAAGCTGTCTGGCACTTTCAACGTGTTCGAGTGCAACCGTCTTGTTGACATGTTCTTGTATGAACCTTCTCGGAATTTCTATATGTTTCTTTCCCTTTGTAGTTTTACCTTCATGTGCGTTTAGCATCATCTGAATTGCAGCCTGGTTGTCGAACAGCAGTTTCACAGGTTCATCTTTCCTCAAAATGTTCAACTCGAGTCCAATTCTCTTGATCTAACATACATCATCAATTGCCGCAACAGCAGCGCGATACTCTGCCTCAGCTGTCGATGTTGCCACCAGTCGTTGCTTCTGGGTGTACCAAACTATCGGCCCTCCTCGCATCACAAGTACTCCGGTGGTTGAGTGTTTCGTCTCAAGATCTCCGCCGTAGTCAGAATCCGAATAAGCGACGAGCTGATCTCCTCCATCAAAGTAAATGCCAAGGTTTGGTGTTCCCTTCGGATACTGAAAAATTCTTCTCACCATTTTCCAGTGACTCATTTTTGCTCTTCCGTTGAAGTGACTCAAAAAATTGACTGCAAAACAGATATCTGGTCGAGAGATGGTGGCCAAATAAAGCAAACTTCCAATTGCTTCTCTGTACGGGATAGTTCTGCTTGTCCTCTTCGTTTGTCACCATACCTTTCTCGATGGGCGTGAAACTTGGGTTGCAACTAACTGACTTGAATCGTTTGATGATCCTGTTTGTGTACTTTGATTGGCCGACAAAGATACCTGCTTCTCCGACCTGAATTTCCATTCCAAGGTATCCAATTTTCTTCTGAATTTCTTTGCTGTAGGTGATTTCAAACTTCCTATTTATGATGTTCAATGTTTGATAGATTTCAGCTTCATCACAGCTTGCAATGAGTCCGTCATCCACGAATAAGGTCATCATAATTGTCTTGTCTTTGTTGTAATATAAGCAGGGATCATCATCACAGCATATCAGTCCAAGTTTCTCCTCAAAGAATGTTGACACAGTGTCGTGCCAATTTCTCGGTGCCTGTTTCAGTCCGTAAAGACTCTTGTTGAGTTCACAAGCATCATCAGTGCCATCATCGAATCCTTCCGGTTGACGCATGTAAATTATCTCTTCCAGTTTTCCATGTAAGAAGGCTGTCTTGACATCAAAGACTACCAGCTTCATATTCTCGGTGGCTGCATGACTCAGCATCAAACGGATTGAAGCATGACGAGCGACTGGACTGAACGTTTCGGTGTAGTTGATTCCTTCTTCCTGTTCAAAACCTCTTGCCACCAGACGTGCTTTTAATTTTCCATCGGCCTTTTCACTTAACACCCATCTGCATGTCAAGGGCTTGACATTTTCAGGACATTTCACAATTTTCCAAGCTTTCATCTTCATCAAGGAATCAAACTCTTCTTGCATTGCATGTTTCCATCCTTCATCCTTCAGAGCTTCAGAAATTGGAATATCTTCTACTTCTCCTATCATTGCGACGTTGGCTGACTTGTTGTCGTAGTTAAGGACGTAGTTCTTGAGTCTTCCTGGCTTCAGTATTTGGCTACGATCTCGCAGACCTTCCCTCTTCTGACATTGTTCATTCTCGTCTTTTTGCTTTGGAACTTCTTCAACTTCATCTTCAGTTATTTGACTCTCAAAATTACTTTCAGTCTGATCTTCTGTCGTTTGAGTCTCATCAACCTCTTCAGTCTCCTCTCCAACTTCATTTTCTTCTTCATTCGGGCTTGCTTCTGACTCTTGAATTGACTTCACTGGCTTTCCTCCTGACTGGCTTTTCGTTCCACTTTCATCGAAGATAATATTGTCCGAACAAATCACTTCTCTGCTTCCAGGAATGTAAACTCTGTAATTTGACGATGGAAGATCATATCCAACGAAGATTGCCTTTCTTGACTTCTTATCCAACTTCTTTCTAGTCTGACTTGTGATTAAAACATAACAATCGCATCCGAAGATTTTCAGTTTGTTAATATTGTAGCGAGCTTAGGGTTCGCTGGATTAATTATATAAAATAAATAAGAGCCGTTAAATCGATTTTGAATTAATATAACATTTTATTAGTCCGTTAATCACAACCGTTACTTTTACCGTACACAACGATTTCTTGACTTATCGCTACCGTACTTATCCCGTCTTTTACTTCTTACTTATCGCTTGCTTCACTTCCTTACTTATTACTTTTTACTTCTTACTCATCTCCACGATCCGTGTGCGACGTATTTATACCGTTTCCCCATTCTGATTCGGCGTTTCGTTTCCGTCCGTTCCATAGTCTTGAATGTTCTACTGTTCACGGTCTCCAGTTTTCCATTACTTTATAGAATATTGTAGTACTTTGTTTCGGACTTTCTCGAATATTCTAGTACTGATTGTCATATGCGTCACAATATCAATGCGACGACCATACCACAAATCAGCTGGAGTTTTCCCGACGACTGAGCTTGTCCCAGTTTGATTGATTGTAAACACAGCATAGTTTACAGCTTCTGCCAATAAAGTTTCCTTCAAGTTCTTCGCATGCATGGCTGACCTTGCTGATTCCACAATTGTTCTCATTTCTCGTTCGTTTCTGCCATTTTGTTCTGGAGTGTGAACATTGGAGAAGGTGTGCATGATTCCCAACTCCTCCAGAAGTTTACGAGTAGTGAAACTGTCTATTTCCTTGCCATGATCATATCTCAGGACCTTTACTCTTCTCTCGAATTGATTTTCGACTTCCTTCAAATAAATCTTCAACTTTTCTTCTGCTTGATCCTTAGACTTCAGATAATAGACTATTCGAAAGAGCGAGTAGACATCTTTGAACATCAAAAAAACACTTCGCTCCTCCGATTGACCTGTCGTTCATTTCTCCAAGATCTACATGAACTAAATCCAATGGTTGTTTGGCTACTTTCTCATTCCTGGGATGTGATACTCGTTGCTGCTTTCCATCGATACATCCTGTACATACTCGGTTGTTCCAATCATTTACAAACTTGATGTTGTTTTTCTTCAAAATGTCCCTCACGTACTTCAGATTCTGATGTGCGAGCCTCTCATGCCAAGTGGCAATCGAAGTTGCAATCAGACTGCTGTTCCGGGTTGGTTTGCGTAACATGACCTTGTACAAGTTTGTGGCGAACGTACAAATTCCCCACAGGAAAAAGTCCAGACCAACTTGAGGTAACGCACTTACCTGGACAACATCACGTCCACAGACGCGGTCCCAAGCCCAGCGGGGGCCGCCAGTAACCCAACGTTGAGTCGACACCAGAAGGCAAGGAACTTAACGTCCCCAAAGCCTCTAATACCGAGCTAAACGCTCCATACCTAAAACCTACGACCTGAAACAAGGAGAAACATCCATGCATCCTTCGACGTGTGCAATCGCAAGCTAAGTGAATGCCAGCACCACAAGTCGGCAACCCTGAACATCTGCACGAGATGCAGGGAATTACAATTAAAACAATTAACCGACCAACGGACGTGGTGCGGTTGATCTAAACATTAGATCACCCAAATATTCACCGCAAACAAAGGAGCGCATTCCTTAGCCTCGTAAACACCCAGATGGCGCGAAAAACCAAGCACCACGTAACTCCAAACAATACTTTGTTTGGAGTTTTACGAAGGCCAGCTGCAATAAATAAATACGGCACAGCATTGCGCCGTTGCCACTGTCCGCCAAGCAGAAATGCATCAGCGGAATGTTTGTTTTTCACACCATGTGAAAAACTCTCTTGGATTTCAAATCCAATAGATACCAGCGGACTAGACGTCCAGGCGATCGTCAACACCAGATGGTCGACCTAACTAAGCAGCGTGGGAATAGAATCCACCGTCAACAACGACGGTGAAGCTTCCATATGTATGCGTGAGAATTTTCTCCTTACAGGAAATTGTGTCTGCACAACTGCAGATACAAAACACACAGATACTGGAAAAACAGTATCCGATAGGTTGAAAGAGGGTGAGTTTTATATCGAGCATCGGTACAGAAGGTCGTCACAGAGAAACCCTACGAGGAGGTCGGTCCGCGCCGCGCATATACTTCGCTACAGAAACAGGACGAGAAGGTTTGATTTTACGTACCATGGTTTTAAGACGCGTTCAAGTGTATTCAGTCCTTGAATTTTCTGTTGTTACAACCGAACGAATGATATATATTTTTAAAATCGGATGTTTTTCGAAAAGAAATAGACAGTATATACGGGTAAAAATATCTTATTGTAATCGTGGCGAACTAAAATAAATTAGACCAAAAGAAATCCAACGAAACGAAACATTTGTGTGAGAAATACATGCGCTGGTTTACTAAAGGCAGCTTAAACTAAGAGTTATCAACTGTACATGTTATATATTAAGTTAACTAATAAAGTGGTTGAATGAATCGAATGTGTACTTAGAAGCTAAAATTTTAAAACATACCTAACATTAAAATTATAATAAAAGGAAATGTTCGCAGTGTTTTTATTTGGTGGTTGTGTTCTTTCCGTGTCGGTTGGTGAACAGGTTGTTCCTTCTGTTTGTGAACAGTGTTCGGTGGAACACTTCGACTAAGGCTAAATCCGCCAAAGTACTTCGACTAAGGCTAAATCCGTCAAGTTTCCCTCACGCTGAACCATCGACAAAACTTCTTGGTTGTCCTTTGCCTTGATAACTGACACATCTTTATCACATTCTTCAGTGTGACCTTGATGCATGATTTGACTGAGCAGGTTGAAATTCAGACCAGGTACATATGTTAAAGTACATCTTCAAGCCATTCATCACCGTTGTAGGCTTCCAGTTCTATGTCTCCTACTGATGTGGCCTTGAGTTGACGAGAGTCTCCCATAGTCACTCTGATTGACTGCTTCAGTTCTCTCAGCTTGACAAACCAGTTTTTGTTCGATGTCATATATTGTGTGGCACCACTGTCCTGATACCAATTTTCATTTGCTCCTTGTTGATGGATTTTCAATTCAGCACTCGACAAACCAATGGCAACGTACAGTTTGCCTGTCTGACCTCCGTTTCTTCTATTACTCCTCATCATCTGACTTGTCAACATTTTTCTTCAAGCAATCTCTGGCAAAATGTCCCTTTTGACCACAAACATAACAGGGATAATTCTCCCTGCAGTAGGCTAAATACTTTGTACACGGTCTGTTTGTGCATTTCTTCTTCACGTGTCCTTTCTGCCCACATTTGTAGCAAATGATTGCAGCGTCCGCACTCTGTTTGTTTGGCTTCTGATTGCTTTGCTGTCTCGTCTTCTTCCTTTGCTGCATCATCAAGGCGTTTTCGGATTTTGACTCACTTGACCCTTCTGGTGCCTTGATTCTGTCTTCTTCAAGTCTCAGCTTTTCAAGCAGATTTGGTATTGTACGCTGACGTCCTACTACGTTGTCCCAAGATGTTCGAAAGTGATACAGATGAGATGGTAGAATTGATAACATTCGACTCATTGCCCATTGTTTATAGTCATTTCCATCCAGAGTGGTTAAATCCTCGGCGAGTTGCAGAACGTCATTGCAATTTGCAACAGCCGATTTAGAGCTGTCAAATGTGAAGCTGAAAAATTTTCGCTGCAAACCTTCGATTTCATAGTCTGACTTTTTACCATACAAGTTTTGCAATTTTTCATACATTTCTTTCAACGTTGCACAACTTAAAATCTTTTTCGAAATTGCTTTACTAACATTTATGCCAATGACGGTTTGAGCTTCAATGTCTTTTTCTAACCATTCAATTACATCGTCAACTTTAGCCTCAGGTTTTGTTTTCACACCAGATACATACTCATAGATTTTCTTTGCAATTTTATAAAAGTACTTCTCCCTTCAGTAATCACAGTCTTACAAAGTTAATTTTTGTTTCTGTCATTTCGTGCACGTCAAAAGGCGCCAATTTAGTTACACTTATAACAGAGTTTTGACAGTTCTAAGATTTTAGGTTAATAGAAAATAACTAATTACAACAAGACAGAACAGATCACCGACACGGTTGAGTGCTCCAAGTCAAATGACAAACTCTCTGCGGACAAGAACAAAACCGACATAATCGACATTTTCAAAAGTTCTAAATGATCGCCTAGGCTTTTCTGATCTTTTCTTTGGCTTTCAAAGTTTATTCATGAGAATTCACAAACTGCCGATAACCTACTCTTACCTGTGTTCGGAAGTGATTTTGAGTTTTAAAAGCGCCATAATTTAAGGGGGTTGGCGGGTTTCGAAGGCTTAAAAAAAGCATATTTTTACTAATTTCTTCTAACATATTAAATAAAATATTTTATTCAAACAATTTAACATATCACAGGTACAGATTTGATAAGTATTTTGTGAAATTTTCATTTGAACATTTTCAAAATTCAGCCATTGGGAGCTCGTTTCCCTTGACCCCTTAGAAAAAGATTTTCTCTCCGTTGTCAGGATAACTCATAACAGATTTATCTGAAATTAAAAAACCAAATATTTTCTGTTAGTAGATGTGTAAAGCTCGCACCTGGACAAGGAAAAAAAAATAAAATTTGAATTTGTGCCGGAGCTGTGGACAAAAGATCCTATAAATTTGCACCACGTATTGCCTTGTAAAATTAGTTGTGAAAAAAAAGGATCCTTCGCAAGCACTAGATACGAGGGTGGCCTGAAAAGTTTCCGACCTCAGCGTGAAGAATGTGGCACTCGTCAATAAAGTTCACCAAATATTGTTAGACGACCGCCGAATTAAAGAGATAGCAGAGGGTATGAAAATGTCCAAAGAACGTGTTTGTCACATATTAAATCAAGATTTGGGCATAAGAAAGCTGTCCGCGCGTTGGATGGCGCGTTTGGTCACGTTAGACCAAAAACGTGTTCGAGTGAACATTTCCAACGCTCTGCTGGTGCAGTTTAGGAGCAATAAATCCGAGTTTAGGTGCCGATTAATTGCTGTCGATGAAACTTAGATACACCAATATACGCCCGAAACAAAAATACAATCAAAACAGTGGACTGCAAAGGGGGAATCGGCTCCAAAAAAAGCAAAAAACATCGGCTCACTCAAACGACCGTCAAATAAAAACTACCCGTCCAAAATGGCTGAAATTTGATGAGTAACTGTCAAAAGATGCAGAACTACATTCAATAAATATATCAACTTTTATTGACGAGAAAACTTTTCAAACCACCCGTCTAATGTTATCTTGAAGAAATGTACACAATTTGAACATAATCGGTTCATAATTTTTTGAGAGATCATTACAAACGACTTTAAAATTAGAGTTTCGAGAAAAACGCGATGGCAGTTTTAAAGTGAAATCACATACAGAAAACAACATTATTTCCAACTTACATAGCATCGTCGATACTGGCATCATAAAGTAATTAACTTGTTGCAGCGGCCATATCCAGGGCATCCTTTGTCTCTTGCCTGAGACGAATTCTTGCTTCTCGAGTCGCAGCGTCAGAAATGGCTAAGCGCTGCCTCAATATACCTGCGTCGCGCTAGGCTGATGGGCGCAACTTCCGAAGGCTCTCTCTCTTAGAATTTTACTCACATCAATTTAAAATTTTGGGAAAATATTCTAGACATATTGTACTATTTTAGACATATTGTACTATTTAATAAAAATAGGATTTTGGAAAATTTCAAAGCCACCTAACCTCTTAAGACCGCCACATCTCTACTGTCAATAATTGGACTGTTTGAAGTTAGCGATTTTTTTTTTTTTATTAGACTTCTCTCGGCAGAGGCGAACCTATAGCGTCGAGTGGGCGCCCCGAGATGCCATCACATAACTGTTGCAGTTCCTCTTGAACAGTTGCAGGTTGCAACGCTCCGGGAAAACTCGCGTGGGAAGGCAGTTCCACAGCTTCCCCGCTCTGTAACGGAACGAGTTCTGATACAGGGATGTTCGCGCCGTCGGGAGATGAACCACAAACGGGTGCGACCCGTCGGATTGTCTTGTGGAGCGCATATAAACCGAATTGCGTGGAACAATGCCAAGAATCTCCGAAGAACAGCACCCGTGATAATATCTGTAAAACAGCCAGAGGTCAGCTGCGCGCCTTCGATGTGATACCGACTGTAGTTCCGACGTCAGCGCCGAGACCCCGATCAAGCGGATCGCTCGTCTCTGTACGCTCTCAAGTAGATCGAGGGTATGTTTAGGAGCCGAGCTCCAAACATGAGAGCAATATTCGAGCGCGGGTCTAATTTGGGATTTATATAGGAGAAGAAGTTGGGCCGGGGTAAAATATTTCTTGGCTCTAAAAAGATAACTCAGTTTTCCTGAGGCTGATCTGGCGACACCCGAAACGTGTTTATGCAATGATACATTCCCACAGACCGTGACGCCGAGCAATTTCAAACTTTCCCCAGCCTCGAGGGGCCGGCCACTCACCATCAGCTGTGGAACCGATGATCCAGTTTTCTTGGTGAATGTTGTATACTGGGTCTTCGCTGCGTTGAAGTCGACAAGATTGGCCTTTCCCCACTGCAGGACTTTATCCAGATCCTGATTCAGAGAGTCAATCTGTCTACATCTCAGCTGGTGCGACGTTGATGCACTAATCGGCCGATCACTCGAAAAGGAGGAAACAAGCGTACTATCATCCGCAAAAGTGAACACTTTGTTATCCGTTGTCTCCAACAAATCCTTTATGTAAAGCAAGAACAAGGTTGGAGCCAAAATAGAACCTTGGGACACCCCCGAATTAACAGGATACAGATCCGAACACTCGCCGTCCACAACAACCCGGATCGATCGATTCTCAAGGAAGCTTTTCGTCCAGTCGCAAAGCTGTTGGGAAAGTCCATATGAACGAAGCAATGCCCCGTGCCAGCCGCGGTCAAAAGCCTTGGAGATATCCAATACGACCGCCCTTGACTCACCATGCCGATCAATCGCAGATGTCCATATATCGGTTATAAGTGTCAAAAGGTGTCCTGTGGACCGCCTGCCACGGAATCCGTACTGACGATCATTCAGAAGTCCGTTGCACTCCAAATACTTAACCAATTCTGTATTGATGACTTTTTCCATTACCTTAGATAAAATAGACAGTAATGCTATCGGACGGTAATTTCGTGGGAGACACTTTTTTCCCGTCTTTGGGATTGGCTGAACTCGAGCGATTTTCCAACAGGCAGGAAAGGTCCTCCGTGCATAAGATAAGCGGAAGAGTCTACCAAGAACCGGCGATAGTTCTGGAGTACCGTTCTTAAGGACTATTGCTGGTATTCCGTCCGGGCCGGTTGCCTTTCTACAATCCATTTCACGTAGAATGCGTTGAATAGTGCGCGGACGAAATCTCACATCCCGCATCGAAGACTGTACCGGCGAGATCACAGGTGGCTCCAAAAGGCCGGGATCGAGGTTCGAATTCGCGGAAAATAAATTCGCGAATACATTAGCTTTATTATTGAGAAGAAGCGGCCAGAATTGGGCAACGGGTAATGTATCGTGTCTCATTCACAGATAATAGTCAACTTCTACGAGGTAGGTCAATAAGTCCTTAGAAACTCCTACGATGGTGCTCGTAGCATCGCTGATGGTCTGTTTCTTGTAAGCATCATCCCTTACTAGGTATCTGTCAATTTTCAATTTGTTTCATGATTCAATTTTGCGTGATAAATTGGGTGTGAAAAAAATATCTGCGAAATGGGAGCCGCATTTGCTCTTAGCTGAGAACTTTTCGAGCGTATGCGGCGCAACCCAGATGAGTAACTGTAGATGAAACATGGATACACCATTATGCCCTCGGGACGAAAGAACAGTCAAGGAGTGGATTGTTAAAGGCGAACGGGCCCCAACGAAGGTAAAACCAGTGTTGCACGTGGCAACCAGTAATGATGGGGATGCTCTGTGTGATAATATGTTTTAAATAACTCTCCACCCTCTAAACCCGGGGTGTTAGCTTGTGTCACAATCGATTAGCTCAGCTTCAATTACGGTGAGCTATGACCCAAGGAAAAATGGGGCGAATTCAAGATAACAGTACAACACTACAATACAACTGCTCTTGTTTGTAAACAGCACAAAAGCTCTGGACAGAAGAGGAGAGGTATAACGTGGGCGAGGAAAAAAGAAGATGATGGGTGAGCGATAATCAAAACGACAAGATCGAACAAAGGAAAAAGTTTCGGTTTAAGTTTTCAACACAATCTAATATTATTCAACTCGTGATTGACTGCCACAAAGTGTAATATTTTGATTCGAGTATACAAAGTAATATTTTTCTCTGGAACCGAGCTGGTTGACCCATCTGAATTGGCAATTAGGAAGAAAACAGATCCAGCCAACCAACCGACGGATGGATGCTTTCCATCTACCATTCTTTCGAACAACATTGAGCCACAGGGAATAAATACATCAACACGATATATTTGGAAACGCAGAGAAAATCACGGTTAAGATATAGTCAAGCAAACAAAGGATCCTCAAGCTGGTGAGGAAAAAACGTCAAGAGGCTCGCATGGTGTTTTGAAGCATTAAAGAGAAGTATCGAAAAATACATTGAATTACAACAAAAATCAAGTTTGTTTTAGCTTCGAATTGATTGAATGAAATACAGTCCTCTCACACCACGGCACATCGCAGTGAAGTAACAGACGGTGAAATCAGCTGGAAAGGTTATGGCTACTGTGTTTTGGGATGCATGTGGTATTATCTTCATTGACTATTTGCAAAAAGGACAGACGATAAGTGGACAGTATTTTGCGTCATTATTAGGCCAGCTTGCGGGGAGGAAGTATTGTGCCAGGCATGGGCACTCTGTTCGGGGTCCTCGATAGTATAGTGGTTAGTATACCCGCCTGTCACACGGAAGACCGGGGTTCGATTCCCCGTCGGGGAACCTCTGGCGCAAGACTAATGACCTTGCCCGGAAAAAACAAATCATTATGAAAAATTTAACAAGCCTCAAAACTTGCTAAATAAGGCCAAGACCGGCTCCCGGTTGTAGTGCCGATGATGATGATGATGGGCACTCCGTTCACTCCCATCCCCATCGTCTATTGTTCACGCGGACACTGCTCAAAACGCAAGGATGAACAAAACGATGGTTGACCTTCGCAACCGAGCGGACACAACACAGAACCAAAACACTCCGGTTTGATCAACAATAATTCTTTATTTGTTACGTTTTAGTCTCTAAATAAAAATCACTTTGTTCTCAGCCATTATTACATATGTTAGTGTTCTTTTTTTTTTATACTTCACTTAAACTTATTATTGATATTAAATTAATTTTTATAAATTTTATTTTACTACACACACGACTCCAGGTATTTTCGCGTCCTCGGCGCGTGGCGAGGATTGGGAGCGGCAACGACCGTGGTGGTCGGCGGATGGAATTAGACTCCGAGATACAACCCTCGTTTGGGGTGAGTTTGTGGTGTGGTGGTAGATATCCTCTCCACTAAGGATATGTATTTACTTACCACGAGAGAAACGTAAAGTCTCTCTTGATGGAATAGAAAACCAGATCTCGCAATGGAGATCATGGTGGTGTGTGTGTGATCGTTCAGATCTGTGTTGTTTACTCATGCGCGAGGGCAATGGAAAAACAAAGCAGGCAGGCGGCAAGGACAAAGGAATCGGGGCGATCATTGTCTATGAAGTGCATCGCGTCTAAATAAATAGACGACGATACATCGAAGAAATGTGTTCAAAGCAAAGATGGGACCAGGGCATCATAAACGTCTTAGACGAGTGATGCCCTTGTGTAAATAGGCGAATAGCCATTCGAAAGAGGTGCTAATGTATTACAATACTTTATACAATGAGAATTGTATATAGTATCTTGGGTCGGTGGCCAAAACGTATCCCTTGCTTGCATTTGTATATGCAGAGAAATTCGTTTGTGGCAAAGAACGAAATTTGAGATTATTTATTCGTTTAGGTGAGGGATGATGGTCGGGTATATACCAGCTGAACAAACAAGCTGCCCGACGCTGCTTGACAGTTGGACAATGAATCGCCAGCCGATGTATATGTAAACAAGTTGTACACATGTTAGGCTGGGAATATCCAACTCAAGGCTAAGATTCCCTGATTATGCGGTTAGATTATATGTGAACCGATAAGTTTTCTTTTTAGGGATACGCTGTTTGGAACAGAATTCTTAAGAGGAATTTTGAATTCGAATAAATGAATGCAGGTAATTTGGTGAATTTTGTTGCGTGAAGCATTTACAGGTGCTTAATGCGATTGGAAAGTTGATACAGACTGGGTTGTAGGGATAGGGGTTCTTCAGGTAAGTAACAGTTGGGTTTGGCGGAACCACCACAACCTAAATGAGAAATAAAAGAAAATCTTCCTTATTTTCTAAAGACTTATTGACCTGCCCTCGTATAATGACACGCCAGCAACTCTAGGAGCGACTTTCACTCGCTACATCGGTGCAAAACTTAGTGATAAGAAATTGGTACCAAGAGACGATCGGGAAAAGAGTTTAGTGAAACTTTCTGTAAATAGGGAAGTGGGCTTATATGAAAAAATCAGCAAGAAGTTATCTTTTGAATGACAAAAAAGTATGGAAGAAGGTGTGCGTATTTGACGCAAACCCTGATAATCTGAACCGTTTGAATATACTCTTGAAATACACGTAAAAATATTTTCCCTGCTATGTTCGCCATTTCTATTAATACAATGGGTGGTATGGTATATAACACATGTATATATTCAAAAAGCTTTCATTAACTATCCGTGTACTCTACGACACGTTTTCCCCTCGGTCAGACAGAATTTGCCATTTTCTAATAATCACAATGAAATCTTTTAGTTGGGACGAGACACATTTCGGCAAAATGGGTAGTTGGTATATCAACAGAACATTCTTCTTCGACGTCCACCCTCCATTGGGTAAGGTAAGCATATGTTTTCTAAGTACTCCATGCGAAAGACAATCTACAAGTCAAAATACTACTTTAGATGCTAATTGGGCTCTCTGGCTATCTAACAGGATACAATGGAACCTATCCTTTTGACAAACCAGGCGACAAGTACAATGCCACACGGTACCAAGGGATGCGTTATGTAAGTTCTGTTTTTGCTCTTTCGATTATTTTGTTCGTCTTCATTATAATTACTTGTGTTTGCAGTTCTGTACCACACTGGGGGCTCTTATCATACCTATGGCATTTGATACCGTGTACGACTTGACCGACTCAAGTGGTGCTGCTATGGTGGCAACGGCATACTTGATCTTTGGTATGTTTAAAAATGTATCTCTGCATGAGGGATATCATTCTAATCCGGTTACCATCCGTAGACGTGGGGCTTATCACTCTTAACCAGTACATCCTGCTTGATCCGATTTTATTGTGTTTTATGGCGGCTTCTGTGTGGGGAATGGTTAAAGTATCTAAAACCACCAGAAGAGGTGATTCGTATTCGCGGCTCTGGTGGTTTTGGTTATTCTTTACGGGTACAATGCTCGCTTGTACTATAAGCGTTAAATTCGTTGGCCTCTTTATTGTGCTTCTGGTTGGCTTTCATACAGTCGGTGAGCTTTGGACAGTTCTTGGTGACTTGCAGCAGCCGGTGGTAAGTAGTCAGCTTGTTTACTAATATTCCGTTTGAACAGTTGGTCCTTTTGGTAAATATGATCTTTCAGGTTGAAACTATAAAGCAAACTGTTTGCCGTGCGCTTGCATTAATTTTATGGCCACTCATCTTGTACGTAGGATTCTTTTTCATCCATTTATCAGTCTTGAATCACAGCGGCAATGGAGATGGATTTTATAGCTCAGCATTTCAGTCGCGTCTCATCGGCAATTCATTGTATAATGTGAGTATGCCACGCGAGGTGGCATACGGTGCAGTCGTTACTATCAAAAACCATAAAACTGGAGGAGGATATTTACATTCACATTACCATTTATATCCAAAGAATGTTGGAGCCCGTCAGCAGCAGGTAAGCAAAAGGATATCAAAGAAGGTAAAAAAAGTGAAGAAAGAAACAAAAGAGATTGGAAACCGTAAGAGTGATGGGCAAAGAGGAAATAAGGGCGATTAACAGAATTTATGGGTGGTGGGTGGAAAACTATTTGGTTGTTTTTCGTCATCCTCTTGAAATTCATTTAACGATCAAAAGTTTGGTAACGGAAAATGAAAACCAATAAAACCATTATTTTGATGGGGTAATATAAATGCATCTTTTCTTATAAAGGTGCCCCGGTGGAGTATTGGAATGGGATGGAATTACGAATGGTCCTATGAACAAATGCTTTATAAACTCCTACAGTCAAATATATATTTATTGAGGTCGTTTACTTCTTAGAAGAATAATATAGACATAGAGTATCAGAGTGTTTCAGAGTTATCTGAAAGGGATATCGAATCAAATGGATTGTTTTCGCGGTCGTTTTCTTTGATTTAAGGGGGCTTATCGAACTTGGGGATTAAATTCAATTCCATTTAGGGGATAAATGCCAAGAAAGAGCAAAGAATTTTTTTGCCGAGGTTTTCGCCGCACAACCTTTTTTCTATATGATGGTTCAGGAATTTTTGGTACCCTCAAGCGTCAATGAGGTTGGAAGAGGACGAAGAAGAAGAAGAAGTAGAAGATGGAGGAGGGGGAGGGGGAGAAAGTGCGAGTGAGCGAGAAAAAAGGTAGTAAAGTATAAAAAGTCTTTAATAACTCACTGACCGTAATTTTATGTTATGATAGTCAAAGCACGACATACTCTTACACAGTTATTAATAATAATACTACATACTTGTTATGATACTAGACAGAGTGCTTAGCTATTTTATTATTGATTTAATTTGCATATAAATTTATTTTTTTTACATATAAAGTTAATAACACCACAACACGCCCTTATTTAAAATTTTTTGTTAGTGTTTTAGAGATGATTTTGAAATGTCCTTTCGAACTCAATCAAAGTATAAAAATAAAACTCATTTCCAATAATCGTTACAGAATTTACTGCTAAAAGAATGGAGGAGATATTTTCCTTTGAGTTTAATATTTCCCTTTTTTTGATATGGTAAATTCTTTTGAAAATATAAGATTTTTTTTTTATATTCTGTAATCATTTCTCATTTACAGTTCCTTCTGTGAGATTAAGCAATGAATGTCTTGGTTTTCCTTTTTTCCTTCTTTCCTTTCGTTAAATAAACTTTGACTGCGAAAATACAAATTGTAGCGAATGCCAGAGCCCGTTAAAAGTTTTAAGAGAGGGAGTGTCATCATCATCATCGGCACTACAACCGGGATCCGGTCTTGGCCTTATTTAACAAATCTCTCCACCGGCCCCGATTTCGAGCCGATGTCATTCAGTTTGGCGCTCCCAGGGTCTGGGCGTCCTGGTCTATGCCATCCCTCCATCGCCGACAAGGTCTACCGCGCTGTCTCCTTCCATACATCCTGCCACAAAGGACTTTCCGGGTGGGTTCCTCTTCGAACTAGGTGTCCCGCCCACCGGAGTCTACCGAGCTTAATTTTTCTTACAACATTAGCTTCAAGGTAGATCGCGTACTATTCATGGTTGTAGCGTCTCCGGAATCGTCCTCCCTCACATACGGAGCCAACAATTCTCCTTAAGACCTTCCTCTCGAACGCGGCTAAGAGTTCAGAGTGCCTTTTATTGAGCAGCCAGATCTCGGATCCATACATGAGTACTGGTAAGACCATGGTCTTGTATAGTAGTAGCTTGGATGTTCTGGATAAATTTCGGTATTTAAAGAGCCTTGATAGACCATAGTAGGCTTTGCTGGATTTGATCAACCGTTCGCGTATTTCTTCTTCCATATTGTTATCGGCTGATACTATTGACCCAAGGTAGTGAAAGGATTGCACTACTTCAAATGCGTGATCCACTGCCCCGATAGTTTGACCAACGTTAGGTCTTCTCTTCGCAGAAGTTGCCACCATGTACTTAATTTTTCCCTCATTAATGTGCAGTTCTAGTTTTTGTGCCGCCTGTTCGATCTGGGTGAAAGAGTCCTGTACAGCCGATTTGGTTCTACCGATGATGTTGATGTCATCTGCGTAGGCAAGTATCTGGCTCGACTTGGTGATAATAGTCCCTCTAGTTGTAACGCCAGAGTCACGGATTGGTTTCTCCAACGCCAGGTTGAAGAGGAGGCAGGCCAGATCGTCCCCTTGTCGGAGTCCTTTAAAGATGTGTGGGGAGGAAGTATTGTACCTGACACGGGCACACGGTTCACTTCCTCCTCCATCCAATTGTCACTAAGGTTACAAAAATGTTCCGCCAAACACTGAAAGAACACTGTTCACAAACGCGGAAGGATGAACGAAAACATCCCGGAAACTGCAGCACAGGAGAGTAAAAAAAATAAAACGCACTGTCTATGGTTTATTAATTAAAAAGTTTATTGCAGATAATGGATAATTACTTTAAGGTTGATTAAATGCAAAACATGAATTAAAAGTCATTTGTTTTTGTTACTTGTTAATTAAAAGGTTTGTTGAAGTTAACCGATAGTTACTTCGTGGTTGATTAAATGCAAAACATGAATAAAAATTCACTTAAATTAAAGCGCGCTTTCCCGACTCGACTTCGGATATATGCGTCCCCGCGTCGTCACGGGGAGCAGGAGATAGCACCACCGTGGTTGTCGGCGGATGTAATTGGACTCAAACGATATCCTCTCTAATAAGGATATCGTTTTTTACCTACCACCAGGAAAACGTAAAGTCTCTCTTGGTGGTATAGGAAACCAGATCTTGTAATACAGTTCATGGTGGTATGTGTGGGATCGTTGAGATCACTATTCACACGTGCAGTGGAACAGCGAAACAGGGAGGCGGCAAAGACAAAAGGAAAGGCGACCAAATGGTTCGCTCTTTAATGAAGGTCATGTTTATACGATGCCTCGTCGCTATTTTCGACGTTAGGAGAAAAAGGTGCTAAAAGCAAATTGAATGTTTATGGCATCTCTGGCTGCAATAGAAACCGGGTTCATATTTGCATTAGGAAATGCTGGAGAATTTGGTTTCAGCGTCTATTGCGCTAATTATATGCAGCTGCTTGGGTTGTTTGTTGCTAAGACAAACAAAAAAGGTTGCCAGGCAATGTATATGAAAAGGTATATGGCGCGTCTGGGAAAATAGACGGCGCGATATTTATGGTATTTGTCTGGTACCGAATTGGTTCAGAATACCAAATAAGCAAACAAAGAAATCTTATGAAAAATTGTATGCGAAGGGATGCATGAAGGTAAGTTTTCTTTATAGGGATTTTAGGGTTATAATAATTGGGTCTGTTTGATGCGTGAAGCATCTAAGATGCTAATGCGAATTGCATTAGCGAAAGCTGGTGCAGACCCGGGTTATGGTTATGGGGGTTTTTTCAGGAAGGCGAGCCGTGGGATCTGGCGGAATCGCCACAGTACTCCCCTCCCAGTGACGTAGTCACGAAAAAAAAAGGTAGGGGCGAGGGAATGCTCGATGGTGGGTGCTGTGATGATAGGGAGGTTGCTTCGGAATGCGCTGTGGTAATGTTACAGGACTACCGTTGTGACCAGATCCTGGTTATTGTTTGGGCCTTTATCGATAAGATGGGCACAGTTGTTACCGCTTGATGCCATCAAGGGCAAATGTGTGCGGCGTGGTCCATCGGCCTGTTATGGGTCTCGTGGACCAACAGGCTTATCGCCCGAATAGGTCGGAACCTATCGGAAATCCGCTCACATCCGCAGTGACGAAATAGTGTGTGCGAGATGGAGGGGGATTTATCCCAGGGTAATTCCCATCCGCAGTGACGGGTTGCCGTGTGCGGAATGGAAAGGGACCAAGTCCAGAGCGGGTGTCTTTTGTCGATACGTTTGTATGGCGATTTGTTTGCCGCTGGGACTGGTAAAGGAGGGCGGGCCCTCAATTGCACGTTTTACCTATCGAGGGAGGACCGGTACATTGGTGCCAATGTAGCGGTAGCTGCGACCTCGACCGAATGGAAACTTGCTGTGAGGTGCCGGCCGTCGCTCTTGTTTTAAAAAAAAAAAAAAATAGGGGATTTTGGTTAGGGGGCTCCTGGTGGGTGGTTGATTGTGTCCAACCCCAGGGCGCCCTAGGGTTATTAGAAGTGCGCTCCGAAGTATTATGCACCTAGGTATTTGAGGCGGCGTAGAGGGGCGTGTATAGCCTTTAGTTGCCGCTAAAGGTGAGCCATGGTGGCTAAAGGATTGGGGAACCAGGTATGTTGTCTCAGCCCGGTGGTATCGGTTTGATTTGTGGACCGGTGTTGCTGAGACATTTGGGAGACGTAGGAGATCTAAGGACGAATGTCCTGAAATTTAAATAAAGGGGCAAAACCAGGTGCCCTGATGGGTGCTGCTACGCGTAGTAGCTGTGGTAACGAGGGAAGCTGGCTTGCTGAAATCGGGTAGAAAGGTCGAGCATTGATGAACAGTTTCGCGTGATAACTGTTTTTGGCGTAGATGGGCGCCAATATATGAACAGAGACAGAAAAAGGTGTTAGAGGTCACGCAGAGTCGAGAAGGGTTGTTTGGAGTTGCGTGAAGGCTATGGTTGGTGAGCGTGAGCGCCAACCTTCAGAAAAGAGACAGAAAAGGGTGAGGTGTTTCACGCGAGACAAAACCGGGCGTCCTATTGATTATATGCTACGCGTAGTAGCTGTTGTTACATAAGGGGCCGGTTTGCAGAAATGTATATAGACGAGAGTAGGCGGACAGGGTCGCATAGAGGCGAGCTTTGGCAGTATTTAAAGAAGGCCAAAGGTCATCACTTTGAACTCGAAGAGTCCGAAGGGTGTGATGAGGAGCCGGTTAAAGGAATAAATTGAGCCGATGTGGGGTCGAGTGAGGTTGGGTGGGGTCCAGTGTTTAAGCGGCATTGTGTCCCGATGTAAGAGACGAGCTATTAAGAGAGGAGTCGGTTGTGGAGGAATGAATGGAGTCGAGAGGAGTCGAAAAGTCGAGAGAAGTAGTAAGCGGAGTCGAGTGGATTGGACAAATGGAGTCGAAGAGTCGAGAGGTCGCGTGTGAGTAAACGGAGTCGTGTGCGTGCTGGAAAGGGTTGTGCGCTACTTAATACCCTGAAGGGGCTTACAATATTTGTTATTTTGTTTTTAAAATGTATAAAATTGCAGCAACCATTTCTATTCGATTAGATTAACAGAATATTTAATATGCGAAACTTTAAACTAGACGAAAGAAAAACAGAAATTGAGGGGAACAACAAGGAAATCGGACAATATGACAATAAGTGTATTTTAAATGGGTGTGAATGTTTATTTCGTGTCACTTGTCGATATATGGGATTGTATTTCGATATTTGTTTTACAAGTTTTGAGAACAGACACACTTACTTGGGCTATTACATTAGTTTTGTTTTTCTTTGAATTGAAGGTATTCTAATATATTCATATAGGACAAAGTCTAAGCTATTTAGTAGATATAAACATTTGTTTGTTTGTTGGTGTTGGTGATAATTACTGGTGTAAGTTTCAAATAACATGTATATAATTATTGGTCGTTAAAAACAAAGAATAAAAGCAAACAACAAAAAAAAAAATTTATTAAATAAGAATAAAACAAGTCAATGTTATCCTTAATAACCTTGAACCAACTTCATATATATTAATTAAAAGTCCCAATATTTGAATTTATTTCTTAGATATAGTGTGCAACAAAATGTTATTTGTTTGTTATCCAAAAATCATGTTAAATCAAAATGAGCTTATAGTACTTAAAAAAAAAGGAAAAAACGATTGCGTTTAAGTGTTTTATATAAGGTCTTGTTTTCTTTAAATAACTGGAGTTTGCTTAATATACAAAGTGTTAAGTAAGACAGAAGAAAGGCAGACATTTAGGAGAACAAAGAGGAGAATATAAAAATATTTTTAATATTCGGATTAATGGTTGTTTGTTTTAAAAGAAAATAAAAGAAACGCATTCATACAAATGAACATATTTCCGGACATACGTTCATTCATATAAATATCGATATCCTTTATAGCCTTTAACAGTCAAGCTTATTAAACGATTTTCCTAGACTGGCAGGACAACTGTTTCGAACCAGTTGTCTACCTTTACCATGAAAATCGCTTAATTAGGACTGTGTGTGGTAATTTGCACTTCAAATCGGTAAATAATTTTTGAATAACAAATGTCAATGCACACAAATGTTTTTTAGGAAACAAATTTTAAGTTTCGCTCAGAAGGAGCTTACATGAAGACAATACAAAAAGGAAAGGAGAAAAAAAAATTAAAAAGGTTTTAAGGAATTTAATATTACTACAGCATACATAAAACTGTAAAGGGTTTTAAGCGGTGTCTGTTAAGGATAATCGCAGCCAGTCGAGTTGTTCACATGTATATCATGAGGTGTTTAGAAACACCAACTAGCGGTATATAACTACAACTTTATTCCTGCCAATAAGTTTTCATTTTTAATTAAATAACAAAGATACAACTTTTTTATAAAATATCAATATCCTCCCGTCTAAATAAGAATTACTAACAACGATAAAAACAGTAAAACCCTGAAAACATTTTCCTAAAAACTTTTTTTATTTTGGTTTTCATATTCAACTTCTGTTTTTCTAATAAAATTTTGACTAACGAATCGATTGAATTAAGTACAATGGATAGATATAAAATACAATACATTCTATTATCCTGTTACGGTTCAGGCTTAACTATTTCGCAGTATAAAACTTATTATAATTTAAAACCAATAATTTGTTAATATTCCCTGTGCTTGTAAATAATATTATGCTATAAGGGCGTTATAGGGTTTGGGGTTATGGAACGGTTCGTTGCTGTAGCTGCTGGTGTCCCGGAGGTATTCGTGTTCTGTATCCTGTCCATACTGAATTCATTTGGATCGTAATCAGATAAAGCAATTTGCTTTTCTGGAGATTCATCAGGTAGCTTATAAATCTTTTCGAGGCGATTCTGAACGATTTTTAGATGTTTTAAAATGTACTCCTCGTTCGGAGCCAATTGATGGGCGTACTGGAGGCAGGTTCGTGCTTTGACAAGCTTCTTGCGTTCAACGAAAACCACACACAAATTATGAAGTCCCTGAATGGTATGTGGTTCGTATTTAATGATACTTCGATAACATACCTCAGCCGCATCAAGATCTTTCATATAGTTGATGTAGATATCTCCAAGGAGTATAAGGCCTTTTAGGTGATCCGGATGATAACGAATTAATTGATTTAGAAATGGAACTGCGTCCAGAGGGCGATTAGCGTCTGCCAACAATAGAGCTAAGTTAAACAAGGCACTGCGGAAATCAGTTTTAATGTGAATAGCACGTTTGAAATTGTTTTCCGCTTCTTCAAAATTATGTTCGTCCATTGCTAGCATTCCCAGATTGAAATAGACTCGTTCATTATTTTGATCTTTTTTCAGTATTGTGAATAGCCGCTCCCATGAGACCTTGCGTAACTCGTCACCTCCAAGTTCTTGCAAGAGGATCGCTGAATTCAAAAGAGCCTGTTCGTGGTCCGGTGCTAATTCAATGGCTTTGTTAAAATATACATTCGCTTGGGAAGATTTTCCCTGTTCAGAAAAACAAAGAATAGAGAAAATGGAACTTACCAAATCCTGGCCGTTGCTGTTGAGGCGAGTGCTGCTCCCGGCCAGGTGATGTTGGTAAAGCCTTGGCTGTTTGGTGTTGCTGCTAGTCTGGTGATGTGTTGGGGTAACTGGTGCTGGTGCGTCGCTTGGTGATCCTGTCGTTGGGGCGATGTTTGCCCATTCATTGATTTTTGGCAATTGCCGCCACAATTGCTCACCGAAAAAGTCACTGACACAGTTGCCGCACCGAATAGTCACTTGTAGTTCCGAAGGCGCGATTGTTCAAACTCGGAGTCACCAATGTGGGGTAGGAAGTATGTGCGCCGGCGTACGGCGCTGATTAACTTCCTCCTCCATCATAATTACTAATAGTTCCGCAAATGTTCCGCCAAGCACTAGGAAAACTGTTCACCGAAAGAAACGAATGTTGGGGGATTACCTTTCTTTTTGAAAACGTTTTATTGGGCAGCAGCACAGGAAACACGCTTTAGCAATGAAATGCGTCTAGTTTTGAATTTAATTTACTTTTAAATTTTGAAAATCAAACAGTTAATGAAATTTATGACTTGTTTATTGTTTGTCTTTTACATTTTTGTATAATTTATACGTTTTCACAAAAGCTATTGAACACTTCGTATAAACTTATGGATATTGTTTTATCAAAGAGACTATTGTATACCGATTTTTTTTTGCCGCACTATATGTTTTCAATAATAAACAATTTGGGATCAATAAATTTACGTTATTTCATAGATTCACGGATAAATTTACGTGGAAAAATAAACTAAAACTTCCTAGCGTTGCAAAATAAAACACACACGGCTCCGGGATATATTCGAGTGTTACTGTTTAGGCTTCTCCGCTGGAGGCGCGGAGAGCGGGAGTGACCCGTGCGACCAGCGTGGTCGACGGATGGAATCAGACTCCAACGATCGTCATCTCATGCAGAGATGATTTCGCTAAGGAAGAAAAAGGAAGAGAGAGTAAAACGTTTCTCTTAAGGGTGTAACTAGTGGCGCAGTGGTATATGTGCGCGATCGAACAGATTCAATGTTGTTGCATGTGTTCGAAAACAAGGACAATAGGGAAAAATGACCACATGCGCCGCTGGTAATGCGGGTCATTGTTTACACGATGCCTCGTCGCTATTTGCGACGTTAGGAGAAAAAGGTGCTAAAAGCAAATTGAATGTTTATGGCATCTCTGGCTGCAATAGAAACCGGGTTCATATTTGCATTAGGAAATGCTGGAGAATTTGGTTTCAGCGTCTATTGCGCTAATTATATGCAGCTGCTTGGGTTGTTTGTTGCTAAGACAAACAAAAAAGGTTGCCAGGCAATGTATATGAAAAGGTATATGGCGCGTCTGGGAAAATAGACGGCGCGATATTTATGGTATTTGTCTGGTACCGAATTGGTTCAGAATACCAAATAAGCAAACAAAGAAATCTTATGAAAAATTGTATGCGAAGGGATGCATGAAGGTAAGTTTTCTTTATAGGGATTTTAGGGTTATAATAATTGGGTCTGTTTGATGCGTGAAGCATCTAAGATGCTAATGCGAATTGCATTAGCGAAAGCTGGTGCAGACCCGGGTTATGGTTATGGGGGTTTTTTCAGGAAGGCGAGCCGTGGGATCTGGCGGAATCGCCACAGATGTTTATTGGTTTGGACAGCCATCCCGCGATTTTTACTTGAGTAGTTATCTTGATCATGGTCAACCCACAAAGTCATATCAATTTGTTTGAAATGCCGAACTCTCTCATGGCATTATATAGTTCTACCCTGGCTATGCTGTCGTAGGCGGCCTTAAAGTCTATAAATAGATGATATAATGGAATCTCAAATTCCTGATATTTTTCCATCGCCTGCCTAAGGGTGAATATCTAATCAATCGCTGATTTGCCTGGGATGAAGCCACACTGATATTGACCAATGATAACTTTAGCGTATGGGGCTATCCGATCTTGTAGTATGGTGGACAGTATCTGTGGGGATTCTTTAAACCTACACTAAAAACACCCACAATTCCAACCTTTTGCCAACCATAATTTCACCCGCAATTCCTGCATGCGGTTCCACTCACAATTCTACCCACAATGTCAGCCTCAACTCCTTACGTTTACCTGAAGTTGCCTGCAAACATTCCCCTTCCCAAGCAGATAATGCATCACCAGAATTCATCATTTCATGCAGATAATGCATGACTATAATTTCCTGAAAAGAACTCCTAACATGCAACATACATAGGGAAACTTATCGGCGCCCCTGTAGGCCAGGGTTTCCTGCCAGACAGCAGACTCTCCTGGCTTACCCACATTCTCGGCGGCCTTTTGTCCAGCAGACAAAAGCAGTCGACGCATCTCGCGCCTGACTGCCAAAAACCGAATTCTCCAGAGTGTGAGCAGGCACACAGGGAATTCGACCCTTTCCACGGTCATGGATGCCGTGCGTAGCCATCGTCGTGCAAGTATCTCATTTCCTTGCGGCACAGGTTTCAATATTGCTGAGCAGCCTATATTACGCAGTTGCATGCGCGTCACCAAAGATACCCTTTGGCTCATTCTCTTTTTCTCGTTTTCGTTTGCCAGTGAACTGGCAACACGAGCAAGCCTAATAATCCCACCAAGACCGGCAGAGAGATCCTCTCCTATTAGTCACCATGACGAGAAACTGCACGTTTCTCTCGAGAGTGAAAACCACCCTTAGGGGATGACCGACTCTGCACGAGTCACTTTTCAGCGTGTCGGAAATCAACCACCAGCGTGTCCACACAACGAGTCGAATTTAATTACATAGTCGAGGGTAGTCGTGAGAGCGCGTTTCGAGTTGTATGCCGGTAGTGCGTGTTTCGAGTCCTATTGCAGTAGTGGTTTGTTACATCTTCAGTAATAATGTACGTTAACGTTGAATACATAATCCGGGAGTTAAACAGTCGTCCTATTAGCGTGTAACTAGTGCATTCCGTAGTAACATTTGATTAAACCGTATTCTAACTAAGTGCCATATTCACATGTATCTGTCTAACCATTATCTTCCTCGCAATTGCGTTACTAAAATATACGCAGTGTAATACAGAAACAATCCGTTAAAACTAGAACAATAAACAATAGAATTAAAACAATTACCAGTGTTTTATTTTACTGAATCCGGTGGGACAATCTGTGGAGTACTGGTGAACCCGTACCCGTGCCGGCACACAGCTATCAATACCCCCACATATCTTATAGGCGGTACTCAGCAATGTTATACCCCTATAGTTGCTGCACACTGTGATATCTCCCTTCTTATGTATGGGACAAATTATACCACGACGCCAATCTTCCGGCATCTCCTCCTGCACCCATACATGCACCACGATCCCATGAATTGCGTGATGTAACGCTGTCCCTCCTTGTTTGATCAGCTCAGCTGGTATGCCATCAGCTCCGGGGCTTTATTTGATTTGAACTGTCTTATGGCTTTTAGTGTTTCCTCAATGCTTGGTGGCGGCAGCATTTGGTGTTGATCTTGCATTGACGGAGCCTCCAATTCTTTCGTGAGCTGACCATTTAACAATTCATTGAAGTGCACTTCCCATCGCTCCAAAATGCCTTCAGGATCGGTGATCAGATTAGCCTCTTTATCCTTGCAGTAAGTCCAACGTGGTGTGTACCGCGTCATACTGCGGATTATTTGGTAGAATTTTCGCGCCTGGTGCGGTCCTCGCTCTCTACTTTTCTCTATTTCACAGAGTAGATTTTTTTCCCAGGCACTTCTATTTTGCCTGTGGAGTCTTTTTTTTAGATCTTCTGAGCTCTTTGTATTTCTCCTCGCGCACCCGCGTCTTATGAGACTGCTGCATTGTCCGGTATGCAGCATTCTTACGTTCAATCCATAGTTTGCACTCATCATCAAACCAGTCGCTCCGATCTCTACGACTACTGCCTAAGATGGAGTTGGCAGTGCTAACGACAGTATTCTTAAGTCATGTCCATTTCTCTTCTACGACCGGCATTCTAGCCCCAGGATTTACTCCCCCTACGTCAGGCTCTTCGAGGGCGAGTCATAACGCATGACCAAAGGTGTTACTGGTATTCTCATTGCGTAAGGCAGCCGTGTTGATTCGAACCTGATCCGCGGATGCAATACGTCTCCATACGGCAATCCGCACTCGGAAAACTGTACCAACAAGATAGTGATCCGAGACGACGATGGCATCGCGGTACGTTCGTACCGTCATCAGGCTCGAGGAGTGGCGGCGATCTCTCAACACATGGTCAATTTGGTTGCGAGTGGCTCCATCAGGTGATACCTACGTGGCTTTGTGGATATCTTTACGCGGAAACCTGGCACTTGCAACAACCAAGTTTTGCGATGCTGCCAGTTCGATGACTCGTAGTCTATTTCGTTAGTGTTCTCATGCAAACTATGGGAACTTGTGTAGTGCCTGAAAACCGGCTCTCGACCTATTTTTGCATTCAAATCCCCAAGGACGATTTTTACATCGTATCTTGGACAGGCATTGAGGGCCCGTTCGACGTTCTCATAGTATTCTTCTTTTTCGTCGTCAGGGGACTCCTCTGTAGGTCCGTAAACGTTTATGAGGCTTATGTTCTTAAACTTGCCTCGCATGCGAAGAGTGCATAGCCTTTCGTTTATTGCATTAAAGCCCATGATGGCAGGCTTCAGTTTTTGGCTGACTAGAAAGCCTACGCCGAGTACATGGTTGCATGGCAGTTATAATAACGGTCATACTCGTTTCTTTGAATAACACTGTGGGGGTACGAACTCTGAGCGCCAGCATGGGCGCAGAGTTCTACTTCGTCCCACGAATTGTTCGCTGGTCGGTGCACCACTGAGAGATCGAAACACTGGTTGCACGAGTGAAAAGTATAAAAGAAAACACCCAGGAAATGCAGCTTGGAAATAAAATACACTTGGTACTGTCTATTTATTAAGAGGTTACTTTATTGTTCTTAATCGGTGTAAAACTATTCGTATTAATTTTAAAACATATAATGAACGTTCACTAAATTAAATTAAGTCTTTGTCGCATTTTACAAGTCAATGTAGAGTTATGCTAAGTAAGGTTTAAAACGTTCAAGACGGATATATACGATTTCGATTATACTTCCGGAACACGTACGCAACACAAAGAGGGCACTCCTTTGGCGCTTGAGAATAGACTCTGGGACTGATGCGTCCCCGCAGCGCCAAGGGGAGCAGGAGAAAAACCGACCAGCGTAGCTGGCTCTTGAAATGCGACTTGATCGAGGGTTGGAATCTGGCTCTTGATTCGCCCTCGATTCGATGGTGGTGGATATCCTCTTCGCTAAGGATATGTTTTTACTTATCACAAGAGAGACGTAAAGTCTCTCTCTGTGGAACAGAAAACCAGATCTCGTAATAAAGATCATGGTGGTGCACATGTATGTGTGTACATTGGTTCATTCATGGGAGAAAGCCATGAGAACGAAACTGAAACAAAGAAAGGGCATAATGTGCATCCATGAGATGTGAGTTCGGCTAAGCAAACAAGCCGAATCTCATTGGATGCTAATTGGGTTTGTGTTTGCTTATGTGAGAAGGTCAATGGTAAACGGATCCAGGAATATGTAGGACAAAGGGAATTTATGGTCTGAGAGTTCAACTGAGTAAACAGGTTGCAACTCATTAGATGGTTGATGCATTTGGAATACTTGAATGGTTGAATTGTTTGCCGTATCTCCAGAATGCCTGCTGAAGGACAGCGTTGTTTTGTTTGTACATGGTACATGGTAGGGAATTAGTTTCAGCGTCTATTGCACTAATTATATGCAGCTGCGTTGGACTGTTTATCGTTGGCATGTTAAATTTGCCATCATAATTTATTTTTACGGGCCTGGTTATTAGCCTTGCGCCAAACTTTCCCTTGACAGCGTTCTTTTGTTTGTACATGGTACATGCTAGGGAATTAGTTTCAGCGTCTATTGCACTAATTATATGCAGCTGCGTTGGACTGTTTATCGTTGGGTAAAAGGGTCGCCAGCCAACGTGTATGTAGGTAAATTTTTTGTACACATGTTGGGGCTGGGAATAGCTAACTCAAGGTTAAGATTCCCTGATTATGCGGTTGCATTATATGTGAACCGATGAGTTTTCTTTCGGGGAATTTATGATAAGTTTGGAGAGAATTCTTATAGGGAAATTTTAATTCGAATTAATGAATGAAGCTAAGCATCCTTTTCCAGAAGCTTTTAGCTAAATAGGTCTTTGTTGCGTGAAGCATTTACAGGTGCTTAGTGCGATTGCATTAGCAGAAAGTTATGATGGCTGGGTTGTAGTTATGGGGGTTCTTCGGGTAACTGTACAGAGGGGTTTGGCGGAACCGCCACGATACCACTCCCCGTCCATCTAATTTCTTGTAATGCTGTTATGTCAGCCTTATATTCGGACAGGGCATCGGCTAGGTGCTGTGCAGCTCGAGCTCTGTACGGTGAGCGGACGTTCCATGAGAAAATTCTAAAATTGTTTAGCCATTTTCGTTTCCGTGGCCGTCGTCGTGTATCTGGTCCATATCCGAGGCATGTTAAATTTGCCATCATAATTTATTTTTACGGGCCTGGTTATTAGCCTTGCGCCAAACTTTCTCAGGATGTCGCTGCATGCATTGTTTCACTATTTGTCGGGTGCCAAGTAGCAATCCAGGGGTGTCACGTGGAGACTGCATGTCAACTTGGATTGAACCGCAACAAGGATCGTCCTGGCCTCCGCCGGGTTGAAAGCAATCAGTAACTTTACCTTGTATGTTCGCTCCCATCCCCCCGTTTAAACCAAGTAACGTTGGTAAATATGGCATTATACTGAGCTTCAAATATGCGGTTCCATGTACAGATATATTCCAGCATCTCAACAGATATTTTTAAGTGCAAAAAAGGAACGAGCAAGCTCCATTGTTGAGAAAGTATTGAATACAATATATAAATCTGACTTTTAGGGCTGCTTGAAATGCGTAACGTTGTTGCGTACACACCTTTACCTATAACAAAGAAAGAGTAAAACCTTGCGTTCCTATTTGTTCTATCCACTCATTTGTCCCATCACAGATCAGCAGTTCTAGATCTGAACAACTGACCAATATTTACATCAATATTTCGGACGGTGATCTACCTTAGACGTCGAAGAACTTAATGCTGTTACTCTCTTATATCATTACATAACCACATGCATTCGAAATGATTTAACGCATTGCTACAGTACAGCCTTATTTTGATCTTGGATGAGTTTTTTTAAAAGTGAAAGTTGCACATATGTATGTTACTCATTAGAACTTTCTCTGCTCAAGTCTTGATCTGGGTAGCACTTCATCATGTGGTAAATCCTTTCCTTGACAATTATATTCATAATTTTTGTATCTAGGAAGTTTTGAATTCACTTTTTGTTTTCCATTTTTCAGATTACAACATACACACATAAGGATGAAAATAATAAATGGCTTATAAAGCCCTACAACGAGGAATCAGTGACTGATGTGCGACTACTCAAGCACGGAGATTTAGTTCGACTCGAGCACATACCAACGAAAAGGAACCTGCATTCCCACACAAACCCGGCACCGATGACTAAAAAACACCGTCAAGTTACCGGATATGGTGAGGTATGTATAAATGTATAAAGAGGAATTCGACCCATTTTCAGAAAGTTTCAACGGCATGCAGCAGAGGCAAAATGGGTGAATTATTCTGCATGTGTATGATGAGCGTAGATTTTCATAGCTTAAAGCACTTTAATTAATTCTGTTCGAAATGTATCAGTGTTTTAGTATAACGTTTCAGAGCAAGACTTGTTTCTTTGAGTACCGCCCCTGCGTCCGTCGGGTATAACACAGCGAAGGTCGTTTTTAACAGTTCCGTATTTTGCCCCATCAATTACAGTCGACTGCAATAATGAGTAGTAATGACTAACGTAACTATTGCATCGATTTTCATTTAAATTATTATTTAATTTATTTGCCTCTAATTGTTGTATGATGTAAAAAGTTATATATTATTATTAACAACTTGTTAACTACATTTTTAAACAAATTTTAACCAAAAAGGAGAAAAAAGAATGAAAGCTGTGGTATGAATAACATGGACTCATATCAGATGACATTGGTGCTATGGAGTTTGTGGCAGTTCTGCCAAACCCCACTGTCTACTTACCGTAAAACCCCCATAACATTCAGCAAAAATCCTGACTTCGCTAATGCAACAGCATTAGCACCTGAAAATGCTTCACGCATCATATAGATCAAATCTATGATCTTAAAAAATCCCTATAAAGAAAACTTACCTTTTCATGCATCCCTTCGCATACAATTTTCCGTAAGATTTCTTTCTTTGCTTATCTGGTACTCTAAACCAATTCGGTACCAGACAAATTTCTGTAAACAAAATGATTCGGTTTGCATACAATGTAACCGCCATGACAGTGACCATAAATATTGCGCCGCATATTTTTCCGGCCGCGTCATGTGTACAACAAAAACCTTTTCATACACATTGGCTGGCGACCTTTTTTTTCCCATCAATAAACAACCCAAGCAGCTGCATATAATTAGCGCATAGGACGCTGAAACGAATTTCCTTAGCACGCAATGTGCAAACAAAAGAACGCTGCCCTTTCAAAGGTTTTCTGGCGATACCATAAACATCGTGTGTGGTATCCTAAATGCAATTCCCACGTAATGAGTTCCAGCTTATTTATTTAGCTGACCCTAATCACAGACCGATGCATTAGGTCGCTTCTCCTTCGTTCTTTTTCCCTAGCTGTAGGTTTCGTTTATCCTTGCTGGAATGCATTGATAAACACGATAATGTGATCTTCGCTCACACATATCACCATGACCTTTATTACAAGATCTGGTTTCCTATACCACCAAGAGAGACTTTGCGTTTCTCTGGTGGTAGGTAAAAACGATATACTTATTGGAGAGGATATCGGTGAGTCGCATTCAAACCACTGACCAGAGCGGTCGTCGTACACCCCCTTTCGCGTGTGCATCGGATTGCACACGCCCCGGAGTCGAGAATTAAATCCCCGAGTCGTGGTGAGTGTTGTGTTTAATTATAATCTAAAGCAAATTCCCGTAGTGCTACCGCAAAATAAATTAAAATGAACTATAATTTCAATAAAATAATCATACGAACGTTAATCCAGTGTGTCTAATTCTACCGCGTTGTCTTGGCGAACAGTTGATTTCTCCTGTTGTTGCTCTTCTCTTGGTTTTGTTTCGACGGCTTTCTCGTGCTGCGGCGGAACAATCAGCAACTAAAGATAATGGAAGTTGTGGGGACGGGGTAGAACTCTCGTCCGTGCGGCGTCGCGATTCCGCACCCCCACAAGTTCACTTGAATAAAGCTAGAGTGTATTATTAGCGACCTTCAAGTTTTCCAACACAATAATTGCAATTCGGAGTACCACTTGAATACCACTAGTGATTAATACAAGAAAGCAAAGAACAAGCACAGCGTTCTTCTAAATACATGTACGTTAGCAAAATATACAACTTATGATTACAGAAACAACAATTTAATTCAGTTTTTGTGGTATAAAGTTATAAAGAGGTAACGAGAAAAACATTCGGTCAAAAAATGTTTTTGCTTATATTCCCATGCAATTCCTTTTTCCATGAAAATGGCTGTAGTACTTTAATGCAATCTTTTTTTTTTGTAATTCTGTCAGTCGAATTCGTGCCATTAAATCTATAATGTAGATGTGAGGTCCATTTCACATACAAGGTGGCGCAAAATTAATCACCCTATCGGAAGATGTTATAATTTTTGCAAATGCCGTCGTACGACAATCATATTTGACATTTGTGAACTAAACAGCTGTAGTGTACAAACAAACAGGCAATGGAGCGCTATATTCCGCAAGACTATTACTATACTATTTATTAGCCTGTAGGAACCCGGAAGTTCATGACCTCACCGACTCGACTCCGCCATGGTTCCCTGTCCTGTGTACTCTCCTTCCACGCTTGACCATCTGATCCGATCTCCTCAAGGTCAAACTTTACATTGTCCTCCCATCTCCGCAGCGGCCGTCCTGCCGGTCTCTTTCCCGTTTATCTACCGGCAAGAATTCTACGCACGGTCATATCGTTGCCCATTTGCGCCACATGTCCAGACCATTTTAATCTTCGCGACTTGATTACTCTCACTATTATAGGTTTGCGGTGGTATAGCTCTTCCAATTCGTGGTTGTGGAGTTTCCTCCATTGTCCTGCCTTCTCGTCATATTTACCGCCAAAGATACTCTTTAAAATTTTATTCTCGAATACGCGGAATTTGTTTTCTTCCCGTTCTGTTAAAGCCCACGTTTCGCATCCGTATAGAGCAAACGGCATGATTATGGTTCTATAGACGCGGATGTTACGTGATAGCAGTTTGGATTTCAGTAATGTACTGACTGTGTACCAACTAGCGTTGCCAGAATGCAGCCTTTTGTTAATTTCCTTCGACATTTCGTTGCTGGCCGTCAGTATCGTTCCCAGATATTTAAATTCTTTAACTTTTTCAAATATCTTGCCGCTGACCCCTATGTGTGTCCCCTGAGGTCCACCTGCTCTCGTAATCATATATTTTGTTTTTTTCTTCATTTATTTCTAGTCCCAACTCTTCTGCCGCTTGCATGATGGTTTCACTGTTTTTATTTACAGTTTCTACATTACCGCCCAGAACGGCTATGTCATCCACATATGTGAGCACTTGTGTGAACCCGTTCAGGGATGATCCGACCATGTTGCCGTCTTATACCTTTCTGATAACATAATCGAGTACAAGGCTAAAAAGACATGGTGAGAGGCTATAGCGTTTGGGATGATAGTGAAGAACGTGTGATTCGAACTGACGCTATGACAGTTAGAATCACCAAAAATTGAACCAAAGCACAACCCATCAGGCCACCGCAGTTTGTACGAATTTGATTTCTAAACTCAAGTACATTCGACTGATGTGCATTTTGTTATGTTATCGCTCTGGTATACGGCTCTGATGCATTTTCTTATTCGATTTTCGTTCGGTGTTCTTCACTATTTGCTTGTGTATTGTGTGTGTATCTGTTAGAATCGCCACAATGCCATCCCCTGTTTCAGTCCGTCCCGGATTTCAAATGGTTCTGAGACGTGGTTTTCTATTCTAAGTCGCCCTTTGTTTTCGTTCATGCAAGTTTGAATGAGGGCGGCATATTATTTCGGGATTCCCAGCTCAACTACAATATGGTAGAGCCTTTGTCTTGCGACTGAGCCGTAGGCTTTTATGAAGTTAACGAACAGTTTGTGAATCGTCTCTCCGTATTCCCACTTCTTTTCCAGTAGTTGCCTTATTGTGAACATTTGGTCGCTTGTTGACCGGTTCCTACGAAATCCGCACTGGTAGTCTCCCAATATTTCTTCTCCATGCTTCACAAGTTCTGCCGGTATGCAGTAGACTCCGGGAGTATTGTTGTTTTTCAATCGATTTATTGCGTCTACAACTTCGTTGAAAAGGGGCTCTGGGATTTGAGGCTCGGCTGTATGCACGTCGGGTGCGTTTATTTGTGGATGAAAAGTGCGCACATTGAGCAGGGTTTCAAAGTACTGCTTCCATCTTGTCACGATATTGTTTGTTTCTGTGACAACCGTTTGTGTCTCGAATTATTTTGGCTCTCCCTCGGTAGCCATTTCTAATTGAATTTACACGGGCATACATACGTTTGACGTACTTTGTTCTGGCATTTTCTATGATTTTTTTCGATCCCATTCTTCTCCCGGTCGCGTTTTTTGCATTTGAAGAGTCTCATGGTCTCTTTCCGATGTGTCTTTCTGCGTTGAATTTATTATATCTTTCTAAGTGGATCATTCTGGGTGATTTACGTTCTTCGATCTTCGCCCGGCACTCATCGTCAAACCAAGGTTTGGACTTAATTGTTTTCTGAAATCCTAATACCTTTTGGGCTGTTTGTTTGATTGTGTCTCTGATCGACCTCCAATTAGTGCCCACACTATTGGCTTCCTCTTCCTCACTGCTCCCATTCTCTAGGATGCTAAATCTATTCCTTAGTTCGCCTTGATATTCAGCCCTTTTGGGCAGGTCTTTTAGTTTATCAATGTCGAACTTTTTGCTCATCTCCCGTGACTGCTCATGTGGGTTTGCTGCGAGCCGACTCCTGGTTTTGCCCATCACTATAAGATGATCGGAGTGGCAATCTGCTCCTCTATATGATCTTACGTCAAGGATATTCGAGTGGTGTCTTTTGTCTATGGGCAAGGGGTCTATTTGGTTACGCGTTACCCCGTCGGGTGATATCCATGTGGCTTTATGGATTTGTTTGTGCTTGAACATCGTGCTTTTCACTACCAGATCTTTTGACGCTGCGAACGTGATAATTCGAATTCCATTATCATTTGAAACATCGTGTAGACTTTCTTTACCTATAGTTGGTTGCAAGATATCTTCCTTTCCAATTTTCGCATTGAGGTCCCCGAGGAGAATTTTAACATCGAATGATGAGATCCCATCAAATACTTACTCTAGGGTCTCGTAGAACGTGTATTCGCCCGTAGATTCTGTTGGGGCGTGTACGCTTATAAATACATAATTGTATCATGTGCCCTGTATTTTTAGCACCGACATTCGGTCATTAATAAATTTCACATCTTTTACATGGGCGTAATCTTCTTGATTATGATGAAGCCGGTTCCGAGGTTATGTGTATTGCTCCCTCCATACGCCAGTGTAAACCCGTTGGTTTCGATTACTTGATGTGGGAGTCGGACTTCCTGAAGCTCGACGATGTCCATTTTATACCGTTTCGCGTTTTCTACGACCGCCTGTATAGCGCCTGGGTTATATAACGTTCAAACATTCCATGTGGAAAACCTCAATATTCGTGCCCATTTTCAAAAAAGGCCACAGATCTGACTGCGAAAACTATAGAGGAATATCATTGCTCCCAACCACATACAAAATACTAACAAATGTCATACTGGCGAGAATCACACCGTACCCAGAAAAAAATCTGGGAGACTACCAATGCGGATTCCGTAGGAACCGGTGAACAAGCAACCAAATGTTCACAGTAAGGCAATTGCTGGACAAGAAGTGGGAATACGGAGAGACGGTTCACCAACTGTGCGTTGACTTCAAAAAAACCTACGACTCAGTCGCAAGACAGACTCTACCATATTGTAGTTGAGCTGGGAATCCCGAAAAAATATACCGTCCTCATTCAAATCTGCATGAACGAAAACAAAGGGCGACTTAGAATAGAAAACCACCTCTCAGAACCATTTGAAATCCGGGACGGGCTAAACCAGGGGATGGCCTCTCACCATGTCTTTTTAACCTCGTGCTCGAGTATGTTATCAGAAAGGTACAAGACGACAACATGGTCGGATCATCCCTGAACGGGGTCACAAAGTGCTCGCATATGCGGATGACATAGCCGTTCTTGGCAGTAATCTAGAAACTGTAAATAAAAACTGTGAAACCATTATGTAAGCGGCAGAAGAGTTGGGACTAGAAATAAATGAACAAAAAACAAAATATATGATTACGACGAGAGCATGTGGACCTCAGGGGACACACATAAGGGTCCGGGGCAAGATATTTGAAAAAGTTAAAGAATTTAAATATCTGGGAACGATACTGACGGCCAGTAAAGAAATGTCGAAGGAAATTAAGAAAAGACTACTTTCGGGCAACGCTAGTTGGCATGCAGTCAGTAAACTACTGGAATCCAAACTGCTATCACGTAACATAAAGCTCCGCGTCTATAGAACCATAATCATGCCGTTTGCTCTATACGGATGCGAAACATGGGCTTTCACAGAACGGGAAGAAAACAAATTCCGCGTATTCGAGAATAACATTTTAAAGGGTATCTTTGGCGATAGATATGACGAGGGGGCAGGACAATGGAGGAAACTCCACAACCACGAATTGGAAGAGCTATACCACCGCAAACCTACAATAGTGGGAGTTGTAGCGGTTCCGCCAAACTCCACGGTACACTTACCTTAAAAGCCCCCATAATCATCACCCAAGACGCATAAGTCTTCGCCAATGCATTCGCATTCGGCACCTAAAAATGCTGCACGCATTTAAGAGATCAAATCTATGATCTTCAAGTCCCTGTAAAGAAAACTTACCTTCATGCATTCTCTTCGCATACCACTGCTCCTTAAGATTTCTTTATTAGCTTACGAGGAATTCCCAACCAATTTCGGCATCTACGTCGCCAGTCAAATTTCCTTAGATGAATTCCGGTAAACAAAATAATTCGGTTTACATACATTGTAACCTTTATGACAGGGATCATAAATATTGCGCCGTCTATTTTCCCAACTTCGCCAAGTAAATTTCTTTACTTACACATCGGCCGGTGACCTTTTTCTTCCAGCAATAAAATTCCCTAACTTGCACCATGTGCAAATCGAAGATTGCTGTTCCTGCATAGGTTTCCTACGAAACCATAGACAATTCATATCGTTTGTGGTATCCGAATCACATTTTCTATTTAATGAGCGGCTGCTATTTATCTAGCCGACCCTCATTACCGTACTATGCATCAGGTCATATTTTCCTTGTCCTTTAATTCGCCGAATCTTTTCCCTCACGAACTAGATGCATAAGCAAATACAAATCCATTAGCAACCGACGAGATGTGATTCGTTTGTTTCAACAAATACACATCTCTTGGATGCCCATTATGCCCCATCCTTGAGTTTCAGGTATGTTTTTATGGCCGAATCCTTAAAAAATAACCGACGTACACACACACTTGTGTATCGTGAAGATCTCCTCTATGAGATCGGTTTGGTTACTCCAAAGAGAGAATTCTCGTCTCTCTCAGAACAGGAAATGCACCCTTAATTTAAGAGAACCAATTTCACTGCCGAATTTCTTTTAACAACGATTGAATATCGTTGAGTCCTTTTACATCCACCGACAGCCATGGTCGTTGTCTTTTTCGGTCCTCGTCGCGTTTGCCGAGGACGCAAAAATACTCGCAGTCGTGTGAGGAAGTAGTTTTTTTACCTTGTTAACAATGGTGATCACTTCTCAATTCGTGTTTTTAATTTTCTGTGTTGCAGTGCCTTCGGCGTTCATAGATGTGTGTACCTAATTGTTCTTTTGGTCCGATGTTTGTGCTTTTCCCTCGGCGTTGTGCTTGTCCGATACCTTAGTGATTTGTGGGGACGAGGTAGAACTCTCGCTCGGGCTGCGTCGCGACCTCGTACCCCCACAGAGTAATCAAGTCGCGAAGATTAAGATGGGCCGGACATGTGGCGCGAATGGCAACGATAGGACCGTGAGTAGAATTCTTGCCGGTAGACGAACCGGAAAGAGACTGGCAGGACGGCTACGACCGAGATGGGAGGACAATGTAAGGTTTGACCTAGAGGAGATCGGATCAGATGGCCAAGCGTGGAAGGAGAGTGCACAGGACAGGGAACCATGTTGGATTCGAGTCGGTGAGGTCACGAACTTCCGGGTACCTACAGGCCAATAAAGAGTAATAGTAATTCTCTTCAGGCGGCGCCTTTCTAAGTGGTTCTGTGATGACTACAAATTTCCTCACAAACTAAGAGAATCACCAAACCGTTCGTCCAACAAAGGGGCTACACTCCCTTGTATACCACGCTTGCATCGCTTTCCTGTTCCAGAATCCATACGGCATTCTTTGCTGCTTTTCTAAACAAGGGGAATCAACGGATTTCCGGAGACCGGCTTGGGGATACCAACTTTGGAACATGACCTTGTGGAGAAGGAGAAGGAACACCACAATTCAGTGATACATGTTTGAAAAACAAATATTTCCTGACAATCCAAATGTTGGGTAAATATAATTGACCAAAAAGACATCAACAACAGATGTTGCCTCTCCTTGAAAATCTCAGGCGATGCCAGTGCAAACAAAAATGCATCATTACGATTCTTGTTTGAACTCCATTTTCCCTTTTGAAAACATTAAAAAACCATTAAAATAATAAAATGCATTTTGTACATTGTGGCATACATATATACATTCTAGTTTTCCACCGAAAAATAAAAAGAAGCCACCGCCACATTGTTTGCAACTAAATAATGCGAGTGAAGACTTGTGTTGTGTTAAAAAAGGAATATTCTCAAAGTGGAAAAAATCTACGTGCTCCTTACCGCATCTTCGGCCACACAGGCGGCTACAATTGTTTTGATACTTGCTTGCACCCACGCCCGAAGGGGTCAATTAAGAACTGGGAGATTTCATTGCACAGGAAGACTAGAAAAGAAAGTGAGGCGGTCGGAAATTAACAAGTAAAGCAGTCGGGTATTCTTAAAGGCAGGTTCTCACCTAAAGACCCAAAATGACGTGTTTTTGTTGGATTTTTTTCTGAAAGACGGAAGCAAATATCAATGTCGAATTTTGTACATATCATTATTAAGTATTTAGGTAAATATATTTTTAATTTTTTTTTAGTGAAAAATATTAAAAATTGTCAATTTAATAGATGGCGCAGTGTGGCGATTGTTTGCAATCATCTGTGATCATACAACAAAAAGTTTTTTTGAAATTATATATGTGCCGGAATCTGAACCTATTTTCAAGAAAAAAATAGAAAATGAACAAAATGGCGGACATGTAAGCTTTAGGTACTGATTTTCGCATTTTTTTTTTGCTCTTTAACGCACATATATATCTAACAGGTTCCTTTCTAAATAAAGAAAAGTGTTTCCTTTCTCTGACTTCGCATACATAGTTTTGGCATGCCGCTGTGTTCGCTTTATATAGGCAACGACACTGACTACATCTGTTGATGTATGCGCTTTTTGCTTAACGTTGGGGCGCTGTTTATGGTTGGAATGATGAATAATAGCTATACGAGAAAGCCAGCTTGGACAGTCTGAGCCATTCTATTTGTCCTTGGTCGGTTTTTTTGAACATTTGCCTCAGTAATAACATTAACGTCTCGACAGTCATTCATACTCGTACATTCATACAAGTTCGATTCTGAGCGTAAGGACGCTGTGAGGGCAGAATTATTGATCCTGCGGTTTCATAAATTGAAAAATGCAGTGGATCCAACTTCGATAAATTATTGCAATGTACATATTCAATGCGCGAAGTTCCTCGATAACCTGAATATGAACTAAAAATCCTTTCTTAAATCTACACATATGAGCAATAGCAGTTGCTTGACTTTTGTGAGGTACTTCAAACACCATTAAATAAAGCAATACAATAATTCAAGTTAAATTAAATGTGGTTTGATTGAAAATCAATCTATACAATTAAGCAAAAAATTACAAACAAAAAAATTGTGAATATATTCCATGACAACACTTTAAGCTCATAATTCTCACTTAACCTAATACTAACATATAACATTATTCTCATATTTCTAGAACGGTATCGGTGACGCTAACGACGTGTGGCGAATTGTAATTGTGGGTGGTCGTGAAGGAGACATTGTCCAGACTGTTTCGACGAAAATTTTGTTCATACATTATATGCAAAATTGCGCATTAACTACAACCGGAGTACAATTGCCCAAATGGGGTTTTGAACAACAAGAAGTTACGTGCAATCCAAACTTGAGAGACAAAAACGCGAACTGGAACGTCGAAGACAACATACATAACAAGTGTGGGTATTCCTGATAAAGAGTCCGATGCTCATCTCAGATTGACAAACAATTATTTTCAACTTGTATTTCCAGTGCCTAGTGTAAGCTTTCATGTGTATGCCCCAGGATTCTTCTCCAGATTCATGGAATCACACGCTGTGATGTTCCAGGGAAATTCCGGTCTGAAACCAAAGGAGGGAGAAGTGACAAGCAGACCATGGCAATGGCCTATCAATTATCGGGTATGTGTTTCTGTCGTCTTCCAAACTCTTTCATGAAGTTAGTTTGGTTTCCCTTTATAGTTTTCTCCTTTTACTTTTTGGTTAAGGACGTAACATTAGAAAATTCATAAAAGGACACCACATGAGCTCTTCGAGAGCACTCTTGTTGTAGTTATCAAAAGCTTATCTTTTTACTGTTATCCCCTAAGATTAATCTTAGTTTACAGTCCAAAAAGTACTGATGTTGCTTAGAATATGATTCGTTACCTTTGTTGGTGCCATCAAGTTAATTACTGGTTTTTATTGGTGGATATTTTTAATCTTTCCAAACAATATCCTTGTTGAGGCCCATACAGTGATAGCCATAAGAGTTGTAAAGGCCAGCGTAGGGATTAAAAAAGCCATATAAAGTCAAAAACAAGAGAAGGGACCGGTTGAACTAAAATCCAAGGATTAAGGGTCTTGCTCGAAAAGGATAACTAATGATGTGGCATTATTGAAATTCATGACACAGGTACCTGACAGTGACATATCAGATATGGTACTTTATTTTAGCAGCACATCAGAGTGAATTACTTTAATTTTATTTTGGATATCGATTTATTTAAGGATTTGAAATTGAGTGATTTGGTCAATCAGGTTGACAAAGACATGTGTTCAATATTTTATGAACATTGAAAAATGCTTGCACATATATCCCAATCTGTTTGGATGATTTAATGGAAACACAACGAATCCAAGTTTTTGAATAGATACGAAAACAGACATCATCGATCGGACGTATCAAAAGAATCGAAGGCCTAAAAAAGCTGTCACTTATACAGTTCGTATATTGTGTGATATCTGAAATAAATTCCTCCTACAACCTAAGTAAATCATTAAAGGCATCTATTGATTTTCTTTGAAGGTAGAAACCTTTTGGAAAATGTAACTTTGTTTTTATTCTACTTCTCTCAGGAAAGGCGAACCTATAGCGCTGATTCGGTGCCATGAGATGGTATTATTCTCAAACGATTCCACCAGCCAAGCTTCGAAAGATGGTTAAAGGGTCTTTCAACCATTTCATGGAGCATATAGCTTAATTGGGTAATATTTCATTGGGGGGCTGGACTTTGTCACTCAGATGAAATTTTTTTTTGCATCAGAAAATGTTTTTCATCCTTTTTCTGGTCATATTTCTGTGCATATAACGTCTATAGAAAAAAGTACTGCTTTAAATTTTTATCCGATGCCATGCACCTTTAAGATTATTATTTGTTCTCTACTGTTGGGAATATCAGGAAGGTATTCATTTCAAATTGCTATATAAAGGCTGCCTTTAGCACAGGTATTCCATTAAAGTTTAGGGGCGTTTCATGTTGAACGTTGAAAATTAGACAACAAAATCTTCGGTTTATTTGGAAACTCGAGCTGTTGTACTTCAAAACCGGTATCATAAACCAAGATATCCAGTGGGGTCGGTCTTGTGAGATTCCGAATAAATAAGTTGTTGTCCATATAAATAAGTTCGAGTGCATGCGTTAGTGGGGTGTGAAAAGAAAAATTGCGCACATGGCAGTGTGATGAAAACTTCTCATCCATTTCTCTAGAATATCTTCTTTTTCTTTACTTTTTTTGCGCATCTGTTGCGTTCTTCAAGGGTTAATACTCTCATACGCTTTGTTATCATTTGTGTGAGTGTCACGTAATATTTTCTGTGGAGAAGCTGTGATCTGAATTTCTACATGGATTTAATGCAGCTAACAGTAGTCACTTTCGCAAATGCTGAATATTACAATGCGGTATCAATTTTCCGCGACGGGCCGTTGCAATGACACGAGAGTTCCACGCCGATCAGTTCAAAATTCAGGGCTTAAATTGCACCTTGTGAATGGTAATAACTGACACCGATGTTTTGGATTTTAATCTGTCAGGTCATAACTTAATGTGCCTTTTATTCCCACGTCGCGGCGTGTCGCTTACATACGTACATTCTAAGCAATATTAGTTATCAATTTCTACTGTATTGCAGTTGTTCTGTGGGGGTAAAAGTATGATGCCAACGTATGGCACAGGATTCACTTGCATCCCCAACGATGTTGCTGCGCGAAAATGATCCTCAGGAGGTCCACGAGATGGTATTAACTAAAACTGCACCGAGGTATAGTTGTTTAACTTAGTTTATTTTATTTGTCGATATGATGTTTATGATTCTTTATTTACACTTTAATTTAATAATAATTTTGTTTGTTGATATGATGTTTGTGTGTTCTTTATTTACACTTTAATTTAATGAGATGTACAATGACTATCATATCTTGTCGGCCTCCTGTTATAAATGGTGCCGCTAGCAAAGTTCGTATTAAGATTTAATTGTAAAACTTCCAATTGAAAATTGGTTACTGAATATCACTAAATCAATTCTCACTATTTGCCAGAACACACGTTTCTAATTAAGTGGTAGTTTTAAATTAAATTCCACTCAGCAAAATGATTTCACAAGACAACTTCTTGACAACGAGACGACTCTCTACACGATGGTAGTTGAATAAAAACTCTACGCAGCTGCGTGACCAACCTTGATGATGTATCAATAACGACTGGTGAATTAAGGGTGGAATTCTGTATTTCACTCCACACACAGGACAACCAAAAGAGACCACGCTTCTACTCTCTCAACCGCATGCCCGTCGAATTGTGGGTAACTTTTGTTAATAGGGAAATTGACGGACATGGAGAATGAAAGAACAGAATCATGATGTCTGTGATCTCGGGGTAGCTTTGGTTGTGTGTTGGTATCAGATGCAGCTACTGAGCGCATTTGAGCGCATTGACCCGTGTAAAGGCAGAATTTCAGAGGAGAGGAAAACCTAGCTGATGTTATTCACCTGCAAAAAGAGATCATTGATCCCAAGCGAATGGGTGATCCGGGAAAAGTCAATAGGACGCCGCATCGGCTGGGGATATAATACCATGGGGAAAACTCTGTGGAATGTTGGTAAATACCCAAGGCAATGGATGATGATGCAACCGCGTCGCTTGGTTTGACTTGGTTGTTGTTAAGCAATACGAATGGAATTTCCGGTGGAAATCCCATGGTTAGAGCAATAGCGTTGCCGTATAGCGAAGATTGTAGATAAACTCAATTATGTATTATCTGCATTGGATAATGAGTTTAGCTATGCGTCCTTGGGAAAATTATGTATTTCAGGTGAATAACATATAAGGGAAATGGGTATGTATGACGCGCTGAAAGCGGTCGAAATTAGGTGGAAATTGTGGTTGAGATTGTGGGTTGTTTCTCATGTAGAATAGAGAAACCCCCACAGTTCTCCCAAACAGGAATTTGGTGTAAGCTTTAGGTTAGCTTTTTCATAGTTTTCTGATCGGTTTTGACGATCTATCTAACGATTTTAATTTTCTATCAGCACACTGAAATTGTTCTGTCGGATGATTGCAATATGTACAATTTTTAAGAGCTTCCTTGCTCTAGGCAAACACCTGAAGGTTGATGATGATGATGAATAACGCATTTATTGTTCAATAATTTAACAAATGTTTACTTAGGACTACACGTTAAATTCTATTTTACAAACGTTTTTTTAAAATAATTTACTGGCTCTACACGAGCACTCTAAATTAGACGATATAGGTTTGTGTAATGCCTTTCGGCGTACAATAATACTTTTATATTTTCTGTCAGATGAATATTTTAGGAAGAAGTTCTCTCTCTCTATCTTCATCACCTGAAGTTTAGTAGTACATTGATGTGCAAACCTAGGTTCAACTGACCACTGGTGCTATTGTGTAGTTCGCCACAATTACTGGGTGGTAGGAAGCGTCCCAAAGCCCAGCCGCCCGATGAAATTCCACACCATCAAGCCAAAGGCCCCCTAAATTGGCCGAGATTAATCATGGCCATCTTTCGAAGCGGTCTGTAAAAAAGTTGGTATAGGTGGTAAGTCGGTCCCAAGGTGAGATACCAACTCGTCATTACGTACGATATCGTCGGGAAAATTTTTCGGCTATGTCCCGGACTTTTGGCTGGCGATCTGAACCGAAATTGGAAAGCCATGATATTATCTTAAAGATAAAGACTTTTGAAGGTAAATTGATTCTCCATTTGGATATGAGGGGGAGACTATATCGCGAACTGTAAACAGCTCATTACCACATAACCTTTCCTGGGAGAAGTAAAATAAAAAAAAAAAACTTTTTAACTGATTTTGGCCGAATCTCGCAAATCTGGAATGCTCTACCGGATCTTGTGTTTCCTCGTCGTTGTAATGACCAGGCATTTAAGACCAATGCACATCGATACCTCCTTTCCTTATCCACTTCCTCTCCGTCCGATCGCGCTGTGCTCTAACATTTAAGAGTACTCCAAAATCCCCTTTTATCCGCGTTAGTGTAAAAAAATATTTAAATAATTTAAATCAATTCATATGTGTCTGAACACAGGTACCGAATGTGGACGATCATTCCGGTAACATATTAGACATATTCGGCACCTCTCACCTTAGTAAGTACACTATTCAAGTATTTCGTCTTTGAGTACTCCAGAATGCTTTTTTGTGTTAGTTAAATTTCCTTCAACCAAACGCAGTGATTATAAAAGAATTGTATAGCCCTACGAAACAGCCAGTAACTAAACGATTTTTTTGAGTCGAATAATAGAAGAATAAAAGCCATGCTTACTCATTAATAACGTTAACACTGTATCTGACGCAATAATAGGTATGTTTTTATAACGTTTGCGACGATAGTGAAAAGAGTGTGATTTGATTTGAGTGAAATTGATTCAATGCTCAACACATCAGGCCACTGGCGCGTGTATGAATTCGATTTATAAACTCACGTACACTAAACTTATGTGGAATTGTTATGTTATTGGTCTGGTGTACGGGTCTGATGCCTTGCTTATCCGAATTTCCTTCAGTGTTCTTCACTATTGGCTTCTAGACTGTGTGTATCTGTTAGAAATGCCACACTACTCCCTCCTCAGTAACTTTGTTACGATCAACTTCGTGTGCGAACGAGGGAGCGAGGGGCGAACGAGCGGGAGGACGTCGGAGCACTCGAGTGAGCCGTTGCTCTGTGCAGAAGTCGGCACCGTAGTAGTAAAGTCCTGTTTTGCCCTGCGAGAGTGTGTGCTATTTGTACGCATATCATGTCGGGGTCACCAATTATAGCGTTTGCGACGATAGTCAAGAATGTGTGATTCAAACCGACACTATCACGATAAGAATCACTACAAATTTAACCAATGCTCAACACAATAGCCCACTGGCGCGATTACGAATTCGATTTCTAAACTCAACTGATGTGGAATTGTTATATTATCGCTATGGTATACGGCTCTGATGCTTGCTTATTCGAATTTTCTTCGGTGTTCTTCACTATTGGTTTGTGTACTGTGTGTATCTGTTAGAAACGCCACAATTTCACTTGGTGTGAGAATCTTTATTCTACACTAAGTGAAGAGTGCCAAATTCGAATGAAATGTAGAATTTGATGCTGGGTACAAGAAGACTATAAATCTAAAGATCATGTACAAACGAAAAAATACATAGGAAACTGGAAAACATTCCATAGACTAAGTGTTGCATACACTCGACCCGCAGAGTTCCTAGATGACGAAGAAAAAAAGTTGAGAGAAGTTGAAAAAAATTATACTGCTCCCACTCACAGTTAGTTCAATTTCCTGGACATTTGTAAGAACTTGTAAAACTGTCTCACCTCATTCCGTCTTCCGTTTATAGTTGGTAACAGTTCTGCCATAGAAGGCGAACCTACTTGTTACGCGTTGTGCATCCAAATCAACACTATTTGATACCATATCCGGCCTTCTTTGAGCACAAGCAGCACATCATTAATTAAATTCACATCGAAGGCGCGTGGCCGACCTCTGTCTGTTTTACAGATATTATCACGGGTGCTGTTCTTCGGAGATTCTTTGCATTGTTCCACGCAATTCGGTTTATATGCGCTCCACAAGACAATCCGACGGATCGCACCCGTTTGTGGTTCATCTCCCGACAGCGCGAACATCCCTGTATCAGAACTCGTTCCGTTACAGAGCGGGGAAGCTGTGGAACTCTCTTCCCACGCGAGTGTTCCCGGAGCGTTACAACCTGCAACTGTTCAAAAAGAACTGCAACAGTTATTTGATGGCATCTCGGGGCGCCCACTCGACGCTATAGGTTCGCCTCTCCCGAGAGAAGTCTAATAATAAAAAAAAAAAAAAAAAATTCGCTTTTGAACCTTTGTACGAGCGTTCAAAAAAGTAAAGATTAGCAAATCCACGGTCTCGGATTGCATTTTCCCTTTTTGAAATCCTCTCTATTATTTAAGGTATTTTTCTTCACTAGATAAACCACAGCAAAAGCATTTGTTCTTTTTAGCTGGTTAGTTTCCAAACACACGACAACGACTAAGCAACCAATTGCCAAAAACCGCGAGCCATTATTCCACTCTTTCAGCTAAGGTTTATACGGTCGAAAGTTATGAAATCATTAATTGAGCATCAACTTTCGAAATGTCACCACTATGAGTTTCGTGACAACTGGTTTACAGAAGATTTGATGGCGTATCTTAAAGGTGGACTTGTGGTGATTCCAACAAACACGACATATCACACGGCACACCGTAAGATACACCGCACGACACATCGTTCGGCGCACTATACGATATACTGCAGGAATGCGCAACTATAGTGACGCACAGCACCATCAGAAAAAATTGCCAAATACGTCATGAGTCATATCCCACACCAATTAATATAACATATTCAAATACTAGGGAAAAAAATACACCCTTGTTTACACCCGGTCGCAGTTTAATGTGGTGTGGCTTTGGTTCTAACGGATAATGTGGTCTAATCCCTATAGTGTTTGTTTGAATCACATTCTTCACTTCCTCGCGAAATCGCTGTACAGCTCTTTCGACCACTGCTTCCGTAAAAGTAAGGTTATCGCACTGGATACATCAACAACGTTCAACAGAGTTTGGCATGTTGCCATGTTTTTCTACAGACTTATTGATTTAATGGATATACCGTTGTTTTCTGCCCGCTCGGCTTACATAGTTCTGGATGGTTAAAACTGCCACCATCAAATTAATGCTGGTGCTCTGCGGTGCATTGTATACTCATCCTTTATATTTTTCATAGAATTACAAAGTGGACATATATAAAAGTAAAATTTGCAGCAACGTCGTGACGTCGGGATAATCAAGAAGGTTCGGTTAGAAGACTCTCGATATTGGAAGTAGGTTCTAGTATAGGATACGCATATAAGTGAATGGTCTGCGATCCTGATGATAGTTGCACCCACTTACGTGTAGAGGGCCTTTGGTTGAGATCCAAGGGTGACGTGAACTGTAATTCGTAAGTTTGTTAGTTCGTAAGTTGTGTGGCCCTTTTTGTTTTTACAACTATGAAAAACATTAAAAAAAAATACCCAAAACCCAAGTCTCCTCATGTTCTTCCTCACTCGCTAAACCGCTGCGGAAACTCTTCCATCTATCTTACTCTTCTGACCATTTCCCAATTAGATGGAAGCCAGCGAATGTTCAACTAATTCTTATTTTCTCGCGAAGGTAATGGAATCACTTATTAACCATCAACTTTCGAAATATCTGGAATCATATGATCTCCTCAATGATCGCCAATATGGCTTTAGTAGCAACAAGTCGACAGGATATCTGATGGCGTACTTTATCAGAATTGGAGCCATTCCATCTAGTACTTCGGCGAAAGCAAGGTTGTCGCATTGGATATTTCAAAGGCGTTTGGCATCCACCCCTATGGAGTGCACAATTCACTGATATGTTGGATAAGGTACTATCCTTCTGACTGTTCAATCCAAGTGGCTCTTGATGGTGTCAAATCTGTCTCATCAAATTAATGCTAGTGTTCTTCAGGGTTCTGTACTCTCGCCCACTCTCCTTCTCATCGTTATAAATGATCTCTTATCCATTACCCACAACCTAATTTATTCATTTGCTGATGATAGCACGTTGAGTGTCTCATACTCATACGAACGTTTGCTCCCAAACTCTTCGAATATCCTTACCAATCAACACTATATTCTTAATACATTGAATTCCGACACCAAAAAGATATATGTGTCAATGGGGATTATCTAATCTAAATTAAATTGATATAAAGATATCTGAATTAAATCTACTTTACCCTAAATAAAAGTAACGTGAATTAACAAAACACTGATAGTGTTATTCAAACAAAACATAGTCCACTTCCCAACACAACACAAGCAAAACAAACCTAGTATAATTTAGCGCTATAAAAACAGAGTGCAGGCTCTTGTGCTCGACGGCGAACCCCACAGTTAAAATACTGTCGATGAACGGCACTTGCATCGACGAAGGCAAGGAACAATCAGTCCCCGGCACTCGAATTAATTCGACTCTTAATTAGAACGATCACATATTTGAAGCTCCGAAAAGTGCCGCCGAATGTATGATATTCCTTAAGATGTTCTAAAAATATCTCACTTGATCCAATGTGGCCGCTATTTACAAGGCATACATATGTCCTAAAATAGAGTTCAAATACATAGTTGGTCAGGCGCATCGATAGGATTAAAAAAACGAGCAGTGAAACTTATTGCAGACCCAGCCGTAAGTCATTCAATCCCGTTGTTAGAGCATACGCATAACTCTTTTCTAAAGGCGTTATCATGGTCATTGCTCAAATGAACTTGCTGAATGTGTTCCGCGCCTTCAGACATTTTCCCGTGAGACCCGTTAATCTGAGAATACGCATCAGTTCGCATGAAAGTCAACTTCAGGTGCACAAATAAACCTAGAAAGTCATTCTTTAACCGAACCACACGATGTGGTGAATCTACCTGATCATGTTTCCAAGTCGTTGTAATGTCCAAGCATTTAACATTAATGTATTTACTTTCCTTATCTATTTCCTCTTCTTCTGCTCACACCGTGCTCTGACATTTTTGTGCGCGCATTAACGAAAAAAAAATTAAATCTCTAGATATTCGATGGCGTCGGTTTATGTTGTTGTTTGCGGTAAAGGATGTGTCAGTTGGCTTCTTCGAACTGAAGGTGTTAGAAATCTGTGTGGTTGTGATCGAAAAAATGGTGATTGTGATCATTTAACGTAAATGTATGCTATTCTTTTTTGTTCTACGTTTCGACACCCATTCTTTTATCAATGGCTGTTACGTTCACCGCAGCACAGGCCCAAACCCTGTATCCTTCTTTACTTCTTCAAGCAGGTCGGTTCGTTGCTCTAATACTAAGATTTGTTTTTCACATATAATTATGTACCATACGAAGTTTCGTGAATTCTTAAGCCGCGCCTGAAGAAAAATGGTCATTCAAATGGGCCATTCCGTTAATTTTCCTCCGAAGTACCACGCAGGCGTGCTCTCAACTGATTTAGCCCCCAACGGGGAGCCTTGAATATGGAGTAAGTGCCTCCAACCTGCAGGCAACACTGTAATTAGCCACAAGCATTTCGTGCATATAGCAATCTTTTAAAATACGAGCAGAATATTCATAAAAGGAACGCTTACGAGAAACAAAATAAGCATTAATTTTGCACTACTTTTATTTGTTACACAAAAAAGGTCACCGACCAGCAACAATTTCACTCTTCTTGTTTACATTTCTTAAAGCAATCGACTGAAAAACAAGCACCGTATACAAAAAACATTGCACCGAAACAGCCGCTTCCAACGCTTCTTGCTTCAAATCATCGGTAGAACCTTCCAAAACAACAGGTTTTTCCACCTTGTCTTATTGAACCGTATTTGAGGTCAATAACCAGAGTCTGTCTCTTTCGAAAACGCCGAAGAGCAGATGTTGTTTTCCTTGGAGTTGCAGATGGCGATAATCGTTGGTGTAGTTTATCGTCATCAGGTCGTTGGATTAGCTTTTGCTATTGGTGTTCTTGTTGGCACTGATGTTGATGTTGATGAACATCGGAATTATAATCAGTTTTGGTATCGCATTCATTTCCGGTTATTTGTAAATGAATGGACGTGAACTCCTTTCCTTATCTTTCTAAATGCGGAGTTCTACTAGATTAGAGTGGTGATGTGGGAGTTGTTGGCCAGTGGTATGCAGTCTTCATTGATATGGCAGGATAACATTCTTCGTCCATATCATTCATCTGTATGTTTTGTTGCTGTACTGCAACACTCACACTTAGTTGGCCAGTGGTATGCAGTCTTCATTGATATGGCAGGATAACATTCTTCGTCCATATCATTCATCTGTATGTTTTGTTGCTGTACTGCAACACTCACACTTAGCTCCTATACCCAAGTTTGCTACTGGTCACACCATTTCAATTCTATGTACCATCAAGGTGTGTAGTCTACCAACTTCTTACAAGTGAATGGGTTTGTATAATTTACAATATGCGCCAAGGGCTTCCTAGGCGAAAGGCACATCAAGGGGGAACCGTTGGAAGTTATTCTCACAAATTACAAGGTTCTGCTTCGCACTAGTGTTGAAAAGTCCAACAGCTTGCATTAAGCTAAATAAAAATGGGGGTTCCGCCTACAATCAATCAATCAATCAAACTGCCCCTCCCCCGAATCGTCGAGATAATACTCCATTCCAGGGTCGAAATACTGCGTATATAGTTCAGCCAATATGGCAATATACACCCAGTCTTGCACGTTAGAACACTCAACCCGGGACCACCGCTAAACGCACTAAAACTCGGCTTAGGATCCGATTATTGTTCCAACAATATGTCAGGTGATGCAGGCAACTGGGTAGAGGAGAGCATCTTGTAGGCGGAACTCAGCAATGTTATACTCCTATAGTTGCTGCACACTGTGATATTTCCCTTCTTATGTATGGGGCAGATTATTTCACGACGCCAATCTTCCGCGACATCCTCTTGGTCCCATATGTGCGTCATGATATCTTAAATTGTGTGATGTAACGCTGTCCCTCCGTGTTTGATCAGCTCAGCTGGTATTCCATCAGCTCCGGGGGCTTTATTTGATTTGAGCTGTCTTATGGCTTTTAATGTTTGCTAAATGCTTGGTGGCGGTTGCATTTGGTCTTGATCTTGCATTGGTGGAGCCTCCAATTCTTCTGTGAGGTAATTATTTAGCAATTCATTGAAGTGCACTTCCCATCGCTCCAAAACGCCTTAATGATCGCTGATCAGATTACCCCCTTTATCCTTGCAGTAAGTGCAGCATGGTGTGTATCGCGTCATACTGCGCATTATTTGGTAGAACTTCCGCGCCTGGTGAGGACCTCGCTCTCTTTTTTTCTCTATTTCACAGGGTAGCTTTTTTTCCCAGGCACTTCTGTTTTGCCAGTGCTGTTTTTTTTTTAGATTTTCTGAGCTCTTTGTATTTCTCCTCGCGTACCCACGTCCTACGAGTCTTCTGCATTGTCCGGTATGCAGCATTCTTACGTTCAGTCGCTAGTTTGCACTCATCATCAAACCAGATGCTCCGATCTATACGACTACTGCCTAAGATGGCGTTGGTAGTACTATTGACAGTATTCATAAGTCGTGTTCATTTCTCCTCTACGCCCGGCATTCTGGCCCCAGGACTTACTCTCCCTCCATCGAGGTCTCCGAGGGCGAGTCTTAACGCACCACCAAAGGGTTATTGGTGTTCTCATTGCGTAAGGCAGCCGTGTTGATCCGAACCTGATCCGCGGATGCAATACGTCTCCGTAAGACAATCCGCGGTTGGAAAACTATACCAACAAGATAGTGATCCGAGTAACGTTGGCACCTTGGTACGTTTGTACCGTCATTAGGCTCGAGGAGTGGTGGTGATCTATTAACACGTGGTCAATTTGGTTCGAGTGGCTCCATCAGGTGGTATCCAGGTGACTTTGTGGATATCTTTACGCGGAAACCTGGTACTCACAACGAAGTTCTGCCAGTTCAATGACTCGTAGTCTATTGCTATTATAACCCGCGTAGGGCCTGAAAACCGACTCACGATCTATTTTGGCATTCAAATCACCAAGAACGATTTTCACATCGTATCTTGGGCAGGCATTGAGGGCCCGTTCAACGTTATCGTTGAATTTTGCTTTTTCGTCGTCAGGAGACTCCTCTGTAGATCTGTGAACGTTTATGAGTCTTATGTTCTTAAACTTGCCCCACACGCAAAGAGTGCACAGCCTTTCGTCTATTTCATTAAATCTGGTAATGGCAGGCTTTAATTTTTGGCTGACTAGAAAGCCTACCCGAGCACATAGTGTTTTGCATGACAGCTATAATAAATGTCATACTCGTTTTTTTCTCAATTCGTTTAGCCATTTTCGTGGTCATCGTTGTGTATCTGGTAATATTCGAGGCTAGTTAAATTTTCCATAATAATTTGTTTTTCCGGGCAAGGGTATTCGTTTTCCGCCAAACTTTCTCAGGATGTCACTACATACATTGGTTCACTACTTGGTGGGTGTCACGTGGAGACTGCATGTCAACTTGGATTGAACAGGGACACAAGGATCATCCTGGCTTTCGCCGGTTTGAAAGCAATCAGTGACTTTGCCCTGTATGTTCTGATCTCGTGTTGCATCCAATTAAGAACGCTGTGAAGACGCACTATTCTAGTGATTCTATTACATTTCCGCACAAAACACGAGCGTCACAATTGTTAGCGGTACGGATGAATAGATGTTACTGTATCGACCAAGTCGTTGAAAACAAATAAAAACCGATTGCGACCGCAACTACTTTCAACTTAGTCGACTCGAGATAACTAACTAATCACGATAAACCATGAACTCTCGAATTTATAAATCTGCAATTTGCTACTCCACACACACACGGTAGGAAGTTTCTTTATCTCTCCTTAGCACCAACTCTTATACTCTCTCCACGATTGGGTCGAGATAGAGAATCCGTATCAAAGGAAACACAACAAAACACGCACACACATACACACACGGACACTCGTCGCACACATCACCCGACATGCAGATCATGGCAGCAGATCGCCAAGGGATCAACCGCGGCACCTGCGATGAGGGCTACTGGATCGCGATCTTTGATTCAGAGAAAACAGGAACCATGCAATGCACAAACAACAACTGTATTGCCGTTGAACGCAATATAGGGGTTTCTACTTGGGGGAGAACAAGTAAACGAACATGAGCCGTGCACATGGCGGGAAAAAGCACCGGATAAGCAACAACTGGCGCAAGACTAATGACTTTGCCAAAAAAAAAAAAAAAAACAAATCATTATGGAAAATTTAACAAGCCTCAGGACTTGCTAAATAAGGCCAAGACCGGTTCCCGGTTGTAGTGCCGATGATGATGATGATGATGATGATGAAGCAACATGACTATTCAACCACATTGACGCCACAAAGGGAGAATCCATGTCCAAGCGATCCATATGAAATTCGACTGACTGACCTCCCTGTGGCCGTACATTGAATACACGTCATAAACAGAGCCCCGGGTAGTTATCGACAGTTCGAGGACACTCCAAGTTTACAGCTGCAAAAGTGAGAGAAATAGCAACGAAGCCACGCCAATTATTTGAATTCTGTAGAAACTTCGATAGCGTCGGTTTTTGTTGGCGGTATGGAAGATCACTTCGGCCACTTAATGGTGTCAGTGTTTTGTCTATTCGAAAAGTTGTGATTGTGATCACTTAATGTAAACTTGTCCCATTTTATTTTTATTTATTTTTTACATTCAATGATCAGTAAATCAATCAATAACAAGCGAAAAATGTGCCATCTCACAGGTCAATAAAAAAAAAATTGTAGAACTTACTGAATTGCTTTTTGAATTGTATCGCGCTCCACTGTGTTCTCCAAACGTTAGTGAATAATATCTTTTTCCAGTTCTCAAAACATGGTTCGGGAGAAAAAGATTTTCATTATTTAAATAGTTGCATAAACTGCACTGCACAAAAGATATTAAAAGATTGTTGGATTAAGTGTATTGAGCTAGAAGATATTTGCTTTTTGTTGAAAACAAAACTGCCTTTTTTTAGTTAGGCCGATGATTTATTGAACTGTTGAAACTCGATCGAATTTCTTAATTAGTTGCCCCTATTCCTATGTTCAGTCGCGCTTGATCTTTTAGTATAATAATATGTATATGTGTAATGTATTCACAATAATTCCCTTATCCTTTTAAAATTACAATCAAACAGAAAAGCAGTCTTAGTCAGAGGACAATAGGATAATAGGCCCCCATCAAGGGCATAATGATCCTCTGGCAGTAACAAAAGTAATCGGCAGAGAGAACTGTACAACATGAATAAGTCTAGAATACAAATTTTACTCTACCATTGTAATTAAACCATCTTACTTGAATTAGTGCCAGGCCCAAAACCAGTGAAGGCAATTACGATCTTCAGTATTAGTTTCATAAGTGAATATTGTCTTTGTGAACTTGAAGTTCATGAATTCGGTTGTGCATGGCAACAACGCTTGCTTCGTGGTTTACCACGTTACCCAACATACATATGCCCATAGGAAGATCAGAAAATAAGGAAACCCCTTTTGTGTTACAACAGAACGAATCTATGGACCTCATTTATTGTTTAACCAACTGTCTTTCGTTTCCGTCCAAATCTCTTTCTCGATTCGTTTGCAAAGGCTACATAAGCTCCTTTCCCTAATGTGCTCCTCGCGTTAAACACGAAATTAATTGTGATTCTAAAAAAGCCCTCGCTTCAATAAAACTTCTTAATTTCGCTGGTAAATAATCTAAATTAAGGACTCTTTGGGTATTTTTCTCTAATTACAACGAGATCCTGACTTCGGTTTAGTATCCTTGCATTCAATCTGCTTTTCACAAATTTTATTTTTGCATTTTTATTATGTTTAATTTATATTTGTTGTTTTTTGTTTTCTGCTTTTGTTTTTATTTCGTTTTGTGCTTTTACTAATTTTTATTATTTTCCTCCTTTGGCCTTGGCGCAAACAAACAGGGGCAATTTTTTTCAGGCACTGCTTATCGTATATACCTATTAGGGAATCCAGTAATCTGGTGGAGCAATCTCATTTTCTTGGTGTTGTTCTTAATCGTTTTCTTTATTGCCGCCGTGAAGGAGCGCCGACAAGAAGGACGACAGCAGATCCACAGGCAGCTGGAACACCAGCCACTGCGACACCAGAAGCTACAAAATAAACACCAACTACGAGATACCGACACGTACCAATTAAATGGTGGCGCTACTGCTAGTTCTGCCGTTGCTGTTGTTGAGGATGCTAAGGATGTTCCTGCAATACGTAAGAGGGACAGGATACCCGGGCTTGCCGGTTCGACCAGTGTCAACAATGGGAAAGCCAGGAAGGAGATTGGTAATTTTATACACATTAAATTCGTAAGTAGATCAGGAAAAAAGGAGAAAATAGGGTCCTCGATTTAGTTGCGTGACGCGCAGGTTGTCTTGGAATTTTTAACTGCATCGTGTTTGACATTTTAATTTTGAATTTTATCGTTTGCTTTGTTCTGTCAATTGCCTCATATCCTTGCCTAGTTTGTTCGGGGACTAAAATTTAAATTGAATTAATTTATTGTAGATCTGTGTTGGAATGGTTTCAACGGTTGTGTTCGTTCATTTGGCAAGGAGTGCTTTGCATTCAATTGCTACTGTGAAATGGGTCACGATATTTCAAATCCTTCTTGTTTTAGGAGATGCGCTCTTGTTTTGATATCTGGATGGAAGATGAATAATTTCGATGAAACGGGAAATGTTTATTTAATATCCAAAGATATTTTTTTCCCAGTTGTGACACTATCCTATTATATGTCAATATGTGAATGTCGTGTTATATGATGACATCGTCGTGTACGTTACGTATCTAAGTTATACCTAGCGGAGTTATGTATCGGTTCAATTGATTACTGTCATTAAAGTAGATGAATAATACAGCTGTAGGATACAAAACCCAGCTGATGGACATCTGTGTTTATTGTTGTCTTTAATGTGTACAACTCCAGCATGGGATCGTTATTAATCTAAAATTGAGGCTAACAGCGGCCGTTTCGTCCAGCCTTTCGGCCTCATCGGTTCTGTTAGAATGTACTAACCGGTTGGAATTATGTACATTAAAGCCATCAAGAGCAACAATATCAGAAGCTGGGTGGGTGATTTGTATCCAGTCGACGGTTCGTATCAAAACTTCCTGCAGATTGCCTTCATCTCAATTTCTTTGTTTTGTGAAGGAAAATCCATCGACCATCGACGGAGCATTCGTTTCGTTGCTTTTTTAATGGTTTGTTTACATCTCATAAATTATTGTGTTGCCGACGGCTCGACTTTTATTCTGTTTCGTTGGTTCTTGTTTCCTTTTTGTAAAAAAAAATATACAACAATTTTGAATTCAGTGATAATGCACGGAACATTATCTCTCATCATATTCTCTGCAAGGGCGCATGTGGATATTCATTGTAGACCCTAATGATCGTTGGCATGCCTTCCACAGAAGTGAAATAAAGAAGTGCGCAGGGTGGATAACAACCCGTTGCGGGTTGTTTGCGTTCGGAGTGAAAGATCTGCGGTCTAGGATCCAATTCTAGAATGGGAAAGTACAATTCCCTGACAATGTATTCAGTGTTACTGCGTCTCTCAGCTTCGTATATCGTACTCAAAAAGCGGTGTTAATTTCAAAGTCGTATTTTATTCGTTTTAATTAATTAGAAAAATGTTGGTTGTTTGCTTTAGTAACTAAATATATACAGTCAAACTAGAAACGTTGACGTCGTTTTCATCGATAAATCTGCGTGTTTGGTGTAACTGTGGAGATTTATACTCGGGCGTCAACACGAACGCGGATTCAATATAAACACCACCAACGTGAAGGCTGACGAAAGTGATGGACCACCGAGAGAAGACAAACGAATAAGAAAATGAAACACAAGTATGATTGTTCGGTTGTAAAATGTTATTTTTATTGAATTCACTGATTTTATTGACACTGATGTACAAGATTACAATATAATCGTTTCTAAGTTTCTTCACATCCGGTTACTCCGGGTTTCAGCACAAACATTAAAATAACTAAATCAACGTTCTTAGTCTTTAGTACAACTGGTGATTATAAATGAAGCACACTCGACAATACTAGGTAATGATGTCGATTGTCCTTGGACATTTAGCAGGTAATTTGATTTTTATGTTTACAAGCACGCACGACAACATTTTCAAAAAGGTATCGACTAAACTGTTACAGTCGAACACAATTAAACTCCTGTACGAGACGGTTTTGATAGATGTATCTCCTTCCACGATCCAAATCTGACTCCTCGGTGTTGGACGACATTGACCCAGCCTCAGTGCTTGAGATGAGTTTTCACTCATGTCATCGGCGGGGAAAGCAATTTTTCCTCCGACCCGACGACCAATGTAAAACGGTTTGCACCCCATTGGAAGCTTGTCATGGACATCGTCCGGATAAGTTGAATGTCTTTTTCTTGGAAAGAAAGACAAACGAAACATGCGTTGGGCGAAGGAAAGGAAAAACAAACATGCAACGGGTCGGATATGATGATCGGTGTACAGCTGGGTGTATTGCCATCGTACGATAGAGGATCGATTTTTTGAATGACGTTAAGTCAACAGAAATTTTGCCCACGATGGCTAGGGACTAGAATAGATGTGAGCATGTTGGTTTTAGAGGAAGATAACGAGGGACACGATCATGGGTATGATTGTATCCAATTCCATGGTCGGTTGGTGGCCGATCCTGGGAAATTTATTGCGGCTGCTGGAAACCTAATAGACATAGGAACATTGATTGTTTACTCGTTGGCCACTGCGTACAGCATCAATACGCTTGTACGCAGATTGCCAACGTCCCATCGATCGATGTGTCGGGGATTCATGCCTATCAAATAAATGCCTGAAATACGACCTCGTCAAGCTATAGGCTTCGTGAAATTGTTGGGAGAAACCTTCTTTCGGAGCTTGGCTAATGGACTCGCTCGAAAAAAAAAAAAAATAGCATCTCAGGGTGCCGACTCAGCCGAAAGCCTTAGTCGCTAGTGCTATTAGTTTTAAGTTACCATGTAATTTACTTGCATTGTAATAAATAATAATAATAATAATAATAATAATAAAAAAAAAATTGTTAGACTCAGGTGCACTACTGTGCAAGGACAATTTGTCAACTAGCAAGTAAGTAAATTATAATAATAGGAAGAAATAAAAAATGATATCTATAAAAAAAAAAAAAAAAAAAAACAATTTGTCAAGTCAATTGACGAGTCAACCCGGGTCTCGATTAGGGCTAGGATGTTAGGATGTCATGTTTCGCGGATACAGTTTACATCAGTAATGGTAGAGCCGATATTATAAAATGTCGTTACTACAATAGTTGACCGTTGACAGAGTTTCGCGGGCGGACTCTATTACAGGGAGACAGATTATTTACAGTATCCTCCTGCCTCCCGCAAATCCGAATGGGGAACTAGTTTACCTCCGGAATTCTTTATGCCTTTATGTATCATCATGACTTATCTCAATTTCAGCCAAACGTATTGGATATGATCGCAGATCCCGATCATATCGCGCGATGCGGTGGTATTTTCACATTGGATTCGGCTAACCATATAAACCAACTTTTTTCGAATCTGGAGGATAACCCTCCACGATTTCACGAAGCATATAGCTTGATAGGGTAGTATTTCACTATGCGGCAGGGGGTTGGGACCCCACCCTCCACTCGGCCTCTCGGCCTTTAGTAGTCTTTTACGACTAGCTGGTCTAGTTGTGAATATGTTCTAGTGGTCTACTCACAGGACGTACTATAGGTCTGTTGCATTATAGGAGACGATATTTCCTTGTTCTGAAAGAACAAGTCTCCTTAGAGAATCTATCGCTCCCTATTGCTCATTGGGATCACCATCGTGCTTCGTGTATCCAGTGGTAATTGTTGACCAATGTTGAGGGAAAAATAAAATAGACTGCCTTAGTGAACATTTGGTCGGTTGGTGACCGGTTCCTACGGAATCCGCACTGGTAGTTTCCCAGTATTTTTTCTGCGTACGGTGCAATTCTCGCCAGTATGACATTTGTTAGTATTTTGTATGTGGTTGGGAGCAATGATATGATATTCCTCTATAGTTTAATTAATATTATAATAACTTATATATGTAATGTGAATTGGCGAATATAGGGATTGATGATTAAGGAGGTAGGTTGGCGTGGGATATGGTCAGTTAGCGGTCTCGGGTGGGGTAACATTTTCCGGTTGTTCGTTAAAACGAATGTTGGAGAATGGTTATGTGGCGGTTCTACTGACGCCACTGCTACATTTTCCACTTACCTCCAAATCTTCCTGCCCTAAAGCTCTCATCTGTTCCTCTAGGGGGTGCACCGATCTAGTGCCCGTAGGTGCATGACCACTTCGTGGTTGATCTCGGGACCATTCATTGGGGAATTGCCGTGTGGGCTCTCCAGGGGCATACTATGATTGACCCCATTGGGCCCGGGTGCGATCGAAAGACACCAAATGCACCATCAGCAGCCCGACTCGTGCGATTATGAGGGATTCTCGGGGGATATTGGCAGTAAGCTTCCTGCGCATACCCCGATGGGTAGACAGAATGAATGGGAGCGAAAGTCCCATTCTCGTTTTGATGGCCAATATGGGCTTCCGGGGCGGGCACGACAAACGGCGCAGCCCGCGGGCTCAATCCTGATGAATCCGGTGCTGACGCCGAAGGGTGCTCCATAAATGCCGAGGAGTGACCGGGGCCAAAAGCCGAACGGTTGGCCGACTGATCGCCGGCCCCGGTCTGGACCCCTACAGAAGAGGGGCAGCACTGCTGCAGCATTTTCCTCCTCGAACGCTCAAAGTAAACGAGGTGGGCCACCAGTCCATGAAAGGGGACCTCACTCAACGTGAGGAGGATGTGCCTGAGGCCGTCCTCCCCCACGCCCCTGATTAATATTGGTTTCGCCATCCTCTCCAGCTGGCCGGCGAAGGCGGCCCTACCATGCCGACCGTAGCAGCGCTCAGCGGCTCCTCCACACCGCACCATGGCCCGCTTCACCCGGGAAGCAAAACCCATGGCGTCCTCGGCGGGGAGCTGTGCGCACAACTCTTCGTACGACGCTCTGGGCCCAAAGGCCTCTCTAAGGTACTTCCAGGCCTCTAAAAAGGTCACGGGAGGTCCGGTGGGCAGCCATCGGAGGAAACTATGCTCCTTCTCCACCGCCAGGCCACTCAGGGTCCTCTTGCAGGCCTCGAGAAACAAGTTTAGCTTCTCGGCTGCCAACAAGGTTCGTGAAGGACATGGCTGAGAACCCACTCCTCGCCCTCCGGCCACCTACGACGTACTTGGCGTGTTGTCCCCGTTTCCGTGATCATGCTTACGACTGTGGCCGAATGCCGGTGCCGGTGAGGGGGTGTCCCCTGCGTCCATGGGGGCGCCGATCGAGTCGTGGAAGACCTCCGGCTGTGCCGGGAGAGAAATGTTCCTTTTGTCCACGGTGGGACCAAGCGGCTCGCAGAATTCCTCGGGTCGTGCCGGGAAAGAAGTGCCTTCCCTGTTCTCCCGCTACATCTGCCTCGTCAGCATCAGCAGGCCGTTTATATCCCAAACGCGTTTTGCTCCAAAGGGATCAGAAAAAAGAAAGAGGAACCAAACAATGCTGCAAACGACCGGGCTTCAGAGCCTCGCCGATCGCCCGCAAACCCAACAGAAATCTAAGGGAACCAACCGCCCACCAGACCAACGCAAACCGAAAAGAGGAGTCCGTCCCAAAAACAATACCAGGACCCTGTCAGTAAAACGAAAAAAGGAAAAGAAAAGGAAGCAGTTCACACCCGAAACTCGAGAAAGAACCCAAAAGAAAAAGAAAAAACACCAAAACCGCACCAAATACGCGCGACTCACATATACACGTCGCTAACGACTTGGAAAACAAAAAGAACACGACAACAACAAGAAACGAACAGCTGCACCTAAAGGGACGATAATCGAAAGCAAGAGGGCAACCAACACCAGTCGCAGCAGCAATGCGATAAAACGCGCGAGATGCGCCACAGCACAATGAACAACGACACTGTTCAAGAAGAGAGAGGAATAAAATATATATATAACGCGCCGAAGAAACAACAGAAAAAAAAATATATATACCACGGATATATCGCGTAGCCGGAAGGGAACGAGAAAAAGAAGAACCACGGCCCCAGACAGAAATGCAAAAATTAATCAGAATACAAAGAGAATCACAATTTTTCAACAGAAAGGTATCTAAAAAAAATGCATGCTTGATATAAATATAGTAATAAATAATGATAGTGATTCCTAAAAATATAAGTACTAAATAAAATCATAATGACTGACCCAAAACTAAACCAAAACAATTCTACAATTATTGACAATAGATTTGTGAAGTGCAAAAAAAAAAAATACAAAAATAAAAAATACTTTCGCCGCTCTCCTGCTGATAACAAATTCTATCCACAATGCACTACCTCTAGTCTTCGCTCCGTTGATTGCTATCTTGCCGAACACTTTCCAGAAATCCTCCTCCTGGCACTGTAACGTATTTCCCTGATGTTACTGCAACGCCGATCTGCCATTGTAACGTTTCTCTATAATTAATATGATTCGTCTCTACAATTGCTGAGGTTTCCCCGGTGCGTTTATCCACAGCGCCAGTTGTTGCATGTCCAGTTGTAGCATGTTGTTTTGATGGCTCATATAGCCAGTTGTTAATTAGGGAATTAATGTCAATTGCAACATAAGAAGTGTCCATAGGTGCACGTTGTTAAACAGGTTATTGTTATCTGTGGCTGTTGTTACATAGGGGATCAGCGTGTCATACTTGTAGCACAAGGAGCTTCCTGACACATATTTAATGTTTTGTGGGTTGTTACATGATATATGGATATAACTACTTGTGTTATAGAATAACCAGAGTTGAAGAGCAGTGCATAGATCGACAAAGAGAGCTGGGCAGGTGAGCCGTCTAGGTTTCTTTGAGTAGATGCAAATTGCCGGGCCACGTTACTCAATTGGCTGCCACCTGTATGACTATATTAAACTCTCGGGGGGGCCACCCTTTAATTTGTTTCACAGTACAGCAAAATGTATTTTATACGTACCTGGGTAGTACCATAGGTACTCACGTTCCACCACTCGAGATACAAACAACACGATCCACTTGGTTTTAATCTTTATTTCCTTCTATCCCGCACTCTATCTCTAAGAACCGTGTACTACTGTCACAACGGACCTCTTCAAAAATCACCGTTCGCTCCCTTTCTCTCTCGTAGCTCTCCCTCAGATGCTCTGCTCTTCGAAATAAAATCATCCTCGACGATGGTCGACTTCGAAACAAGCCAAAGCCACCACCGCCGAAGAGGAACTGGGTTTACACGCACGTTGCATTCAATTTAAAAGTATCTTCGTGCGTTTAATTATATCGCCTCCTTAATTCTTCGTGCAGCCGCGCATGTGTCCTACCAAAACAAGGGCGACGGGCGAGTTACTCACGTAACACCATCAACATATGACCTCAACCTGGCATGCTTTATTTATTTGCCCCTTATCTAACGCAATATCTTTTTTTTGGACGTCCTTTATAAGTTAGCAGGTGGTAAGTTTGAACGTTTGGTTGGTTTATTTGACTATGGATTGTTAATTTCATCAATTACTGATCGACCTTTGGGGTTTTAAGTAATTTGCATACGATGCTTTTATTGGTGAAGAAAAGCTATTTTCGTATATATTAATGGTTTCATTGTCATAAAACTATTATTCGTGGGCGGTACCCCTTCTCCCGTGTAGGCCTTTTTTCCAGGAAATTTTTTTAACGAAAGTAGTGCCACTAGAGAGTTTTCCTTCCGGGCATGTGTTTGAAATCCAGTGCTTTGTTTGTTCTATATTGCTTTAAAGAGTGTTAGGGAGTAACATAGGTAATCTGACTATTTTTTCCTCCTTTTTCTTTCTCGCAACTTAACGTTTTTGTTCTGATTGATTCACTGATTTGTAATTACACAACGATTCCTTTTTCGACAATATATACAGTTTTGTAAAACAAGGCAAGTTGCATGGTATTTGAATTAATTTTCGACGTCGTGTTATTAAATGGGCCTTAGAGTCATCGGTTTAAAGCAGTCTTACATAAAGTACTAAATTAAACGTTATCGTTTCATTCATTTCATTTATTCATATATATTTCTAGTAAAGGAATTATTCAACTTAAAAAGGGATATATTCAACTTCAGTGAAGTGGAATTGATGCAACTAAGATATTAATTTTCCAATATCCTTAAAATTCCCAAGATAACTTGTCTGAATATTTTATCAGTTCCTTCTCACTAACAAACGGTGCAAATACTCGTATAAGTTAATGGATCTACGCTTTAGTAAGACCGTGACTTGTGTACCTTACTTCAAAATCTTCTAACTAGTTGAATACCTTAAATTGTTAATTCACTTCTCGTTTTCTATTGTTCCCAGAGTTTGGAAGGAAATCACTGCAGGGAGCTACGTGGCTCTTTTTGGGTTGGATCCTGCATTACATCCCATTTTGGGCAATGGGTCGTGTCCTTTACTTTCATCACTATTTCCCGGCTTTAATTTTCAACTCAATGCTTACAGGTAAGTACTCCTTCATACACGTAAATAACTTTTATCCCTTCTCAAACTGTTTGTGCCTAGTTTCATAGCCCAATTTTACGTAGTTATATGTTCTCGTATCCTGTATTCCGAGGGAGAAATGAATAACGAACAATAACAAAAAAATAGTACGACAGTTTTCAAATTGTCGCCCTGAGAACTAGTTTTTTTTTTTTTAAGCTGGACGGATTCAGAGGACTTTGGTGAAAGTTCTATTGCGAAAATTTGCCACAAGTTCAGAAAGTCGATTTAAAAGTTGGGTCCTCTCAAGGCTTATGGTAAGAGCTAGGGATAGTTTAGTGTCGTGATTTGCATTGAACGGAAGACACTTTTTTTTATAGTTGTTTCTATGAATTATATGCAGAGTGAGTCATCGAAAAATTCAGAATTACGAAAAGTGTCGACTTTGTTTTTATAGAAAATATGACATTAAAAGTTTCCCTTTGTGAGGCTGATGCATCATTAAAATTTAGTAAGTGCTCAAATGAACACACAATTGTCTAAAAAAGAGGAGGGTTGAAAAAAATATGGTTGTGATGGTAATGAACTTCGATTATAAGTGTTGATCCTATATTCGGATCTATGTTGCAAATTTGTTAACATAAATATCCTTCGCAATATTACTGTGATGGTAATGATAATTTAACGCAAATAAATAATGTATTTTGCAACCCCTTTAATGCCATGGCGTCTGTCGTTGATTCCAAGTTTTATCCTATGTGGTAAGGACCTTAACATAGATATATAGCGTTTACGCCGATATTGAAGAGCGTGCGATTCAGAATAAGTAAAATTTGGAGTCGAAGCTTAGAGGATCAGGTCACTGCCGCGTATGTGACTTCTATCTCTAAACTCAAGTATACCTAACTGATGTGGAAATGCTGTTATTGCTATAGTATACGGCTTTAATGGATGTGCTTGAGCTATTCAACTGGCCTTTTTTGTGGTGTTGTTCTTCACTATTAGTCTTAATCGCGTAGTATCTGTTAGAAACGCCACAAATATCCATTGACGAAGGTTATCAATTCTTATTACCTTTTAATTCTTGTGCAACTGCGATTTAGGACGACGAATCAGTAAGTGTGAGACTTTTTTAATATCCTGGTTTCTACCTTTAAAAATTAAAGTTGATTCCATCAAACTCATGTCTTAAAAGTCAATTGACCCTTCAAACTACAGATTCCAAATGATATTGAAATTCATTTTTTAAGACCATATACTGCCTATTAATTTAACTTGTACTGCAATAAAATTGGTTGTGCCGAATCATCATCATCATCATCGGCACTACAACCGGAATTCGGTGTTGGCCTTATTTTACAAATCTCTCCACCGATTTCGAGCCGATGTCATCCAGTTTGGCAGGCGTTCTGGTCTACATCATCCCTCCATCGCAGGCAAGGTCTGCCGCGCTGTCTCCTTCCATACATCCTGCCACAAAGGACTTTCCGGGGAAGGCCCTCTTCGCTCATTCGAGCTCGGTGTCCCGCCCACCGGAGTCTATCGAGCTTGATTATTCTTACAACATTAGCTTCAAGGTAGATTGCGTACAACTCATGGTTGTAGCGTCTCCGGAATCGTCCTCCCTCACATACGGGGCCAACAATTCTCCTTAAGGCCTTTCTCTCGAAGGCGGCTAAGAGTTCAAATTGCCCTTTCTTCAGCACCCAGGTCTCGGATCCATACATGAGTACTGGTAAGACCATGGTCTTGTATAGTAGTAGCTTGGATGTTCTGGATAAATTTCGGGATTTAAAGAGTCTTGATAGACCATAGTTAGCTTTGTTGGATTTAATCAGCCGTCCGCGTATTTCTTCTTCCATATTGTTATCGGCTGATACTATTGATCCAAGCTAGTTAAAGGATTGCACTACTTCAAATTCGTGCTCCACCTCGCTGATAGTTTGACCAACGTTAGGTCAACGTGCCCTGTATGCTCGCACCCATCCCCCCTGTGCCGAATAGTTATTGAAAATAATTCACTTCTTTGTTGAGAGGAGCATTGTCTTTTATCTTTTTTGATTGGGTTGGAGTCTGTAGTGACAATTAGATAATCATTCGGTAATATAAGCCCCCACAAATTATGTTTGAATTTTTAATCACTGTCATGGATTTCGTAATTGTCTTGATGGTTCATTTAGAATACTTACTTCTCAGTCTCTACAAGCGGGATTCGCTTATTACCTTCAGCTGTAATTGCCATGCTATGATCATTAGAAGAAGTTACTGCCACCCTCTATAAGGAAATATACAATGTCATTTCACTGTATGTCCCTTATTCTCGACATAGGATACCGGTTTCATGGCCTACATGGTACAACCAGAAACTCTTCGAATAATTTGTGGAACAACTCGATTTCTTTTACTGGGTTGTACCATATGAAATATCTGATTTTATAGTAACAATTTAAAAGCCAATATTATTTTTCCGTAAATTTTTATTCAATCAAAATAGGATCCGTTGGCATCTATGACATTCTTCCAACGTGTTACAAGGTCAAATATTCCTTTTTCGTAGAAGTGCTGATTTTTTGAGGCAATGAAATCTTCAAAGGCTTTTATCACATCTGCTCCGTTCCGGAAGACCTTCTCCCGGCAAAATGAATCTAGATTGCGGAAAAGATGGTAGTCCATTGGGGAAATCTCAGGAGAGTACGGTGGATGGGGAAGAATGTTTGCACTGTTACTTGTGAGGTATGGGGTATAGCATTGTCATGCAAAAGGATCCGGCCGTACCTATTGACCAACGCTGGTTGCTTTTCAGCCAATTCGGCACGCAATATGTCGATTTCCTCACAATATTTGATAGCTTTTATCGTTTCACCTGGTTGAAGAAATGAAAAGTGGATTGGTCCTTTCGATGTCCAACAATTTGTCACCATAAGCTTTTTTGGGTGAAGATCGGGCTTGGGGGTGTGTTTTGGTTTTTCACCTGCATCCAACCACTGCCGACGTCTTTTACGGTTGTCATACAGAATCCACTATTCATCACTGGTGACTATCCGGTACAAAAACGGTTCAGTTTGGTTTCTTAATCTAAGCGATGCGCAGATTTCCAGGCGCCGTCGTTTTTGGGACTCGTTCAGTTTACGAAGTACCCACTTATCGAGTTTCTTTACCTTTCCTATGAGAGAAAGGTGACGTCTTATTGACATTGGGGATACTCCCATGTTTTGTGCAATCTCCTGCTCAATTCAATGTTCTTTACTGTGTTAACGTATTTACTTCCAGTTTATTTCCTTTGTCTTGTGGATTTTGTGTTGATGGTCGTTGCTGTTGGTACCTTCCGCTGGCTTCTCAGTGTTGTCTACTTTATTTGGAATCCCTTGAGAAACTTGTTTTTAATATTACACACTTTTTCTCCCTCTACTGATTTCCCTCTCAATGCTTGAATGATAACACTGATTCCTATAGCAGCTGGCCCTCCACAATTTATTTTTTTCTTTTCTCTTATTTGCGCTTTGCTTTAATTTCTAATTAGACGAAACTTGCATAAATATTTATTTCCAATGATGACGAAGTAGTCCAAAATCCTTTCTTCCTTCAAACTGTATTCCTCGTTTTCTTCTCGATTTAGCTCTCCTTATGTCTGTTTTTCCTTTACGAGTTCTTGGTCGTCAATTTACCACAAAATTCAAATCACCTTGCCGCCTTTTAAGAATGTCACCTGCTCATTTGTTCGATTCGTGTTGTTTTTGATCGCTCGCCGAGAATCTCTTTTTGTTCTCGTCAAATGTTACAGTCGCTCCTCTTCTCTCCATGGCTTTTCTGCTGTTTTCGATCAAGAGCAGTACCCCGGGGGCTAGGATGGGAAAACCCCTTAAGCCTTCCACCGTACATTAACCGCCTCAAATTAATCAACCACAGAACCCTTGATGAGCGCAGGGTTATGGCTGACATAATATTCATTCATCGGGTCCCTGCGCCTAGCTCCTTAACTTACTTCCTCGGAACACAAATCCTCGAAATACGTATAAACCCCGCGTTCTCAACACCCCCCCCCCCCCGCCGACCGCTTATGGTCTCAACGAACCCTTTTCGCGGATGCTGAGAAATTTCAATTCCAATTCCACCTTGTTCGACTTCGACCTCTCTACCTATACTCTCAAACACCGCCTCCTAAACCACTCTCACCACTAATCTAAACCGACGCTTCCACACTCTACACTGTAACCTGCCCCCACCTGTCGCCTTTTTAATTTGTCGTAGTTCCATCGATTAAGCTTAGTTAGGATAGTTCTTAAGCTCTCTAGTTTGTAACATATATATACTTTAGATGCAGGTAATTATGTTGCTTGAATTAAGCCAATAACTGGGGTGGTTGCCCCTCTAAACTAAACTAAACTAATCTTCGTTTCCTCCTCTTTTCCGCTGTTAACGACGGGCATCGGGACACTAGTCATAAATTGAAAGGATAAAACCAATGTGTACGCGAATTTATTTTCCACGAATTCAAATCTCGATGCCGGTCTTTTGGAACCACATGGGATCGTGCGGTTTTCCATGTGGGATGTGAGGTTCAGCCCTAGTACACTGCATTCCACGTGGACTGGACTGTGCGAAGGCAGCCGGTTCGGACGGAATACCAGCAGTATTTCTTAAGAACTGTGCTCCAAAACTATCGCCGGTTCTTGGCAGGCTTTTCCGTTTAACCTATGCACGGACGACATTTCCTACCTGTTGGAAGGTAGCTCGAGTTCAGCCAATCCCAAAGAAGGGGAAAAAGTGTCTCCCACAAAATTACCGGTCGATGAGATTACTGTCTATGTTATCTACGGTGATGGGAAAGGTCATCTATGACCTTTTGACCTTTATAACCGATATATGGACATCTGCGATTGACGGGCATGGTAAGTCGCTTAGGATATATCCAAGACTGTTGACGGCGTCTTGCTCGGGGCATTGGTGAACAAGCATCGTTCGAACGGACTTACCCAGCAGCTTTGCGACTGGACGAAGAACTTCCTCGAAAATCGATCGATCCGGGTCGTGGACGGCGAGTCTTCGGATCGGTATCCTGCTAACTCTGGGGTGCCTCAAGGTTCTATTTTGGTTTCAACCTTATTTTTGCTTCACATAAATGATTTGTTGCCAACGGACTACAGAGTGTTCAGTTTTGCGGATGATAGTACGCTTGTCTTATGCAAAATCACTCGACTTCACCCAATCCCAAAGAAGGGGAAAAAGTGTCTCCCACAAAATTACCGGTCGATAGCATTACTGTCTAAGGTGATGGAAAAGGTCATCAATGCTGAGTTAATTAAGTATTTGGAGTGCAACGGACTGAACGTCAATACAAATCCGAAGACGCGTCGTCCACAACAGCCCGGATCTGTATCCTGTTAACTACGGGGTGCCTCAAGGTTCTATTTTGGAATGCAACGGGCTTCTGAATGAGCCTCAATACGGTTTCTGTGGCAGGCGGTCCACGGGAGACCTTTTGACCTTTATAACTGATATATGGACATCTGCGATTGTGGGACAAGGTGAGTCAAGAGCGGTCGTATTGGATATCTCCAAGGCTTTTGGTCTGTTTGGCCCGGGGCATGTTTACCAAGCTTCGTTCATACTGGGAAAGGGCGTATGAAGTTTTGTGATTGGGCGAAGAGCTTCATCGAAAATCGATCGATCCGGGTTGCTATGGACGGCGAGCCTTCGTATCCGTATCCCATTAATTCGGGCGTGCCTCAAGGTGGCTCCAACCTCTTTTCGCTTCACATACATGATTTCTTGGAGTCAACGGGAATATAAGTGTTTAGTTTTGCGGATGATAGTACGCTTGTTTCCTCTTTTTCAAATGATCGGCCGGTTAGTACATCAACGTCACAGCGGCTGAGATGTGAACAAATTGACTCCCCGAATCGGGATCTGCATGAGGTCCTGCAGTGTGGAACGGGCAATTTCGTCAATTTCAATGCAACGAAGACACAATGGAGAAGGATCGTCGGTTCCACAACTGATTTGAATTTGGGGAAAGCATAGAATAGCTCGGCGCCACGACCTGTGAGAATGTATCGTGGCATAAACACGTATCGAACATCGCCAGGTCTGCCTCTGGAAAACTGAGTTATCGTTTTAGAACCAAGAGATATTTTACTCTGGCTCAACTTCCTCTCCTATATAAATCTCAAATTAGACCCGCGCACGAATATTGCTTCCATTTTTGGACCTTGCTTAGGAGCAGAGCCTCGACCTACTTGAGAGCATACAGACGATCCCCCGGGGACACGGCGCTGACATCGAAACTGCTGCCGCTATCACATCGAAGGCGCGTAGCGGACCTTCGTCTGTTTTACAGACATTATCACGAGGACTGTTTTTCGGAGATTCGTGGTTTTTTTCCGCGCAATTCGGTTTATATGCGCTCCACAAGACAATCCGAATGATCGCACCAATTCGCGGTTCATTTCCCGACGGCCCGAATGTCTCTGCATCAGAACTCGTTCCATTGCAGAATGGGAAGCTGTGGAATTCCCTCCCCGGATGAGTGTCTTCGGAGCGTTACAACCTGCAACCCTTCAAGAAGAACTGCAACAGTTATTTGGTGGCAGTATAAAAAAAAACACCAGACCTGATCATTCCTCAAATTTCAAGATCCATAAACAGCACCAACAAAACTTCTCTCTTTGCCCGATTAATACGAGTACAACTGAGCTGTTTGAGTATGACTCTGCCAGGTAGAATTTATTTCCCACACTTTTGTTCTGCTATTACAGATTTATGGTAAAATCAAAATGTAACGACCCGAATAAAATGAAACCATGACAATGAAATCAGCCTCGCCATAACATCCATTACATCATGATTCGACTCCAAGCATTTTCAAATTGAAAAATTCTTCACCGCTTTGCTTAAGAAAATTCTCGACCTGAAAGCATCTTGGATTCAATTCATGCATATAAAAACATTTTGCATAAATTTGATTTGATATAATGTGTATATGACGCCAGATGTATCTACGTGGCTTGCATAAGAAAATCTGAGGTGACAAGGTAGCGATAGTCATCACGTGGAAGGAGCCCAGGATATTCGCTAAATTCAATTTACTTAATAATTTTGCGTGTATTCGAGAAGAAAGGAAAACGTTTTAACAGCCTCGTAAAATTGAGTTCATCGGAGCGTGAAAATGAATAAAAATATATTTTCACTTAGCAAGGATCTGGGGGTTTCGTGATTCTTTTTAAAAATAGGTAATTTCGGCAACAAGCTAAAATGATTTAAATGAAGTAGCAATTTACGATAATTTTGAATGTGATTAAGTAAAATTTTGATTTGGAATATTAGCTAATATGGAATTGGTACGGATCCTATTATCAAATTCATTACAATACATTACATTCGTTAATTTCAAAAATGCCAGTTCGTATGTAAAGCGTCCTGAGTAAGGGGTGTAAAATGAAAAAAGGAGTGACAAGAATGAGTTCGAGACTGAGATCGAAAACGGCGGCAATAAGTAAATTAGAAACATACATTTCTCTTTTATCATTTCATGTGAACCAAATATGACGACAGTAGAATAACATTTTCCTTCGTGTCAAATTAATGCGAAAAATGTTTTTGCTTTATGCTAAGTTGTAACTGAAAAGCAACAGATTCCCTGAGTTTATATATAATATAAGACAGATTTTTGAGTTAAATTGCGCGGGTTTATCGAACGTCAGAAATATTTTTTCTTCTTAATTGGCAGAATTGTGACATACATCTGTGTCAAATTTGATATCATAAACGTCATCGCTGTGTATATAGCGTGTAAGCTGTTTTTGTACGACGGAAAAAATGTCTTTTTTTATTTTTACACTTGTGGCTTTGTTCAGCATTGCATTTGCATTAAACGTTGTTTGCGAATTTAAATTTCTTGTGCAGAAAAAAAATTATAGAGAGCGCCTCGAACGACCACTAACCTCTACAAATGAAAGTCACGTCAAACGAATCAAAGATTTGGTGCTCAGAAACGGAGTGTAGACTACTAGAGAGCTTGTTGTTGTCGTTGGTATTTTAAAAGGATCAGTCAACAAAATTAAACAAAAAAAAATTGTTCGGATCTGAAATGCGTGAAACCTCGATTAGTATCAATACCACTCAATGTATTTGAATAAGAGCGAATTAAATCTGTGAGATAATGTTCTTCTGACTATCAATCGGTTATGGAACTGTGGCGTTTCTAACAGATCCACACACAATATACAACCAAATAGTGAAAAACACCGAAAGAAAATCGAATAAAGAAAAGCATCAGCCGTATACCAAGCAATAACATAGCAATTTCACATCAGTTGAGTGTACTTGAGTTAAGAAATCAAATTCGTACACGCGTATGTGTTGAGGTTTGGTTTATTTTTAGTGATTCTTCACACGTTCTTCACTTGAGCCGCGAACGCTATAAAACATTCATTTTTATTTCATTTTTGAAACATTTTTTCATTTTCATTTTATCTTCTAAGTTTCTAAATTCCATGCTAGACAAAAATGCTTAAATTCTAGCTTAATCATCATATATTATAACTGACTGGTCCTTCACAGACGCTCTAGGCTAAACATTACATAACAATTTTATAATTTGCCTTTCGGCGACGGAACTTTGTGGCGGTACTTATGATTATTTGAAAGACAAAGAAAAATTTGTAAAACTTTGTGTCGAATTTTTTGTTGCTGTTTTTTTCTTATTTATTTTTATTTATTTTTTATTTTATTTAAAAACACAACTTAATCTTATACTACCCTAATTCTAAAAAAGCTAAGTCTATGTAAGCTGGCTGATGATACTGTTATTCTATACCGACATTGGTATCCAGGTCTTTATATGCCACTCAACCACCAGAACTGTTGACGCTGTCCAAAACAATCGTCCCGGTGTCCGTGGGAGAAAACCCTGCTGAAGCGCATGAGCCCTTCTTCGGTGCGTAGCACAATCGCCCGTCTACGGATGATCTACTTACATGATAGATCAGCGGAATTCTGGATCTATCCTGTATAAGCCCTTTCATGTCCAAATCAAGGAACGCCTCTGGTGGAACAAAGCCGTTGCGACACACGCTCTCATAGTATAAAGTGTTTGGATAAAAAGCCCCAAAAATTAGGTCATTCGACGAGCTTATTGCTCTCGCAATATGTCCTCAGATTAATTTAATCATTAAATGATCCACCCTATTTATGTACCCTTCATTATACGAGGGTTGCCTTTTATATTTTGGGATTAGAGAACAAAAACAAATATTGATCATCGAAATTCACTTTATTGTTTTTCAAAATATTCCCCATGAAGATCTATACACTTTTGCATGCGTTTGAACCAATTGTCGAAGCACTTTTGCCACTCTGATTGAGGTATCTCCAACACATGCATTCTGAATGCAGCAACCGCTTCTTCAGGTGTCGTAAAACGTTGACCTCTCAGTTTGTTTTTTACGTACGGGAATAAAAAGAAGTCATTCGGTGCCTAGTCAGGACTATACGGCGGATGACCCATCAAATCGATGTTTTGGGTGCTCAAAAATGCAGTTGTCGCAGCCGATGTGTGAGAGCTCGCATTGTCGTTGTGAAGAGTGATCCGTCTTCGGCGGTTGGTTTTCCTGATTTCTTAGAAGACAACTGGCAAACAAATGGTTGTGTACCACTCAGAATTGACTGTTCTGCGTTGTTCTAGTGGCACGGTTGCGACATGTCCAGTTTTTCCGAAAAAACAGGCGACCATTTGCTTGAAAGTGCTTCGTGCGCGAACAACTTTTGTTGGATTTGGCTCATCTTGAAACACCCAGACAGTCGACTGCTGTTTACTTTCGGGCTCATACGCGTAAATCCACGATTCATCACCTGTCACGATGTCATAGACGTGTTTCGAAGCACCGCGACCGTATTTTTTGAGCATTTCTTTCGACCAATTGACACGAGCCGTTTTTTGGGCGATTGACAAATTGTGTGGGATCCAACGCGAACAAATTTTTTTGACAGTCAAATGTTTATGCAATATTGAATGTATGCTGGTCCCACTAACGCCTAAGGTTGGCTAAATCTCACGATAGGTCACATGACGATCTTCCAATATCAGTTCGCGTACAGCATCAATGGTTTTCGGAACAACAACTGATTTTGGACGACTGTTGCAGTTCCGCAACATATATCACAGTACACCATTCCGAAAAAGCATACCACACGGAACGCCACCTATTGCTGAATAGACAACAGCAAAATTGTCTATTCGTGTGACGTTTCCATGTTACTGTTTTTTACAATGTTCTGATTTGTTTTGTATACGGTGTTTGCAGCACCTGTATGTTTTTAACGTTAAAAAATTGAATTGGTTTTACGGTGCTTTCAGCACGGTTTATTTTTGATTGTCTTCTAAATTAGTGAAAATAAATGTTAAATTAGTGTGTTAATAAATATGTTTAATTCATTATAACATTCAACGGCAATTAATTACTGCCCAATGCGGCAGTCATTCGATGGGCTACAACGCCAACTATTGCTGTTCTAATCGACGCAGAATCATTGCTGTTTTTTTGCTGTTTCCCAGTTGGCGAACCATCGGCAACATCGGAGTTGCGGTTCCCAGCTGGCGAAACATTATGGTCCTTCGGAGCCGGATGTATAACATCCGTGCAAGAAGTCGGCGCCACAACCAAGAGATTTTGCATCCGTATCAGGAACAAGTCAAGGCGCCACAAAATTGGACTACGTCCATAGGATCACGCCCGTCATACAAAAACCTCAACGAGGGAGCTACACGCCGAAACAAGGTAGGGTGCATTTTATAATTTATTATAAATTAATTAGCGATCCGAATGGATCCTAACTTAAGGAGTGTTGTGCTGTGTCGTGCTTTGGGATTGAATCTAAGTGTTGACGTCACACTATTTTCATCATCAAAACTAAATGAAGTATTAATTAAATCAACAAAAGGATGGAAACTAAGGTTAAGCTAACCGCTTTCAATGATTGTTGCTGAATTTCCAATGAATGGAAATACGCAGAACAAACAAAAGCAAATGAATTCAATAATAATTTTAAACAAAGAAATCGTGAAACGGGAAACAATCACCTTCGTATATCAAGAACAGGATCGTGTAGTGATTCGGGATTATTCTAGTTTCTAACATGAACTGAGTGTCGACATTTATTTGGAATCAAGAACGGCAATTACAAACAAGGCCGCAAAGTTGGATTTATTCGAAGTGCCAATCAATGTCTATCGAACGCAATCATCAATTCCTTAAAACAGCCGAACAGATTAATAATGAAGGCAACCGCCTGATGAAGGAACGCAAATATCAAGAAACAGTAGTCCAAGACAACCGGGCAATTAGTTTCGATCCGGAAAACCCAATATTCTACTGTAATCGAGCTGCAGTTTATATCCGTGTAACAGAAAATGATCGTGCGATTAAAGACTGCAACTCTGCGTTATTCTACAATCCAAATTACAGCAAAGCATATGGCCGAATCAATACAGGAAAGTACGATGAAGCCATAGACGCTGATACGAAAGCTATTCAATTAGAACCTGACAACAACAATGGGAATCGGATGCAAGTATTACATCACCAAGCGTTGATAATAAACAAAGTGATGGAGCACTTCATAAGAGTGGAACTCTGGCAGATGTGCTTCTGAAAAACGAAGACACCGTGGTCAAGTGGAATATGCTTACCACATATATATTTCTTGAGTTCAATCGGACTGGACATATCCGAGCCCGTACTGATTAGGTGGTTCATCACTCTGGTGAAAATAAACTAATGTCTGCTTTATTTTAATAATTTTTCTATTGCAATCGATGGTGAATGGAATAATTTAATAGATATTTCCTATTTTTACCAACATTATAAACTTCCAATATAAATAAAACAACATTTTTGTCGTTTCATTCGAGTGGAACGCGTATGACTACGTTCAATGGTTCATCGATGACATAGAGGGATTCACGATCCAAAAGAGGACTACGTCCAAGAAGTCATCGATGATATAGATGGATTTACGATCCAACTTATATTTTAACTTTAACATACAAGTCGAACAAGTCATCATCAATAAACGAAAAGCTAGTAATTCTTCCAAATACAAATTACAGTCCACAAATTACTATTATTTAGCAATTTAAATAACACAGTTAACCAACAATTTAATTAATACTCAATTAATCAAATACAAAGTACAGTCCACTGTTCGACATCCAAGGCCACGATTGAATTCACCATACCATCGATAAACACTGGTCCTTGATGGAGCTTCATCGCCAAAAATTGAATTAAGTTCATCCATGCACTGTTGCTGAGTTAATCCACGCCGAAAGTTGTAAAAAATAATCGCACGAAAATGTTGACGATTTAATTCCATTTTTGGGCCGAGATGAATCTTTTAAGTTGCTGTAAGCAACACAAATAGCGCTCGTATGTCAAAACGTTCTGAGTGCGTATAACCTCAAAAATGTCCAACTTTACGACAGAGCTGTCAATTGGCGGATTGCAACACTAGGGTTGCCAAATCCCGAAACATAAGAGGCAACCCTCGTATTATATAAATTTGGTGCACCACCGTGCTTCCGGTTCCCCGGGAAGAGTGGGCTACCGTTGTTGTCCTTAATACCGATTCACTAGCGACGTAAACACTATTGATGAAAATCACTTTTGTTTGCTGGGGAGGAAATGTTCAAATCGCGATTCGAAAAACACTGTAGCGACAAAAGAACTTTTTGTTGAGCCGTAAATGAAAAGGCTGATACTTTTTAAAAACTAATTGATTTTTAAGTTTAATTTTTATATTATTTTTGAGGAGGTCTTCTCCTCACGCGCGCTACTGACTGACTTCTCCAAGGGACTCCAGTCAAGTCACTTTTCCAACTGTGTTCACCTTCTCACTTCAAAAATCGAATTCTTAAATATCTTTATATTCTTTCGAAGGTCAAGACGCATCGCCACTTATCGTTTGATCCGTTCTTGGGGTTTTTGTTTGTGTTAGCCATCTGGCCACAAGATCCGTGGAAATTGGTTGTTAGTTTAGGATCTGGGAATCCGTGTCTATTAGCAAATCATAAAACATCTGGTATATGAGAATATGATGTTTATGATTGCTAGAAACGTGTGTCGGCGTATCGAATAGATATGCCTTTGTGCACTTTTAGGTTTTGGATCTTGTAGGTTTTTTAGGTGCTAATTGCTTTTAGCATCCATGGGAAAATAATGCATTATGCTGTTTGATTTTAGGAAATAGAATCGAACAAATGCATTGTATTGAATAAATGAATTTGAATTCAATAAATGAGAATTTGAACGTTTAGTTCGATTTGGTTTGACATTGAATTCAATGTTATGTTGGGGATATTAAATGGATTTTCTTGTAGGTAGGATTTCTGTATATGTGGGAGATAAATGTAATGTGGGAAAAAAATGGTAAAGCTTCTTGGAGCACTACAACACCTCGCTTTACAACCCCTGTCAAACAATTAATATTCCATCATCTTTGCATCCAATACTCTCAAACAATCCTCAAAATATTCTGCATACAATGCAATACTCGCCTTTCCCACAAGCAATTGAAATTCGCATATGATCAATCCTCAAAGTATTTTGCATACAATGCATACAATTGAAATTCGCATTCATCCATTCAGAAGCAAAACCTTCTCCACGGGCAATTAATTCATATCGTATACATTGCGATAATTATCTATTCATGCCCTCCTTCCAAAGCCAAAACAATTATCATGTATCAAACACTTGACCCACTCAGCAGGGCCACTGCATTCTGCTTCGTATTTCAAAAATCAAGCGAGCACCTGTCCGCGGACCTACACGATTTCATATTGCAAATACATATTTTTTTTGCCGGGAAACAAGTGTGATACACGATATATGATCACAAGCGGTGTTGTCAAAGGCCACCGACTACGAAATAATTGAGCGTCGGAAAAGTGCTGAGTTCGACGAAATAGCGAACACAGCACTGAGGCGAAATTAATCGTACAATTGGCACACACGGGCAATGCCCTATAATTGGTTCTTCGTATGAAACCAATTAAGTAATTGCTCAATTCTTTGTCGCTGTATTTTTAGCAGGGCAAATTAAATAATTATTGAATATTGCGAATGGCTTACGACAGGCGAATAACCTCAGAATAGGTTACACGTTCTAGGTGAGGAAAATGCATCATCTGCATCAACTCACCAATAATTGGGTATAAAAAGGGTAGTGCAAATGAGTTTCTTCGCAGTGCAGTGTTCATATAACAAGAAGACTGCAGCCTCGCATAAGTACAGCGGGTCTTCTTGTTTTGAACAAAAGAATTAAATTGTCAATCAAATGTATTAAGGGATGGATATTCCCGTTTTTTAAAACTAAAATCAAATAAAGTGTTAACTTAAAAAGGAAAAGTCTAGTTTCAACTCCGAATCTCAACACCACGAAGTCAGCCAGTTAACCAGGAGACCCACTTCTTTCAACTCTAATTCTAACACCAAGAAGTCACTGTAAGTAACTCCAAAATTTCATAATAACAAAAATTTTAAATGATAATATGATAATATCAAAGGTCACACTCTGGTGTTACATTTTGGCGCCTGAGCAGGGACCTAATAAAATATAAATAATTTAACCAATAAGAAAATATAAATAATTTAACCAATCATTATTTCTGATAATATAAGATATTAAATGATAATATCAGAGGTCACACTCTGGTGTTACACCTCCTTGTCATAGCAAAAGTTTTCCTCGCTTTGACCAAAGCAGCCCCCACATGTCTATTGAAATACAGATATTGGTCTAGCCAGATGTCCAGGTATTTAACTAAACTCTTGGTTTCCAGTTTATCTCCATGCGGTCCTACGATAACTAGCTTTCGCCAGTTTTTCCTTGTGTCGTTCGTGGCTTTTTATAATGGGGTTCTAAATAGGATGTCTTCACATTTCTGGAAGTTTATCTTAAGTTTCCAGTCATCGCAATAGCGCTGCACGTTGTTGAAGTCTCGCTGTAGTAAACTATTTATGATCTCAACTTTCGGACCTGTTCTGTAAATTATCAGATCGTCTGCGTACCCAATAGCCTGCGGAAGTGCATCTAATAAGTCGCTAATGTAAATGTTAAAAAAAATCGGAGAAAGTACCGCTCCCTGTTGCAAGCCATTCTTGATATTATACGTTTTATTAGAGGTCACATTACCATTTTTGACCACGAACCTACTGTCCTTTAACATATCGTAAAGTACATATAGTAAAGGCTTATGCATGCCATGTCTGACCAGTTTGTAATATAGCCCTTCGATCCAGATGGTATCAAGGCCTTTTCCAAGTCGATCAGACAAGACCCTGCGCATTGGTTCCTACATTTATTCCATTGTATGTCGGAGACCAGTTTAGCTGCGACATGTGTGGTTTCATGACCCACCTTAAAGCCAATCTGGTTATTTGGAAAAATGTTGTTGTCGTCTACCCATTTTAGCAGAGCTTTGTTAATAGTCTTTTCAAATACTTTACTGATGCTTGGAAGTAAACTGATCGAACGCATGTTCATTCGGTTTGTACAGTCTTTGCCCTGTTCTTTGATGGGCTGAATGATAGCCGTTTTCCAACGCGCTGGATAATATGCATTATTCAACGCGTTGTTAAACAGAACCGTGTATATATCTATTGCCATTGGGGGCAGGTTCTTGAGTACGATGTTAGGTACTCCATCTATTCCCACTGACTTTTTGCTTCTTAATGAGTCGAAGATAGTATGGATTCCTTCCCTCATGATTAAAAGGCTATTAGCCGCACAATTGGCATTAATGTCAATTGACAGATTATTGTCACTGAATTCGGTAAAACTCGGATTCTCCGATTGCCAAAAGTGAAATTTCAGAGGTGCAGGTGATTCAGTAGAACTCTGTCCTCCAGGTCGTGATTTCTGCGAATGCTTTCATTCACCTTGTACATTTCCTGAAAGACAGCTCCCACAGCGTTCACCTTTTCCAAACGATCTTCGATCACGAAGAGCTCACTATTGAGAATAGCGTTCTCTGTATCTATGCCAATGTTGGTTAGCGGCTGCTTGTTTACATCAGTACGTGGAACTTGGAGACACTGAATCTTGTTTTGATTATTTCTCCTGAATATTTTATTTATTTGTGGGAACATATTCGGGTTATTCGTTTTTATAGCTCGAATTCTGTTGTTCCAATACAAATTTGTTGCTAATCTATAATTAGCTTTAAGTAATTGTTGGAGGTTTTTTAATCGGGATTTCAGTGATATTATCTCATGGTCTTGTCTGTTTGTAAAGGGTCTGTGTAATTGGTTTAGTTTCGATAGCAGTCTGCTCTTTTTCTTGTGGAGTGCGTTTATTGTTGTGTTTCTGTACATGTTAATGTGATCTGTATCTGTTGTTTTGGGAATTGTTTTGTCCATTGTTCGTTTTACGTTTTAAAGTCGTTCGAACGAAGTTCCGTTGGTAATGATCTGGTGAACCGCGGCCATCGCATTGCCCCGTAGTTGTAGGGTTGCGGGATCACGAATTCCTCCAGATCTGCGAGATCGCTCGGAAGCTCTATTACTGCCGTGAATGCACAGTGGTCACTGTCGTATTCAATTGTCCGTAAACAGTTTGCGTTTCGTCTGTTGGTGTTAAGTAGTCTCAGTCGTGAGTCAATTAGCAAGATATCTAAGAACGATCTACGTCTAGGGAACAATGGATATTCCGTAGCTAGCAGGTCAGTTCTATATTCAATATGATACTGATATAACCAGCCAGCCAACTGATTTCCTCTGGCATTAGATATATAATTTCCCCAATTTCTATGTTTGGTGTTCATATCTCCCCCTAGGATAAAATAGTTTTTTGCCTGGTGCAATTGTAAGCATGAATAGGTTATGTTGGTGCTCCTCAGGTGCATAGACCACAATCGCATACAAACCTCTTCCTTGCTGAAGGGGTATGCGTACGATACAGGCTTCTAGCACCCGGAACCTACGCACTTCTCCAGTATATATAACTTTATGATGGATTCCTTTTCTAATAAAGATTGCGACACCCTCCCCTTGAGTGGAGTTAGGTCGGTCTCTTCGTAGCCAACAACCGTCAACCTAAAGGACAAAAACATCCACCAAAGTCTCACCAGACACAGAGCATGCTCTACTTGCCGAAGCGATTTGGCCTTGCTGGACCGCCATAGCCAGGTGAAAACAGGATATTTTCCGCTTCGGGTTTTCAAAATACATCCATTTTTCGATACCCGTCACAATTCAAATTCAATTGAGTGCCTATGATTTACCACACATTACGTGGTGTCAGGGATAAACGAATTCTCCATGATAGCGATATCTCTAATGTTCCAGATTGCCTACGTTTCAGTATGGTGATTAGTGAAGGAGATAAGCCTAAAAGAGACCGATCTCATCCTAACTGGTGGTGGGTGTGTGACGAAGAAAGGATTTCATGTCCAAAAAATTTTGTATACTTCTCAGGAGTTTTTTAAGATTATTTCCGTCCATTCAGTTTTATTTTAATTCGTAATGATGTTTCGTTTTTGGGCTCCTCGATAGTATAGTGGTTAGTATCCCCGCCTGTTACGCGGGAGACATGGGGTTCGTTTCCCCGTCGGGGTGCCTCTGGCGCAAGACTATAATGACCTTGTCCGGAAAAACAAATTATCATGGAAAATTTAACAAACCTCAGGACTTTCCAAATAAGGTCAAGACCGGTTCCCGGTTGTGGTGCCGATGATGATGATCATGATGTTTCGTTTGGTTGTAAAATTCTTATGTGTTCGGACACAAAAAAAAAGTACTTGAAATAGCGAAATAGTAAAATTGATATATTGCAAAAATAGCATAAATTTGAAAGAGGAATATATATTTACATATAGATTATTATTATAATGTGGTATAAATGTATTTACATTTTCATGACTGACCCTCTTTTATTCTTTTGCTCACCCTATCAGAAGTGCTTTGCTCTGATTGACTGTAAATTATAGGACTAAACAAAATTCAGTTTGTGTCCATTGTCACGATGTGACTGTGAACTATAAGTTTATCTCAAATTCACCTCCGTCATTTCCATTCCACAATACCCTATAAAAAACAAAAGCAATAGTTCGCCCAAAGGGTTAAGGAAAAACAAAGATATTGTATAATTTAGAGTGGTTGCGAAGAGCCAGTAAGTTAATTTAAGAGCGATACATATAAAATGGAATTTAACATTTAGTCCTAAGTAAAATATGTAATTGTATTGGAAATAAATGTAGATTTAAAACAAACAACAAAAACTACCCTGTATTATTAAATTAAATGTGAGTTGTTATTTATTGAGAACGTCTAAAACTCTGTTTATTTTTCTTTTTCATTTCAGGGATTATGTTCAATTATTTAACATATCGTCTGCCAAGTTGGGTGCAACACATTATTTTCGGGACCCTGTTGTCAACATTGATTTACAGTTTTATACTATTTTCGCCACTGGCGTATGGAGCGACCGGGCCATTAGCCAATGAATCTAATTCAACAATGTATGGCTTAAGATGGTTGTCGTCGTGGGAATTTTAAAAAGAAGATTTGCTATGAAGAAGGCCAACCACGAGCCTGCGTCTTTTTTTCTTACGTTACATCTCGTACCTGCTATTTATATAAAAGCAACCAGAGTGCTTATATCATAATACTGAAATAGCGCCACTATGTAATAACAATTTTTCTTATATATACTATTTATACTGTCATTGCGTCTTTTATTTTTTATGTTAAAGTTTTAAACCAACATCTTTATGTATAATAAATACGTCGAGCCCTTTACGTAGAATATTAACCACTAGATTGCGAACCCTCAATTTGTCTCATTATGATTTAATAACACATCATTAAGGATTGCGTCGTAATTAAGGCCTTATGCCACTGTGGAGACCCGAACATCGACTACTTCTTTGGTATTTTTTTTTTTTTTGATGAAAAAAAAGTGTTATTAATAAAACGAAGTTTATCACATCGGTATATATGTAGTAAGGTGCATTCTTTTTTCAAAATATACAAAACGGCGTCACACGGCCCTTGAAAAAGAAACGTGTTTTTAAAAAGCTGCGTCGGGGCTTGCAAAATAGCTTGAGGGGTTTTGATCCTACAAACAAAATGAAATCTTTCTTAAACTACATGAAAATGTCTAGACAACGTCGTACACAATTTTGAAAATATAGATTTTTAAAAAATGGCAAACTTTTGAAAAAAAATGCGATTTTTTTCGCAAAAAATGATTTTTGTTTGTTAATAACTTTTATAATAACGCGTACGGCATAATAATTAAGAAGCTGCAATTAAACTCAATCGGATAAAAATTACGAGTGTTATCTTGCAAGCCAATTTGCAAAATATTGTTTTTAGATAATCCCGTTTAAAGTTCTAACATCTGTTTCATTTCATACGAGGGTGGGGTGAAACGTTTCCAGTCTGACATACAGATGGCGCCAGCAGATCTAATTTTCGGGTTGTATTATATAGTAGTATGTCTCATTAGCACGTATATACATTATAGTACACATTCACACATACCCCCCCACCTCCCTATAAACAAGACACTGTCCTCAATGATGGAAAAAATACCGACTTGTGTTTTACCAAAAGGAGTCAAACATCTAGAAGCGCCGTCGTCCTATCGCCCGTCGTGCTTGCTGGACACAATAGGGTGTCGCATTCTAAACGCCGTGCTTCCTCGTCACGACCGAGGGAAGAGCGTGGAATTTATTTTAAATAACGGAATTTCTTAATATTCAAATAAAACTAAAATGTTATTTTTATTCCGAACACAAGACGTCCGCACACCTCTGTGTTTATTTTATTTATTTCTTTTTTTTTTATCTAAATTTAAATTTCGACCTTCTTGGTCGGAAGTCTAATTCTTTCTCCTCTTTACATTTTTTGATTTCGTATGAACGCAATCATTCAGTTGCCCCTAGTTACCTAATGGTGGTGATTCTTGTTAACTGAAAAACTATTGCAAAACATGCAGCTGCTTAGGATAACGGAAATTGTATTAACTGTTGTTATGAAATGTATGGCTGGAAATTTGGTATGTGTGTGTTATGTTATGAATGTATTTCTAATGTATGAAGTATTGTATTTCTAATGTAATGGAAATTGAATTGATTAGTATGCAAATGTATAAACTATGGAAATTGAATAGATATGCAAATGTGTTTGAGGTAAAAAGATATTAAAGGATTTATTTACTATATTAAGTGTATAAATGTATACTATGGGATTTTATGGTTAAAAGGATATGTTAGGATTGAGGTAAGGATTTTGGGAAGACGGTAGGGCTGCGGAGCACTACATCCCACCCTTCTTCGACAAAGAAAATTATCCTTTGACTAGGTGAAGCCAGTATTAAATTTGAGACCTTTTTGTCTCTTTAGTTAATATTAAACCATCACTGCTGACCATTTCGTTCATTTACACAATTTGGGTTTCTTAATACTACTTTATTATTATTTTACAATTTTCTATTCTATTAAAGTTTATTTACAATATTTTTAAATTTTGTTATTTTGATTATTCTACAAAGTTTAAGTTACAATATTTTTACTAAGTTATATTATAATAATTTGAATTAAAAATTTTAAGTTACAATATTTTTCCTAAGTTATATTACAATAATTTAATAATTTGTTTTTTTTTCTAAAATGTATTAACACTATTAAAGTTTTCTGGTTTTAATTTAAAGTTTATAATTCAATAAATTCCCTTCTACCAAAATATTTTATATTAAAATTTTCTATTTTAATAAATTAAATTAATAAATTTTCCTTTTCTAAAATATATTAACATTTTATAATTCTTTAAGATTTATATATTAAAATTCTTTACCATTAAATGATTTTTTTCTTTCTCTCTCTCTCTTACTTTTTTTTTTTTTTTTTTTTCATTTGTATTATATTTTATATGTTCATATCTATACATTTGGATAACAAAAGAAAAACCATTGTTTTTATTTTAAATTTTTCTTTAAATTTATGGAAAATTCTCCATATTCGTTTGGGTTCAAATTTTAAAATGACTGTTAAAAATAGGTTAAAGAATACAAGGAAGCGAATAGTTAAGACAATCGAATACTTTAAGTAGACAACTAGAAAATGATTGTTAATGTGGGGTACGATTTCCCTATTTGATTTTCTCGTTGTCCTATTATTTTAGGTTTAATGTAGTTTTACCTGTTGTCTATAATATTTAGGGTTTGGATATATAAAATATTTTTTGTTTTGTGTTCTGCGGAAACATTATATTCATCAGTCTTACTTGCTGTTTGAACCTTTGTTTGTTCAGCCTTACTTGCTGTTGGAACATTTAGGTTTTCAGTCTTACTTGCTGTTGGAACTTTTAGTTCTTCAGTCTTATTTGCTGTAGGGACCTTTAGTTCTTCAGTCTTATTTGCTGCTGAAACATTTTGTTCTTCAGTCTTTGCTGCTGAAATATTTTGTTCTTCCGTCTTAGTTGTTGAAATGATTTTTTCTTCAGTCTTTGCTGCTGAAGTATCTTTTTCTTCTAACTGTGTTGCTGAAATATATTCTTTTTCAGTCTTAGCTGCTGAAATATCTTTTTCTTCAGTCTTAGCTGCTGAAATATTTTTTTCTTCTATCTGTGCTGCTAAAATACCTTTTCTTCAGTCTTTGTTGCTGAAATATCTTTTTCTTCAGTCTTAGCTGCTGAAGTATTTTCATAAATTTTATTTTTATAATATTTATTGTCTTCGGTGTTTTGATTCGAAACTAACTGAGGATCTGGGCAAGTGGATCGTGATTCACATACTGACTCATTACGGATTAGGCTCGGTGCCCCGTTCATAGAGCTGTATGGCTTTCCTCGATGCCCGAGGACAATGACTCCCTTTCCTCTGTATCACTCGAACGAATACTATAAATTGAAAAATTAGTGTGGTGTTCCGCATGATTCTTTTGGCGTCAGGTCTCATTTTCCGATTCTTGTACCGATTTTGTACTTGAAAATCGAACATTTTGGTAGTCTTGTTGCCTCGCAGTATTTGCAGGTCTTAAACTTTCAAAACGATTGTTCGTAGTTGCAGTAGAGTTATCTATAAAGGGGTTCCGCGCTACACCTTGATGGTAATTCGGAAATGAATCATTCCTTGATAGCCTCAATCTACATTCGTTTTGAGTGTGATTATTTTTTCCACAGTAGCTACACATGGTGTTGGGTTGCGAAAAACTCGGGATTTGCATGTTTCGATAACATGTTTCCTGCGAGTGACCTAACTTACCGCAAGTATGACAGACTATTCTAGTAGGATGAGTGAATCTATTCGGATATTTATTATAAGTTTGGGGAGTGTTGTCTATTCGTGCAGCATGAGCTTCCGCATGTGCTATCGATTGCTTTAAATTCGTCCCCCCATGGACTTTGGCAATTATCTTGAGTTGGTCATTTTTCAGACCGTCCTCAAATATTTCTACCGCTAATTTGGTGTTCTCTGCAATTAGAAAATTCCTAACTACTTCGTCACTAGTCATGCTACATGTAGCGGAGTTCAAATTCCCCAGAGCTGTCCCGACTCTGTTTCCGAATTCTCGAACCGTTTCCCTAATCTGCTATTTTAGTGAAATTAACTCGTTATGTGCCACTGAACGAGACTGTTCTTCCTTATATTCCGATTCTAATATATCTTTTAAAGATTCCCAATTGGTTATTGTGCGATATTGAATTAAATCGAAGGCAGGGCCATCTAATCTATTTTTAACTAATTCAAGAAATGTATGGATTATATTCGGGTCTGCGTCTTTTATGGAATTAAATAAAATATCTGTGCCTGAAATAAATTTATTTAATCCCGACGGCTTTCCGTTGAAACTTGGAACAATTTTGAAAACATCAGAAATTCCAATCGTGAGTGGCATTTTGAGCGAATCTTGATCTACCGATTGAAGTGAATTTTCCTTTAAAATGACTTTAACTTCCCTCTGCGTAGCTGCCTGGGGTGAATCCTGAGGTAACGAATTCTCAGAAGAAATTTACTGTAACCGCCTAGCTGCCTGTCTAGTAAAATAGTGTCGCGAAATTTTGGGACGGTATAGCAAAAAGAAAGAAGTGGGTGAAAAAGAGCACAAAGCGCTATAGAGAACCGAGAGATTTCTCCACAAATTTGAAAAAAAATTTTTTTCTTTTATATAATTTTTTTCCTTTATATCTTTTCAAAAAAATTTATGAATAGTAAGAGAGAGATAGGAACCAAATAGAAATGTCTAATAATTATAAACTTATGCTGTTTTATATTTTAAATATAGTGAATATTTTAAATAATGAAAATTTTGTATTATAAAAGCTCTTTTTTTTTGTTTATTTTTATATTCTAAAATGAAGGAAATTTAATTGTTTAGTTTATTGACGAAAACTGTTTTTTTTTTTTTTTTAAAGAAAAATTATTAAAAAATTTGTAATAAAAAATTATTAAAAAATTTTGTTTTCTTTTATAATTTTCGCTTTTTTTTTTTTGTTTTTATATCTAATATACGATTTCTTAATTTTGTTGATTGTAGCTTTATTTTTCTTTCTTTTGTTGATTGTTTATTAATTTTGTTTTTCCTGCTTTTTTTTCTGTTCTTCCTGCTAGGTAGGGTTCCCGCCCTAGAGGTGGATATTACCCTGGTCTTTGCTGCTTATTTTATTTTATTTTTTCTCTTTTTTTTTAAATTTGTTTTCTTTGTTGTTCACTTTTTGTTTTGTCTATTTTTTTCTTATTGTTTTTCTTCTTTTTTTTTTATTTATTTAAAATTTTTTCTTTTCCAAATTTTTTCCACACACCACCAAATGTCGTTTATTTTCTGTTTTTTTTTTGACTTTCTTTTATTTTTGAAAAGTTTATTTCTTTTTTTTTCACTTTATTTAAATTTTGAATGTTTTTGTTTTGTTTTGTTCTTTTTTTTCACTTTTGATATTTTTTTTTCCACCGAATGTTTCTTGTTTTGTTCTTTTTTTTTCACGTATGGTATGTTTTTTTTTCACTTTATTTTAATTTTGTTTTACTATGTTTTTTTTCCTCTATTGTTTTGTTCAAATTACTTTTATTTTTCTTTATTTTAATTTTGAAAAATTCGAAAAAAAAACCGCTGCCACTATTTGTTATTTCGATTGGTCGCGAAAACACCGCTGCCACCATTTGTCGTATTCCAAACGCCGTGCTTCCTCGTCAGCGGGAAGAGTGTGGAATTTATTTTAAATAACGGAATTTCTTAATATTCAAATAAAACAAAAATGTTATTTTTATTCCGAACACAAGACGTCCGCACACCTCTGTGTTTATTTTATTTATTTCCTTTTTTTTTTATCTAAATTTAAATTTCGACATTCTTGGTCGGAAGTCTAATTCTTTCTCCTCTTTACATTTTTTGATTTCGTATGAACGAAATCATTCAGTTGCCCCTAGTTACCTAATGGAGGTGATTCTTGTTAACTGAAAAACTATTGCAAAACATGCAGCTGCTTAGGATAACGGAAATTGTATTAACTGTTGTTATGAAATGTATGGCTGGAAATTTGGTATGTGTGTGTTATGTTATGTTATGCAAATTTGAGAATTAGGGGGATGTTGAATGTATTTCTAATGTATGAAGTATTGTATTTCTAATGTAATGGAAATTGAATTGATTAGTATGCAAATGTATAAACTATGGAAATTGAATTGATTATTTGTAAATGTATGAACTATGGAAATTGAACAGATATGCAAATGTGTTTGAGGTAAAAAGATATTAGAGGATTTATTTACTATATTAAGTGTATAAATGTGTACTATGGGATTTTATGGTTAAAAGGATATGTTAGGATTGAGGTAAGAATTTTGGGAAGACGGTAGCGCTGCGGAGCACTACAAGGGAAACAGCCTGAGCGAGAAATTCCCATTGGTCTGGAGCAATCGACTGAGGGGCCTTCGGGGCTCTTTGAATGACAGTATGGGTTCTGCAAAGGTAGATCGACCGGTAAGGTACTGTCTGTGGTGTGCGACATCGGTTGGAATACGCTAGCTGAAGCACGATGGATTGTAGGAACCAAAAAATATTGTGTCATAGTGACACTAGACGTTAAAAATGCATTCAACTCGCTGAACTGGAATCGGATTCAAGAATCATTGGGTGATCTACAAGTTTCACCCTACTTGGTGCGTATGCTAGCAAACAGATGTTGTGCTCAGGGTCAATCCACAAGAAGGAGTAAGTATCGTTGAGTACACAGATGATTTGCCAACAGTGGCCGTAGCTACATATCTAGAAGGCCTGGAGCATATCTGTTCCCATACAATCCAGAGCATTAAATGTTAGCTAGATATGGCCAGACTGAAACTAGCCGCACATAAGACGGAAGCAGTTTTAATAGACAGCCGCAAGAAAGTTGAACACCTTGATTTGTAAATAGAAGGACACACAATCAGATCCAGTCCCTATATTAAATATCTTGGTGTTCTCCTCGACAGCAGGTTGACCTTCATGGACCACCTGTGGTAAACGAGTGAATAACCGGCAAGAGTATGCAATGACTGCTACCCAATGTTGAAGGACCCCAGCCCCACATAACGAAACTGAAATCCAACGTTAACAATTCCATTATAATGTATGCAGCTCATATATGGACAGGAGCCGCGCAGTATAAGTCGCACATGAGGGTTGTGAATTCAGCACATAGACTGGCATCATTAAGAGTATGCTGTGCATTCCGAACCATATCCGAAGGAGCCATAAATATATTGGCCGGGAGGAAACCACTTGACATTGCAGCTGAGGAAACTGCTGTTTTGCATGAGGCCTCACAAGATGTTCTGTGCGAATGCGATCCCATTCATAGCTCTCAAGCCTAAGAGAATGGTAACAAATGTGGGATTCTTCAACCAAAGGAAGATGAACTCACATCATGATACCTGATATAGAAACATGGGTAAAAAACAAAACATGGCGATCTGAACTACCACTTGACTCAGCTGATATCAGGACATGGATGGTTTCGGCAATACTTGCATTAGTATAAACATGGCAACCACCCATACTGCTTGTACTCCGAACCCAAAATAGAAAATGCGGAACACGTACTCTGTGGAAGGTCTGTGGCGGTTCTACGAGCCCCACGAATCACTGTAAGGTAAATCTGTTAGCTCACCCATGCATACTTTCGTCCTCAACCGCACGTGCTGTCTTACACATGGGTTTCATGTTTTACCAAACTCCTGTTGCCTACACGGCGACAGAAAAATCACATTTTTCTGAAACGAATTCGGGCGAAGTGCATTAGCTGAAAATTCCATTAACCAACGCGGCAAAAATTAATAAAACGCCACGCGGCCATGTGTTGGGCAATACTGGTAATCTTCTCTGGAGCCAGCCGCAATTCGTTTTTTACCATCGCGAAAAGATCACCATAGACACAGGCTCAAATACGGCAATTATTTTCAACATGTACCCTAATGCAGAAACAATTACCTGTAAATATCACAGCCGAAAATAATGATTGCGGCCAGGTTAAATACGCGGGGTAATTAGGCACCAGGAAAAACCCAAAATGATACCGCCTAGGTAGAAAAGGTCATCAGGTACGGAGGAAATATAAAAGGTCGAATGAGGGGAAAGGGAGAACAACTCGACGAATCTTTTTTCGGTGAGAATATTTTGCTGTCGCGAGATACATTAATAGTACAATATTAACCAGAATGTGGGGAAGACCTCCGAGCGGTAAAGTACGGAAAGGGTTACTCGAGCGCGGACCAAGGCGGCTGCGGTAAAACGAAACACGAGTTTAGTAAAGAAACAAGTATTGTAAAAACGATGAGAACAAGTAAAAAAAAATCGAATACAAGTATAAACGTTCTTTATTTCTTTTGTGTGTGCACTGTGTTCGGCGGAACATATTGAATAAAAACCGCCAAATGTAAGTCAGTCCGATAGAAGTAAGAGAAATACATGTTAGGTTCAAAAGAAGCCCGATCCGGAACAAATGATATCCTACGTGATACAATGCGGCAGTTGCGATATCACGAGCGGAGTAACAGATAAACTCCATCCCGCCCCGCTAAGGAATGTCTAGAAAGTAAGTTCCGCGAGGAACGACGGTAATATGTGTTGGCGGAATGTGGTTTTAGTCGATGAAAATCCGGCATGCATCCGGATCGGTCTATATGTATATTTTGAAGATTTTCACTTTCCTATAGAAACCAAACATCATACATGATATTCCATAACATGTTTTCGAAGGCAAAATAGAAAATGTGGAACACGTACTTACAGAGTGCGTCAGATACGAGACCGCATGAACGTTTTTGGAGAGACATATGAGACGGGCCATTACTCCGCTAGGAGTAACAGACTACATGCTAATTTTCAAACAAGCATGGTCCGTAACAACTGATATTCTATGTGACATAATGCAGGAGTAGCGACGCGATGAGCGGAGTAACAAGTAAACTCCCTCCCACCCCATGATGGAATATCTAAAAGAAATTTCCGCTAAAACCGGTGGGAATATGTACTGGTGGGAGGTGGTTTTAGTCGGTAAAAATCCGGCATGCCTTTGGATCTGTCCAGAGGTATGTTTTGAAAATGTACGCCTTCCTACAAAAAAAAAAAATCTGTTTAAATTTTACTGAAGTCGGTTTAACTTCCAGTCCAAGGCGAATACTATAACACATTTTTCGGTGGTACTCTCTGAAAAATGAAGGAATATATTTCCAATAAGGATGATGTGTTTTTGAAATCAAATAATGGGTATGTGGCGGTTCCGCCAAACCCCACTGTTTACTTACCCGAAGAACCCCCATAACTACAACCCAGCCTTCATAAGATTCTGCTAATGCAATCGTATTAGCACCTGTAAATGCTTCACGCAACAAATTTATGAAATGTACTTAGCTTAAAGCTCCTGGAAGAGAATTCTTACCTTTATTCATTTATTCGAATTCACAATTCCCTTTAAGAATTCCGGTCCAAACATCATAAATCCCAAGCCCAATTCGGCACATTCGGTTGCCAGGCAAATCCCAATTTTACATACGTATTTTCCCTAGTAGAATTTCTGAAAACGAAATAATTTGATTTACATATAATGTAACCATCATAACAGGGATCGTAAACATTGCGTCGCCTATTCCCAGCCTCACCATGTGTATAATAAATTTACATTGGCTGGCGACCTATACCCAAGGGACAAAAGTAAACAAATATACGCATCTTGCGTCTTAAGGCATGAATTAAATCACACAGCATAGAAAATGTAAATAGGTATGGTATGCTTACCCTTGGCAGCGATGCAATAGACACCAATTCCATGTAAATAAGCTAGAATCAATTAGCACCATGTGCATGGTGCATGGCGACTATCACTACAGCTCCAATGCATAGCTTAGACAATGGTCTATACGATCTCTTTGTTTTTCCATAGTTCTGGATCTGCTTCTCATGTCCTCGCGGCATGAACAAACAGAAACACAATTAGCACCCAATGATATTCGGCCGAACTCACATCTCATGATGCACATTATTCCCCTTTCTTTGTTTTCAGATTCGTTCCCATGACTTTGTCCCATGAAAGAACCAATGTTCACACATACATGTGTACTATTATAGAACTTCGCTAGGAGATCTGGTTCCCTACCCCCAAAGAGAGACTTCACGCTTCTCTTGGGATAGAAAATGCACCCTTAAAGTAAGAGAGCCAGTTTCACTGGGCGAATTTCCTTCGCCAGCGAATTAATATCGCGGAGTCCTTTTTCATCCGCCGACCGAGCCGGTCGTGCTACTCCCGCTCCCCGATGTTGACGGGGACGTCGTTATTCCAAGTCGGGTCGAGTTAGCGCGAATTTAATTTAAAAAGTAATTTTTCTTGTGCCTGATCATAATATGTTTGTACGTCAGTTCATCACCAGTGTAATTAGCATCCGTGTCCTGTAATCTAATTAAATGCGTTCAGATTTATTCTGAATAAAAAGAACCTTGTGTAGTCAACCATTAAACAGTGCGTTTCATTCACTTTCACTTCGGTGCCATCTGTGTGTTTTGTTTCGAAAAGAAGAATCCCCACAGGTATCGCAGTAGGGAAGATATGTTCTTAGAGCTACACGGCCGGCTTATTTAAAATGGTAAAATGTCACTAGCTGTCATATTTCTTTAAAAAACTAAACAGTTCGACTTTACAATAGTTGTACTTTAAAATAAAAAACCAGTTCTGATTTTTTCTCAAATATTTCGTATATCATTTGATTTTAAAAGTCATCATCATCATCATCGGCACTACAACCGGGATCCGGTCTTGGCCTTATTTAGCAATAATAATATAATAATCTCCACCGGTATACGGTCCATACCCAAGACTTGTTAAATTGTCCATAATAATTCGTTTTTCCTGGCAAGGTTATTAGCCTTGCGCCAACCTTTCTCAGGATATCGCTGCAAATTTTTGTTTTTTTTTTTTTGTTTTTAGTTTTTGAACCACATTTATTTTCCTAATTCTTTTTACATGTATAATATTAGGGGTAAATGTTAAACCCTTTTCTACAATCAGAATCCTTAAATTAACTTACTGGCTCTATGCTATCTCTCTAAATCGTACTTTTTTTTTTTGTTTCTTATATATATATATATATGAAATAAGTCATATATTAGAGGAACTCCTCGTTTACATCTATATGTATATATTATTATTACAATTTTTTTTTTTTATTATTATTATTATTATAACAAACAAAAACTTCAAAATGAAACGAATAAAACATAAAATAGGAAATAAAAAATAAAATAGAATAGCTACACAAAAGTAATGGGGAAAGGAGGACAGGGGGAGGGGGGACAAGAGGAAGGAGAGCGTTGCTCTTGAGAGGCATACTATATCTGAGGAAGTGAAGTCCTCTCCTCGTTAAGAAGCCACCACCATTTGGGAGATGTTCGATCTTTGGCTGATTTATCTCTTTCACTGATCGCCGTGCTAAAACGCATGCGGTCTGGGGCATTGGAGCTATCACTATTATGGAGAATTCGCTTGTCCCTGGCACTACAGAGAGCGTGGTAAATAATCGGGACTCCATGCACGTTTTGGATAAGGCCTTTTTGATCCAAGAAAGGGAACGCTTCTGGGGGAATAAACCCATTCTGGAGGGTATTCTCCAGATATGTTACATATCATTGGGATAGAATGCTCCCGAGATAAGATTATTGACACTGCGCATTGCCCTTGCTGTGTGACCACGAATAATTTTAATTATGAAATTGTCTATCCTATTTGACCCTGATTTGTTATACAGGATTTTGTTGGGATAGCATTTTTTGTATTGCGAGGTGTTCTATAAAGTCCGAGGCAGGAACGCAAACACTGCCGTTCGAACACACGAAACTTCTCCATATAAAATGGAGATATATTATACCATACTGTACAGCCATAAATCAAAACTGGTCGGATGAATGCCGAGTCCGAAATTATTTTGACTCTGGGGTCAAGGAGACTACTTCGGAATAGACTTCTTGTCATAGAATATGCGCTTTTAGCTGCGGAGAGGGCTGCTGCTACGTGCTTGTCAAAATATAAATACTGGTCTAGCCAGATACCGAGGTATCTAACTACAGTTTTCACTTGCAGTGGAAGGTTATTGTTACCTACAATAAAAAAGTGTTTCCAGTTGTATTTTGTATCCCTCGAGGCCCTGGATAGGGGCGTTCTGAAAAGGATAGTCTCGGTTTTCTGGATATTAATCTTTAATTTCCAGCCGTCGCAAAATTGTTTTATTTTGTTGAAGTCATCTTGAAGGTGCCTATTGATGACGTCTATTTTTCCTCCTGTTCTGTACACCACTATGTCATCGGCGTACGCAATGGCGTTTTCGAGAGAACTCACTAGATCACTAGTGTAAATATTGAATAGAATGGGAGAATTCACAGCTCCCTGCTGTAAGCCATTTTTAATTTGGTAGGTCTTGTTGGAGAGTATGTCCCCGCATTTCACCACAAAATGTTTGTCCATTATCATATCATAAATGATGTATAACAAATATTGCGGCATACCCAGGTTTGTTAACTTATAGACAAGTCCTTCTAACCATACGGTGTCGAAAGCCTTTTCAAAGTCAACGAAACATACTCCTGTACATTGTCGCTTTGCCTTGTTCCACTGTATATCGGAAACAAGTTTCGTCGCTGCATGAACTGTATCATGTCGCGCTCGAAAACCAAACTGGTTGTTGGGGATGATATCGTTTTCATCACACCAACCTATCAGTGCTTTGTTTATTATTTTTTCGAAGACCTTGCTGATGTTGGGAAGCAGGCTGATCGAGCGCAGATTAGCTGGATTGCTCTTCTCCTTACCCTTTTTGGGGATAGGGTGGACTACTGCAGACTTCCAATGGGTTGGATAGTGTGCATTGTTTAGAGCGTTGTTAAACAAAGTAGTGTATATGTTCACTGCTTCGCGAGGCAAGTGCCTTAGAACCACGTTTGGAATGCTATCTATTCCAGATGATTTCTTATTTTTTATTGAGCTAAGTATGTTTCTAAGTTCATCCTTGCCCACAAGCATATTTGTATTTTCATTTCTGACGGGAGAATCCGCCCTATTATTTTCGCCGAATGTGATGAAACTATGGTTTTCGGATCGCCAGTTGTGAAGTTGATTGCGCAGTGAGCAATGTCTTTGACGGGCATTGCTTTCAATTTCAGTGTTAGCATGAACTGATTCGTTAACTCTGTACACTGCTACGAAACAGGCTCCCATTGAATTCGCTTTCTTTTGCGGATCTTCGACTATTATTACTTCATCATTGGAGTTGATGTGCTCTAAGGTGAGTCCTGCGTTCAGCATTATCTGACAATTCTCGGGAGTCTGTGGAATTCGGAGACAGGGAATGTCATTGTGATCTTTTCTTCGACATATTTTCTTGATTTGTGAAAACATGTTCGGCCCGTTTGCTTGGACAGCTCGAATTCTGTTGCTCCACTCCTCATTTATTACTGCTCGGTAATTATCCCGGATCAGTTTTTGAAGATTTTTAATCAAGGACTTGATTGTTTTGATTTCATTGCTAGTTGGGTCACTGAAATGCCTATAGTACAATTTCAGCTATGAGAGCAGGGTGCTCTTTTGCCTATACAAAGCATCGATAGGTGCATTTCTGTATCGGTGGGAATAGCCATCCATATGAGCTACTTTGGGGATGGAATGATTCATTGTGTTAGTAACAATATCGTTCATAGTTAGGAGCTAATGATCGATTTCATCATTACGGAGGTTTCTATTAGTCGGTGGGTCTATGCCAATGTTGCGTATTTCTCTTTTTACTATGCGATCGAAACGCGACCAATGTGCTTTTCGGAAATCGAAAGAGTGTACCTGGTCGCACTGCTCAAGTAGATGGTACTCATTTGGCACGTGCATCACGGCACCAAGTCCGTAATCATCGCTATCGTAGTCAATTGTGCGAAGACAATTTCGAGTAGTTACCTCGGTATCTGGTAACTGATTTCGATCATCTGTCATAAGTAAATCCAGGAAGGAGTTACCTCTTGGATAAGACGGTGTACTTGTAGCGTACAATTCTAGTTTATGCTCGATCGCATTTGTTTGCCACCAATCAAACAAGGCATTGCCTCTGGTGTTCGAGGTCAGATTGCCCCAGGCACTGTGCTTGTCGTTAAAATCACCTGCCTTTAAAAAGTAATTGTTTTCCGAATCTAACGTGAGACTTCGGAAAAGCGTATCGATTTCACAGATAAATTGGGTACCTTGAACAGATTCAGGAGCGTAAGCAGCGACTATATATAGATGCCTTTGACTTTTGAGAGGAATATCTATAGTGCCTCTAGCACCTGGAATTTGTGTACTTCCGTGCTGTAAACGACCTAATGGTGAAGACCACTCTTAACTAAGATAGCGACTCCATCCCCTCGAGTAGACTGTGGTCGATCTCGTCTAATTATGTTATAATTTTTGTAGCCCATTTTATGCCTTTGGTTTAGCTTAGTTTCGCTAGCCAAGAGCACATCTGGGCATTCGACTTGGAGCAGATTGCCTAAATTATCCCTTCTTTCGATGTGGATTAGTGAATTTACATTCACAGCTATAATTTTTAGGTTAAGTTCAGACGGAGGGTTAACAATTTTGATGTGGAGAGTTATTTGAGAACAGGGTTGAATAGAGAGTATCTATTCGTGCTCTTTGTTCAGTCAGTGTTTTTTGAAATTCGGCAAATTGTCCTTGCATGGTTAATAACATTGTTATTATTTCTGAATGTGGCTCTGGCGCAGGCATTTTTCCATTACTATATGTATGTTCCATGGATGCTGTTTGCTTAGGAGTACCGGCCATTTGTGCATATGACACACAAGGAGTCACGAAATTGTTCTAAGAACGAGTTTTTATTTTTTTCTCTTCTTCAACTTGTTTCTTTTTGGATTCCAATTTTAATTTCATTTGTTAAAATTTAGGACATCCTCTAAAATTAGCAGTGTGACCTGTATTTTTACAGAGGCCACAGGACTGTGTTTTCCTATCTGGAAGCTGTTCCTTGCCCAAGGGGCATTCACCAATGATATGGTCAGAGAGGCACTTTACGCACCTGAATTGCATGTGGCAGTTTGATGCCGCGTGCCCGAAGCGTTGACAACGCATACACCGCAATACGCGATCGATTTTTCTTATTTTTTCCCAACTTATTGTTTGGTGGTTGAGGTGTTTGATGTATCGGAGAGCATCAACTTTACTGTTGGGACTCAGTGATGCAATAAAGAAAGGCAATTTGTAATTGCGTTTTCTGGAGTTGGCGGTAGCGAGGGGTTTCACACCTGTAAATTTTAAATTGTCGGTTTCGACATTTTTTAATTCCTCTAATACCTCCTCAGGGGAAAAACATGGATCAACTCCTTTAAGGAGTATGGAGATTATTTTCTCCGATTTCGGGGTGTACGTGTAGTACTCGCTTTTTGTCCTACCCAAAGCAGGATTATTTTAGAGTTATTAATTTTTTTCGTTTCGAAATGTTTGCAGGTTAACTCACCTAATTTTATAACGTCCTTTGTTTCCATGGACGTAAGTATTATAGGCGGCGCCTTTTCCTTTTTGTTGGTTACGATGGGCTGGTTCTTTTGCTGTTTTGCATCTCCTTTGTTTGCTTCCTCCTGTTGTTGTTCCTGATTTTTCCGTTGTGCTGTTGTGCTTTTTCTTGGCTTTGTTGTTGCTGCACCAGGTCTTTTAATTTGAGGATTGTTTCTCTTTGTTTATTGGGTTCCTCTTTTTTTGTGTCAATATCCGCAAGGAGTTTTTCTAATTCCGCCGGATCTGTTGCAGTACCTGTGATATTGTTTTCTTCATCAGCAGGTAATTCGATTTCACTTGGGTCAAGGTCAACCAATTCGTTGAATTGGTTGCCTGCGCCTGTGTATTCGTTTTTCTTTCCTTTTGCATTTTTTTCACCGTCTGTATTTGGCTCGTGCCGCTTTGTTATAATACTCGGCTGTCGCTCGAGTCGGCCCCGTGTCATCGTTTTCAGGTCTGCCTGGCCCCTTTTCATGAAATTGAAGAGCTCTTTAGCACTTTGTTCGTTTCCACAATTTTTTTTTGTTAAACAACCGCTCTCAGTGGCGGCCACACTGTGTAATCCACCCTTGCACACACACTCGCGCGACGAATTTTTTATTTATTTTTTTCTTTTCTTTTGCTTTCTCCTGTTGTCAGATATACGTCTTATCTCTTTGACGTGCTGGTAACGACTGATATCGCTGCATGAATTGGTTCACTAGTTGGCGGGGCCAAAGTAGCTATCCAGGGGTGTTACGTGAAGACTGCATATCAACTTGGATTGAACAGAGACAAGGATCGTCCTGGCCTTCGCCGGGTTGAAAGCAGAGACTTTGCCCTGTATGTTCGCTCCCATCCCCCCCAATTTTGAAAATACGCCGTCCTTATTGGGCCAACGAATATATTGTCCCTGTTAGGAAATTTCGTGGCAGGAAAATGTAAGGCCACAGCAACAACACTTAAAATAATTTTAAAATATTTTGTTTGTTCAGATTCTTGTGTGAAAATAGAACTCAGTGGTTGTGTTGTCACAGGCATTAATATATGTTGTATTTTAAGCTTTTTTAATTAGTTGTACCTTAATTATTTTTATTAATATTTCTAGAGGGAACTCTGTTGCCTTGTTTTCCCCGATTGCTTTAAAATTAACTGTTAGCGGTAATCTCTTGGCAATTAAGTTAATATGAATATAAAACAAGAAAGTCAGAGGTTCCTACCTAGCAAAGGGCACGGGCATATGTGCCGTCCGTAAGATAATATTTACGACAAATTCGTTTTTCCGACAAGGACTTTTTACTGTTAATTTATAGTTTCTGGCCTGCGTTCTACCGAGTGGATTCTTAAAATGTCCACTCACCGCATTCAAGGACGTTCGTTCCAATATTCTGCCCACAGTGCAATTATTTGTCGCATGTGTTATAATTTAAATATAAATTATGTGGCACCCTTGCCGTTGTCAAGGCTTTTTTTCTTTACGTGTTGTTTTCGATGATACTGGATAGTTTGGTCCTGACGTTAATTGAAATGAGAATGCTGGCATTGTGGACAATATGGAGTTGGGATGGATGTAACACCAATCCAATGCGTGGCCGTTGAATATAATTTTAATGGAAACTCTTGTTGGACTTGTGTATAATTCAATTAACGTCGGTGGCCTCGTTCGTTCTCTGAATCAGGGTCTACGATTTTATTTTATCCGAATGTTGGGTATTAATATTACAAAGTCTCATGTTTAAATTGTAAACATCATGCTTTTGATAGTCTGATGTGTTTCAGTTTGTACACTGTACAGTATGCCAAAGCGTCAGGACAAACGATTAAATGTAATATGTATTCATGTTGGCTTCGGTTTTCCTGTCCGTTTACTTCGTGATTTTTTTCCATGAAAACAGTACATCGATTGGCAGGGGTAGGGTAATCGATTCTTTAGTAATGATTTACGTCTTAAGCATTTTTTAAATATACCGGCTTGAAATTGTTGTCCTTTAAGGTTGATTAATATCCTTAAACTATGGCTCATAAGATTTTGAACAATTATGTGTATACACATTCTCGCTCGCCAAGTCCTTGTCTGAGCATCATGGTTTAATGTCTTTTTTTTTTCGAAAATCCTGTTCCTATTTCATTTTTTAAAATTGAACTGAAACTCTACAAGTTCTAACTTAGACTCTTAATTCAATATAATTAATGGAGATAGCAACAGAGCTATATATTTGTACTTTGTTAACATTTAATCCGACTGTAAGGTTTTAAATTTTAACAGTAATTCCATATTTATTAGCCCTAACAGCGTTTTCTATATATATAGATACTACACCCTTGTCAGTAATGTGAGACCCTCGTGTCTCGCACTGAGTACATATCACTGCCAAATTCAAATTGTAACAATGACTACCATAGGGATTCTCGGATTCAATAAGTCATGCCAATGAACAAGAGCTCGGTAGATGAGTGTCACTTTTATCTGCTCGTTTTCCATATTTTTTTTCAATTCACAATTATTTGGTGCAAAACGTCTTACAATAAACCACCTTTTTTTGAAACCTGTTTTGCAAGCTCTGTTCTTAAGGAAGTGCATTCCACACGTTACACTTTCTAATTCGTACAGATCCGTTTCAGTACCTGCGTTTTTGATCTTGATAATTCTTCAGTCATTTTGATGAATATTCTTCTGCCATTTTTGAATTACTATCATACTCAAATATATTTTTTGAATACTTTTGTTGATTGGCAAACTTGTTAAGTGTAACTCAAAATAAATACTTTTTCAACGATGTTTTAAATATCTATGTATTCCTGCATTTAATCTTATCCATGTTGTTGTTTTTGGCTCCAATTGAGTCTATCCATTGATTGAAAATTCTATACTTTCACAGAGTGTGTATTTTTCAATCAACTCTGATCGTCCGTCCACTCTTGTGGCTTTAAAAACATCTGTCTCTGCGTACAGAAAACGCACAGAGCTTCCCAATAGAAGAGTAATTTATAAACGCAGCAGGGAGGACACTCAACGTTTCTATCGGTAGACAGCGTCCAATTGAATTCGTGGAAAATAAAAATGGAAAATTTTCATTATATCGACGAAAGCACAATCCGTGATGATGCTAGTAGATGAATTGATTTTCTGATTGAATGTTTTTAAATGTAATTATTAATGTAGGTTTTTACAGTTTCCTCCGGTATTCGATTCTGGGTGTCATCATCACTGGTATTCCAGGTTCAATTGGAACTGATTTGCTAGAATGTCTGTCCTAACACCTCTTCTCAACTTCGCACGGTTAGCAGTTTTGTTGCTCAGTCATATCACCAATAATTTATTCAATTATGCGATGATACACGGAATGGAATCCAATGTGATCTGATGACGTCGTACTGTTAATGAAAATATCCATCGGTATTTATGTTTACAGGAGAGGGATTAAGGAGTCTTTCGAGTTACTTCAATCATGACATTCCAGACGTTGAATATTCGGGCGTAATTTAGAGCAGTGATTATGATTGGATTGATGTCGTTAAACGTATGTCTTGTCACTCCGTAGCACCCGGCCCAATGGGTATACCGTTTTGTGATTTATTCTAATATTCGTCCCAATCGGTAGAATATCATACGATATCAAGTTGTTTAAAAAAGGAAAACAAAATAGTCACTAAATTAAATTAAAACCCCCGCTTGGTAGAAACATTGACGTGGTGCGGGGGCTTAAACTACAATGAATCACTCAGGCTATGATGACGGAAGCATACGCGTCTAGTAGGGCCACCCTTGTCAGACAGGGTAGCGAGGAGTAACATACCAAGATATACCACCCCTTATCCAGGGTGTTACGCGTCATAGTCTCTATTGGGTGGTTTGCAGCCAAGGGTGTACCGGCTGTATTATAACGGCGCCTCTCTGACATCGGGCCGAATCAGAGCAGTAAGTCGACCTTATCATATATCGGACTATTTGAAACCCCAAGACTCGTGGGAACAAAAATGAATAATTAATATACAAAAAACAATCCCACGATAAACCCGGTAGCCGTAGGTGTGATGAGCCGACACTACCATAAGGGAACAAATCATCAAGAAAACACCGACTCGGGAAAAAGAAGACGTTGAGAAAAACGGAAAAGCCGGGATATACGCGCCGACACGTGGAATGTTCGAACGTTATATAAACCAGGGGCGGTACAGGCGGTCATAGAAAACGCGAAACAACATAAAATGGACATCGTCGCGCTTCAGGAAGTCCGACTTCCGCAACAAGTAATCGAAACCAACGGGTTTACACTGGCGTCTGGTACCGATACACATAAGCTCAGAACCGGCTTCATCATAAGCAAGAAGATTACGCCCCATGTAAAAGATGTGAAATTTATTAATGGCCGAATGTCGGGGCTAAAAGTAAAGGGCCCATGGTACAATTATATATCTATAAACGAACATGCCCCAACAGAATCTACCGACCAAGAAAGAAAAGACACGTATTACGAGACCTTAGAGGAAGTACTTGATGGGATCTCATCATTCGATGTTAAAATCCTCCTCGGGGACCACAATGCGAAAATTGAAAAGGAAGATATCTTCCAACCAACTATAAGTAAAGCAAGCCTACACGACGTTCCAAATGATAATGGAATTCGAATTATCACGTTCGTGGCGTCAAAAGATTTGGTGGTGAAAAGCACGATGTTCAAGCACAAGCAAATCCATAAACCCACATGGATATCGCCTGACGGTGTAACGCGTAACCAAATAGATCACTTCCTCATAGACAAAAGACACCACTCGAACATCATTGGCGTAGAATCATATAGAGGAGCAGATTGCGACTCTGATCATCTAGTGATTGGCAAAATTATTAGTCGCTTCGCTACAAACCCACATGGGCAGTTACGGGAGACGACCAAAAAGTTCGACATTGATAAACTAAACACCTACGCAAAATGCTGAATATCAAGACGAACTAACGAATAGAGTTTGCATCGTAGAGAATGGGAGCAGTGAGGAAGAGGAAGCCAATAGTGTGCACACTAAATGGACATCGATCAGAGACACAATCAAACAAACAGCCCAAAAGGTATTAAGATTTCAGAAAACAATTAAGTCCACACCTTGGTTTGACGATGAGTGCAGGGCGAAGATCGAAGATCGTAAACCACTCAGAGTGATTTACTTAGAAAGATATGATGCAAGTCAACGCAGAAAGATACGCTTCGATTGGGAAAGAGACAACGAGACTTTTCAAACGCAAAAAAAACGAGAATTGGAGAAGACTCGGATTAAAAAAGTCCTTGAAAATGCCAGAGCAAAGAACATCAGAGGTATACATGACGATATAAATTCAATTAGAAATGGCTACCGAAGAGAAAGGGAGCCAAAATAATTCGAGACACAAACGGTTGTCTGGTCACAGAAACAATCAATATCCTGACAAGATGGAATCAGTAGTTTGAAAACCTGCTCAATGTTGGCACCCATCAACCACAAATAAACGCACCCGACGTACATACAGCCAAGCCTCAGAACCAAGAGCCCTCTTTCAAGGAAGTTGTAGACGCAATAAGTTGATCGAAAAACAACAAGGCCGTCGGAGTCGACAGGATTCCACCAGAGCTTATGAAGCATGGAGGAGTGGCAACCTCTCGAAAGATCCACCAAGTGATTAAAACAATATGGGACAAGGAAGTCACTCCGGAACAATGGAAAACCTCAATAGTCCTCTTTTTCAAAAAAGGCGACAGATCTGACTGCAAAAACCACAGAAGAATATCACTGCTACCAACCACACACTAAATACTAACAACTGTCATACTGGTGAGAATCACACCGCAAGCAGAAAAAATACTAGGAGTCTGCCAGTGCGGATTCCGTACAAGCGACCAAATGTTCGCAATAAGGCAACTGCTGGAAAATAAATGGGATAACGGAGAGTCGGCTCGCAAACTGTTCGTTGATTTCAAAAAAGCCCACGACTCAGTCGCAATGCAAAGATTCTACCATATTGTAGTTGAGCTGGGGATTCCGAAAAAATATACCGCACTCATTTAAATCTGCATGAACGAAAACAAAGGGTGAGTTAGAATAGAAAACCACCTCTCAGAACCATTTGAAATCCGGGACGGACTAAAACAGGGGGATGACCTCTCACCATTACATTGTATGTCATCAGAAAGGTACAAGAGGACTCCATGGCCGGATGATCCCTGAATGCAGTCATACAAGTGATCGCGTGTGCGATTGCCGTTCTGGGCGTTAATCTAGAAACTGTAAATAAAAACAGTGAAATCATCATGCCACCGGCAGAAGAGGTGGGACTAGAAATAAATGAAGACAAAACAAAATACATGATTACAGCGAGACCAGGTGGACCTCAGGGGACACACATAAGGGTCAGAGGCAAGATATTTGAAAAAGTTAAAGAATTTAAATATCTGGGAACAATACTAGCTGCCAATAACGAAATGTCGAAGGAAATCAACAAAAAACTACACTCCGGCAATGATAGTTGGCATGCAGTCAGTAAACTGTTGAAATCCAAACTGCTATTGCCTAACATAAAGCTCCGCGTCTATAGAATCATAATCATGCCGATTGTTCTAAACGGATGCGAAACATGGGCTCTCACAAAACGGGAAGAAAACAAATCACTCGTATTCGAGAATAAAGTTTTAAGGGGTATCTTCGGAGGTAAATATGACAATGGAGGAAATTCCACACCACGAATTGGAAGAGCTATACCACAAGCCGACAATAGTGAGAGTAATCAGGTCGCGAAGATTGAGACGGGCTGAACATGTGGCGCGAATGGGGAACGATAGGACCGTGCGTCGAATTTTCGACGGTAGATCAACGGGAACGAGACCGACATGACGGCCGCGACTGAGATGAAAGGACAATGTCAGGTTTGACCTTGAGGAGATTGGGTCGTCTGGTCGAGCGTGGAAGGAAAGCACACATGACAGAGAACGATGGCGGAGTCAAGTCGGCGCGGTCAAGAACTTCCGGGTTCCTACAGGCCAATTAATAGTAATAGTAGTAATAGCATTAGTAGTAATAGTAATAGTAGTAATAGTAATAGTAATAGTAATAGTAGTAAAGTAAATTAAAAATAGTAACTATTCTTGCATGAATTATGAGGGGGACACGTCAGCGAGCTTATTCTCGATGTGGCGGGTAGTAAATTACATGCTAAAAAACGTATATTCTTTATTTGATCTTCGCTAAAAGTAGTAGTAGCAGTAGTGGTTCGCCTTATTATCCTTTTCAGCGACTGTACTAATTCAATTCGCCGATCCGCAGACTACTCTTTACCCTTAACCCAAATCAAGTCCGATTATTTTGAACACATGTCTTTTGATTACACAAAGGTTGCGAAGCTGTCAGTACAGCTAATTCCCATCTTCTCCGGGGAACGCAACCCACTTTTAGGTGCCGAACCTCACACCTTCTTGGATTGTTGTAGGAGGGTTTAAAACTGCCAACTGCCTGAGGGCTGTAGTGCTCCAAAAAGCCCTACCACCCTTTTCCCCCATTCCTACATCCAAATCCCAGCTATAATACGCTAAAACCTAAAGCCCTATCAAAACCCACAAAAACCCAAACATGGCCCCAAATTAAGAATAAACGAATCAAACATTCGTTTATCGCTTAACATTTGCCGCCACGGCATAATTTAATCTAAAACCCAAATTAAAATCAAATTCGCAATAAACGAATCTAATATTCGTTTATTGTTCTACATTCGCCCCACGGCATCAACGAAAACCAAAATTCAGAGATCATTGTCTCCATCTGAAAAAATTCCACTAGGATAAACAAATACAAAACTAAAAGCAGATATATATCCACATCTGCGCAATAGTTTCGTAAGAATTCAAGAAATTGAATTCTTATCTTAAGTAAACTCAGGATACAAAATCTCGATTTGTTTTCCTTTATAAAGGAGTGGTTAAGTGATCTCCGGGCCGCAGTATCTTAATCCTCGTGCCACAGAGCAGTAATTCTCAAATTTAAATTTTACATATCCCTCTTGCCTTGGAGGCATTGTTCCCAGGAAAATCAATAATAAACCTAAACTAAAATTAAAACCAAAACTTTTTTTAATATTTTGGAAATTGTGCGTCGTCCTCAATGTTGGCTGATTCTTTTGTGTACCAGGACGGCCCCCAAAAATTGGTGTCAAGACCGAAATTTTAACCCGTATAGCGTCCACGATTACGGACATCAACCAAAGGTACTAAGGTTGCAGGGTACAGGGACACTATTCCCAAAGTGACGTCCCACGAACTATCAGGACGTTGCTCTTCCCTCTGGGTCAGAGGAAGCACGGCAACGGCCCCTTTGTAGGTCGATTTTTCTCAGGAACAATATACTAAAGAGATTAAAAGTCCTTTCAAGGACTAGGAGACGCTTCCTGAAAATAAAAACCCCTACAAGAAGCACAACAGGGTCACGGTGTTTTTTTTTTTACAAATCTTTTCAACTAGGTTACGAGGAGAGGTATCTGCGTTGTTCGCGTCCACCCCATTCTCATCCTTTTAGGAAGCCGAGGATTCGCCAAGGAAAGTTTATTTGTTACCATCAGGACCTGGTAAATAAACTACTGACCACCCGGGGGAACCCAGCCGAAGCAGTCATCTTATTCCAAATACGTTTAAAGCAAATTTTAGAAAGATGCAAACTAGCGGCGGAGCAGAAATATGGATCCGCGTTCGCTAAGGGTGTAAAAGCACAACTGGAGGACTTTACCAGGAATGTGTGAAAACAGGGTAAATGCATACCATCGACAAATTTTATTGATGATGGGTGATACAAATGACGTTGGAGTTGCAACAAATACAACAACCTCAACTGCCATTAACCCCTTCGCAGATTACAATAAACCCCCCGTTCGTATTTGCACCAGCACCACTCCCACAAACAAATAATCAAATTTCACGTACTGAGTTAAGGCTAACAGTCGCACAAACAATGCCAAACATTCTAGATGTGGAATTGATACCACACCTACAATCCATTATACAGTAGACTCTGCATCAACTGGAACCGACACCACAAGCCGAGCAAACCTACAGAAGGACTGAGAAGTAAGCAGATCCTCCCAGCAGTTACTGATGCTGGATGGCCTTATCAGCAATATAACCTGCAGTTACCGCCATAAAAAGGGGCATATCTATGAAGATTGTGTAAAAAGAAGAAACACTGCCAGCAAGTAAATCATCATCATCATCATCATCATCGGCACTACAACCGAGGGCCGGTCTTGGCCTTATATAGTAAGTCCTGAGGCTTGTTAGATTTTCCATAATGATTTGTTTTTTCCGGGCAAGGTCATTAGTCTTGCGCCAGAGGCTCCCCGACGGGGAAACGAACCCCGCTCCCCACTATACTATCGAGGAGCCCAGCAAGTAAATCACATCTGCGATTACTGGCGATTAAAGAGATAAAAACACTCAGAAAGTCGAGACAAACTAAGCAAGGACGATAATAAGGACCTGTTACGACGATAGTGAAGAACGTGTGATTCGATCTGACGCTATGGCGGTTAGAATCACAAAAAAATGTAACCAATGCTCAATACATCAGGCCACTGCCGCGTGTATGAATTCGATTTCTAAACTCAGTACACTCAACTGATGTGGAATTGTTACGTTATCGCTATGGTATACGGCTCTGATGCTTTTTCTTATTCGATTTTCTTTCCGTGTTCTTCACTATTTGTTTGTGTATTGTGTATGTATCTGTTAGAAATGCCACAGACCTCTATAAAAATCGACGAATCTGCCACATACGGCAAGTTTGCGACATCTGTGGCCAAGAAGGTCACATTCTAAGGTCCTGTCAGTAAAACCTGAAATGGGAGACGCGAAGCCAATGTCATTCCACACCAATTTCTCCCCCTAAGGATCAACAAGAAACAGACCAAAACACTCGGTGGCAAAACGGAGCTTCCATATTAGAACCCCATGCTCGCCAATAAACCAGCGTCCCAACTGTCCAGCTACCAATAGATGTAGGTGTTAATAAAAACACAACTAGTAATGGACACCCTGAGGTAAGTCTGATCAACAAGAGTAGCATCAGCGGATTAGACGCTAAAATCGGCGAGAAACTTTCACGTTATAGACGGCGTTTGGAAGTATCAGAACCGTGGGAAGTTGCCAGGTGAACTTCTAACTGAAAGGTAGATCTAAACTCCCATGCAAATCTCTACTAGTGAGCAGTACGAGTATGATCGTGTCACAAGGGCTAACTGTGCTTCCTTTACACTAAAGGGAAGAGTTGGTTCGCGGACAACTATACTTAAAAGGAAAGGCCTTCTGTTTTTTTACACAAACGCGCGCACAAACGGGGTTTTTGGAGTGCCCTTAAATGACGGGGCACAATGCGAGTGAAAGGAGAGGAAGTGGATAAGGAAAGGAGGTATCGATGTACTTTGGTCTTAAATGCCTGGACATTACAACGACGAGGAGACACATAATCAGGCAGAGTATTCCACATTCGTGTGGTTCGGTTAACGAATGACTCTCTATGTTTATTTGTGCGCTTGAAGTTGACTTTCTACGTGAATTGATGCGCATTCTCAGATTGACGGGTATCGCGGGAAAATGTCTGAGAAGGCGGAACACATTCAGCAAGTTCAGCCGAGTAACGATCTATAGAAAAGAGATAGGGTGGTTCTTTTCAGATGCTACATAACCATTTACTAATGATTGGCAAGGACATTGATTGATTCTCGATTTTTATATCTGTTCCTTCAATTTTTCATTAAGATTTAAAATACGATTCAATTGATTTACTGTGCACAGGTTCCAACTTCCAAAACACCGAACCGAATACATGGAAGTTTCGGAATACAAGTAAAACCGATTAGGATAATAACTTACTTGACAAAGATGGCTTCACACTAATAGAAGTCGACCATTACATTAATGACTTATACTCCCAACATCACGGATAGGAAAGGTGTTTCGCCTCATTTACCGCGTACAGCTTTATCAGTCATTCGAAAGTACTTACACGAGCTAAAACCCACTGAAAAGGAAAATAATAATTCACTCTGGCAATTATCGAACACCGTCAACTCAATTTGGGAAACAATCTCCAGAGTGAAAGTAATGGCGAACGCTGATGAAAACGAAAACAAGATTTTTGTAGCAACTGGCAAAGGACAATGGGACTAATAAATGTTTAACGCTTACTTTAGTTTCTCGATTGACTGGTGTACTGGAGGGAGTTGAAATTTAAGACGCTTTTGGAGTAAACGAAGAGGAAGCCACCGAAATTCTCTGTCCTAGTCAAAATACAATAAACTTGACATTTATTGGAAAAGTTGGATGCCCTAAGCTGTAGTGACGTTGTAAGCCGTGTAGCCGGGAGATTAAAATTATGTAGTGGGTTCCCGAAGTGTGGAGAAAGAACACTGACAAAGTAAAACAATTTCAATGTTTCCCTCCGTGACCTTATTACGTTGTAATAAATTATAAGGATCTTGATTTGTGAGTAACTAGGGTTCATCTTTAACGACTGGTCGCTGAGGTGTTTTTAGGCTTGCTCATGCATAGACAAATTTAAAGACATAAAACATTGTGCGTTTTGAATTCACGATGTTTATCTCTCTTGAAATGCCTTCAGGACCATATTTCAAAAACCTTCTGTACATTCTAATGCATTTGAGTGTCAAATTTAGATTTTATACCTTTTTGTTTTTTTTGTTTTAGTCCATAAAACAGCGATGTTAATGCGACAAGGGTAAGTATAAATGGAGTGAGATATATCTGGCAGATTCCATTAGCAGTACCGTAATGGATTTAGGTATACAAGTAGATGGGTGGATACGTAAATTTCACGTTTTCAATGATTGAATGAAAATTCCAATTAAAAGTAGAATTACGAGGGCGATTCACTTAGTCTTTGGCGGACTTGTCGTCGAAGTGTTCCGCCGAACACTGGCCACGCACCAAAAGGAACACCTGGAACGCGGGGCAAATTCAATGGCAGACAATAAAACACCAAAAGAATTATCTTTATTTTTGAATGTTTTTTATTTTCGTTTTAGAGTTCGGTCTCCACTTGCGTCTAGGACACACTTTTGATTTTTTTACTTATCTTAGGTTGCACCGTTTCGAAACTGCCTTGAACCACACGTTCGACGTTATTTCTTTCTTTTTTATTTTCGCGATATCTCAGCGCGGATCGACCTCCTCGGTGGGGTTCTCAGACTCCTGCTCGAAGTAGACTAAATTCCAATTCCCCATCGGCAAGGGAAATCTGCCCAGCGCATCTCTGCACAGAACTTCCCATCATATCTGCTAACAGAATTTTCCGTAGTATCTGTTAACAGCATTTATCTGAAAAGGAGAATTTCCCATAGTATCTGAAAAGGAGAAATCTTTCCTCATGATCATCAGCATCATTAGCTGTTGGTTATCGGAATCTTGTTCCTTTGTGTTACGATCGCATGCCGCCGCTTATTCTCCGATCTTTTCCTTAGGATTTTCTTATACCGCACATCTGGCCTGAGAAGCAAAGGTTCTCATGCTATTCAGATGGGTACAAAGGACTATGGGATGTAATGCTTTATTTGTACTTCCACTCATAAACATCTATCGCGGGCAGGGCTGAGTTTATGGCGGCCGCAGCGCAACGATATGCCTTGTTTGCACAAGTTTGCCTTTAGCGTTAGGGTCATGCCAGTGATTTGGGTGTTAATTTCCATAAGCTAACAGAATAGGCATCCGTTGTTCGGTTTATTTGCCGACAATGGGATTTCATGGGAAACAACGCGTTGATGCTTAGGATGGGTGAGTGGCGTTTCCCTGCATGGCGCATTTGCTTAGATGCGATGCTTTCCTGCCTTTTGGAATTGGGTTGAATACAATGCATGGATGCGTTGAACTCGATATTGGGAGCTTTTGAACGTTTAGTTCCTTGCTTTCTGATATCGGTTCAACGACGCTACATGTCCCATAACTTTTTGTTTCAGGTGTGGTTACTGACTATTGGGACACGTGTCTGTGGGTACGTGTGCTGAAAAAGGTGATTAAAGTTCCTTGGTGGAAAGGATACCTCAACCTGTAGTGCATTGTATGGTTCGTAGAACCGCTACAAGTCCTTAGAACACCCAAGAGATGGCGCTCGTAGTATGGAAAGTGGTTTAGTTTTTAGTAAGCACGTTACTCATTCAGTGCACAATTACACGAAGAAATATGGTGTGCACGAAATCTTGATCAGTAATCCAAGAGAGAATAAACGCAATTGTGTGGTCGGCTCTGATGCTGTTGGGGCACTTTTCTGTCGGAATCTTGACAATTTTCTGCGTCTATACTTTACTTTGGAGGAAACATTGATATATAACTACAGATATAAGAAAATAATTATAAGAACAAAGAATCGGTGGCCAACGTAATGGAAACAGTATTGTAGGAAGCGAAAACGTTTATGTTTTTACTCAGAAAAAGGAAACACAATAACTGGGAAGTATTATTCGCCATTATTCCACAAAAGAAACCAAGAAAAAAAGTGTCTTATCTTTTCCTTTTAAAGACTTATTGAACGATACTCGCAATTCTAGTGCCAAAAATTGATAGTTCTTTGACTTCTACAACGCAAGTGCCATTATCGATGTATGCATTTATATTAGAGGACGTATTTGGGTTTTCAACTTACTGAATTCTATTTGGTTAGATAATCCCTACGGGTATACCTGGTTGAGTCGGAATTCAATGAGATGAGAACATCATGCTGGATGATAATGAAATTCGTTCGAGTGTATATGAAAAACCCAGAGTGCCTTCATCAATAAACGAGTGAATTGTGTTGTGTGTCATGGACAATAGATCGTTTATAAAGAGAGGAAGACAGAGGATGAGAATACTGGGGAACACCAGCATTAATTCGATGTAAGACAGGTTTGATACCATCAGAATCATTTCAATTGATGGACTGCAGAAGTGGTCTCCGATATATTGATTCAGTGTATCAACTCCATAAAAATACAATTTCAAGGGTGGCAGCCAAATTCTGTCGAGTGATTTTGAGATATCCGGTGTGAGAACCACGCTTTTCTCGAAATAGTGGGTGGAGTGGCTTCACTTGTCAATAAGCTTTGCCATCAGATCTCCTGTCGAGCTGTTGCTACGAAACCCATATTAGCAATCGAAAGTTGCCTGATAATCAGTGATTCCATAATCTTCAACAGAATAGAAATGGAACGAGGGCAATAGAAAGAGGGATACGATTTGCCACCCCTCTTGGAAAGTAGTTGATAATTCGCTAATGTTCATCTAATTTGGAAATGTTCATTTCAATACGGCGGATGAAATAACTTCAGCCGCGGAGATCTCTACAAAAGAGGAGCCACACAAGATCTATGGGAGCGGGAGATGTGGTGCCGGCGTACGGCACAGGGTTCGCTCTGTTCTCTGCTCCGGTCCCCATTCCTCTGCCGCCGTACCTGTCCACAACGAAGAGAATGGAGGGGGCAACGCCCAGGACGCTGCTACACGGCGAGTAAGCGAAACCGCGGGAATAAAACACACAGGTGTAGTTGGTTTACGAGTTGTTTTAATTGTTCACTTAGTTTTATTTACAAGGAGTCTAGTTGCCCGCGTTCCACGACGCTGCTTATTGTTCCTGTTGTGCGCTACCTCTACGCTTAACGATAATCGCGGATTCCTGAACCTTAAGACGCCCGGCTAAACGACTCCCACCTTAGGGATAAAGAACCCGACACACGACTAGATGATTTCCGTTTAGAAATCCGGGCCCCGGCAAAGACAGGGCGAGCTGGGTTACACACTCGGGGCTTCGCGCACCTCCAAGCGCACATTGCGTTGGGCTGAACCTCAATCTGATGTGCGCGCGCTGGTAGTTGAATGACGACTGACTAATAAGGGAAAGAATCTATTCATCGTGTCGTGGCGGTTGAGTCATAGCTAAAATCGACTCGCCGCCATTTACTAGGAACTTTGAAAAGAGTTGCTATGCCTGTATAGGGAGTTTGTTTCCGGGAATTCCTACCATACTGGCTGGGCTACATTCCTCGGTTCTATGTGTACCGAGAAATCGGTTTTGGGAACACGAGCAAGTATGGGCATGAGTTTTCGGGGGAAATTGGAATTGCTTGGGTGCAGGCGAGGGATATAATTTAGATAGAGAATTAACCGAAGCAATTTCGGGAAAATATATGCGGCTTGGTGTAGTTGGTGGTGATGATTAATATTCCATTGTAGGTTTGAATATGCGTTTTATTGCAGCATATGAATTTCCGGGGAAATTAAGATTGCTTGGTCGCAAGGTAGGAATATGACTTAAATAGAGAATTGACCGAAGCGGTTTTGGGAAAAATTATATGTGGGGTGATGTAATTGAGGGAGATGAATTAGAATGTATTCTATTGAATTGTATTCTGTTGGGAGTTTTGGGAAATGCCTTTCATTGCAGATTGGGAGATGGATTCTTGCCAGTTCGGGATGGATGCGCTTGCAGATTGGGATGTGTTTTGCATGTTTTGAAATGGGTTACAGGTTAGCTTAGGGTGACGGGCTGTTAGCGGTCAAGATTGGTTGGCATTGTGGGTTGGTTCTCCATGTGGTATAGAGAACCCCCACAGATCTTCTTTCCAATACGATTAAGGAATATGGTGCCAACGTACTACTCATCAATGAGCAGTATAGAATGCCTGGCACTGCAACTTTACATGGGAACAAGACAGCCGCTGGGATCAGGGTAGTATAAAATTTAGATTAAGTTAAAAAAAAAATGGGCACAACGTTTTTCTAATTTTTCTTTGTATAACAAATATCCACAATTGAAGTCACAAACAAAGTTCTGTCGCCGAAAGGCAAACTACACAATAGTCATATAATGTTTAGCTTAGAGCGCCTGCGTAGGACCGGTAAGTTATAATATAAGATAATTAAGCATTTTTTGTTTAGAATATAATTAGAATCTAAGAAAGAACGGAAATGAAAATGTTTGGAAAAAAAAGAACAGCGGCCATCTGGACAACTGGAAATTTCTCCATAGAACACAAAAGTGCCCAGTGTCAGGAAGGATTCGCTTAGGCTAAGATCAGAGGAATTCATTTATATTGTTGTTACGCTCCACCAAGATGGGAAATAGAAGAATTCAAATGTTTTTTGGACGTAGCAAAAAAAAAAAAAGAACTAGAGCTAAGAGCCCCTTATAATTGCTGGAGATTTTAACGCTTGGGCGGTAGAATGGTGAAGTGCCAAGACCAATAGCATTGAGTGGTACCATATGAAATGTCCGATTATCAGTCAGTTGGAAATAAGTAGTTCTCAAGTGAACATTTGTGTCAGAACGTTAAGTTTTTTACTTTTTTTTTTATATAGTAAAGTGGTACGTGTGCTTGACGTGTGAGAGGCTTGAGAATTTTAAGGTTCGTTACAAGTATGGATATTTTTTTTCTATAAATTGCTTACCATGCTGTCGGCAGTTCAAATTCGAACCCTGTTCCTTTATAAATTTAAAATGGGACATAGTGCGTCATTGAGAACGAAAAACATTAATGGCGCATTTGATGATGAGGTAAACGCACGCACTATACGACGTTGGTTTGGAAAGTTCCGCTCGGAGATTTCAGCCTCGAAAATGAACCACATGGAAAGCCGGGAAAAGAAATATTTGACCTTGTATCACGTTAGAAGAATGTCATAGATGCCAACGGAACCTATTTTGATTGCATAAACATTTACAGAAGAATAGCATTGGCTTTTACATTTTTTTTTACTATAAAATCGGACATTTCATGTGGTACATCCCAATAGAAGCTAGCCACTACTCGAAGCGTTTGCTTCGAAGATCCGCTGTTATGGAATATCATGTATGGTGTTTGGATTGGTTTCTGTAGGAAGGTGAAAATCTTCAAAATATACATATAGACCGATTCGCATGTCGGATTTTCATCGACTAAAGCCACCTTCCGCCAGAACATATTACCGTCGTTCCCCGCGGAACTTTGATTTTAGTTATTCCATCGCGGGGAGGGACGGAGTTTATCTGTTACTCCGTTCGTGATGTCGCAACTACCGCATTATGTCACGTAGAATATCATTTTTTCCGGATCGGGCTTGTTTTGAACCTAACTTGTATTTCTCTTACTTCTATCGGACTGACTGTTCGTTCTATATGCTTCTCCAATATCATTCGTCCGATTTTTTTGTTTTTGTTTTTTACCCACATTTATTTAACAAATTAATTACATATTTTACTTAAGATTAAATGTTAACTTCTATTTTACAAATATCATTCTCACATTAACTTACTTGCTCTTCGCAAGCACTCTAAATTATACATTATTATTTTTCTATCATTCGTCCGGTCTTTACTCTCACACACTCTGTGAGTACGTGCTCTGCATTTTCGATGTTGCTTTCTTAGTACAAGCATCATGGATGATTGAGATGCTTATGCGTAAATATTGCCGAAAGTATCTGTGGCGGTCCTGCGAACTTCACAAGTCACTGTGGGGTTAAATACCTTTCCGCCTAGCTAAAGGGCCATACATACTGGTGTCCTCAACCACACGTATCCACAAACATGTGGGCCCAATTCGTCTACCGATTCCTCATGTCTGCACGGTTATTGAAGGTGTTATGGGGTACACGCTCGAATCCTCATCCAAAATTCTCAAAAATCAACCGCTCTACCTCTCTATTTATAATTGCCCCAAGTGATTAATTTGCATAAACTACTTTATGCAAATTTACATAAAAACTACTTGGCAATAATCAAATGAGAAAATTGGCGAAAAAAAAACGTCAAAAAACTTAAGAAAAGTTTTCAATTAGAAAAACTCCCAGATTGCGAATGGACCCATTAAACTCCGATTATAAAAAAAGAACTTAAGCCCGATATTACGAACATAGTAAATTAATAAAGCCCTGTAACGTCGAAGATATAGTGAACGGTCACAACGGATACAAGGCCCCGTGTCGCGTGTGTAATCAACGTGTATAACCCTGAGATCTCCACCAGAGAACGGTCACACAGAAACAACAATTACCAGAGGAAATCAAGAATCCTACACCCCCTGCAACTGCGAAAGCTGCTACGTCGGCGGAGAAGCGGCCCGCTGGCCATTACCACGTAAGTCAAGTTAACTAAACATTTAATAAATCTTAAATACACATATTCTACCTGTAATTAAGAATTATTAAATGTTATAACCTTGGCACATAAGAAAGGGCACTACACTGAAAACGAAGTTGTTTGGCAACCCTTTAGATGGGTAAACACAAGTGGCCCGACGTGACAGCGCCAGACGCCGACAGCCATCAAAATTCGCATGCGGTAAAAATACGGCCAAGAAATAAACAATATTTATGATCTTCTCTTGAGCTAACCGCAATTTGGTTTCGCCTTATCGAAAGGACTATTATGGGAACAGAAGGGAAATAATAGACGAATAATATTCCTACAAGGAGATAAAAATCTTGTACAAATATCGCAGCCGAAGATAACGACATCCAGCGAGGAAATCACCAAGGCCATAAACCACAGGCAGATAAATTAAATAAAGGGATATCCCAGATGTGTGGAAAGCCTAACGATCCTCGGCGTATCCTCGGTCACATGGACAACAGCGTTCGCGACTGTGTGTGTGCGGGTGCATCCACACAGTATCTTTACGAACGAAGTGTAATCGTAGAACAATATAGGACGCAATCTCCTGGAAAGGAGAAATCCCTTGGAAAAGAGGGGACACCAAGGGAAGATGGCTTTAAGAGAATAGAAAGAACAACCGGGTGAGTTTCCTTTTCTTGAGGACAATTTTAATTAGTCAGTCCAGAGATAACATTCGCCGCGTGAGGATCCGCGCCAGTACAAGAAAACGGTCAATAGTGTGTCGTCGGCGAGAGTGTTCAAAAAAAAAAAAAAAAGAAAAAAGAAAAGTTAAATAAAATTAAAATCCAAGAAAACAAATTAAAGGTGACTTTTATTTTGTGGGTAGTGTTCGGCGGCACACATCGATTTAAAACCGCGAAACATCCATCTCCTGATATCAGCTGGGTCAGGTGGTAGTTCAGCTCGACATGTTTTTTACTTTTCACCCATGTTTCTACATCAGGTATCATGGTGTGGGTCCATCTTCCTTTAGCGGAAGAATTCCACCTTCTTTGTCATTCTCTTAGGCTTGAGAGCTCTAATTGCGATCGCATTCGCCGGCGACTCTCTTGTGAGACTGTAGCGACTCTAACAGATACATACACAATTCACAAGCAAAATAGTGAAGAAGCACCGAACGAAAAATCGAATAAAAAAATACATCAGAACCGTATACCTTAGCGGATAACATAACAATTCACATCAGTGGAGTATAGTCGAGTTTTAAAATCAAATTCTAAAACACGGTCTGTAGCCTGATGGGTAACGCTTAGGTAAATTTTTTTTCGTGATTCGAGCTGTCAGTTCGAATCACACGATCTTCTTCACTATTATTTCAAACGCTATAATTGGTGACTACGACGTGATCTGTTGTACACACAGCATACACTTCTCATAGTAAAGCAGAACTTCACACACTGTCACGACTCCGCATAGAGCACAGTCTCCGACGTTTTCTCGTTTCTCTCGTTCGTTCGTCGTCCGCATACGAATCTGATCGTAAGGAAGTTACTACGGAGGGAGTGGTGTAGCGACTCTAACAGATACACACACAATTCACAAGCAAAATAGTAAAGAAGCACCGAACGAAAAATCGAATAAGAAAATACATCAGAACCGTATACCTTGGCGGATAACATAACAATTCACATCAGTGGAGTATAGTCGAGTTTTAAAATCAAATTCTAAAACACGGTCAGTAGCCTGATGGGTAACGCTTAGGTAACATTTTTTTCGTGATTCGAGCTGTCATAGCGTCAGTTTGAATCACACGATCTTCTTCACTATTATTTCAAACGCTATAATTGGTGACTACGACGTGATCTGTTGTACACACAGCATACACTTCCCATAGTAAAGCAGAACTTCACACACTGTCACGACTCCGCATAGAGCACAGTCTCCGGCGTTTTCTCGTTTCTCTCGTTCGTTCGTCGTCCGCATACGAATCTGATCGTAAGGAAGTTACTACGGAGGGAGTGGTGTAGCGACTCTAACAGATACACACACAATTCACAAGCAAAATAGTGAAGAAGCACCGAACGAAAAATCGAATAAGAAAATACATCAGAACCGTATACCTTAGCGGATAACATAACAATTCACATCAGTGGAGTATAGTCGGGTTTTAAAATCAGATTCTAAAACACGGTCTGATGTGTAACGCTTAGGTAAATTTTTTTTTCGTGATTCGAGCTGACGCTATCAGTTCGAATCACACGATCTTCTTCACTATTATTTCAAACGCTATAAGACCTCATGCTCGGAAACGGGGGATCAGAAAAGGGGGTGCGAATGGAGAGGGCACATTTTGGGAGTAGTCAGTTGTCAGGAGAAGCAAATGGTTGTTGGTTGAAACAAGTCGTCGGTTTTGAGAGTTGGTGTGGGAAAGTGAAAAAAAAAGGAAAAATACAAAAGAGGCGCGACGAGCGTTCTATAATTTTCAAAATGTAATAATAAAATAAAGAAATAAAAGAAGAAACAATTTCAAAGAAAGGATAGTCAAAAGAACTTGGCAATGTGGTTTGTGGGGGTTCTCTATATCACATGGAGAACCAAACCACAATTCCAACCAATTTTGACTGCTAACAGTGAGTCACCTAAACCCAACTCCCCCATTCAAAACTTGTAAAGAATACACTTCCCAATCCGCAACAGCACCCATCCCGAAATATGCAATAGCATACATTCCCAAACTTGCAAAAAATACACTTCCCAATCTGCAACAGCATCCATTCCCAAATCTGCAATAGCATACATTCCCAAACTTGCAAGAATTCATCTTCCAATATGCAATCGCATATATTTCCCAATCTGTAATAGACTGCATTTTTAAAACTTACAACAGAATATACCCCAAATCCTGCAACAGATTACATTTTAAATCATCTGCCACATCTACACCAAACCGCATCTAGTTTTCCCCGAAAACCATTCCGGCTCACTTCCTACTTAAACTATTTTTCCCCTTGCAACCAAGTGACATTTACTCTTCCCAAAAAACCATTTCAGTTCCCATTCTACTTAATCCATTTCCTCGCTTGCACCCGAGCAGCATTTATTTTTCCCAAAAACCATTCCAGCTCCCATTCTACTTAAACCATTTTTCTCCCTTGTAACCAAGCAGCATTTAGTTTCCCCGATAACGATTCCGGCTCCCATCCTACCTAAACCAATTGAAACAATACCAATTCTCCTTACTGGTAAGTCACCAGCACGATGCGTTGCACTCCCACGAAACAACCATCGCAACTATCAAGGCCCATGTTCCTTTGTCTAACCGACAACCCACACCCATACTTGGTTACGCCTCCGAAACCGATTTCTCAGTATACACAGCAACCAAGGAATCTAACTCAGCCTGTACGGCAAGAATTCCCTGAAACAAATTCTCTATGCACGCATAGTAACCCTTCTTCATGTTTCTAGTAAGTGGCAGTGAGCTTATTTAGCTATGGCCCCACTGCCACGACACCATGAATGGATTGTTGTCCCTTTTTTAGTCAGTCGAGAAATAGCCATCAACGCGCACCCACATGGGGTCGAAATTGAACTACCACTACGACAAGGGTCGATACCCATCCATCAAGCGGGTTATAAGCCAATCGTTGAAGCGCGAGTCAGGAGTCGAGAGCAATTGTATCACGAGTGAAAGAACGTTACCACATACGTTAAATTCAACTTAGAACAAAGACAGTTAAGATTGCTAACCTGTGTTTAATTCGTTAAGACGAACAAGTAGAGCATCGATGGTTATTATTAAAAAAAACATTATTCAATCCTGTAACATTACCTCATACGTTAAATTAAATTTAGAATAGAGACAGGTAGGAGTGCTAATTTGTGTTTAGTTCGTTCAAACGAATAAGTGAGCCTCGATGATTGTAAATTTAAAAAAAGAACATTATACAACCACTTGGGACGCCGTCGCCGTTGTAGTTAATTCCAGATGACCGCAGTTGTAAAGTAGTGGGAGTTTAGTGAACCCCGCGCCCGTGCCGGCGCACAAGACTAAACCACCCCCACAGTTTTGTTTCGCTTCTGTAAATCAAAGTCAAGTGGAAAACAAGTGCCGGACAAGTTGTAGGTTCCTGAAATAAAACGTGCTGGTTTATCGACCAATTTATATTTCTATATTGCATAAAATATTGAGCTGAAAAAAACTGTAAGAACAGCATATACCATAACAGAACACACGAGGCGCCCGCCCGGTAGGAGCAACATCAAGTAAGTTGAAGAAACGGCGTCAACCAATTTTTCCACCCGTTTTCGGACATACATAAAATGTAAAACTAATTATGATCTTATGACAACACGTTCGATATTGTATGCAATATCGTGACAAGATGGAAGCAGTACTTTGAAAACCTGCTCAATGTGCGCACCCATCAACCACAAATAAACGCACCAGACGTAAATACAGCCAAGCCTCAGATCCCAGGGCCTCTTTCAACAAAGTTGTAGACGCAATAAGTCTATCGAAAAACAACAAGGCTCCCGGAGTCTACTGCATACCGGCAGAGCTTGTGAAGCATGGAGGAGAGGCAACCGCTCGAAAGATCATTCAACTGATTAAAACAATATGGGATAAGAAAGTCATTCCGGAAGAATGGAAAACCTCAATAGTCGTCCCCATTTTCAAAAAAAGGTGACAGATCTGACAGCGAAAATTACAGAGCAATATCATTGCTACCAACCACATACAAAATACTAACAAATGTCATACTGGCAAGAATCACACCGTATGCAGAAAAATATTGGGATTATACCAATGCGGATTCCGTCGAAGCCGGTCAACAAGCGACCAAATGTTCACAATAAGGCAACTACTGGAAAAGAAGTGGGAATACGGAGAGACGGTTCACAGACTGACTTCAAAAAAGCCTACGACTCAGTCGCAAGGCAAAGACTCTACCATATTGTAGTTGAGCTGGGAATCCCGAAAAAATATGCCGCTCTCGTTCAAATCTGCATGAACGAAAACAAAGGGCGAGTTAGAATAGAAAACCACCTCTCAGAACCATTTGAAATCCGAGACGAACTAAAACAGGGCGATGGCTTCTCACCATGTCTCTTTAACCATGTCCTCGAATACGTCATCGGAAAGGTACAAGACGACAACATGGCCGGATCATCCCTGAACGGGGTCACACAAGTGCTCGCATATGCGGATAACATCGCCGTTTTGGGCGATAATCTAGAAACTGTAAATAAAAACTGTGAAATCATCATGCAAGCGGCAAAAGAGGTGGGCCTAGAAATAAATGAAGACAAAACGAAACACATGATTATGGCCAGAGCAGGGGGACCTCAGAGAACACACATAAACATCAGAGGCAAGATATTCGAAAATGTCAAACAATTTAAATACCTGGGAACAATACTGACGGCCAGTAACGAAATGTCGAAAGAAATTAACAAAAGACTACACTCCGGCAACGCTAGTTGGCATGCAGTCAGTAAACTGCTGAAATATGAACTGCTATCGTGGAATATAAAACTCCATGTCTATAGAACCATAATCATGCCAATTGCTTTATACGGATGCAAAACATGGGCTCTCACAAAACGGGAAGAAAACAAATTCCGCGTATTCTAGAATAAAGTCCTAAGGGGTATCTTTGGTGGCAAATATGACGAGGAGGCAGGACAATGGAGGAAACTCCACAACCACGAATTGGAAGAGCTATACCGCAAACCTACAATAGTGAGAGTAAACAAGTCGCGGAGATTAAGATTGGCCGGACATGTGGCGCAAATGGGCAACGATATGATCGTGCGTAGAATTCTTGCCGGTAGACCAACGGGAAAGAGAGCGGCAGGACGGCCGCGACGGAGATGGGAGGACTATGTAAAGTTTGACCTCGATCAGATGATCGAACGTGGAAGGAGAGCGCACGGGACAGGGAACAATGGCGGAGTCGAGTCGGTGAGGTCATGAACTTTCGGGTTCCTACAGGCAAAAAAATAGTGATAGTGGTAATAGTTGATATTGTAGCATCGAATGAAAAATGCTGATGGAATTTATTATCCATACAATCGATAAAATTGCTCACTTTTGGGATTCTCGTCGTTATATTCGGGTTTCTGGAAAAATGTTCATTCAAATATTTGAGGAATATATCTCCAAAAAATGATGTTTCTAACATGTAACTATAATTCTTTGTTGTGGTGGTTGAGAGTAGAATTGTGGGGTAGGAAGAATGTGTGTCAGGACGGGCACTGATTCACTCCTATCCCCAACGCGTCTCAAATTGTTCACTGTCTGTTTCGCCGAATACCAGTCAACCGAGTTCACCCGCAAGCCGTTCGAAAGAGGTGTGGCGGTTCTTTAAAACCTTCCTAAAGAACCATCCATTTCTTTAAAACAACCTACTTTTCCCTCACTCCATAAACCACTATTCTTACCTGCATTCGAGCAGTGTAAGCTTTCTTTCAAATAACTTTCACCTGAACGTAAAACCCAGCAGGCATGCACATCAAACAAGTTATTTCATTCATCTTGCATGAACCGTGCCAGACAATCGGCTCGGCTTGTCAGCAATTATAAACGATAAATACTCGCTGGCCAGCGTAATTGTTGACAAAGCTGTAGCCGGTATTCTTGCTACTTTTCATGAGTGAATATTGTACCCAATCCCAAGGTTCGCTACAGTTGCGACCAATATCCTTTATCGGTTATCTACCGATCATGGGATTTGGGCGCGAATATGATTGACGTTAGACAATCATACCCATGATCATGTCTAATGATTCGTTGTTTAAACAACGACCAGCCACTGTTCTCACGCTGGCAATTCTAAACGAAATGTTTCTGCGTAGTTTACGTAAACAGAAGAAATTATTTTTGCCTGCATGCCAGCATTCCTGTGCATTATCCAATGCCTAAAATAAACATGCACCCAAATCTAGTAGCCTTTGCCGTCACAGCGAAGCATACATACATACATACACAATTCACAAGCAAAATAGTGAAGAAGCACCGAACGAAAAATCGAATAAAAAAATACATCAGAACCGTATACCTTAGCGGATAACATAACAATTCACATCAGTGGAGTATAGTCGAGTTTTAAAATCAAATTCTAAAACACGGTCTGTAGCCTGATGGGTAACGCTTAGGTAAATTTTTTTTCGTGATTCGAGCTGTCAGTTCGAATCACACGATCTTCTTCACTATTATTTCAAACGCTATAATTGGTGACTACGACGTGATCTGTTGTACACACAGCATACACTTCTCATAGTAAAGCAGAACTTCACACACTGTCACGACTCCGCATAGAGCACAGTCTCCGACGTTTTCTCGTTTCTCTCGTTCGTTCGTCGTCCGCATACGAATCTGATCGTAAGGAAGTTACTACGGAGGGAGTGGTGTAGCGACTCTAACAGATACACACACAATTCACAAGCAAAATAGTAAAGAAGCACCGAACGAAAAATCGAATAAGAAAATACATCAGAACCGTATACCTTGGCGGATAACATAACAATTCACATCAGTGGAGTATAGTCGAGTTTTAAAATCAAATTCTAAAACACGGTCAGTAGCCTGATGGGTAACGCTTAGGTAACATTTTTTTCGTGATTCGAGCTGTCATAGCGTCAGTTTGAATCACACGATCTTCTTCACTATTATTTCAAACGCTATAATTGGTGACTACGACGTGATCTGTTGTACACACAGCATACACTTCCCATAGTAAAGCAGAACTTCACACACTGTCACGACTCCGCATAGAGCACAGTCTCCGGCGTTTTCTCGTTTCTCTCGTTCGTTCGTCGTCCGCATACGAATCTGATCGTAAGGAAGTTACTACGGAGGGAGTGGTGTAGCGACTCTAACAGATACACACACAATTCACAAGCAAAATAGTGAAGAAGCACCGAACGAAAAATCGAATAAGAAAATACATCAGAACCGTATACCTTAGCGGATAACATAACAATTCACATCAGTGGAGTATAGTCGGGTTTTAAAATCAGATTCTAAAACACGGTCTGATGTGTAACGCTTAGGTAAATTTTTTTTTCGTGATTCGAGCTGACGCTATCAGTTCGAATCACACGATCTTCTTCACTATTATTTCAAACGCTATAAGACCTCATGCTCGGAAACGGGGGATCAGAAAAGGGGGTGCGAATGGAGAGGGCACATTTTGGGAGTAGTCAGTTGTCAGGAGAAGCAAATGGTTGTTGGTTGAAACAAGTCGTCGGTTTTGAGAGTTGGTGTGGGAAAGTGAAAAAAAAAGGAAAAATACAAAAGAGGCGCGACGAGCGTTCTATAATTTTCAAAATGTAATAATAAAATAAAGAAATAAAAGAAGAAACAATTTCAAAGAAAGGATAGTCAAAAGAACTTGGCAATGTGGTTTGTGGGGGTTCTCTATATCACATGGAGAACCAAACCACAATTCCAACCAATTTTGACTGCTAACAGTGAGTCACCTAAACCCAACTCCCCCATTCAAAACTTGTAAAGAATACACTTCCCAATCCGCAACAGCACCCATCCCGAAATATGCAATAGCATACATTCCCAAACTTGCAAAAAATACACTTCCCAATCTGCAACAGCATCCATTCCCAAATCTGCAATAGCATACATTCCCAAACTTGCAAGAATTCATCTTCCAATATGCAATCGCATATATTTCCCAATCTGTAATAGACTGCATTTTTAAAACTTACAACAGAATATACCCCAAATCCTGCAACAGATTACATTTTAAATCATCTGCCACATCTACACCAAACCGCATCTAGTTTTCCCCGAAAACCATTCCGGCTCACTTCCTACTTAAACTATTTTTCCCCTTGCAACCAAGTGACATTTACTCTTCCCAAAAAACCATTTCAGTTCCCATTCTACTTAATCCATTTCCTCGCTTGCACCCGAGCAGCATTTATTTTTCCCAAAAACCATTCCAGCTCCCATTCTACTTAAACCATTTTTCTCCCTTGTAACCAAGCAGCATTTAGTTTCCCCGATAACGATTCCGGCTCCCATCCTACCTAAACCAATTGAAACAATACCAATTCTCCTTACTGGTAAGTCACCAGCACGATGCGTTGCACTCCCACGAAACAACCATCGCAACTATCAAGGCCCATGTTCCTTTGTCTAACCGACAACCCACACCCATACTTGGTTACGCCTCCGAAACCGATTTCTCAGTATACACAGCAACCAAGGAATCTAACTCAGCCTGTACGGCAAGAATTCCCTGAAACAAATTCTCTATGCACGCATAGTAACCCTTCTTCATGTTTCTAGTAAGTGGCAGTGAGCTTATTTAGCTATGGCCCCACTGCCACGACACCATGAATGGATTGTTGTCCCTTTTTTAGTCAGTCGAGAAATAGCCATCAACGCGCACCCACATGGGGTCGAAATTGAACTACCACTACGACAAGGGTCGATACCCATCCATCAAGCGGGTTATAAGCCAATCGTTGAAGCGCGAGTCAGGAGTCGAGAGCAATTGTATCACGAGTGAAAGAACGTTACCACATACGTTAAATTCAACTTAGAACAAAGACAGTTAAGATTGCTAACCTGTGTTTAATTCGTTAAGACGAACAAGTAGAGCATCGATGGTTATTATTAAAAAAAACATTATTCAATCCTGTAACATTACCTCATACGTTAAATTAAATTTAGAATAGAGACAGGTAGGAGTGCTAATTTGTGTTTAGTTCGTTCAAACGAATAAGTGAGCCTCGATGATTGTAAATTTAAAAAAAGAACATTATACAACCACTTGGGACGCCGTCGCCGTTGTAGTTAATTCCAGATGACCGCAGTTGTAAAGTAGTGGGAGTTTAGTGAACCCCGCGCCCGTGCCGGCGCACAAGACTAAACCACCCCCACAGTTTTGTTTCGCTTCTGTAAATCAAAGTCAAGTGGAAAACAAGTGCCGGACAAGTTGTAGGTTCCTGAAATAAAACGTGCTGGTTTATCGACCAATTTATATTTCTATATTGCATAAAATATTGAGCTGAAAAAAACTGTAAGAACAGCATATACCATAACAGAACACACGAGGCGCCCGCCCGGTAGGAGCAACATCAAGTAAGTTGAAGAAACGGCGTCAACCAATTTTTCCACCCGTTTTCGGACATACATAAAATGTAAAACTAATTATGATCTTATGACAACACGTTCGATATTGTATGCAATATCGTGACAAGATGGAAGCAGTACTTTGAAAACCTGCTCAATGTGCGCACCCATCAACCACAAATAAACGCACCAGACGTAAATACAGCCAAGCCTCAGATCCCAGGGCCTCTTTCAACAAAGTTGTAGACGCAATAAGTCTATCGAAAAACAACAAGGCTCCCGGAGTCTACTGCATACCGGCAGAGCTTGTGAAGCATGGAGGAGAGGCAACCGCTCGAAAGATCATTCAACTGATTAAAACAATATGGGATAAGAAAGTCATTCCGGAAGAATGGAAAACCTCAATAGTCGTCCCCATTTTCAAAAAAAGGTGACAGATCTGACAGCGAAAATTACAGAGCAATATCATTGCTACCAACCACATACAAAATACTAACAAATGTCATACTGGCAAGAATCACACCGTATGCAGAAAAATATTGGGATTATACCAATGCGGATTCCGTCGAAGCCGGTCAACAAGCGACCAAATGTTCACAATAAGGCAACTACTGGAAAAGAAGTGGGAATACGGAGAGACGGTTCACAGACTGACTTCAAAAAAGCCTACGACTCAGTCGCAAGGCAAAGACTCTACCATATTGTAGTTGAGCTGGGAATCCCGAAAAAATATGCCGCTCTCGTTCAAATCTGCATGAACGAAAACAAAGGGCGAGTTAGAATAGAAAACCACCTCTCAGAACCATTTGAAATCCGAGACGAACTAAAACAGGGCGATGGCTTCTCACCATGTCTCTTTAACCATGTCCTCGAATACGTCATCGGAAAGGTACAAGACGACAACATGGCCGGATCATCCCTGAACGGGGTCACACAAGTGCTCGCATATGCGGATAACATCGCCGTTTTGGGCGATAATCTAGAAACTGTAAATAAAAACTGTGAAATCATCATGCAAGCGGCAAAAGAGGTGGGCCTAGAAATAAATGAAGACAAAACGAAACACATGATTATGGCCAGAGCAGGGGGACCTCAGAGAACACACATAAACATCAGAGGCAAGATATTCGAAAATGTCAAACAATTTAAATACCTGGGAACAATACTGACGGCCAGTAACGAAATGTCGAAAGAAATTAACAAAAGACTACACTCCGGCAACGCTAGTTGGCATGCAGTCAGTAAACTGCTGAAATATGAACTGCTATCGTGGAATATAAAACTCCATGTCTATAGAACCATAATCATGCCAATTGCTTTATACGGATGCAAAACATGGGCTCTCACAAAACGGGAAGAAAACAAATTCCGCGTATTCTAGAATAAAGTCCTAAGGGGTATCTTTGGTGGCAAATATGACGAGGAGGCAGGACAATGGAGGAAACTCCACAACCACGAATTGGAAGAGCTATACCGCAAACCTACAATAGTGAGAGTAAACAAGTCGCGGAGATTAAGATTGGCCGGACATGTGGCGCAAATGGGCAACGATATGATCGTGCGTAGAATTCTTGCCGGTAGACCAACGGGAAAGAGAGCGGCAGGACGGCCGCGACGGAGATGGGAGGACTATGTAAAGTTTGACCTCGATCAGATGATCGAACGTGGAAGGAGAGCGCACGGGACAGGGAACAATGGCGGAGTCGAGTCGGTGAGGTCATGAACTTTCGGGTTCCTACAGGCAAAAAAATAGTGATAGTGGTAATAGTTGATATTGTAGCATCGAATGAAAAATGCTGATGGAATTTATTATCCATACAATCGATAAAATTGCTCACTTTTGGGATTCTCGTCGTTATATTCGGGTTTCTGGAAAAATGTTCATTCAAATATTTGAGGAATATATCTCCAAAAAATGATGTTTCTAACATGTAACTATAATTCTTTGTTGTGGTGGTTGAGAGTAGAATTGTGGGGTAGGAAGAATGTGTGTCAGGACGGGCACTGATTCACTCCTATCCCCAACGCGTCTCAAATTGTTCACTGTCTGTTTCGCCGAATACCAGTCAACCGAGTTCACCCGCAAGCCGTTCGAAAGAGGTGTGGCGGTTCTTTAAAACCTTCCTAAAGAACCATCCATTTCTTTAAAACAACCTACTTTTCCCTCACTCCATAAACCACTATTCTTACCTGCATTCGAGCAGTGTAAGCTTTCTTTCAAATAACTTTCACCTGAACGTAAAACCCAGCAGGCATGCACATCAAACAAGTTATTTCATTCATCTTGCATGAACCGTGCCAGACAATCGGCTCGGCTTGTCAGCAATTATAAACGATAAATACTCGCTGGCCAGCGTAATTGTTGACAAAGCTGTAGCCGGTATTCTTGCTACTTTTCATGAGTGAATATTGTACCCAATCCCAAGGTTCGCTACAGTTGCGACCAATATCCTTTATCGGTTATCTACCGATCATGGGATTTGGGCGCGAATATGATTGACGTTAGACAATCATACCCATGATCATGTCTAATGATTCGTTGTTTAAACAACGACCAGCCACTGTTCTCACGCTGGCAATTCTAAACGAAATGTTTCTGCGTAGTTTACGTAAACAGAAGAAATTATTTTTGCCTGCATGCCAGCATTCCTGTGCATTATCCAATGCCTAAAATAAACATGCACCCAAATCTAGTAGCCTTTGCCGTCACAGCGAAGCTATGTTGACTTAACGTCAATCAAAAATCGGTCCCTTATCGTACGGTGGCGATACAGCCAGACCGTACACTGATCATCATATTTGACCAGCTGCATGTTTGTTTTTCCTTTCCTGCGCCCAGCGAATGATTCGGGTGTCTCTCTTGCAGAGGAAAGACATTCACCCTATCTGGGAAGATTGTTTTCCCCTGCGATGACATGCGTGGAAATTCATCGCAATCACCAGAGGCTGGGTCAACGTCGCCCAGCTCGGGGAGTCAGATTTCTATCACCACAGCGGACGGTCACACCGCTTAACGATACATTTTCGCCAGCCGCGTTACAAAGAAGTCAGGTTCTTAACACAGTCAAGATACGCGATTCCAGAGTGCGAGTTGGAGTACGGTGTTTTTTTTTTAGTCATCGAGTCACGAAATCCGTTTTGTTCTTTTTAAAGTGAACCTTCTATTAATTTTCAACGATCCTGAAGGAGTGTAGGCATCCATCGTCATAGGATAAAGTGATTAATATTGTGAACTCCCAGTTTTATGCGCATGTGCCAGTGCCATATCGTAGAGAAAAATAAAGAACACAAATAACTAAATACTTGCGCGCATTTTTATTTTTCTGCTTGCTTGAAGTTCGGTTTGTTTTTGTGGACAATTTACAGAGAAACCAATGGTAAGTGTTTGGGCGTTGAGTTGAACTAGTGTCCATGTACGGTACAATAACCAACCCCTACAGAGGAAAATAAATCACAGGTGTGGCTGGTGATCGCCGCTTTCTTTATTTTGATGTATTTTTATTTTATGTAGATTGTTCAGATTAATTTACAATTTGTAAGGAGCAGCTTAATGAAGAAATAATTATTTGTAACAAATACATAAAACCGAATACATTTTTGATCAGTTGATGAATTAAGTTGATTTTTTGTATGCACTTGTGTAGTGATTCGTTGCGAATTGTTCGTTTAATTTGATTGTTTCATATCTGACACTCCACTGACACCGAATACATTTTTGGTTGTTAATTGTTCGTTTTTACGTTTGACGGTACTTTTAAACTGCATAATGATTACAAATTCACTGAACTATTAAACACACACGAATTGTATAGGAAAATGTCTCGACTCTCTCTTTGTCTGCCGTTTGCAAAAATGGTTTTGCTGGGAATAACACAACTCGGTTGTAAAAAAAACTAAACCCCGCGGGGGTGTGGACACCCCCGGGTGTGCGCGGTGGTGTTTAAAAGAAAAACTCTGGTGATATGCGTTCGGACTGGTGGTTGAATTACGACTCTTGGTTAAACGGCTCGTGCTGAGCCAACTCGCTAATGGGGTGAGTTTCCTCGAGAGAGAAATTGTTTCTCTCGTGGTGAAAACGAGGGAAGAGGATCTCGCTGGTGAGGTCCTGTGGTGGTGTGCGTGTAGTTGATCGTGAAGATCACGCTGTCTACCCATGCAGTGAAACAAAGGATACACGAGATTGCACTGGAGGCAAAGAACAAAGAGAACTTGTATCAAGGGCATGACTGGTAATGAGGGTTCAGCTGAGTAAATACTTCGCAACTCATTAGGGATTTCGAATGCTTACGATGGAAATTTGTTTATGGCATTGTGGGGATGAGAAGTATTATGCCGGCCATGGGCACACGGTTCACTTCTTCCCCATCATCACTATCGTCCACTACGGAATTGTTCGCCGAGTAATTGGCCTGGAAGGCAAAAGAATGAGAAACTCCGTACGTCCGGAAGAAAGGAAAACACATTAAAACGCACGTGCGATTTTGTATCGGTGATTTTTATTTTGATATAAAACCGCTAAATTTACACACTCGGCAGTTAATGCCATTTACAGATGGTTTATAAATTCACACAAACTATTGTTACATTAAATATGCAAGTGTCCGCGTCCGACTTCGACTGTGGGGGTGCACTCCGGTATGCACCCCATGCTCACTCTATTAAGGGGGAAAACCAATCCGCGATGTGCAACCGTTAGTGGTTGAAATGAGACTCCGTGATTCAATCCTCGTTTGGGGGTGAGTTTGGTGGTGTGGTGAAAAGGAAATGAAATTTCCTTTGACCAGTGACCAATGGAAAGCGATTTCAGGGACGCGGTGGTGTATGTGTGTGTTCGTATACATCACCGTGTTCATCGATGCGTTTTGCCTGAAACGAGGAAAAAAAAGAACAATGGTGAAACGACCTACGGCATCTTTCGGTAATGAGGGTCAGCTGTCCAAATAACAGCCATCCATTAGATGCTAAAAGGGATTGCGATATTTCATACAAAAGAGATCGTATATCGTCTCTCTGCCGACTGGGAGAATCGGATTCTTTTGTTTTGCATATGTTTATGCTATTGAATCCAATCTGACGGCGAAACTTGGCGTCGGTGATTGTTTGAAAATTCAAACAAAGCAATATTTCCGCGAGAAGTGCTTGCAATTGAAACCATAGTTGCAAGTCTTCGGAAAGCAATTTAGACGGGTACACAATGACGGTTGTGTATACCATCTGCGTCAATTATGCATGGCATCTATGGGGACGGCTGGATCGAATTATAGTGGGAATATCTACACTAATTGGATATTCGGTTTTTGGGTCACTAATGCAGAGATGCTTGGTAATGTACGAATGCCCTTGTAGGCGCAATTCTTTTTAGGAATACTTTGTAATGCTTGTATGCATTAATGTCCTTGGAGAAGGAAATATTTTCAGGTGCCAATGCAATCGCATTGGCGGGAGACAATGGGAGTTGAGTTGCGGATATGGGGAGTTTTTCAGGTAAGTGGGCCGTGGGGTTTTGTGGAACCGCCACGGCATCTCTGCCGGCGGGAGAATCGAATTCTTTTTTGGAATTTGTTTATGCTATAGAATGCGGATTTGGCGGCTAAGCGCGAGATTGGTGATTGTTTTGTCAGTTGGACAAACCGATCATGGGTCGGGTATATAGCAGCTGAGCAAACAAGCTGCTTGGCGTTGCTTTGTCGTTGGACAAAAGGGTCGGCTGGTGATGTGCATGCGGGAATATTAAAGTGCACGTGTGGGACAGGAATTGCCGGCAAGAAGAATTGTGGGGAAGAAGTATGTACCGGCCGTGGGCACTTGGTTCCCTTCTTCCTTCAGCATTCACTCCACTGTTCACACCGCCCCGGTACCGTGGAGGGCGAGCGACCCGACCACCTTGAAGATTCAATTGCGAGTCAACGATATCTTGCTCGTTCAGAGCTCACTCGCTCATCGTGATCATGTTGGTATGTGTGCCTAGAACAAAGAAAGACATAAAGTGCATTCCTAGGATACGATTTCGGTAAAGCAAATAAAACCGAAATCGTCGGATGCATGTGCTTAGCAGCTAAACAAAGAGACCACGATGCGATGTGGAAATGTGCTAGTGAGTTTGTGGTGGTTGTAGTATTATGCCAACGTATGGCACAGGATTCACTTTAACCCACGAACAAAGAGTAAACAAATGAAACTCACCGGAGGTTCCTTTATAGATAATGTTCTTTATTTTTATTTTTTTAATAATTCATTTGGTTTACAAGCATCCTTATTTACATAGATGAACTTAAAACATACACAATATACAATTTTACACTCTAGGGATGATTTTAAATTAATGATTCTTCGTTTTATTTCGTTAGTTTTTTTATTGTTGCCGAAATACGCGACGCGACCTTTTGCCCCGGTGATTAAGATGTGACTCACTTGAATTTAGGGTGGAAATCGTGATTTCTGCTTTTACACATCGATCCGCCAATGGCAATCATGCTATCTTGTGTGTTCCCTAACTCACCCCACTCATCGAAGTAGAAACGTACTTGTGTATTCGTTCGACGTCGATGGGCGTAGCCAGGATGGAGAATTCAAAAGGGAAAGCACAATAACCCAGGGTTGATCTGGCTTAGTGTGTGTGCATCAGTGCCGCGCATGCGACTGGTCTACTGACCTAGTGATGATCTCATAGGTCATTGCACTATAGCAAGACAGAAATACGAGAGAGAGGAAAATTTAGCTGATATTATTCACCTGCAAAAAGAGATCATTGATCCCAAGCGAATGGGTGATCTGGGAAAAGTCAATAGGACGCTGCGTCGGCTGGGGATATAATCATCATCATCATCATCGGCGCTACAACCGGGACCGGTCTTGGCCTTATTTAGCAAGTCCTGAGGCTTGTTAAATTTTCCACAATGATTTTGTTTTTTCCGGGCAAGGTCATTAGTCTTGCGCCATGGGGATATAATACCATGGGGGAAATTCTGTGCAATGTTGGTAAATACCCAAGCCAATGGACGATGATGCAACCGCGTCGCTTGGTTTGACTTGGTTGTTGCTATCCAATACGAATGGAATTTTCGGTGGAAATCCCATGGTTAGAGCAATGGTGTTGCCGTATGGCGAAGATTGTAGTTAAACTCAATTATGCATTACCTGCATAGAGTAATGAGTTTAGCTATGCGTCCTTTTGACATGTTTTACAGGGAAATAACTTATAAAGGAAATGGGTAGGTATAACACGCTGAAAGCGGTCGAAATTAGGTAGGAATTGTGGGTTGTTTCTCCTATAGAATAGAGAGAACCCCACAAGTTTTAGCTAGGTTACTGGGAAATAGTGTTTATGGCATCGTTAGTAAGGGTACGTATTGAATACCTATTTGCATTGTTTATGCTTGGATTTCAATTGATGCCAAGGGACGCGGAATGCGTATTTGCTTTGGGTTGCACATTGTGCGAGTCAGGGAATTTTATTGCTGGGAGAAAAACGTCGTTAGCCAATGTATACATAAAGAAATTTATCGTATACATCAATGAAGGTGGGAATAGGCGACGCCATGATAATTACCTCTGGCTGGAATGGTTACATGATATGTGAACCGGGGTTTTTCTTTTCAGGATAATTTATGATAAGGAAAGTAAGAACTGGGATTTGTAAGCGAAGGAATGCTTGAAAAGGTAAGAATTCTCTTGCAGGTACTTTTGGGTTATAATAATTGGATCTATTTGGTGCGTGAAGCATTTAAGATGCTAATGTGAATTGCATTAGCGAAAGCTTATGCAGACTGGGTTGTGGTTATGAGGTTTTTTTCAGAAAGGCGAGCCGTGGGATCTGGCGGAACCGCCACAGAATCGATAAGATTCTTAATGGTTCACGTTGGGTGTGAATCGAAATGCTTCCAAGGAAACTGAATGCTGCTTGATTGCAGGGGAGCTGCTTGATTGCAGGGGAATTGCTTTGCAAACAGGCGGTGCCAATAAGGTTTTGATTTATGATGCCTGTATGGTGTAAAGAATTCTTTTCAGGAAATTTAGGAAATGCATTGGATGCATGAATGATGAAAGAATTCTTTACAGGTAATTTCAGATAATGCATTACATGCATTAATGTCCTTGAGAAAGGAAATGTCTGCAGGTATGTAAAGGAAGTTGGGATGTAATTGTGGGTGGTTCTTGAGTGAGGTTAAAGAACCCCGACAGAAGTATGACCACAAAGGGTTTAAATAGTGCACTGACACATTCAATGTAGCCGGGTTTTCTTTTTTTTTAAACGTTACAACAACGGTATTGAAATTTATTTGAAAACACGTTATTCGGAGATGCTGTCTCAACTGAAGAAAACTTATTAATATTACAATTTTGAAACAAATCTTTTTCCCCCAGACAAATTATCAGTAGTTTATCAGTAGCCCGTCTTAGTTAAATAATAACATTCACTATTGAAAACCCTAGTAATCAAATTTATTAATGATAACATTCTACGTAATTGCCAAAAGCATTCAAAACGGCGAAGACCATTAAATAAATCTTAAATTTTACAGGGATTTAATTGACTTGTAATGTAATTTCTTATTGCAAATCTCCCTCACGATGTAGATGTCTTGTAGTATTTTTCGTTCTCCAAAATGGCACAATAATTTCTAATCTGAGTTTTCCCTTAACGCCGAGAGAGAGAGTAGAATTCACAGATTCTGTGCTATGGGTGGTGGAATCAATTATCGTTTCATTGGGGTGAATGGAGAATAATTAAATTTGCAAACAGACAAATATTCAAATGGAGTATAATTTCCGCCACCTTTCTCTTCCAATATGGCTACGGTAATTAATAATGGTTGCAGGAGCATCAGCTATTTGAATAGATTACATTGAAATGTTGTTTACATGAAGTTTAGCTTCTTGAGTTATTATATTTATCGATGTTGTATTTCGAATTCAATAAGCTTTCGTACAATATACACATTTAATTGAAAGTTACGCATAAATATTTAATGTTCTTCGTCTGCCAGCCAAATATCGGATGTACAGTCTCCCCCAGGATATCGCATTTCATGGGGTAACGTCGGTCCATACGGCTCCTTGTCGAAGTCCACTAGGAAGTTCTCATTCAGCGTCATCCCTCCATTTACTGTATCAATATCTAGAAGAATTATTGTTCCCCCAGCACTGACCATCTTCGGATAGAACTGAAATATTTTGGGGATCGAGATCTCTCCTGATTGTTGAAATATTATTTCAAATTACTTGTTTATCCCAGACCGAAAACAACGAGCTCGAAACGTATAGACGTTTTCCATCCAATGACAATTGAAGCATTTGAGGCCCTCCTTCAAGTCGACGACTCTTGATATAACGGGGCGAAGGTTGTTCCTAGAATTATGTAGAATCATTTAGTAGTTGGAAAATATAGAAATACATTGCTTACTAGTACCTTTAACTCTTTGTCTTCAAGCACCTTCACTCCACTGTCTTTGCAAATGCAGCCGCCTACAAATACTTGAGATACCAACCTTGGGTTTTCGGTGTTGGTGATATCGTACTGACGGACATCTCCATGCAACCAATTGCTGAAGTATAAGAAACGATCGTCCAGCGAAATAATGATGTCGGACATCATACCCCCAACGTTTTCCACAGATCCAGCGCGTTCAATTTTCTTATCTGAAACATCCACTACTTTTTTGGCGACAAATTGATCGGAGTTCTGTGATTTCTTAAAGTGGTATAACTTGGAATTTAAACAGCACCCTACAAAGCCTTGGGGCTCTTTAGGGTTATGCAAGAAGCGCACTTCTAAGGGAGTAGCCCCATCCAGACCTAAGTCGATTGTTTGCGTAAGTGTTTGAGTTGACCACTTGTAGAAATTTAACCGGCATCCATATTGTGTCCAATCGTCTATATCACTATTTTTCCAGCCACTATGGAAATAAAAGCAATATATAAATTTATTTGAGTAGCTTTTAAGGATACTTAGAAATTTATAAATCAATACGGAATCCGTATACGGCGGACAGTACCTCGAATACAAAATAATTGCATTTGATGTTCATTTTTTAGAATTAAGCCTTACAGTGGTTTGTTCGACGAAATGAGGAAAATGATTCGAATCAACGCCATAAGAAAATTAGTAACAAAACTCAATACATCAGACCCCGACTGCGTGTCCATCAGGATGTTTCAACTGGCTGCTTAAGCTGTGGATTGATGCATTTTGTGTTCTGATATACGGCTCTGGTGTTTTTTCCGATTCTCTTTTTGACTGCGTGTTCGTGTGTGTCTATTGAGAGCGACATTGCCTCATTTTCGTAAGAAAATCCTTCAAAACTTATTTGTACGCCTAAAATGCCATTGTCGGATTAGCAGAGGTGCGGCTCCTGCCCATATGTGAGCTGCATACATTATAATGGAGGTGTTGACACTGGTTATGAGTTTCCTTGTGTGGAGCCGGGGTCCTCCAACATTGGGTAGCAGTCTCACTAAAACTTTGCATATTTTTGCCGTTTTTTCACTCGTTTTCCTCAGGTGTTCCTTGAAGCTCAACCTGTTGTCGCGTATAACACCAAGATATTTAATGTAGGGACTGGATCTGATTATTTGTCCTTCTATTTCCAAATCAAGGTGTTCAACTTTCTTGCGGGTGCTTATTAAAACTGCCTCCGTCTTATGTCCAGCTAGTTTCGGTCCGGCTATATCTACCCAGCATTTAATGCTCTGGATTGCTTGGGAGCAAATATTCTCCAGGTCATCTAGATGTTTAGCTACGGCCACTATTGCCAAATCATTTGCGTTTCCAATGATTCTAACATTGACCCTGAGCACACCATCATACATTATATTCCATAACAGTGGACCTAATACAGATCCCTGAGGTACACCCGCTGTTATTTGATATGCCTGTGGTCCCTCATCTGTATCATACAGCAGTCTTCTATCCGATAGATAGTTTGCTAGTATACGCACCAAGTAGGGTGAGACTTGTAGCGTAACGATCGCAATTTATGTGGAGAGTTGCGACGAGGTTTAACACATACATTTCTTTAGGAGATCTGATGACAGTAAATGTTAATATTTGTAATACTACACATTTTTATTTGGAACTTTGTTTAGTTTTGCCTTCAATCTCGCCTAGCGCCGACTAAGGCTCAGTCACATTACACCCACCCTAATTGTTAATTTTTTTACACTTATACAATAAATGTTTATACTTTTACAATAAATACATATATGGGAAGAACAGATGTTTTGAAACCAGTTAGCACTGCATTAGGCACATTTGAAAAAGTTTCGCAGGTTTCCTATCTGAATAATTATTACAAGACGGCGACACTTAATAATAGTTGATTTTTTCAGCCGGAGCGTGGAAACTGGAAGGATGAGTGCCACCGGATCGGACCAGTCGAAGACAATGCCCCTTAGCGGAGTATCACATATCTACGTTGTAGAAGATCGTTCCCTACCTGACATCCGCATTGGATGGGCTATCACACACAAGAGTTAATTTTCTGCATCTGTTGCCGTGCACACCAGAAGGGGGGAAACGGCACCCATCTAAGTCACCAGATCGCAACGTCGCTGAGTTCTTCATTCAGATAACCAGCCAGATGCAGCGACAGAAGCAGGTGCAGGCCAGCGTCATTGAAGGGATGTGAGTCTGTGTCATCTGTGCAAAGATCGATGCACGATTCGCGACGGGCGATTTTTCAAGTCTAGGGAAGGATCGCGTCGAACCGATAGACACTCGTTTAGATCTTCGAAAAGGAGAACTAAGATAGAAACCAAAATGATGAAAAACACAGTTAAAAATCACTGAGGTGAACGGAAGGATGGTACAAGCTGACTGAGGGACGAAGAACGGGCTCGGTTGAGAAGAATTTCATTATAGCGGGTCAAAAACTAAGTTTAACCAGTTTAAGTCAGCTGAGGAAAAGAAAAGGTGCCGCGCCATGCGGATGACAAAAATTCAAAACAACCATCTCGAGGCACTTGATCGAAGTCCCATACTTTAGCAATATTAGTTAAAGATGGTCGGCCTTCAGCAGTTCGGTTGAGAATTTAGAGTCCGTCATCATTCACACCTAGAACTTGGGGCGTCTGTGAATAGAGTGATAAAATGCCCAATGGAAATGCGGGAAAACCTTTGTATCTACTGTCGTGACCTTACAAGGTTATACGACTCCGTTTTTTACCCCTTACTCTTATACAATTTATTCTTATAATGTCCACGCTTACACTATTCACTCTTATACTATTTGTCCTAATATCGCTTACCCTTATACTGATCACATTTATGCTATTTAGTTGTGTACTATTTTTTCGTATGCCATTCACGTTTGTTCCATTAACTGGTACACTTTTCACTCTTGTTCTGGTAATGTACTCGTGGAGTATTAAATCGTATAGTATCCACTTTTGTGCCATTAACTCGTATATTTTCCACTCGTATATTATTCACGTTAATACTATTCGCTGTTATATTATCTGGTCTTATATTATTCGCTGTATGCTATTCACGTTTATACTATTCCCTCTTATACTGTTCGCTCTCATACTATTCCATCTTATAGTCACTCCTATACTTTTCTCTCTTATACTATTTGCCCGAATACCGTCCACTCTTATGTTGTTCACCCTTATGTTATTTACTCGTGTACCATCACGTATATATCATTAACTCGTAAACTTCTCACTCGTATACTATTCGCACTTATGCCGTTCACTTTTATACTGATCATTTACTAGTCTACTATTAACTCGTATAGTATTCATGTTAGTATACCCGTCTGTCACGTGGGAGACCGGGGTTCGATTCCCCATCGGGGAGCCTCAGGCGCAAGACTAATGACCTTGCCCGGAAAAGAATAAATCATTACGAAAAATTTAACAAGTCTCAGGACTTGCTAAATAAGGCCAAGACCGGTTCCCGGTTGTAGTGCCAATGATGATGATGCTTCATGTTTGTACCTTTAACTCGTATAATTTTTACTCTTATCCTATTCACCCCTTTACTTTTCGCTATTATACTATTCGCTCTTATACTATTCGCTCTTATATTATACAATCTTATACTATTCACTCGTATACTATTCATTTATGACATTTACTTGCTTATGAAAAAAACATGCGGAGTCTTTTTGTTTACAGACCGAACAATGTTTTTTCTCTTGGTTAGCGTCGCGCACCTGGCGACTGTCGAGAGGCAACTGATTCATATGTGTTACTAATGTTATAATTATATTGGTAAGATACTTATATCTTCGTGGTGTTATACCATTCACCCACATACTATGAACGTTCATAGTATTAGATCTTATACGGTGCAGTCTTATATCATAAACTAGTATACTGCAAACTCTTACGCCTGCAAACTCTTATACGGCAAACTCTAATACTCAAATTTCAGCACAACAATCTCCCACGAATTCTTCTACGGCAATCTATGCAAAGTCGAATACTCAAATTCCTGTGCCAAAATCCCTTATACTGCAAATTCTTATACTGCAAACGCGTATACTACAAACTCTTATACCCCGAACGTTTATAGCAAAAATTCTTACATTCTGAATTCTTATAGTACAAACTCATATACTACAAGCTCGTATAGCATTGACTCTAATATTGTGAGCTCTTATATTGCAACTAATATGCTGCAACTTATATACAGCAACTCATATACTGCAAATTATACTATTATACTGCAAACTCGTATACTACAAACGCGTATTCTACAAACTCTTATACTCCGAACGTTTATACCGAAAAATCTTACATTCTATACGCTTATAGTACTAATTCATATACTACAAGATCGTATAGCATACACTCGAATACGGTGCATCCTGTGTTTACTGTGTACTGTGTATGATTCTCTTCTACGAGTAATTCGTATACATTTACGTTTTAAAATATATTCGTTGTTGTGATATATATTTACTGTTCTACAATTTATCCTATTACCCTACTTTAATGTTATATTATATTAATGCTTCACTATTTTATTGATATGGCGCAAGGCTAAGAACCTTGCTCGGAAGAACAAATTATTATGGAAAATTTAACAAGCATCGGGACTTGCTAAATAAGGCTAAGACCGGATCCCGGATGTGGTAATGATGATGATGATGGTTTTATTGATATACGTGTATGCTAATATATTACAATTCATCGATATCTAACTCATTCGACATCGGACTGCTGAGTCGGTTTTTCGAACAATGCGTTTAACATAGTGGTTACAAGAGTTCGAAAACGCACCAGCCATTAAACGTATTCGAAGATGTCTTTAGTAATGTTGCTGCAATTACTTTCACGAACCGCATCGTTTTCCCGTGAAGTGTTTCATATTTGAGGGCAGGTCAATAAGTCTTTAGAAAATGAGTACGATTTTCTTTTATTTTCTCATTTAGCTGCCCTAATAATGATGCATAATACTGTCCAGTTATCGTCTGTCCCTTTTTTAAATAGTCAATAAAGATAATACCACGTGCATCCCAAAACACAGTTGTCATAACCTTCCCAGTTGATTTCACAATCTTTGCCTTCTTTGCAGCCCGTGCGCCTTTAACAAGCCACTGTTTTTATTGTTTTTTCATCTCAGGCCTGTGGTGGTGTATCCATGTTTCATCTACAGATACTAATCTGCGTAGAAACTCATCTGGGTTGCGACGCAAGCGTTCCAAAAGTTCTCTGCTGAGAGCAAATGCGGTACCCATCTCGCAGATATTTTTTTCATACCAAGCAAAATTGAAACGTGAAACAAATTGAAAATTAACGGATACCTGCTGAGGAATGGTGCTTACTAAAAATATACCATATCGATGCTACGAGCACCATCGTAGGCGTTTCTAAGGACTTATTGATCTACCCTCGTATCTAGTACTTCATACTTATCTCAGCAAAAGCGAACATATAGTGTGGGTCAACACTCTGAAATGGTATTAGACACAATAACTTGTATACTCGTTTTTGAGCACGTGCACAGTTTTAAATGGTATATGATATTGACAAACATCTTCTAAGACGCCATGCTATTAAAAAAAAACTTGTCAGTTTTATTTAGAGTAACATTAAAGTCATTGTTGGTCACTTCGTTTAGGAGTAAATAGAGAATAGGAGTGAATCCACTTATGACAGCATTGCCCACCGTCCTCTCTGAACGGAGCTATCATCGTAAACTGCGAAGGTGGAAGAAAACAACAAGAAAGCCTCATCTCCATTTGTTGTTAATTCGCGAATTTATTTTCCGGGAATTCAAACCTCGATCCCGGCCTTTTGGAGCCACCGGTGATCGCGCCGGTACGGTATTCCATGTGGGATGTGCGATTTCGTCCGCGCACTATTCAACGCATTCTACGTAAACTGGATTGTAGGAAGGCAACTGGCCCGAACGGAATACCAGCAACAGTCCTTAAGAACTGTTCTCCAGAACTATCGCCGCTTCTTGGCAGACTCTTCCGCTTATCGTATGCACGGAGGACCTTTCCTGCCTGCTGGAAAATCGCTAGAGTTCAGCCAATCCCAAAGAGGGGAAAAAAGTGTGTCCCACAAAATTACCGTCCTTTAGCATTACTGTCTATTTTATTTAAAGTGGTGAAAATCAATACGGATCCCGTGGTAGGCGGTCCACGGGAGACCTTTTGACACTTATAACCGATAAATGGACATCTGCGATTGAACGGCATGGTGAGTCAAGGGCGGTCGCATTGGATATCTCCAAGGCTTTTGACCGCGTCTGGCACGGGGCATTGCTGAGCAAACTTCGTTCATATGGACTTTCCCAACAGCTTTGCGACTGGACGAGGAGCTTCCTCGAGAATCGATCGATGCGGGTTGTTGTGGACGGCGAGAGTTCGGATCTGTATCCTATTAATTCGATGGTTCTAATGGCTATTAGTCTATTTACACAAGGGCATCACTCATCTAAGACTTTTATGATGCCCTCGTCCCATCTTTTCCTTTAATACCATTTCTTCGATGCATCGTCGGCTATTTATTTAGCCGCGATGCACATCCTAGACAACGAGCTATATGGTCTCTTTGTCTTTTAATTTCCCTGGATCCATTCTTCATGACCTCGAGGCATGAGCAAACAAAGACCCAATTAGCACCCAGTGAGATTCGGCTGGTTTTCTTCATCAACCGAACTTACACCGCATGGATGCACATTATGTCCTTTCTTTGTTTTAGATTCGGTCTCATGGTTTTCGCCCCATGAATGAACCAATGTTCACACATACATGTGTACCTTAATTTGAGAGAGCTGGTTTCACTGCCCGAATTTCTTTTGATAGCGAATGAATATCGCGGAGTCGTTTTTCATCACCCGTCCGAGCTGGTCGGTTGGTCCATATCCCGCTCCCCGGTACGCACGGCGACGCGAAACAAAAGTCGAGTGTGAATCCAGGTCGTAATCCGAATGTGGAATCTAACTGATAATTAAAACCGAGGTTGTATCCGAATGGAAACCTAATTTATAATTAAATCCAGGTTGTAATACGAATGTGAAATCTAATTGATAATTAAAAACGAGATTGTATCTACCGAATGTGAAACCTAATCGATGGTTAAAACTAAATCAACCTAATATTAACTAATAGTGTGTGACGCCACACTCTCATGAACCTTTTTTTGCCAACTTAAATACGTATTATGTGAATGATTTGTGTGTCAAAAGTATGAACATTGAACTCAAATTAATTAACGTAAAATTCAACATTATTTAATCAATAAAGTAACTCACTAATAAACAAACGATACAGTGAGTGTTTTTTTTTCTTGTGGTGCCAGACGTCCGGACAATCACCTTGGCATTCGTAATCACAGCGGAATTCGGCGAAACTTGTATCAGTGTACGATGGGGAAGGAAGTGAAACGAGTGCCCGTGCTTGGTACTTACTTCCGCCCCACAATAGTACGCTTGTTTCCTCCTTTTCGAGTGTTCGGCCGATTGGTGCATCTGTGGGGTTTCTTCAAGGCGCCGAAGAAACACCCATTACTTTAACCCCACCTAACCTTCCTCTACCTACAAGGTTATGGGTACTTACCTGCAATCAGGCAGCATTAAGCTACCCTTCAATAATCTTAAATACCTGTAAAGCATCCCGTGGCAAGATCATCACCGTGCCACAGCATCATCCACATCGCTGTATCCCTTAAAACATATTTGTTTCCTCTGGTCGGCACCCATGTCCATTGCCAACCATTAGGAAAACTTCCACGGTCCCCTCGTCGGCATTCATGCCAATCATTTTCACAGCAATCTCGCTGTGTTTGCTTTTCTCAAGCAACCGCTGATCCCACGATCATGACATGCAAATCGCTAGCTAATGCAGCTGCAACCAATTATCTCGGATCGGTCGCATAGGCGATAAGCCAGCAATAAATTGGATGCGATCCTGTGTGTGCATTAGCCAATCCAAACAAATGCGCATCTTAGCGCTTGCCCTTTTAGATACCATTACATATCATTTATACCGGCCCAAGGTTAATAAACTTGCCCGTAAAAATAAATTATTATGGAAAATTTAACAAGCCTCGAGACTTGCTAAATAAGGCCAAGACCGGATCCCGGTTGTAGTGCCGATGATGATGATGACATATCATTTATGATAGAAACATTTTAGGTCTATGCACGCATTGTTTGAACAGCTGCAGGTTTTCTTTCTATTCGTTCTTCAACGCGCGTTTCATTTGTCCTTCCACCCAATAGGAAAACCTTCTTTGCAATCGTAATGATATCTTTCAAGAGCTTTCCAATGGGACGTGGATCGGTTCTCATTGGTCACGGCGTGACGGAAGGATTGTTTCCCCTGCGATGGTGTGCGTCGAAATCCATCGCAAATCCCCGAGGCTGGGTCAATGTCGCCCAGCATCGAGGAGTCAGATAGTAACCACCGCGAAGCGTACACGTACCGGGGACGTGCCGTTTATCGGAGTTTAATTACAACAGCTAAGAGTGTGCACGCGTCGAAAGTAAAAATTCTACCCCCGGTCCAATTTCTCCGCGAATAATGTGAAATGGCAAAATACGAATTGTTTCTGAGATCCACGGAGTATCTACCTTGTCGAAGTCGGTGAAATTAAGAATATGTTTTGTGAGTTGGAGTATTTGAGTCAGATTGAGTGTGTTTCTAAAACCCCGAAGATCCTTGGAATGTACTGAACCGTCAAATGGGGAATCTTCGGCTTTCGACCGTGAACAAGCAGTAAATAAAAGTTAACTTATATAATACGAACCTATCCAATAGTTATACCGTAGTGAGAAATAAAAAAATAGTTTAAGTGCACGAGAACTTTGTGTTTCCAGACAATCAATTGTGAAAATAGATTCAGAAATAAAAATACAGAGTTTACCACTAAACAACACAGTGCTTTTTATTTTCTCTTTAATTTGTGGAATTGGGTGAACAGTTTTCTGCAGACAAGTGTTGGGGAATAAGCGAACCAGTGTTACGACGACACCAGATTATCTCCCCACACATCTGCGTCGCATCAGCTAAGATGTAGACAGATTGACTCTCTGAATCAGGAACTAGATAGAGTCCCGCAGTCGGGAAGGGCCAATCTCGTCGACTTCAATGCAGCGAGGACACAATATACAACATTCACAAAGAAAAGTGGATCTAGATGATGAATGGCCGCGCCCTCGAGGCTAGGGAAAGCTTGAAATTGCTCGGCGTCACGGTGTGTGGGAATGTATCATGGCATAAACACGTGTCGAGCATCGCCAGGTCACCATCAGGAAACCTGAGCTATCATTTTAGAGCCAAGAAATATTTTACTCTGGCCCAACTTTTTCTCCTATATAAATCCCAAATTAAAACAACGCTCGAATATTGATCTCATGTTTGGAGCACGGCTCCTAAACATACTCTCGACCTACTTTAGAGCATACAGAGACGAACGATCCGCCTGATCGGGGACTCGGCGCTGGCGTCGGGACGACAGTCGCTATCACATCGAAGGCGCGTAGCCGACCTCTGTCTGTTTTACAGATATTATCACGGGTACTGTTCTTCGGAGATTCGTGGTATTGTTCCACGGAATTCGGCTTATATGCGGTCCACAAGACAATCCGACGGATCGCACCCGTTTGTGGTTCATCTCCCGACGGCGCGAACATCCCTGCGTCAGAACTCGTTCCGTTACAGAGCGGGGAAGCTGTGGAATTCCTTTCCCACGCGAGTGTTCCCGGAGCGTTACAACCTGCAACTTTTCAAAAAGAACTGCAACAGTTATTTGATGGCATCTCGGGGCGCGCACTCGGAGCTATAGGTTCGCCTCTCTCGAGAGAAGTCTAATAAATAAATAAAAAATAAATAAGTTCTTACTTAAGCTATTAGAATATTAGTGATGGTGGTTATTCAGACATTATACCCATTTTTATATTTAAATTTTACAATAAACTAAAATATAATTAATTATGGAAAATAAGTAACTTTCATTTCACCGTTCGGCGGTGATGACAACAACAAACCGTCAAAATACCTTAAAAAATACGACTTACCGTCGCCATAGTTTTGGAGCACCCCACTCAGTTGCGATCATGACATCAAAGTAAGGCTGATACCAAAAATCATAGCCACACATAGCTTTGCGTTCGCCCTTAGTCCAAGTGCCTATGCAATTAAATTCTGAGTCCAAGAGTATGAAGTCTCCTTTGGCATTGCCGTCTTTGTCGCCCATGGTAGAGATCATTATGTTCCCATTCGCCAAACAATGTGATGTGTGCGGGGCGGTGACGTTGTGGGCTTTAAGAACATCACCGCTGATCTCCTTCACTATTTGGGGTTTTCGAGGATCAGCGCTAGTATCCACGATGTATATATTATCTGACATTAAACACGGCATGACCAGCTTATCGCGCTTGGGCACCTGAATGGCATTATCGTTCACACAGTGACAGCTAGAACAGGCATTCCAACCCGTATGATGAAGTTCGTTTCCCTTGCAATTGGTAAAAGTGCGGTGAATTACCTAAGGTGATGGAAAACGTTTACGTTAGGATATTAAACTATTATAAATTAGTTAGAATATTACGAAGATGCGGTCAATGTTGACTGTTGACTGTTAAAAATGTTCCGCCAAACACTGAGGGAAGAAAAACTGTTCGAAACAAACCGCCCACAAGAAGTAACCAAAACCCACGGTTGTTCTCGGTACAAATGATTTTTAGTTTTATTATTTTTATTTATTGTTCACACGAGTTTCTTCATCACCTTTAATCGGTTTTAAGTTAACTTGGGTGTAGGAGTACATTATCGATGAGGAGCGGGAGGCCAACCGACCGTCGCGATCGGTGGTTGTAATAGGACTCAGCGATAAACGGCTCGTGCAGAGCCGATTCGCTAATGGTGTGAGTTTCCCCGAGAGAGAAAGTGTTCCTCTCCACTAAGGATACGTTTTACCTACAACAAGAGAGACGTAACGTGTCTCTTTGTGGAACAGAAAACCAGATCTCGTAATGGAGATTGTGGGGTAGAAGAAGTTGGAGTGCCAGACACGGGCACTGATACACTTCCTTCCCACTTGTCACTGCTGCAAAGAAATGATCACCCGAGAGAAGAGAGGAAATAGAAACGTACTGGAATGTTATTTTGCATAAAATCCGTTTATTTTTAATTGTCTTCTTTTTTATTTTCTTGTATTTCACAATTGTTTTCGATTACTTAATTTAGGGTAATCCGTACTGAGGCGTAACTATCGTATTCTCTCGACACTGACTATGCAACGACCACGACTTGACTCTATGTTGTGTGTGTGCACACTCCGGAGGATAGATATCGACTGACTAAAATTTGCGAAATTAATTTTTGGGCCCGAGCGGCGACGTGACCTGGCGCTGTGATGATTCAATAGTGACTGATTGGAATTGATGGAAATTGGGATTTCTGCTTTTATACAACGATCAGCCAATGGTAATCATGTTCTCTTGTGCATCCTTCAATTCCCCAAGCTCATCGAGGTGGATAAGTACTTGCGTATTCGTTCGACGTCGATGGGCGTAGAAAGGATGAAGAAATCAAAAGGAAAGCACAATAACCCAGGGTTGACCTGGCTTAGTGTGTGTGTGTATTAATGCAGCGCCTGAGACTGATCCACTGACCTAGTGCGGTGATTGCGGTGTTCTCAGAGTGCATCGAACTATGGAAAGACAGAATTGTTGAGGAGAGGAAAATGTAGTTTGCGCTATTCACCTGTAAAATGAGATCGTTGATCCCAAGCGAATGGATGATCTGAAGAAAAGCCGAGGTGACGCCAAATTGGCTAGGGTAATTTATCATGAAAACCAAACTCGAATAATTTGGAATTACCCCAGCCGTTGCATGGTTATGCAACAGCGTCGTTTGATTTGACTTGTTGTTGCTAACCGACATGATGTGATTTCCGGTGGAAATCTCATGGGCTAGCAAAATGGAGTTGCCGCGTGGCAAAAGGGTAGCTAAACTCAATTATGCATTATCTGCATAGGATAATGAGTTTAGCTATGCGTGCTTTGGGAAATCAATGAGTCTCCGGTGAATATCGAACGGTGGGATGGGGGTTAGTATGACACACTGAAAGTGCTCGAAATAAGGCGGAAAGTGTGATTGGAATTATGGGTTGGTTCTCTATGTAATATAGGGAACCCCGCAAGATCATGGTAGTATGTGTGCATGGGTGATCGTGAGGATCATAATATTCAACATATGCGCGAAGGCGATGGATAAACGAAGCAAACAGGCGGTAAGGACAAATGGACCGTGAAGATCGTTGGTAGTACACATGTATGTGTGTATATGGGCTCTTTCATGGGACAAACCATGAGAACGAACCTGAAACGACGAAAAGGGCATAGGCTGTATCCATGAGATGTGAGTTCGGTAAAGCAAACAAACCGAATCTCTTTGGATGCTAATGGTTTTTGTTTGCTCATGCCGCTGCTGATGAGAAGCAGATCCCGAAATATGAGAAGACAAAGAGAACGCTTAGGCCTTTCTCTAAGATGTGCATTGCGGCTAAATAAACAGGCGGCAATGCAAAGTGGAAATGCGCTAATTGGTTTTAGCTTGATTACCGGGAAATGGTGTTTATGGCATCGCTGGTAAGGGTATTCAATTCCTATTTGCATTTGCCTGTGCAGTATTATTTAATTGATGCCTTAAGACGCGAGATGCGTATATTTGTTTTGGTCCCTTGGGTGTAGGTCGCCAGCCAATGTGTATGCATGGTGATTTATGATACATTTGGTGAGGACGGGAAATAGGCGACGCAATGTTTATGATCCCTGTTATGATGGTTACATTGTATGTAAACCAAATCATTTTGTTTTCAGGAATTCGTCTAGGGGGATTTGGTTTTGAGATTCCTGATAAGTTGGGAAAGAATTTTTACAGGGAATTTGTATGCAAAGAGATGCATGAAAGGTAAGGATTCTTTAACATGGACTTTTAGATTATAAATTTGATCTATTTGATGCGTGAAGTATTTACAGGTGCTTAATGCGATTGCATTAGAAAAAACTTATGCAGATTGGAATGAAGTTATGGGGGTTTTTCAGGTAAGTGGACCGTGGGGTTTGGCGGAACCGCTACATTCTCATCGCTTCTTCTTGAACGTGGTCACCCTGTTTGTTTAATATTCGTTGTCGATCCCGTTTGCTCGAACTTCTTGGCCCAAGCTTTGATTAAATTAACACTTGGACACCCACTTACACGGCGTACTCCACATTCAATTCTAAATAGGCGTCGTACAGTAACGTAGGAATCGTTGTTTGTGTAAAATTGTTTTACACAAAAACAACGCCGTCGTCCACGCTCACTTGTGACTAAAATTACATGAAACGGTGGACAATTCACCGCTCCCCCGCGCGCCGCACCCTCTAACGGTTTTTAAGAAATCAAGTGTTACAATTTACAAACATTTATGGCCCATCTTATACACGGGTGGATTGAAAAGTTTCATTTGACGAAAATCTCTGTCATCCGAGCGGAATTTTTAGATTAGGGAACAAAAACAAGTCGCTTGGGGCTAGATCTGGTGAGTAAGGCGGATGGTCAAGCAGTTCAAGCCGTAATTCGTGGATTTTCTCCATGGCAACCGTTGGGGTGTGAGACGGCGCGTTGTCTTGGTGAAACAGGATTTTCTTTTTCTGCAAATGTGGCAATTTTCCGCAATTTCTACCTTCAGTTGGTCAAGTAATGATGCGTTGTATGTTCCTGTAATGGTTTTTCCTTTTTTGAAGATAATCGATTAAGATAACTCCATCACTATGCAAAGGGCTCCTCGATAGTATAGTGGTTAGTATACCCGCCTGTCACCCGGGATACCGGGGTTGGATTCCCCGCCGGGGAGCCCCTGGCGCAATACTAATGACCTTGCCCAGAAAAAATAAATCATTATGGAAAATTTGACAAGCCTCAGGAGTTGCTAAATAAGGCCAAAACCGGTTCCCGGTTGTAGTGCCGATGATGATGATGATGATGGTCACTATGCAAAAAAAAAAAAAAAAACAGTCACTATCACTTTCCTAGCCGAAACAACAGTTTTTGGTTTTTTTTGGAGCCGATTCCTCCTTTGCAGTCCACTGTTTTGACTGTATTTTTGTTTCGGACATATAATAGTATATCCAAGTTTCATCGACAGTAATTAATCGGCGCCATTACTCGGATCTATTGCGCATAAACTGAGTCAACAGAGCGTTGGAAATGTTCATTCCAATATGTTTTTGGTCTAACGTAAGCAAACGCGGCATCCGCGGCGCGGACAGCTTTCTCATGGTTAAATCTTGATTTAATATGTGACTAACACGTTCTTTGAACATTTTCAAAGTCTCTGCTATCTCTCTCACTTTAATCCGGCAGTCGTCTAGCACCATTTGGTGAACTTTAACGATGTTATCGTCAGTTGTTGCAGTTTTGGACGTCTCGAATGTCTACCAAGCTCTCTCGGCCACGTTTAATTTCAGCTGCCCCACATTTCACAGTGGTAAATGATGGCGCTGAGTAGCCATACATAGAGCCCAATTCATCTTTGATTTGCGTAGGCGTTTTGCCTTTCAAAAACATAAATTTAATGACACCTCGATACTCAATCTTGTCCATTTTCACAAAAACATTCACATCGACTAACCCAAACGGCTGTCAAATAAAAAGGACGCGCCCAAAATGGCTGACATTTTGGTGGGTAACTGCCGAAAGATGAAAAACTATATTCACTAGCTTTTATTGACGAGTGCTGCTATCTTCGCGTTGAGGTCGGAAACTTTTCAGCCACCCTCGTACAAATAGAAATAACGTGTTGTCGCTAACTATGTTTAGTTTATCGCAGAGTAATAATTTGGGAAATTTTTAACTGCCTAATCATCGAGAGCTATGATCGTTCTGTCGTTTGCGGTAATATCCACGGCAAATCATCTCATACGATTTCAGATCTATGCAAAAGATTGAAGAAGTATTTTGGAGAACCCCGGTCCTTGCTGATTTAGTGATTCAAAATATTGGTATATAAGTGCTAAAACCATCCAACTTCGAAAGCAGTGGACGTCAATAAATTTGAAACCATCGGAATGTTAAACTAATATCTGGTGTGATAGAGATAAATGCTCGCTGCAAACGGTGCAATGTGCTACCGATTAATGTTCCGTGTATACAATCTTCAAGTAAACAAATTCAGCAATTTGATTGAACGAACAAACTCTTCCTAAGCTGTCAAGTTTTACGAGCAACTTTACAAAAGTAATGAGACTGACAACACTATGCACGAACCTCTTGTTACGCTGCTCCCACTAGGTAGGTTGAATCATGTCTTTGATTCAATACTAGTTTGTATTTTCTTCTGTTTTGTTTTTCTATCTGGGGCGTACATGAATAAATCAGAGGGTTTGCCGATGGGTGTAAGTACTGTGGATTTTCCAAGTGCAGCCCACACATTTGTAGGGATTGCCAGATGCACTGCACACTGCAAACGTTTAAATTCGAATGGCTTATTTATGGGACTTTTTGGGATATGTTACGTGGCCACAATACAACTTCTCCTTAAAATTTAAATTTGACTTCGATGATATTGTTCATCAGATTTTTGTTACGTACAATGGATGGTAGGGTGGGGACAAATTTGTTGTCCTCATATAAAAAGGACGGGAATGAGCGATTGCGCTCTAGTGCCAACATCTTGACAGACGTGAAGTCAGATTCCGATTGTCGCAAGATGACCAGAAGCCCGAGACAAGATGAAGTCCTTGTTCTTGTCTCGTGTAAATCGACCTCTCGGCACACTCTTTTTTTTAATAAAATCCAGTCCGAATCCTACATTCTTTTCCACGATTCATTTCTTACCTTGAGACAGCCACCGGATGCCAGCCCCCAGTCGAGGGCCATGCCAACGACGATGAGAATTGCAACGTTGCAATTTTGCCGCCAGTCACCCGGAAAACTTACGCCTAATCTGGCTGCAGCTTCACCCCAAGGTCATGGGGAAATTTTGATTCAAGGTGATGCGAATCTGATTATAGCAAATACTCGTAGCATGCATGTGCGTGTGTGGAATTTCCTCGAAGGTAATGAGTTGTTGGGTGATCATCAAGATGATGAGAATCTTTTTATTTGCTTATAGCAAATAGCATGCAGGCGCATGGGTATATATGGGACGTGGAAATGGCATTGCAAGTTTAGTTTTGGAAAATTTATGATAGGAATTTGCGTTTAGCAACAGGTAGTGTGGCGGTTCCTTCGAACGCCACTACTAACCTTACCATCATAATTCGAGAACTTCCACCAAGCTTACAAAAAAATCCTACAAAACAAGTACTATGGCGGTTTCATTCGAACGCCATTACTTACCTTGCAATTAAGCATGCCCAACCGTCCACTGCAACCGCCTGCAGGCGTTCTTCCTTTACAGGTTTTCCGACCATAATATGCATTAAATGCACTTGCGAAACCTACCTGAAAGAGAAATGCAGTTTAAGCACTCACGGCAACACCGCGAGGCACCATCAAGTTCCTAAAGCAATTCGGTTTTACCAATAAGATACCGACATAACACGAACCACCGCCGGGCGCCGTCAATATTCCTTAATGCCAAGAAGCACATGAAACATTCATTCCCCTTAAAAGCAAATCCGGTAGCATCATTTGGCAAGCGTTATAGTTAAAATATATTTGGACGCGAATATCTTCCGTCCAATACCGCCGCACACGTGCAGGAGATATTCTCTCTGTACCGTTCTGCGGCGAGCATTCGGTCGCAAGACCCATCAGCCGGAAATGTATGAACCATGCCTGGCTGTCCCAATAGTGAACCAACTCAATATAGCGTCAACGTAAAGGCAGCATCATTTACCAAACGAAGGATGTATGATCGGCGTAGATGCGGCGCACAGTCGCCAATCGCATAAACATCCAACGTCCTGCCTTAACCATATCGCACAGCTGCAACATTACGGTTGTGTTCTCACATATTGATTACGCCTTTTCCCAACTGTGTGAGGAAACAGAATTCTCAGCTGTGTAAACATACATACGAGAGTTCTACCCCTCGGACGGCCACGGTGGTAGGCGCGAGCAGCCAAAAAAGTGCTACACACAGTGGGTTAATATAAACACCATTCATGATGGCTGGCACAGTTGAAACCACTTCTAGAGATGTTTGCCTTTGTGGATTCGTTTAGCCACGGTTGAAATATTCATGGGCACACATCACAAGCAACCAAAAGGATCATCGTGTGTGTGTCTCCCGCCCTTTGTTGGGACCAATGTGTCGAAGATCTTCTGCTACTGGTCGCTGAGCGAAGGATGTAGATTGATTGTGGGGGGTTTCTCTATTCTACATGAGAAACAACCCACAATTCCAACCAACATGTCCACCTAATTTCGTCCGCTTTCAGCGCGTCATACTTACCAATTTCGTTTATATGTATTCTCCTGTAAAACATTTCAAACGGGCGTATAGCTAAACTCATCATCCTTTGCAGATAATGCATAATTGAGTTTAGCTACATAAATGTCATACGGCAACTCTATTCTTGCTAACTATGAGTTTCCCATCGGAAATCTCATAATGTCGGTTAGCAACAACATGTCTAAAAGAACGACGCTGTTGCATCATAGCAAAATAGCTGGCGAGTAACATCCGCTAGGTTTCCCTCTCATTCGTATTTCTTTCCACGGTTCAATGTGCTCCGACTACACCATAGCCGTACCAATGGGTCATCAGGTCATGTCAGTAGCTGCATCTGATACCAACACACACAACCAAAGCTACCCCGAGATCACAGCATATCATGTTTTCTATTCTCACATTCTTCATGTCCGTCAATTACCCTATTAACAAAAGTTACTCATACTTTGACGGGCATGAGGTTGAGAGAGTAGAGGCGTAGTCTCTTTTGGTTGTCCTGTGTGAAGAAAGAAATATGTATTTCAACCCTAATTCCTTCAGTGCTTATCCCATCTCAATTACGATCGGACACGCTGTCTCTCGGGCACAAACTACAAAATTAATAAAAATCAAAAGGCACCATTTCCAAAACAAAAATTACAAAATTATTTTAAATTAAAATAAATCGCGAACAAAAAGACAATAAAATTACCCAAAGTGAAATAAATTTAAATAAATAAAAAGGTGTTTTCCATTTCCTTCGGAGTAACAAGTGTCGGGGGATTTTAAGTGAATCCTGTGCCATACGTTGGCATCATACTACTACCCCCACATGATTCTTGTTCTCTATGAAAGGACAGGAGTCGAGATTTAACCGCCACCACGTACGGACGCGTTGTAGAGAGTTGATATAGTGCAAAGTATTGGGTTCGCGCCACAAGGAGTACAGTGAACTAAGCTTACATTGTATATTTGAACTAAGCTTACAGTTGATATGTGAACTAAGTTTACCTTTGTATTGTATATATCCGAAGTGTTTGCGAACTAGTGAACTAAACTTACATTTTATATTTGAACTAAGCTTACTTTATATTGTGTATATCAGAAGTGTTTTCGAACTAGTGAACCTGCGCCCTTGGGGCACATAACTAGAAAACTGGGTATACGAAAGTAATATAAAGACCCACAGTAGGCTTGTGATAAAGTTTCACAGCTACACCGAAAGAATTCCGTCGGTTGTAACAGAAAATTAATTTTAATGCTACACCGGAAGAATTTCTTTGGTATTAAAGTTGTTAAAACTTTAATGCAACTTATGTTATATTTTAATAAATTTATGACGGTGAACGTCACATATGTATGCAACACCCCTTATAGCAGCTGCTACAATTAGGTATAGCCCCACCCGATGAACGTTGTTTGTATTATGCCCGAAACCTTCATGTCGGTGCCAACAACAACTGACAGAAGTTTCATAGCAATTGGATGAACGAAGCCCGAGATAACAATGATTCGATTAGGTCAGCTGGTGCACGTTGATATTACTATGTTAATATCCTCCATACCAGTGCCAACAACAACTTATCAAAGTTTCATCACAATTGGATGAATGGTGTGCGAAAGAACATTGATTCAATACTCGTATAGCCATTGATGGTGTTATTACAGGCACCTTCACGCTAGAGAAAACAGCAACTTATCACAGGTTCATGGCAATCGGATCGGAAATAATAATTATCCGATTAGCGCCACCTGGTATACGTTGAAGTTACTTGTCAATAACCTCCACGCCAGTGCCAACAGCAGCTTATCAAAGGTTCATCACAATTGGATGAATGGTGTACGAAGGAACAATGAAAATAAAATAATAATCCTAACACCAGTCAAGACCTGAGGGCGGCCACTATTGCATGAATCACCTTCGGGGATGAATAATTATGCCGCTACGTCATCGGAAAGTACAGACAACCGGAACGATGTCTGTCTCCGTATTTATGGTTAACATTTGTCTGGTATTTTGTTCCACACCTCATTTTCGTCGATCAATAATTAATCGAACTCCATTATTTAAATTATTTAAACATAACTGTTGAAATTGGGTAAATACAAGCTTTTTTTTAATGCTTTCATGATATGGGTTTTAAGGGCACATCCTTTATATGCAGTACAGCTAATATATGTTTCGAAGGTTGATTTTTCTTCACTTCTTTATTCTATTTTCAACTACACTCACACATATTTTTCACTAAAGTCACCCAGTTCAGAGAGAATAACAGTCTGGGGCGGGATTGTCCTCTTGTCGATATCTTGAATATGAGAAATAAATATTATCAAAATCTCGCACCTTAAATTTGGAATGAGAAATCCATCGGACCTGTTTCCTCAAAAGGACTAAACTGTAGCTACAAAAACAGGCAGGAGCTCTATAGGAAAAATATTGAAGGTGAAAAAGATACGTAGATAAAGCTTTAAGGGCATTTAACAGTAAGTGCCCTTGAACGAAAGAACTTCGTCTGCAGTCAAGAGATAGGAAATAAATTGTTGCTCTTCTATAACGATAACTTATATACTTACTTTAGTGAAGGTCGGACTCTCGGGGTCTACATCAACTGTGGATAAATAATCGCCATGAGGCTCATTCACATCAGGTTGGACAGTTACAACATAAATAATTTTCTCACGTGGTCCATTTTTCATGGCATCGAGAGGAGATGCGTAACCCGGTCCACAACATCCTAAAAGAAATATTTCACTGTTGGATCAATTCATTTCATATAGATTTAGGCGTTCTATTCATAATACAAGCACTTCTGTAGTTTGATTTCAATTTGCATTAAACATTAACCCCAATCATGAATTTCGAGATTCAAGATGACATGCAATCCTACTCCAGTTTGGTAACACGGTAGTATGATACTTATTATTTGAAGTACTAAATATGAGTAAGCGTTAATAATACTGTGAATATCCTACCACTATTACAAGCCATGGAGATCAAAACGAACGTAGTATTAATTTTATTGTACGAAACTAGCTGTTAGTTTCCTGAAAAAACTAGCAGGCTTACATACATCCAGCTACGTATTTATTGCAACCCCTATTTAGAGATGCCTTCTTGTATAGTAACCTTAGCTAGTAACTCCACTATTCCACAGGCTCTTGTTTTTACATTCACCCACATAAATGGCGATTTTGAAGTACCTTTAAATATCAGAATACAGTGCAGGCGGAAAAAGAGGTAATGGGTTTACTATTTATTTTTAAGAAAAAGACAACATTTAGTTGGTATACTATTTAAAACCTTCATTTACATATTTAAAAAAGTTGTATTCAAAAAATTATAAAACTGTCAACAATTTTCTAAAATAATTTAAAATTTATTAATATAAAAAAAAAAATACGACAAAAAAACTCAACAAAAGATGTTACCTAAATATTATTAAAAAAACTGTTTTTAAAAAAATATCCATCATATATAAATATATATATATAAATATCGATCATAGATATTTTCATAGATATAGTTTTTTCAAGCGACAAATACTATTCACACTCTGCGCTCAAACAATTTTCCCCTGGCAAAAAAAAATGTTCTTGCACTCCTCCTGGAAATCTTTTTGAAATATTCAAAATCCATTTGATGGGATTCATGTAAATATAAAGCTGAGAAAGAATTCGCAACAGAACTTAAGATAATTTGTTTCAGGTGAATAATATTTTCGTTCATTAGTGTTTTGGCCGTGATAGTATTACTTATTGTGTTATCGTTAGTGTTTATCATCATCATCATCATCGGCACTACAACCGGGAACCGGTCTTGGCCTTATTTAGCAAGTCCTGGGGCTTGTAAAATTTTCCATAATGATTTATTTTTTCTGGGCAAGGTCATTAGTCTTGCGCCAGGGGCTCCCCGACGGGGAATCGAACCCCGGTCTCCCGGGTGACAGGCGGGTATACTAACCACTATACTATCGAGGAGCCCTCGTTAGTGTTTATATTGTGCCATAATAGGTATTCAGTGTGAGTTGTGGGTGACACACGGCTATGAAGAGAAGAGCTATCAAAATTCAAACGATGAAAAACTCTTATCTTATTCTGTACAGTTCAGTTTTATAATATTTTTAACTTATTTCGAAAATGAATCTATTTTAATCTTCAAATCAATCCTTAACTTAAAGTAGAAACTGTTAAAAAAATATATAAACGTAATTTCTAAATATTAGTTCATAAATAAAATATTACGCTGTAGTCTTAGATACAGTGGAATAAAAAAAACAGTGGTAACAACAAAAACATTTTTATTTGTTATTTACTTTTTATTATACTTCTCTCGGGAGAGACGAACCTATAGCGCCGACTGAGCGCCCCGAGATGCCATCAAATAACTGTTGTAGTTCTTTTTGAACAGTTGCAAGTTGTAACGCTCCGGGAACACTCGCATGGGAAGGGAGTTCCACAGCTTCCCAGCTCTGTAACGGAACGAGTTCTGATGCAGGGATGTTCGTGAGGTCGAGAGATGAACCACAAACGGGTGCGATCCGTCGGATTGTGTGGAACAATGCCAAGAATCTCCAAAGAACAGTACTCGTGATAATATCTGTAAAACAGACAGAGGTCGGCTACGCGCCTTCGATGTGATAGCGACTGTCGTCCCGACGCCAGCGCCGAGTCCCCGATCAGGTGGATCGCTCGTCTCTGTATGCTCTGAAGTAGGTCGAGGGTATGTTTAGGAGCCGAGCTCCAAACATGAGACCAATATTCGAGCGCGGGTCTAATTTGGGATTTATATAGGAGAAGAAGTTGGGCCAGAGTAAAATATTTCTTGGCTCTAAAAAGATAGCTCAGTTTTCCTGAGGCTAACCTGGCGATACTCGACACGTGTATATGCCAAGATACATTCCCACAGACCGTGACGAAGTTTGCTAAGCAATGGCCCCGTGTTAGACGCGGTCAAAAGCCTTGGGGATATCCAATGCGACCGCCCTTGACTCACCATGCCCGTTAATCGCAGATGTCCATATATCGGTTATAAGTGTCAAAAGGTCTCCCGAGGACCGCCTGCCACGGAATCCGTATTGACGATCATTCAGAAGTCCGTTGCACTCCAAATACTTAACTATCTCTGTATTGATGGCTTTTTCCATTACCTTAGATGAAATAGACAGTAATGCTTTCGGACGGTAATTTTGTGGGAGACACTTTTTTCCCGTCTTTGGGATTGGCTGAACTCAAGCAAATTTCCAGCAGGCAGGAAAGGTCCTCCGTGCATAAGATAAGCAGAAGAGTCTGCCAAGAACCGGCGAGAATTTTGGACCACAATTCTTAAGGACTATTGCTGGTATTCCGTCCGGGCCGGTTGCCTTCCTACAATCTAGTTCACGTAGAATGCGTTAAATACTGTGCGGACGAGGGAAAGAGGAGGATGCGAAGTTACCACTGACATCTCTTGCCATTGACAAGAAGGAGCGCGAACCAGTTGGGCACCGAATGGAATTATTGATCACCCTGTCGTTGTGAGCCTTCTTCGCGGCATCAATCGCCTGGTTGCACGCGTTTCTGATTCTAAAAAAATAATATAAAATTCGTTCTGTTATCATTGGTGGGATTGGAGCGCTATTGTTTAAAAGCTCTATTTTTTGCCGCTGTAATTTGCTCACATTTTTTATCAAACCAAGGTTTATCAGACGAACTTGGTTTGTTAGAATGTGGAATATACATCTCCATCCCCAAAAGAATAATCTATGTGACCGACTCCGCGGAACCGTTAACATCGGAGTTTCCGAAGCACACCTCGGACCATGGAAAGGATGCGAACAAATCTCTCAAATCGCCCTGACGACGAAAAAGAAGAATACTACGAGAACGTCGAACGGGCCCTCAATGCCTGCCCAAGATAGGATGTGAAAATAGCTCTTGGTGATTTAAATGCGAAAATAGGTCGGCAGCCGGTTTTCAGGCACTACGCAGGTTCCCATAGTTTGCATGAGAACACTTATGACAATGGAGCACGAGTCATCGAACTGGCAGCATCGAAAAACTTGGTCGTTGCAAGTACCAGGTTTCCGCGTAAAGATATCTACAAAGCCACCTGGGTATCACCTGATGGAGCCACTCGCAATCAAATTGACCACGTGTTGATTGATCGCCGTCACTCCTCGAGCTTGATGACGGTACGTACGTACCGCGGTGCCAACGTCGACTCGGATCACTATCTTGTTGGTACAGTTTTCCGAGCGCGGACTGCCTTACGGAGACGTATTGCATCCGCGAATCAGGTTCGAATCAACACGGCTGCCTTACGCAATGAGAATACCAGTAACACCGTTGGTAATGCGCTAGGACTCGCCATCGAGGAACTCGATGGAGGGAGAGTAAGTACTGGGGCCAGAATGCCGGGCGTAGAAGAGAAATGGACACGCCTTAAGAATACTGTCATTACTACTGCCAACTCCATATTAGGCAGTAGTCGTAGAGATCAGAGCCACTGGTTTGATGATGAGTGCAAACTAGCGACTGAACGTAAGAATGCTGCATACCGGGCAATGCATTAGTCTCATAGGACGCGGGTACGGAAAGAGAAATACAAAGAGCTCAGAAGATCTGAAAAAAGGCTTCACAGACAAAAGAAAAGTGCCTGGGAAAAAAACCTTCTCTGTTAAATAGAGAAAAGTAGAGAGCGAGGTCTGCACCAGGCGCGGGAGTTCTACCAAATAATCCGCAGTATGATGCGATACACACCACGCTGCACTTACTGTAAGGATAAAGAAGGTAATGTGATCACCGATCCCGAAGGCATTCTGAAGCGATGGGAAGTGCACTTCAATGAATTGCTAAATGGTCAGCTCACGGAAGAAGGGGAGGCTCCACCAATGCAAGATCAAGACGAAATGTTGCCGCCACCAAGCATTGAGGAAACATTAAAAGCCATAAGACAACTCAAATCAAATAAAGCCGCCGGAGTTGATGATATACCAGCTGGGCTGATCAAACAAGGAGGGACAGCGTTACGTCCCGGAATTCATGAGATCGTGGTGCACGTATGGGAGCAAGAGGAGATACCGGAAGATTGGCGTCGCGGTATAATTTGCCCCATACATAAGAAAGGAGATATCACACTGGGCAGCAACTGTAGGAGTAAAACATTGCTGAGTACCGCCTATAAGATACTCTCCACTATCCTACAAGATCGGATGGCCTTATACGCTAACGCCATCATTGGCCAATATCAGTGTGGCTTCATCCCAGGCAAATCACCGACTTATCAGATCTTCACCCTTAGGCAGGCGATGGAAAAATGTCAGGAATTTAAGATTCCATTATATCAAATGTTTATAGAGCTTAAGGCCGCCTACGACGTAATCATGTATTTTGTTTTGTCTTCATTTATTTCTAGGCCCACCACTTCTGCCGCTGGCATGATGACTTCACAGTTTTTACTTGCAATTTCTAGATTATCGCCCACAACGGCGATGACATTCGCATGTGCGAGCACATGTGTGACCCCGTTCAGGGATGATCCGACCACGTTGCGTCTTGTACCTTTCTGATAACATACTCGAGGACAAGGTTAAAAAGACATGGTGAGAGGCCATCGTCCTGTTTTAGTCCGTCCCGGATTTCAAATGGCCCTGAGAGGTGGTTTTCTACTCTAACTCGTCCTTTGTTTTTGTCCATGCAAATTTGGATGAGGGCGGCATAATTTTTCGGGATTCCCAGCTCAACTACAATATGGTAGAGTCTTTGCCTTGCGACTGAGTCGTAGGCTTTTTTGAAGTCAACGAACAGTTGGTAAAACGTCTCTCCATATTCCCACATCTTTTCCAGCAGTTGCCTTATTGTGAACATTTGGTCGCTTGTTAACCGGTTCCTACGGAATCCGCATTGGTAGTCTCCCAGTATTTCTTCTGCGTATGGTGTGATTCTCTCCAGTATGACATTTCTTAGCATTTTGTATGTGATTGGGAGTAATTATATTCCTCTGTAGATTTCGCAGTCAGCTCTTTTTTGAAAATGGGGACGACCATTGAGGTTTTTCATTCTTCCGGAGTGACTTGCTTATCCCATATTGTTTTGATGAGTTGGTGGATCTTTCGAGCGGCTGCCTCTCCTCCATGCTTCACAAGCTCTGTCGGTACGCAGTCGACTCTGGGAGCTTGGTTGTTTTTCAATCGATTTATTGCGTCTACAACTTCGTTGAAATAGGGCTCTGCCATCTGAGGCTCGGCTGTATGTACGTCTGGTGCGTTTGTTTGTGGATGAAGGGTCCGCACAGTGAGCAGATTTTCAAAGTACTGCTTCCACCTTGTCACGATATTGTTTGTTTCTGTGACCAAACAACCGTTTGTGTCTCGAATTATTTTGGCTCTCCCTCAGTAGCCATTTCTAATTGAATTTATGTCAGCATACATACCTCTGCAGTTTGAAGGGTTACGCCGTCGAGTGATATCCATATGGCTTTATGGATTTGCTTGTGATTGAACATCGTGCTTTTCATTACCTGATCTTTTGACGCTGCAAACGTAATAATTCGAATTCCATTATCATTTGAAACTTCGTATAGGCTTTATTTACCTATAGTTGGTTGGAAGATATCTTCCTTTCCAATTTTTGCATTGAGGTCTCCGAGGTGGATTTTAACATCCAATGATGAGATCGCATCAAATACTTTCTCTAGCGTCCGGTAGTACGTGTCCTTCGTTTCTTCGTCCGTAGATTCTGTTGCGGCGTGTACGTTTATAAATATATACTTGGACCATGGGCCCAGTATTTTTAGCACCGCCATTCGGTGCTAAAATAATTATAAATATATTATTATATATTTATATAATAATATGTTTATATAAATATAAACATATTATTATATTTTTATATTTATCCTTATACATTTTTGTAGGGGGATCGGAGCGAACACACAAGGTAAGGTCGCTGCTTTCAACCCGGCGAAGGCCAGGACGATACTTGACCCTGTTCAATCCAAGTTGATGCAGTCTCCACGTGACACCCCTGGATAGCTACTTTCGCAACCGACAAGTAGTGAAGCAATGCATGCAGCGACATCCTGACAAAGGTTCGCGCAAGGCTAATAACCTTGCCCGGAAAAACGAATTATTATGGCAAATTTAACAAGCCTCGGATATGGACCGGATACACGACGACGACCACGGAAACGAAAATGGCTAAACGATTTAAGAATTTTCTCATGGAACGTCCCATCACTACACAGAGCTCGAGCAGCGCAGCAGCTAGCCTATGCCCTGTCCGAATATAAGGCTGACATAACAGCATTACAAGAAATAAGATGGACGGAGAGTGGTGTTATTCAAAGAAACGAGTATGACATTTATTATAGCTGTCATGCAAAACACCATGTCCTCTGGGTAGGATTTCTAGTAAGCCAAAATCTGAAGCCTGCCCTCATCGGCTTTAACCCTTATGTTCATGACCAACTTTACCGACAGTAATCATTTCGCCGCAATTTCACGATTGCTCGGCCTAATAGACGAATTTCGGTCCCATGTCTTAGATCATCTCCATTCAAACGTTTCTGAATGATAATTACGTAATTTCAATGAAAATAAAAAAAATTTTTACTTTCAAATTGACAATTAAAAAAATCGAAATGGGTACCCGGGTACCCGGTCATTGACATAAGGGTTAATGCAATAAACGAAAGGCTATGCACTCTTCGCGTGCGAGACAAATTAAGAACATAAGCCTCATAAACGTCCATGCTCCCCTGACGACGAAAAAGAAGAATACTACGGACGGGCCCTCAATGCCTGCCCAGGATGCAATGCGAAAATCGTTCTTGGTGATTTGAATGCGAAAATAGGTCGGGAGCCGGTTTTCAGGCACTATGCAGGTTCCCATAATTTGCATGAGAACACTAATGACAATGGACTACGAGTCATCGAACTGGCAGCATCAAAAAGCTTGGTCGTTGCAAGTACCAGGTTTCCACATAAAGATATCCACAAAGCCACCTGGGTATCACCTGATGGCGGCACTCGCAACCAAATTGATCTCGTGCTGAGTGATCGCCGCCACTCCTCGAGCCTGATGACGGTACGAACGTACCGAGGTGCCAACATCGACTCGGATCACTATCTTGTTGGTACAGTTTTCCGAGCACGGATTGCCTTACGGAGACGTATTGCATCCGCGAATCAGGTTCGAATCAACACGGCTGCCTTACGCAATGTGAATACCAGTAACACCGTTGGTCATGCGCTAGGACTCGCCATCGAAGAGCTCGACGTAGGGAGAGTAAGTCCTGAGGCCAGAATGCCGGGCGTAGAAGAGAAATGGACACGACTTAAGAATACTGTCATTAGTACTGCCAACTCCTTCTTAGGCTGTAGTCGTAGAGATCGGAGCAACTGGTTTGATGATAAGTGCAAACTAGCGACTGAACGTAAGAATGCTGCATACCAGGCAATGCAGCAGTCTCATAGGGCGGGGGTATACGAGGAGAAATACAAAGAACTCAGAAGATCTGAAAAGAGGCTTCACAGACAAAAGAAAAGTGCTTGGGGAAAAAACATTGTCTGTCAAATAGATAAAAGTAGAGAGCGAAGACCGCACCAGGCGCGGAAGTTATACCAAATAATCCGCAGTATGACGCGGTACACACCACGCTGCACTTACTGCAAGGATAAAGAGGGTAATCTGATCACCGATCCTGAAGGCATTCTGAAGCGATAGTAAGTGCAATTCAATGAGTTGCTAAATGGTCAGCTCACAGAAGAATTGGAGGCTCCGCCAATGCTAAATCAAGACCGAATGCTGCCGCCACCAAGCGTTGAGGAAACACTAAAACCATAAAACAACTCAAATCAAATAAAGACCCCGGAGCTGATGGCATACCAGCTGAGCTAATTAAAGAAGGAGGGACAGCGTTACACCAGGCAAATCATGAGATCGTGGTGCACGTATGGGAGCAAGAGGAGATGCCGAAAAATTGGCGTCGTGGCATAATTTGTCCCATACATAAGAAGGGAGATATCACACTGTGCAGCAACTATAGGGGTATAACATTGCCGAGTACCGCGTATAAGATACTCTCCTCTATCGTACAAGATCGGACAGCCTCATACGCTAAAGCCACCATTGGTCAATATCAGTGTGGCTTCATCCCAGGCAAATCAGCGATTGATCAGATATTCACCCTTAGGCAGGCGATGGAAATATGCCTGGAATTAAGATTCCATTATATCACCTATTTATAGACTTCGTCGCCTACGACAGCATAGCCAGGGTAGAACTATATAATGCCTTGACAGAGTTCGGCATTCCAAACAAATTTATATGACTTTGCAGGTTGACCAAGACCAACGTAACTAGTCAAGTAAAAATAGCGGGATTGCTGTCCAAACCAATAAACATCTTTAATGGACTCCGACAAGGGGATGATCTGGCCTGCCTCCTCTTCAACCTGGCGTTGGAGAAAGCAATCCGTGATTCTGCCGTCACAACTAGCGGGATCATTATCACCAAGTACAGCCAGATACTTGCCTAGGCAAATGACATCGACATCATCGGTAGAACCGAATCGGCTGTACAGGATTGCTTTGTGGGGGGCGAAGTCGTGGCACCGACATGGGCGCAAAGTTCTACTCCGTCCCCACAACGTCCACTAAAGTTCCACCAAGTAAAACGCCGAAGGAAAAGAACGCAACACCGCGACGTTTGTCCACAACCGGGAGTAAGGGGAAAACACTATCCACCGAGGAAATCGAACTTCACGACAAACCGTCCACTACGAGGAAAGTAAATGAATCTCACTGTTTTAAAAGTAAATGTTCTTTTATTTTATGGACGTAGTTTAATTTTATTATTCTATTGATCCGTAAATCCTATTGTACAATTAATATCAAACAAACAAAATAATTACACCGAAGATAAAAGGACGCACAGAAACAACATATGAGACATTAAACTTATTTTGATAAAAAAACGCGCTTTCTTGACTCGACGGTATTTACGGGTCTCCGTGTGTACCGGAGAGCGGAAGTCAGTGCGACCAGCGTAGTCGGCGGATGGAAATGGACTCCACGATACAACCTTCGTTTGGGGTGAGTGTGTGATGTGGTGGTAGATATCCTCTCCACTAAGGATATGTATTTACTTACCACCAGAGAAACGTAAGGTCTCTCTTGGTGGAATAGGAAACCAGATCTCGTAATGAAGATCATGGTGGTATGTGTGTGATCGTTCAGATCCGATGTTGTTTACACGTGCTCGAAGGCAATGGAACAACGAAGCAGGCAGGCGGCAAAGACAAAGGAAGAAGCGACCAACTGCTTTGTTCGGTAATGAGAGTCATGTTTACGCTGTGCATCCTCACTACAGTAGACGTTGGAAAAAGGTGCTAATGGGATTGGTGGCAGAACCGAATCCCTTGCCTGCATTTGTATATGCAGGGTATTTAGTTGCGGCTGAAAAAGAAATTGAAGATTGTTTGTTAGGGGGAAAACCAACGATGTGTTGGAACTTATGCATGTTTACATGCTTCCTACGCATGGTTTATGGCATCTCCGACTGGTATGGGAACCGAGTTCTTGTTTATACTAGAAAATGCTAGAGGATTCGGTGCCGATGATAATGATTGGGATGCGGGAATTGTTTGTCGATTGGACAAACGCATCGCGGGTCGTATTATTGCAGCTGTAAAAACAAGCTGTTCGACATAGCATTTTAAATGATAACAAAGGATGCCGAATGATTTGGTATTCATGGTGCATATGTACATTAACGAATTATTTTTAGGAATTTTAGCTAATGCGTTGGATGCATGAAATGTCCTTGTAAAAGGAAATGTTTCAGATATGCTGGGTGGAGATTGCGGTGCAGGTGTGGGAAAGTTGAAATTTGCTTGGGAACTGAAGGTACCGAATAAGTTTTGGGATTCCTGAAAAGGTAGAAAAGAAAGCTTACAGGAAATTATATGCGAAGAGATGCATGCAAGGTAAGTTTTCTTTTACAGGGACTTTTAGATTATAAATTTGATAACTTTAATGCGTGAAGCATTTAAGGTGCTAATGCGATTGCATTCGTGAAGTTATGAGGTTGGGTGGAAGTTATGGGGGTTTTTCAGGTAAGCGAACCGTGGGGTTTGGTGGAACCGCAACACCTTCACCCGGATCGAGCAGGCGGCACAAAAACTGGGACTGCACATTAATGAGGGGAAAGGTAAGTACTTGGTGGCAACTTCTGCGAAGAGAAGACCTAACGTTGGTCAAACTATCAGGGTAGTGGAGCACGAATTTGAAGTAGTGCAATCCTTTAACTACATTGGGTCAATAGTATGAGTCGATAACAATATGGAAGAAGAAATACGCGAACGACTGATGAAATCCAACAAAGCCTACTATGGTCTATCAACGCTCTTTAAATCCCGACATTTATCCAGAACATCTAAACTACTACTGTACTACTCATGTATGGATCCGAGACCTGAGTGGTCAATAAAATAATTGTTGGCCTCGTATGTGAGGGAGGACGATTCCGGAGACGCTACAACCATGAGCTGTACGCAATCTACCTTGAAGCTATTGTTGTAAGAAAAATCAAGATCGGTAGACTCCGGTGAGCGGGATACCTAGCTCGAATGAGCGAAGAGGAGCCTATGGTGGTTATGTGTAGTTTTCTTAGCTATGTGCAGGCAGGTGCACTGGTTCTCTAAAGCCACCAAGTTAATAGTCACTGCTCCGAAACTCCCACAAATTGAAACACCGCAGTAGCGTATGCCGGGTTTACAAGAATGAATTTATTTTTACACATTTATTGCTTCTTTCTTCAATCACACTAAACTTAAATGTATAAGAGGTCTTTACTTATTCACAAAAAGGTGAGAACACGTCTTTATTTATTTCACAAAACTTAAAGATGAGACTAAGTCTTTACTTATTTCACAAAACTTAAATGCTAGACTAAGTTTTCAAATATTTCACAAAACTCAAAGATGAGACTAAGTCTTTAAATATTTCACAAAACTCAAAGATGAGACCAAGTCTTTAGATATTTCACAAGCAATGATAGGTTTTCGTTCAAGTAACGCTCCATACACAACCTTAAAACAGGACCGGCTACTACTCCAAAGATATTCAGACTGCATGTAAAGTTAACGATCCCTTGGGACGGCCCAAGAGGGATGTAAATTAACGTGAGGGCGCGACATGCCCTCACGGAATCCGAACCGAGATTAAATTATTTCATCGGAGCGATAGGATACCAAAATCCCATCATCGCTTCGATGACCATATTTTGTAATATATATCCTTTTTGCGTTAGGTTAAACTCAAAAGGGGTTGAAATACATACACGATGATTGCCTCTGCTGCTCATAGTGTGCGTCCGTAAGTATGCAAACATAGCATAAGTCCCCTTCAAAGTTCGCAGCAGGTGCGAGTATCTCAACGGCAAAAGGGTTGAAATGTTTACACGATCAGTGGCTTACGAGTAGCGTGATGCTGATCGTGTGCGTGCTGTTGGTGTATCCTCGCAGTCGAACTCTAATGGTAATTTTCCATTTGCAAATTCGATTGCTGGGGCGCCAGCCGGATGCCCTCATGTATCGGTCGCTCGATGTGGGCATGCTGTGCCAAGGCAAAATACCTTTTTCTGCAGTGTGCAGCTGGCGTACAAAATGATATCGTGTAGATATTTGCACAGGCAATATTGGTTGGTTGGTAAACCAAATTGCCTTGAAGATATTATATTAGTAGCCGCTGTAATTTCATATCAGCGAGAATTTATGTTTCATGGTTATACTTCGATTTGGCAGGTACGGTACAGAAGGCAAGTACAGGCTTTTAATGTATTTCAGGGAACTGTTACCTTTTGGTAAGTAGTGGCGTTAAATGGAACTGCCACGGTACTTGTTTCTCTTTTGCTGTATGCCCTATTTGGGGGGTTTTACTTAGGTTTATTGGAAGATTGGTTAGTGGCGTTCGAATGAACCGCCACAAGCCTGCTCGGAAAGTCCTCTGTGGCAGGATGTATGGAAGGAGGCAGCGCGGTAGACCTTGTCTGCGATGGAGGGATGGCGTAGACTAGGACGCCAAGAGCCTGGGAGTGCCAAACTGGATGACATCGGCTCGAAATCGGGATCGGTGGAGAGATTTGTTAAATAAGGCCAAGAACGGATCCGGGTTGTAGTGCGATGATGATGAACACATAACAACTTTTTCTTTAAATTATAATAATAAATTAAGTTAATGACGCACTAGCACACTGTAGTAATTCTTAAATCAAAGCATCAACATATCATACCAGCAGGTTTGTTGTGTTGTTGTGCCGGGGAGAGTATGACTTGGTCACCTTTTACGGCAACATATCTTACCGTGAGTAGATTCCAAGTCTATTTCACATAGAAAAAATTTAAGTTGATAGATTATTTATCAAATAAGCACACTACAAGGAATACAGTAGAAGTTTTTATGGGTATGTCTATTCGATCAAAAATGCGTTGTTATACACCCAATATACTTTTAATATATGTGGAATAAAGTTTTCAAAAATTGTTTTTAATAACTTGCTTCATAGTAATAATATATTGTGACGCATATGACAATCAGTACTGGAATCTTCGAGAAAGTCCGAAACAAAGTACTAGATTATTTTAGGAAGTACTGGAAAACTGGAATAGAAAAGTCGAGATTATGGAACGGACGGAAACGAAACACCGAATCAGAATGAGGGAACGGGATAAATACGTCGCACACAGACCATGGAGGAGAGTTATAAGTAAGACAGTGAAGCATGACGATAAGTGCGGAAGTAATAAGTAATGAGTAAGAAGTAGAAAGTGTTTACAAAGAAATCGTTATGTGTACGGTAAAAAGTAACGGTTGTATTACGGACTAATAAAGTGTTGTATTAATTCAAAATCGATTTAACGGCTCTTATTTATTTTAAAATAATTAATCCAGCGAACCCTAAGCTCGCTACAATTGGTGTCAGAAGTGGGATTAATTATTGGTGAAATAAATAAGTCTGTGGAAGTGTATTGTGACGATGGCAGATCGACATTCGGAGAAGAGTTCGCAGCCGTTGGACATTTCGGAGATGTTCAGGATTATGATGGCAAAATTAGACGCGCAAGCTACAGATGTTAATGCAAAATTCGACACCGTAAATTCAAAACTGGATGCGCAAGCTGCAAAATTGGATGCGCGAGCTGCCGAGGTTAATGCAAAATTGGATGCCCAAAGGCAGTGTATGAAAGAATTCTGGGACTCGGAAGCGGAAGAATCTGAGGATGTGGAGGAACTGGAGCCACATGAATTGAAGAAACTCAGGAAGAGCAAAGCTATGGCCGACAGCAGTGAGGAAGAGGAGGAAAATGACGATGATGTGTTACGTGAAGAACTGAAGGATTTCATCGATGATAACCCGATTGAAGAGGACGGCAGTGATAATGAAGACACTGATGCTTCAGGCCGTTCCCTGAAACGGATTTACAATGATGATGACGAGTTGGACGACCGACTGGAAGACGACGACAGTGACCTTATTGAAGAGAATCTTGGTTTGAGAGTCGAAGGCAGAAAGCGTTCCAAGTGTCTGCGTCGTACACAGGATAAGGAAAGTGATGGAGAGGAAGACGACGACTGTGACCTTATTGAAGAGAATCTTGGTTTGAAAGTCGAAGGCAGAAAGCGTTCCAAGTGTCTGCGTCGTACACAGGATAGGGAAAGTGATGGAGAGGATCAGCACGTCGATGAAGGTTCAGCACGTGAGGCTATAGACGAACAGCTATTCGACGACGAAGACGATGTTGAACGCCGCTCTGAACGTAGTCACAGGAAAACTGAGGCGGCAAAACATTTCAATGATGAATTGGAAAGGGGTCACTTTACTGATTTGGATAATGAAATCCGTAAAACAGATATTCCTGAGAAAAAGCAATTGCGCGAAGTTCCGGTTACGCCTGTTCCAGACGGATCCAATGAACTACAAGATGAAGCTGAATGGATTTACAAACATGCGTTTTGTAAATCAACTGTTTCCGACCAAGAGAGATCAACGGATGTTGGAGGTCGAGACCGCTATTGTAAGCCACCACATACGGGGGGAAAGATCGAGCAAGCCCTAGATTGTAGGCGTAATCAACAGCTAGAGGTGCCGTTCATTGCGTTCTACGGAGAAGAACACGTGAAACCAGGATTAATGTGCGACGATCTATGGAAAGTCTATTACTACGACGCACGTTGGTGTTTACTGTCAGCTCCAAAGAACAAACCGCTCCAGTTATTTGAAAAGATGCGGAACTACCAGTTGGATACGGTTATGAAATCGACAGATGCTCCAATACCAGATGATATGCGTGTAATTAAAGATGAAGATCTAGACCGCTTACGTGATGTGCAAACTCCAGAAGAGCTTAAGGGTGTGCACATGTATTTTCTCTTATACTATTCTCATGAGATCCCTAAAATGCAAGAGGAATTCCGTCGTCAGGAAAAGGAAAAATGGCGGCAGGCTAGAGCTGACGCGAAAAGGAGAGCAGTGGAAAATTTGGATGAAGGTCAAGAACTTCCACCGCCGAACGCCAAGATGAAAGTGGTGCATCGCGACCGACTGGTGGCTTTTGTTGGCCCGGGAGACCAGTGAACTTAGTTCGGGACGAACTAATCTAGGCGGAGGGTAGTGTGACGCATATGACAATCAGTACTGGAATCTTCGAGAAAGTCCGAAACAAAGTACTAGATTATTTTAGGAAGTACTGGAAAACTGCAATAGAAAAGTCGAGATTATGGAACGGAAGAAACGAAACGCCGAATCAGAATGAGGGAACGGTATAAATACGTCGCACACAGACCATGGAGGAGAGTTATAAGTAAGACAGTGAAGCATGACGATAAGTGCGGAAGTAATAAGTAATGAGTAAGAAGTAGCTCTTGGTCGGGGAGCCTCTGGCGCAAGACTAATGACCTTGCCCGGAAAAAACAAATCATTATGGAAAATTTAACAAGCCTCAGGACTTGCTAAATAAGGCCAAGACCGGTTCCAGGTTGTAGTGCCGATGATGATGATGATGATGAAGTAGAAAGTCTTTAGAAAGAAATCGCTATGTGTACGGTAAAAAGTAACGGTTGTATTACGGACTAATAAAGTGTTGTATTAATTCAAAATCGATTTAACGGCTCTTATTTATTTTAAAATAATTAATCCAGCGAACCCTAAGCTCGCTATAATATATAAATTATCATTGTGCATTAAGCAACATTTTTTATTAATCAATTTCAATTATATTTCAATAAACATAAGAAACTAATTGAATTGAATAACTTACTTTGCCTACTATCATTACTTATAATTTTATATTCACCAACTGTTTTCATTGTTGTCATTCCTTATTAAATAAGTAACCTAAATGATTATATCTTGCAATAAACTAATAAAATATTGACTACATTTATTTCATTTATAAATACCTTTAATCTTATTTATTTAATACACCTTATTTATTTGATACAATTGTCTATGTAGTAATCAAGGCATAAACTAATTTAAATTGTAAATATTGCATTTTTTTTTTAAATCAAATGTAAGCAACAATTTGAAATAAAAGTGAAGTGATGAAAATTCTTTGTGATTGTCAACAGGTGCTCGGAGATATTTTTGTTTAGTAGACGAGTACTAATCGAATGGAAATGTAAACATTCACATAAATGCCTTATATTCGAACTTACTTTTACTCTTACTCATTTCGGCAGTGAATGGGGGCCGAAGGTCAATGGATAAGCGCGTTATTGATAAGATTATTCACTTCGTTTTTTGTTTTTCTTTTATTTAAACAATCGGGACTACGTGCAAATAAATATAGGGAATCACAAACAGTCTAAGCCGTACTACAAACTTCGCGGCAGAGCAACAACTAAAAATGTGTATAGCTTGCTATAAATTAAATGTGAGATCGCGATAAGAGGGAACTACCGCAGAACTTTTCTTTTTTTATTTACCTTTCGGAGGAGAGGCGAACCTATTACGCTGTGACAGCGCGACGAGAGTCGGAGAAGTATGTGATAAAATGTATATAGAATATACTACCGCCACAAGTCTTCTTCAAACTGGTTTGTAAGCAATATGTATGCTTCTACAGTAACTGGTAATCAGTGATTAGTAAAAACCTATTTGATGATCAAACTCTTGTCACTTTATTAAGCAGTTGTAGCAGACATTTTTGTTGATGGGTATAAAACTTTCAGTTTTTCCTGGTTCACCTGAGACAAGGAGTAATTAGTCGACGACTTCTAATTTAATCCCTGTAGTTACCAGATGATCGTTTGTTGAAGTTGTGTGCGAGTTTATAAATAGTAAACTTTATCATTTGAATTCTCTCCAGAAACCATGTCCCAATCCAATTATAGAAAAGAGGGAGAAACAATTGACTCATCTGACAGAGAATATGCGTACTATTTAATCGTTTTTGTGTTGTATAGGGCGTCTTTTCTAAGCGATTGTTAATGGAACAGGTAACAAATGCTGGGCTTAAAAATGTACAGAGAATAAGAAATAATGACTAATGTAAATGTGTTGAGAACATACTAGAGTAACCTCTCGAATATCTTATAGCTATTTTCGTGGCTCCATAGGTTATCAATCTGGGACTATTTGAAACAACTTATTGAAACATGAAACAAGAGCACTTTTTCACTCTCTAGTTCACATATTTGCAAGAGAGAAGATGGGGAACAACGTGCTTGTTGTACTGTTGCAGCTCGGGAGACTGGTTTTTCTTTTGTTTTGATTACCTCATTTATTTAAATTTAACAACAAATATTCTTAGGGTAATTACAAACTTTTTGTGAATTGTTCATTTGTTATCCATGACTTTTGGCGTACAATATTTTATTTACAACTCTTTTGCGATACGTCTGGTAAGGGCTTAAGAACTTATGGTTTATCTTAATTTACAATAAAATAGGGATAAATACAGAGTTTCACTTAGATCTGGGATTTCAAGGAGATAATCGAAGTAAATTGATGATAAATTCGGAGTTATTGGTTTTTAAATCCACATTTATTTTCAATACAATTACAGATTTTCATCATCATCTGCGCCACAACCGGGGATTTGGTCTTGGCCTTATTTAGCAAGTCCCGAGGCTTGTTAGATTTTTCCTAATAATTTGTATTTTTAGCCTTGCGCCAAATTACAGATTTTACCTACGACTAAATGTTAAATTTTATTTTATACGTCATCATCATTGGCCCTACCACCGGGATCCGGTCTTGGCCGTGTTTAACAAGTCTCTCCACCGGTCCCGATTTCGAGCCAATGTCATCCAGTTTCGCCCTCCCAGGCTCTGGGCGTCCTGGTCTACGCCATCGCTCCATTGCAGACAAGTTCTGCCGCGCTGTCGCCTTCCATACATCCTGCTACAAAGAACGTCCCGGGCAGGCTCCTCTTCGCTCATCCGAGCTAGGTGTCCTGTGGGGGTACGAAGTAGATGTGCCAACGTATGGCACTAGTTCACTCAACTGCCCACTACGCTGAGTTCCGCCGACAATCGTCCGCATAAATATCCAAGGGGAAAACACTTATTTTATTCGTCGGTGTTTTTTTTTTCCACGGGGGTGATATGAAACTCGGTGAACAATAGGGAAATACAATTATTTACAGAAAGGAAAGTTAACAATGAGTTATGAAAATAAGAAAATGTTAACACATGTCTCGGTGCCCATCCACTTTATTACTAAACGTCTAAGGTCCCCTTTGGGATTTGACAAACACTCGGTTGCATTTTACACGATCATTTGATTGTTCTCCCCTGGCCGTTGCTCCTGTTACAGGCGCCGAGCGAAGTGCTTTACCTATTCCTTCGGTTACGTATCTGCTACGCAATGGCCGCGCGAAATGAGACTGGGTTTGTTCAGTCTAATAGTATGAATACCTTGTTTTCGCGTTTTCTTTTGGGGGCCGGTTGTTCAATTTAGTTTCGGCGGAAATTTAAAACTGTCGCTTCCCGTCTTGCAACGATTTACGGATTAATAACTAACACGGACCCCCCATCGACTCGACTTGGGCAAGAAACATAACACGCGACTATGCGCACTCTACGGTGGTTATAATATGACTGATGGAATGAATGCAAGAATCTATTCATCGTATCGTGGCAGTGGAGTCATAGCTAATTAAATTCGCTGCCACTTACTAGGAACTTGAAAAGGGTAGCTATGGGTACATGGGGAATTTAGTTCCAACGAATTACTGCCTTGCAGGCTGAATTGAATTCCTCTGTCGCTAATTTAAGTAGAAAATTAACCGAAGTGGTTTTTGGGACAAATGTATGCGGTTTGATGTAGTTGTGGGAGATGGTTAATATTCCGTTGTAAATTTGAAAATGCATTTCGTTACAGATTGGGAAATGGATTCTTGGTAAGTTTGGGGGATGTATGAGATTGCAGATTTGGGAACGGATGCTGTTGCATATTGGGAAGTGTGTTCTTTGAATGTTTGCGAATGTGTGCTATTGCAGGTTGAGTTGTGGTGACGCGCTGTTAGCGGTCAGAATTGGCTGGAGTTGTGGGTTGGTTCTCCGTGTGATATAGAGAACCCCCACAGTAGCGCCCACCGGAGTCTACTGCACCTAATTTTTCTTACAACATTAGCTTCAAGGTAGATCGCACATAACTCATGGTCGCAGCGTCTGCGGAGTCGTCGTCCCCCACATACGGGGCCAACAATTCTCCTTAAGACCTTCCTCTCGAACGCGCCTAAGAGTTCAGAGTGCCTTTTATTGATCACCCAGGTTTCGGATCCATATATGAGTACTGGTAAGACCATGGTCTTGTACAGTAGTAGCTTCGATGTTCTGGATAAATTTCGGGATTTATAGATAGACTATAGAAGGCTTTGATGGATTTGATCAGCCGTCCGCGTATTTCTTCTTCCTTATTGTTATCGGCTGATACTATTGACCCAATGTAGTTCAAGGATTGCACTACTTCGAATTCGTGATACGCTACCCTGAGTTTGAACAATGTTAGGTCTTCTTGTCGCAGAAGTTGCCACCATGTACTTAGTTTTTTCCTCATTAATGTGCAGTCCCAGTTTTTGTGCCGCCTGTCCGACGTGGGTGATGGAGTCCTGTACAGCCGAGTCGGTTCTACCGATAATGCCGTTTTCATCTGCATAGGAAACCATCTGACTGGAATTGGTGACAATAGTCCCTCTAGTTGTAACGCCAGACTCACGGATTGGTTTCTCCAGAGCCAGGTTGAAGAGGAGGCAGGACAGACCGCCCTCTTGTCGGAGTCCATTAAAGATGTTTATTGATTTGGACAGTGTGGGGGGTTCTTTAAAGCTAGCCTGAAGAGCCCGCCATATTTGCAACCCAACCCCATATTTGCATCTCAATCACCACCATACCTGAAACAATTTCCTTTCTCAAGGACATTGGATGCATTCAACGCATTATCTAAAAATCCCTAAAAGACGTCTCCCAGCATTCACGTATTTAATGCGTTATACAAATTCCCTGTAAAGAATTCTTCATACCATACGGGCATCATAAATCTCAAACCTTTCGGCACTCTTTGTCATCATTAAAATGCAATGTCGGACAGCTTGTTTATGCAGCTGCAATAAACCGACCCGCGATTCGTTTGTCCAATCGACAAACAATTACCACATCCCAAGCATTGTCATCGAAACCGAATTCTCCAACATTTCCTGATACAAACAACAACTCGGTTCCTACTGCAGTCAGAGATGCCATAAACATCTAAACCTCATTAGCACATTTTCCTAATGGCGATACGTCTATTAACGCAACTGCACCACTCATCCATGACTGTAATGATGCCCTTATTTGCTTTTAGCACCATTTCCCCGATGCACTGCCGTCTATTTATGTACCTACAACGTACATCTGACACAATGATCTACACGATCCCTTTGTCCAATTTCGGTTTGACGTTTAAGTACGTTTCTCATGACCTCATTGCATGACCAAACAATAATCTACATGATCACGCATACCAAAAAGATTTTTACTAAGAGATGCGGTTCCCTATTCCACAAAGAGAAACTTCACGTTTCTCTTGTGGTAGGAAAATCGCACACTTAATCGAGAGAGTGTTCACCTCGGGCCGAATTTCCACCACCAGTGAATACACATCGCTGAGTCGTTTTCCATCACCCGACCGAGCTGGTCGTTTCTTTCTTCGCTCCCCGATGTGCACGGGGACGCGTACATCCAGGAGTAGCGCTTAGTTTAAAAGTAAATATGGAAGTCGAGTTTAACCAGTGCCATATTCATTTTTCTGAACGTTTATAACAAACATATATCAATATCCTTACACCAAATAAAAAACAACAAAACTCTTTCTTTTAAATCACAACTAAGTAAACAATTAAGAACGTTCGTTAAATGCAAAAATGTTATATTTATAAATACAACAATCTTTTTTTTTTTTTTTTTTATTAGACTTCTCTCGGGAGAGGCGAACCTATAGCGTCGAGTGGACGCCCCGAGATGCCATCAAATGACTGTTGCAGTTCTTTTTGAACAGTTGCAGGTTGTAACGCTCCGGGAACACTCGCGTGGGAAGGGAGTTCCACAGCCTCCCCGCTCTGTAACGGAACGAGTTCTGATACAGGGATGTTCGCGCCGTCGGGAGATGAACCACAAACGGGTGCGATCCGTCGGATTGTCTTGTGGAGTGCATATAAACCGAATTGCGTGGAACAATGCCAAGAATCTCCGAAGAACAGCACCCGTGATAATATCTGTAAAACAGACAGAGGTCGGCTACGCGCCTTCGATGTGATAGCGACTGTAGTCCCGACGTCAGCACCGAGTCCCCGATCAGGCGGATCGCTCGTCTTTGTACGCTCTCAAGTAGGTCGAGGGTATGTTTAGGAGCCGAGCTCCAAACATGAGAGCAATATTCGAGTGCGGGTCTAATTTGAGATTTATATAGGAGAAGAAGTTGGGCCGGAGTAAAGTATTTCTTGGCTCTAAAGAGATAACTCAGTTTTCCTGAGGCTGATCTGGCGATACCCGATACGTGTTTATGCCATGATACATTCCCACAGACCGTGACGCCGAGCAATTTCCAACTTTCCCCAGCCTCGAGGGCCCGGCCACTCATCATCAGCTGTGGAACCGATGATCCAGTTTTCTTTGTGAATGTTGTATACTGGGTCTTCGTTGCGTTGAAGTCGACAAGATTGGCCTTTCCCCACTGCAGGATTTTATCTCGATCCTGATTCAGAGAGTCAATCTGTCTACATCTCAGCTGGTGCGACGTAGATGCACCAATCGGCCGATCACTCGAAAAGGAGGAAACAAGCGTACTATCATCCGCAAAACTGAACACTTTGTTATCCGTTGTCTCCAACAAATCATTTATGTGAAGCAAGAACAAGGTTGGAGCCAAAATAGAACCCTGGGGCACCCCCGAATTAACAGGATATAGATCCGAACACTCGCCGTCCACAACAACCCGGATCGATCGATTCTCAAGGAAGCTTTTCGTCCAGTCGCAAAGCTGTTGGGAAAGTCCACATCAGTGAAAAATAAAAATAACTTAAAAACTATATGCAGTGAGTTTCATTTCTCCGGTGTTTTACTTCCTCCCCTGTATGATGTGAACAATCAACTTGGTGCTCGTTTTTGTTAAAGAGATCAAAGGTGGAACAATCAGTGGTCGACAGGATACGTTTGTGAGGACGAGGTAGAATCCCCACAACAGCAACCCCGCATTTTTTACTTGACTAGTTACGTTGGTCAGGGTAAACCTTCAAAGTCGTATAGTCGTATTTGTTTGGAATGCCGAACTCTCTTATGGCATTATATACTTCTACCCTGGCTAAGCTGTCGTTGACGGTCTTAAAGTCTATAAACAGGTGATATAATGGAATATTAAATTCAGACATTTTTCCATCGCCTGCCTAAGGGTGAATATATGATCGATCGCTGATTTGCCTGGGATGAAGTCAAATTGATATTGACCAATGATCACTTTAGCGTATGGGGCTATCCCATCTTGTAGGGTATCTTATAGGCGGTACTCAGCAATGTTATACCCCTATAGTTGCTGCACAGTGTGATATCTCCCTTCTTATGTATTACAATTTATTGGCTTGTAGGAACTCGGAAGTTTATCGTTCTTTGTCCTGTGCACTCTCTTTCCACGCTTGACCAGTTGATCCGACCTCCTCAAGGTCACACCTAACATTGTCCTCCCATCTCTGTCGCGGCCGTCCTGCCGGTCTCTTTCCCGTTGGTCTACCGTCAAGAATTCTACGCACGGTCCTATCGTTGCCCATTCGCGCCACATATCCGGCCCATCTTCATCTTTGCAACCTGATTACTCTCACTATTGTAGGTTTGCGGTATAGCTCTTCCAATTCCTGGTAGTGGCGTTTCGTCCATTGTCCTTCTTCCTCGTTATATTTACCTCCAAAGATACTCCTTAAAACTGTATTCTCGAATACGCGGAAATTGTTTTCTTCCCGTTTTGTGAGAGCCCATGTTTCGATTGAAGTGCCTCCAATACATGCGTTTTGAACTCTTCAACCACTTATTCGGACGTCGAAAATTTTTGATGCGTGGAAATAAAAAACAATCATTGGGTGACAAGTCAGGACTACACGACGAATGAGCAATCAATAGGCACTTGTTTGAGCCGATACACTGTGTTCCATTTCACTTGCATTAAGTGGTCAAATTAAGAAAGATGCATGACAAAATTGAGAATACTTGCTAATGCAATTCTGATGACAGATAACTGAAAGGTAAGTATACAACATTTTCTCTTTATTTTGGGAGCGTGGAAATAAAATAAGAGCAAGTAAGAGTGGAGTATGTTACATCCCAGGTCAAGAGCACAATAAGCGATCAATTTGTGTTTAATTCATATTTAATTTGTTTGTGTGAAAAATCAAATCAAATTGGTATGTATTCAAACGACCAGAGTTAGTAGATAATTCTAATAAATTTTGGAAGTCAATTTAACTGTTTTTTAAAGATATTTTTGTAATTATGAGATGTAAGCTTTTTGTGAGGTATTTTGTTTTTTTTTTTGCATAGACTTTAAATTATGAGCACCACCTTGCCCCGGGGTCGATTTTTGTATTGATACATAGCTTGACTTCTTAATTATAAGCCGTGAAAAATCAGTAATTATCAGCGCAAAAAAATAATGCTCTTTTGTAGGTCATCCCAATAGCATTACGAAAAGATAATTTCTTAACATCTGGAAGGGTGTGCCAAAAAATAATGTCGTCGATAAGATACTCAAAAAAAAATTCATTATCAAATACAGAGAACACAGAACTCAAAAAAAAAAAAATTAATTGTGTAGAAATATTCCCAGAGTTTCTTCAAAGAATAAGTTAAAGTGGAATGGGTGCTGGTAGCTAGATAGCCCTTTGGAAACCAAGAGCTACGGGTTAGAAGAAAATTCTCATTTCTACAAGGGTGAGGAATATTCTTCGGAAATGGACGACGATGTCCCATCTACTTCACTTAGTGCTGGTTGGCCTTTAACGACATTTAATGTGGTTTCTCTGAAGACAAAAAACCGCTGCATCCAACCATTCTTATCGAGTACTTCAGAGCGAACAGACGTTCGCTCATAGCATAGCTGAAACTTGTGTTTGTGAAACACGTGTTTGTGAAAGTCTGTAACACACGTGGGTGAAGTGCACGTGTAAAAATACTTTTAGTAATACTTGTAGTAATAAAACAGTGAAAACAGTGAAAACTAACAGTAACGCATGCCGGCCGACGGCCCCAGTGATGAGCAACAATTCATGATAGAGCGTAAAAGAAGAGCCACCGACGATTTACTGAGCGCAACAAAAAAACCAACAACCATGTAGACACAAGCTATGGACTATCAAAAAAAGTATCTGGAAGCCGTGGATTATATCAACACACTTCGACTCCAGATGAAACAACTCCACGAGGAAATTCGCTCCCTAAAAACAACCAATAAAATCAGAGATGACGTCTGCATGGAAGCAACGCCTGCTCAACACCCCGGACTAGCTCCATCATCTTCAAACCAACAATTGTTGTCCCCCGAAACACCATCGCCCCAACAAAAGAAGACATTTTCATTTTTTAAACATTTTTTTATTTTCTTTTTATATTCTTATTTTCTAAATTAAAGGCTAGACAAAAAATGCTTAAATTCTAGCTTAAATATCTTATATAATAACTTACTGGTCCTTCGCAGACGCTCTAAGCTAAACATTACTTAATATTTGTATAATTTGCCTTTCGGCGACAGAACTTTGTGGCATAACTTATAATTATTTGAAAGACAAAGAAAAATTTGAAAAACTTTGTAAATTTTTTTTTTTTTTTTTTTTTTTCTTAAAATTTAACTTACTTAACTTACCTAAACTTATCTACTTTTTTTTTTTTTTTTTTTTTTTTTTATGTAAAATCATTTAGCCTAACTTAACTTAAATCTTATACTACCCTAATTCTAGAAAAGCTAAGTCTATGTAAGCTAGCTGATGATAGTGTGATTCTATACCGACTTTGGTATCCAGGTCTTTATATGCCATTCAACCACCAGAACTGTTGACGCTGTCTAATACTATCGTCCCGGTCTCTGCGGGAGATAGCCCTACTGAAGCGCAGGAGCTCTTCTTCGGTGCGCGCTACTTCCCGGTCATAGCACAATCGCCCGTCTACAGATGATCTACTTACATGATAGATCAGCGGAATTCCGGATCTATCCTGTATAAGCCCTTTCATATCCAAGTCAAGGAACGCCTCTGGTGGAACAAAGCCGTTGCGACGCACGCTCTCATAGTATAAGGTGTTTGGATAATAAGCCCCGAAAATTAGGTCATTGGACGAGCTTATTGCTCTCGCAATATGTCCTCTGATTAATTTAATCATAAAATTATCCACCCTATTTATGTACGCTTCATTATATAAAGTCTCATTTGAGTAATACTTTTTATAGTCCGATTCCGGTGTCCGATATAATCTGAGACAACTTCTGAGACACTTTCTTTCGAACACCCGAATCTTTTCTATCAAATTTGGACCTATGTTGAACCATACTGGGCAACCATATATGAGCATTGGCCTGATTAGCGTCATGTAGCATATGACTTTTATCCTGCTGTCAAGTTGGCTACTATGAAATAGCCTCCTTGTCATAGCAAAAGTTTTCCTCGCTTTGAGCAAAGCAGCCTCTACATGTCTGTTGAAATATAGATATTGGTCTAGCCAGATGCCCAGGTATTTAACTAAACTCTTGGTTTCCAGTTTATCTCCATGCGGTCCCACGATAACTAGCTTTCGCCAGTTTTTCCTTGTGTCGTACGTGGCTTTATATAATGGAGTTCTAAATAGGATGGCTTCACATTTCTGGAAGTTGATCTTAAGTTTCCAGTCATCGCAATAGCGCTGCACTTTGTTGAAGTCTCGCTGTATTAACCTATTTATGATCGCAACTTTCGGAGCTGTTCTGTAAATTATGAGATCGTCTGCATACGCAATACCCTGCGGAAGTGCATCTAATAAGTCGCTAATGTAAATGTTAAAAAGAATCGGAGAGAGTACCGCGCCCTGTTGCAAGCCATTCTTGATATTATACGTTTTATTAGAGGTCACATTACCACTTTTGACCACGAACCTCCTGTCCTTTGACATATCGTAAAGTACATATAGTAAAGGCTTATGTATGCCATATCTGACCAGTTTGTAATACAACCCTTCGATCCAGACGGTATCAAAGGCTTTTTCCAGGTCGATCAGACAGGCACCTGTGCATTGGTTCCTACATTTATTCCATTGTATATCGGAGACCAGTTTAGCTGCGGCATGTGTGGTTTCATGACCCGCCCTAAAGCCAAACTGGTTGTTTGGAATAATGCTATTGTCGTCTACCCATTTTAGCAGAGCTGTGTTAATGATTTTTTCAAATACTTTACTGATGCTTGGGAGTAAACTTATCGAACGCATGTTCATTGGGTTTGTACAGTCTTTGCCCTTTTTTGGGATGGGCTGAATGATAGCCGTTTCCCAACGCGCGGGATAATATGCATTATTCAACGCGTTGTTAAACAGGACCGTGTATATATCTATTGCCTTTGGGGGCAGGTGCTTGAGTACGATGTTAGGTACTCCATCTATTCCCACTGACTTTTTGCTTCTTAATGAGTCGAAGATACTCTGGATTCCTTCCCTTGTTATTAAAAGGCTATTAGCCACTACACCATTGGCATTAATGTCAATTGACAGATTATCGTCACTGAATTCCGTAAAACCAGGATTCTCCGATTGCCAATGTGAAATTTCATTCCGGAGGTGCAGGTGATTCAGTCGAATTCTGTCCTCCAGGTCATGGTTTCGGTGAATGCTTTCATTCACCTTGTACATTTCCTGAAAGACAGCTCCCACAGCGTTCGCCTTCTCCAAAGGATCTTCGATCACGAAGAGCTCACTATTGAGGATAGCGTTCTCTGTATCTATGCCAATGTTGGTTAGCAGCTGCTTGTTTACCTCGGTACGTGGAATTTGGAGACACTGAATCTCGTTTTGATTATTTCTCCTGAATATTTTATTTATTTGTGGGAACATATTCGGGTTATTAGTTTTTATAGCTCGAATTCTGTTGTTCCAATACAAATTTGTTGCTAATCTATAATTAGCTTTAAGTAATTGTTGGAGGTTTTTTAATTGAGATTTCAGTGATATTATCTCCTGGTCTTGTCTGTCTGTAAACTGTCTGTGTAATTGTTTTAATTTCGATAGCAGTCTGCTCTTTTTCTTGTGGAGTGCGTTTATTGTTGCGTTTCTGTACATGTTAATGTGATCTGTAACTGTTGTTTTGGGAATTGTTTTGTCCATTGTTTGTTTTACGGCTTCGTCCATTTGTTGAATGTATTTGTCGATTTCGTCATTAGTCAGGTTTCTGTTTACTGGCAGATTAAAGTCATTCGAACGAAGTTCTCTTGTTAATGATCTGGTGAACCGCGGCCATCGCATTGCCCCGTAGTTATAGGGTTGCGGGGTCACGAATTCCTCCAGATCTGCGAGCTCGTTCGGAAGCTCTATTACTGCCGTGAATGCACAGTAACAAAAGAAGACAACCGGGAATCAAATGCCTAACACGCACGCAAATACAAGACCACCACCCATCTATATTAAAAATATAACAAGCATCAAAGAACTAATTAGAATGCTTGAAAGTACCTTAGGCCACCGCAACTTCACCACAAATACAAAAGGAGCTTCGACTTCCATCACAACAACAACTTTAACGGATCACAACAAGGCGGTAGAAAAACTTGCGCAACATAAGCTTGAATTTTTCACTTTTCAACATGGACAGTTGAAACCAGCAACTTTCATCTTAAGGCATATCGATCCAGCATGGACTAATGAGGAACTTGCAGCAGAAATAGTCAGGATCTGTCCGGAGCTGAAAATAAACAGGTTGGACTACTACCAAACACCATACATGCGGACTAACAAGAATCTGCATTTACGTATCATACAAATTCCTCCAACCGATGTCACCCGGCTCAAACAAATAAAATATTTGTTCACGCATAAAATTGCGATTGAGGAACCACATAAACAAAACGTCCTTCATTGCAAAAGATGCCAAGGTTCAGGACACTTGGCGGCCGCATGTCATCTAAGCGTACGATGCGTAAAGTGTGCAGAGCAACATCAACCTGGAGAATGTAAGGTCAGCCCGCCTGGGTTGGAACCAGGAACAATCCAAACAACAAACCCCGATGGATCCATTACAACGAAGAAAATCACAGTGACATGCTGTAACTGTGGAGGACCCCACCCTGCCAACTTCTCGCAATGTCCTCATAAGCTGAGGATTCTAGAAAGGCGAACAACACCCATGGCAACGAGCAAACCTTCAGCAACCAAAACAACATCACCTCAATCAATAAATCCTACAAGTCCAGGAATGTCATACGCTATCGTTGTCAAGGATTCCCTTAACATGACAAGAAATCACCAATCCAACAGTAACGATCTGAATCTGGACATCACAGGATACATAAGTAGCTTACAGAAGATGCTGCCCACGTTGAAGCACAGCTCAGAAATAGAAAAAAAAGGTCAGATTTTATCTCTTATAACTTCACATATCCTCTCCCTTAATGGCTAATTTAACCATAATTTCCCTCAACGCAGAGTCCATATATTCCAATATTCGCAGACAACACCTCCGATTGTTCGTTGAAAAGTTTTCTGCAGATATCCTCCTCCTCTCAGAAACTTGGCTTAAACCAAACTCCCGAGTATCTATTCCGAATTATACACTTGTTTCTAATCCACGAACCACTGGACCTCGTGGAGGTACTGGAATTCTAATACACAAGAAATTCCAATTTTCCGAAATTAGGTTCACCAATATAAATAATATTGAGTACACGGCAATTAAAATCTTTTGCAAAAGCAACAAAGTGCTTGTACTGTCGTCCGTATACATTCACCCTTCTCGGGAACCAAACTTCCCTAGTTCCGACATCACTGAGATAATCCAACAGTCTCTACCTGCACCTTTCATAATAGGAGGAGACTGGAATGCTTGGCATACTTCATTTAACGACACTAAGTGCAATAAATACGGTTGTCAACTTCTAGCACTCCTTCAACTCCATCCATATATCTATGCGGACTGTCCATTACAGCCAACACGTATCTCCAAAACTACTAAATCAACAATAGATTTTTTCCTAAAATCCGTGAACGTCTACTCACCTAACCTCCCTACAGTATCCTTCGAATTTCCTTCCGATCATGGGTCCGTTCACACCACTGTCCAAATCCCAGCCCTCGAACCATGTTACTCATTCAATCCGATCCCGAATTTCTCCAGGACAAACTGGAAAAGAGTCAATAGGGACATTGCTGCCAGTTTTACAGACTATACTTTGCCAGAGACTTCAAATCTACTCCCTGCTGAAATTGATCAAGCAGTCTTAAGAATAGAGCAAATACTAAAAAATGCCCTCTTCAGCCACACACCTTTACATCCATCCCTCGCAATCACCTAGAAAAACCTTTACCCAACATCCTTACAAAACTGTTACGAGTAAAAAAAAACAGCTTAGACGAAAACTACATAGCAGTTACTCCCCTTTTATTAAAAATCAAATCCAACTCTTGACTACCCTGATAAATGGACAACTAAAACAATTTGCCGACCAGGCATACACGTCTATACTGAAAAATATTAAACCCAATCGTGATTTATTCAAAAATATCAACAGACTAACGGGTCGAAAATACAAACCTCGAATCGATTATATTATCAACCCTACTAACAATCACCCAGTCCAATCAGATATTGACATAGCAAACTGTCTAGGTAATCACTTTTATAAAGTCCATCAACAAAACGACTCCCTCTCAATCTCCAATTTTCAAGATACTGTAAACAACTACATCGCACGCACAATTATCCCATCCTTCACCCCTTTCATCGCTGAATTCAATGAAACAAACAAAGCGTCTCATCCTCTGGATAATGCGACCTTTCTAACAGCAGGCGAATTATCTGAATTTATAACATCACGCAATAACAAGAAGTCGACAGGTTTAGATGGAATTCCAAACCTTCTTTACAAAAGACTTCTCCCGTCAAATCTAGTCCCTATTCTCGTTCTTCTCAACCACATAATTAACGGATCACATTTCCCAGATAACTGGAAAACCAGGGTTATAGTCCCTATCAGTAAGTCCAGTCCTTCCAACAAACCTAGCAACTGTCGTCCGATTTCGTTATTAAACACATTAAGCAAGATATTGGAATGCAAGATATATCGAAATCTCCTTTCATTTGTTAATGACAACGCTATTATCCCAAATTCGCAGTTTGGCTTTCGCTCACAACACTCCACCTGTCATGCTCTGTTAAAACTAACGCACGATATCACAACTAATCTTCAAAACCAAAGCCCGACGGTCTGTATCTCTCTCGACATATCTAAAGCATTCGACTGTGTTTGGATCTCAGGACTGCTTTACAAGCTGCACTACATATTTGGATTAAACACCCACACTACCAAACTTCTTACTTCCTACCTCTCTGGTAGAAAATTCATGGTCAAAATAAATTCTTCTATCTCCCAATCGTATAATATAACCGCAGGGGTTCCGCAGGGTTCAATTCTTGGACCACTATTATACCTCCTTTATACTTCAGACATACCGCAGCCTCAATTACCCAATACCGTAATGTTAAATTATGCTGATGACACCATAGTTTACTCCAGCAGCAAGTTTGTAAAAGAGGCAAGAAACCACATTAATAACTTCCTCCCAAATCTATCAACATACTTCAATAAATGGAAAATTCGCCTAAATCCTGATAAAACCCAGCTTATAGTGTTTAAGAGTAAAAATGAGCACTGCACAAACAACACAAGGCGCACCCACAACAAAATTAGACTCAAACTAAATAACACCCAGATAAAACCTTCTAAGACTTTAAAATATCTGGGAATAACCTTTTCCAATGACCTTTCATTCTCCACCCACATTAAAAATACTTTACGTAAAGCCACAATACAACTGAATTTCTGTAGAAGAGTGATGTGGAAACCCAACGGTCTCTCTCACAAAGTCAAACTGCTGATCTATAAACAAATAATCAGACCTACACTGACATATGCGTGTCCACTGTGGTATCATATAACACCAGCCCAAATGGAGAAGCTACGCACTTTCGAAAGGAAATGCCTCAGGCTGGTCACTGGCCTCAAACGACAACCCAACTCTTACAAGTATTGCAATAACAGCTTGCTATACAATGCCGCTAATATTGACCGTCTCGACAGACGCTTCCTAGAGCTGTCTATCAAATTTATTGAAAACCTCCCAAATAACCCCAACCCCATAATAACTTCACTACTACCAACTCCTCTAGATAACAGTGCTCACTATCTGAATTGTCTCCATACTAGAAGTCTCTTCGCCTCTGGAAGATTGGTTAATGACTCCAACGAGGTAGTGTACCATAACACCGAGCTGGCACCCAATCAGTTCAAATACTGTAACATACAACCATTCTCCAACATTCTGCGTTTTAACGAACAACCGGAAAGTGTTACCGCTCCTGAGGTCACTAACTGACCATATCCCACACCAACCTACTTCCTTAACCATAAATCCCTACTCCCCAATTCACATTACATATTTAACTTATTATAAAATAAATTAGGTTAAGCTAGAATAAGTTAGAGTTAAGTTATTAGATTAGATTAAATTAAAAAAATAAAAATCCTGGTTTTCTGACCTTTTCCAGGAAAACTGTTAATATTAAAACCTATTATACTCGAATAGTTATTCACACATTCAGTTATGTTTGAAAAATGTGTAATGTATGCATGTAAACAGTTGTATCACTAGAATTATAAGTTAGCTGTAGTACTTAATGTAAACATTGCTTATTGGTCAAATAAATACAGTACGTTAAAAAAAAAAAAAGCTGCATCCAGGAAATACTTTCTTCTTATTCAGAGACCGAAATCTTGTATGCGGATGAACAAACCAAGCCAAACATCTGTTGCTCGTGTCATGAGTGAGATTTACAGGGACACATCTGCCTTTGTTGCTGATAATAAAACGGAAAAACCGAACTACGCCAATTCACTGCTGTAGAAGCATTAGCGTAATATGGTGATGGTAACATTTGTATGTTCGTTCATACAAGCTAATACGAAAACAAACAGAAACTTTCAGTCTTCATATATATCCATCCCCTCATGATCTAGGACAATCAAAAATGGCATGCCAGCTCAATGAAGTTACGAAGGTTAGTGTTGCAATAAATTTACAACCCCTGATAAATTTAACGACTGCGAAGTTCAGAAGTATGTTTTGGATAGAACTGATTTTACTTCATTAAAATTAATATGTAAGTGGGGCTGCGATGTTAGTTCATCACATAGTCAATATAACCAAATGTTTAGTCGGATTGGCGTCACTGACGAGTATTTGTTTATGGTATTCCTTCTATCTCTAACTCTAATTACCAACGACGACACAATTATTTGGAAAAATTCAAGACTCTCTTCTACCCGCTACTGTACACTAATCAAAGTGTTATTTGCTAAGGACACAAATCAGCTTATACGCTATAAACGCGATAATATACAAACTCAAATTGATTCGCTCATTCCACATCTTAATCTAAGATACATCAGCAAAGTATTCGAGCAAATTATAAATAAAGCGTTGATGAACTGGTGTGACGAAAATTGTATCATTTCGAACAACCAGTTTGGTTTTAGATCAAATCACGATTTAGTTCATGCGGCGACAAAACTTATTTCCGACACACAGCGAAACAAAGCAAAACGACAGTAAACAGGGGCCCGTTTGATTGACATTGAAAAGGCCTTCGACACCGCCAGGTTAGAAGGTCTTGAATACAAGTTGTAAAATTTGGGAATAGTTAAATATTTGTTATACATTATCTACGATATGATAATGTGTAAACAGTTGTGGTGAAATGTGGAGATATATGATAACATCTGTGGCGGTTCCACCAAACTCCACGGTTCGCTTAACTAAAAAACCCCCATAACTTCCACCCAATCTCATAATTTCGCTAATGCAAGCGCATTAGAACTTTAAATCCTTTAGGCATCAAATAGGTCCAATTTATATAACCTAAAAGTACATGTAAAAGAATTCTTACCTTCCATGTATTTCTTCGCATACAATTCCCGTAAGAATCCTTTCCTAGCTTATCAGGAATCCCAATCTCACCAAGCGCATTTACTAGACGAATTCCTGAAAACAAGATGATTTGGTTTACATATAATGTAACCATCATAACAGGGACCACACACATTGCGTCGCCTATTTCCCGTCCTCACCAAGTGTATCATAAATCACCATACATACACATTGGCTGGCGACCTACACCCAAGAAACCAAAACAGATATACGCATATCGCGTCTCTTGGCACCAATTACATCCTACGTCATAAGCAAATAGGTATGGTATACTTACCCTTGGCAGCGATGCAATAAATACCAATTTCCGGTAATCTAGCTAAAACCCATTAGCACATTTCCACATTGCACTGCCGCCTATTTATTAAGCCGCAATGCACATCTCAGACAAAGACCCAAACGTTCCCTTTGTCTTTTCATATTTTGGGATCTGCTTCTCATAAGCAGCACTATAAGCAAACACAAACCCAATTAGCATCCAATGATATTCGGTTTGTTTGCTTTACCGAACTCGCATCTAATGAATGCACTTTTCCCATTCTTTGTTTAGATTCGTTCTCATGGTGTGCCCCATGAAAGAACCCATGTACACACATACATGTGTACTACCATCGATCTTCACCCCCAAACGATTGAATATCGTTGAGTCCATTACCATCAGCCGACCACGCTGGCCGTAGATATACACAATCGAGTCGCAAATTGTCTTGAGACGTTATTTTCAAACGTCCTCATTTGTTGTTAATTGAAATCGATTCGCGAAATTCGGCTTTGGCAATCAAACCAACATTGAGTGCTATTGGAAACGTACTTTAAGTGAAATAAAATTAGTTCGAATAAAGAGAAGTTAATGTCAAAAATCCTCCAGTGCCTTTTCATTTATCTTTCCTCTCGGTGCTTGTGTTTTTGCTGAACAATTTTCGGGAGAAGACGGTGGAACATTTAGTGGAAGTTGTGGGGACGGAGTAGAACTCTGCGCCCATGTCGGTGCCACGACTTCGCCCCCCACACATCAAACAGGACTTTTCACATCAAAAACAGCTTGCAGCAAGGACCCATAAAATCTTCCACTGTACGAGGGTGGTCTTAAAAGTCTCTGATCTAACAAAGATACAAGACATTTTGGTAGTGCTCTAAAAAGCCCTACCATCTCCTCCCCCCACACATACATCCAAGTCCCATAATCCTTAACAAAAATTCAAAAAGCATTTATTTAAATTGAAAATTCGCGATAAACGAATCAAATGTTCGTTTATCGCCCTTGCACCCAACTCCCCATAATCATCCAACTAATCATCTAGCAAAATTCCTGGTAAACGAATCAAATATTCGTTTATCATCCATATACATCAATTTCCCCAGATCCCAAAACAAAAGCAAACGTGGTAAATTGATGTTCAATTTCCATACTCACGCTCATGTGTCCGAGAATTCGCCTAACCGAATTTTTATCTCAAAAACAAACATTAGAATCCAGCCAACTATCTTTTTCGAGATTCTGCTCGCATTTTGATGCAATCGGGATACCGACAAAATTTTGTATAAAAGGGTGATGAATTTTGTATTCAAAGCTCAGTCTCGATTGGCGTCCGAAGTGGTAGGACGCCAATAAATTAAACCAAATTAAAATAAATGAAAACTGAAATGAAAAATTAATGAAATAAAAACTGATATGAAAAACCCTTTTTAATTGAGCCTGACCGATTCCCAGGACCTAATTCAACAATCGGACGTCACTCTTCCCTCAGGTCTGAGGAAGCACGGTGGCGACCCCAACGGGTCCCCTCAGGAGCGGTCTAAAGAGATCCCTCATCCTTTTCAGGACAAGGAGATACGCCCCCTGAGAGAAGGACCACAACATTTTTTCTGTAATGGCTTTTCCTTTTTGAAGATAATCGATTAAGATAACACCATGACTATCACAAAAAACATTCGCATCACTTTTCCAGCTGAAAAAAAAAAACAGTTTTCGCTTCTTTTGAAGCCGATTCCCCGTTTGAAGTCCACTCTTTTGACTGTATTCTTGTTTCGTGCGTATAATGGTGTATACAAGTTTCATCGACAGTAATTAATCGGCGCCAAAACTCGGATCTATTGCGCGTAAACTGCGGTACCAGAGCGTTGGAAATATTCATTCGAACACATTTTTGGTCTAATGTGAGCAAATGCGGCACCCAACCCGCGGACAGCTTTCTCATGCCTTAGCCTTGATTTAATATGTGACAAACACGTTCTTTGGACAGTTTCATAGCCTCTGCTATCTCTCTCACTTTAATTCGACGGTCTTCTAGCACTATTTGGTGAACTTTAACGATGTTATCGTCAGTTGTTGCAGTGTTTGGATATCCTGAACGTTCATCGTCTCCCAAGCTCTCACTGCCACGTTTAAATTCAGCTGTCCAAAATTTCACAGTAGTATATGATGGTAAAGAGTCCAACTCATCTTTGATTTGCATAGGCGTATTGCCTTTCAGAAACAAAAATTTAATGACAGCTCGATACTCAATTCACAAAAACACTCAACGTCCACAAAAACACTCACATCGACTCACTTAAACGACTGTCAAATAAAAACTGCGGGTCCGAAATGCCTGAAATTTTGGTGAGAACAGTCAAAAGATACACAACTACATTCACTAGCAATATTACGAGGGTTGCCTCTTATGTTTCGAGATTTGGCAACCCTAGTGTTGCAATCCGGCAATTGACAGCTCTGTCGTATCTCTGTAAAAGATTCATCTCGGCCCAAAAATGGAATTAAATCGTCAACATTTTCGTGCGATTATTTTTTACAACTTTCGGCGTGGATTAACTCAGCAACAGTGCATGTATGAACTTAATTCAATTTTTGGCGATGAAGCTCCATCAAGGACCAGTGTTTATCGATGGTATGGTGAATTCAATCGTGGTCGTAGTTCACTCCAAGATGAATTTCGTGAAGGTCGTCCAAAATCAGTTGTTGTTCCGAAAACCATTGATGCTGTGCGCGAACTGATATTGGAAGATCTTCATGTGACCTATCGTGAGATTGAGACAACCTTAGGCGTTAGTGGGACCAGCATACATTCAATATTGCATAAACATTTGACTGTCAAAAAAATTTGTTCGCGTTGGATCTCACACAATTTGTCAATCGCCCAAAAGAAGGCTCATGTCAATTGGTCGAAAGAAATGCTCAAAAAATACGGTCGCGGTGCTTCGAAACACGTCTATGACATCGTGACAGGTGATGAATCGTAGATTTGCGCGTATGAGCCCGAAAGTAAACAGCAGTCGACTGTCTGGGTGTTTCAAGATGAGCCAAATCCAACAAAAGTTGTTCGCGCACGAAGCACTTCCAAGCAAATGGTCGCCTGTTTTTTCGGAAAAACTGGACATGTCGCAACCGTACCACTAGAACAACGCAGAACAGTCAATTCTGAGTGGTACACAACCATTTGTTTGCCAGTTGTCTTCCAAGAAATCAGGAAAACCAACCGCCGAAGACGGATCACTCTTCACCACGACAATGCGAGCTCTCACACATCGGCTGCGACAACTGCATTTTTGAGCACCCAAAACATCGATTTGATGGGTCATCCGCCGTATAGTCCTGACTTGGCACCGGATGACTTCTTTTTATTCCCGTACGTAAAAAACAAACTGAGAGGTCAACGTTTTTCGACACCTGAAGAAGCGGTTGCTGCATTCAGGTTGCATGTGTTGGAGATACCTCAATCAGAGTGGCAAAAGTGCTTCGACAATTGGTTCAAACGCATGCAAAAGTGTATAGATCTTCATGGGGAATATTTTGAAAAACAATAAAGTGATTTTCGATGATCAATATTTGTTTTTGTTCTCTAATCCCGAAATATAAAAGGCAACCCTCGTATTGACGAGTGCTGCTATCTTTACGTTGAGGTCGGAAACCTTTCAGGCCACCCTCGAAAAATATTTCTTGGCTCTAAAAAGATAACTCAGTTTTCCTGAGGCGGTTTTCAGCACGTGTTTATGCCACGATACATTCCCACAGACCGTGGTGGCGGGTAATTTTATGTTTTCACCAGATTCGAGGGCCTGGCCATTCATCATCAGCTGTGGAACCGATGATCCACATTTCTTTGTGAAGGTTATATACTGTGTCTTCGTTGCATTGAAGTCGACGAGATTGGCTTCTCCCCACTGCAGGACTATATACAGATCCCATGTCAGAGACTTGACCTGGCTACATCTTAGCTGGTGCGACGATAATGCACTAATCGCCCGTTCACTCGAAAAAGAGGAAACAAGCGTACTATTATCTGCGAAACTGAACACCCTGTTATCTGTCGACTCCAACAAATCATTTATGTGCAGCAGAAACAAGGTTGGAGCCAAAATATAACCTTGAGGCACCCCAGAATTCACAGGATACCGATCAGAACACTCGCCGACCACAATAAGAATCCTGATCGATCGATTTTCGAGTAAGCTATGAACGAAGTTCGCTCAGCAATGCCCCGTCCCAGACGCCGTCAAAAGCCTTGAAGATATCCAATGCGACCGCCCTTAGCTCACTATGCCGCTCAATCGCAGATATCCATATATCGGTTATAAGGGTCAAAAGGTTTCCCGTTGACCGCCTGCCACGGAATCCGTATTGACCTCGCACACAAATACTTAATTAACTCGGCATTGATGACCTTTTCCATCACCTTAGGTAACATAGATAATAATGCTACCGGTCGGTAATTTTGCGGGAGACACTTTTTTCCCCTCTTTGCGATTGGCTGAACTCAAGCGATTTTCCAGCAGGCAGGAAAGGTCCTTCATTCATAAGATAAACGGAAGAGTCTGCCAAGAATCGGCGACAGTTCTGGAACACAGTTATTAAGGATAATTGCTGGTATTCCGCCCGGGCCGGGTATCTTCTTACAGTCCAGTCCACGTAGAACGCGTTGAATAGTACGCGGGCGGAACTTCACATCCCGCATCTAAAACCTTACTGGCCCGATCACCGGTGGTTCCAAAAGACCGGAATCGAGGTTTGAATTCGCGGAATATAAATTCGGGTACACATTAGCTTTTTTCTTTGGATTTGTGACTAACGTCCCGCTGTCCGTCACTAACGAGGGAAAAGGGGAGGGGCTGAAGTTACTGTCAGGGCTCTTCGATAGTATAGTGGTTAGTATACCCGCCTGTCACCCGGGAGACCGGGGTTCGATTCCCCGTCGGGGAGCCCCTGGCGCAAGACTAATGACCTTGCCCAGAAAAAATAAATCATTATGGAAAATTTAACGAGCCCCAGGACTTGCTAAATAAGGCCAAGACCGGTTCCCGGTTGTAGTGCCGACGATGATGATGAAGTTACTGTTGACAGCCGTTGCCATTGAACAGAAGGGACGCGAACCAGTCGAGCACTCAAGGAGTCTATTAGTCACTCTGTCGTTGTAAGCCTTCTTCGCGGTATCAGTCGTCTGGATTAGAGCGCCATTGTCTAAAAGCTCTCTATTTTTTTGCCGTTTTTGCTTTTATTGACGAGTGCTGCTATCTTCACGTTGAGGTCGGAAACCAGTGCACCCTCATATACTCCGCCATAGGTACCCTCTTTCCCGTCAATTAATGAAGGCCTGCTTCGTACAGCAGCACCCTACATAATCGTTTCATAATCCATACTTTGAAAATAAATAATCTTTTCCATGGGCAGGATTTATTTAAACCAGAAGTTACAATTGAAATGATCACATGAAATATTCATTTAATCATATTCGCCCGAAAATGTGCAATTTATTCAAAAACTAATAATTGTTTAAGATAATTGTCCAATTACGGAAAACGGTTAATGAAATTAAATTAACATCTACAATTATGCAATAATTTAGTGCAACATTTTATGTCTTGATTTTGTTTTGGTTTTTGTTAATCCTTAATGTCAACGTAACCCGAGGAATCCTTAGGAATTCATTAATTTTCTATCACAGCATCGTTTAATGAAATTAATATAATTTGCCCTCAACCTCGATGGCAACTTGGGTACTTTGGCAATCATTTTAAAACCAATTTCTATTATCATCCCTGTAGGCGGTGTCACGCCCTTGCAGTGAACATGATTAAAAGATAAATTACATTAGCAGATGATTTTATTTCACTGCGGTAATTTTCATTAAACAGTTCGTCTATTGCTCTTGCTACCCTTGACATAATATGAAAATCACTGAATTATTTATTATACTTTATATCTCCATGTAATGAATTCGGGCTTAGTTGTTCAGGGAACTTGTTACGTATCTATTTGCATCTATTTGCATAGATAAGTGGATTCTTGTATTAATGAGTATGATCACTATATGGACAAAACCGAAGAGGATAGCAACATACTTGGGAAGCCAAATGACGGGGGCATTTGACTTTGTGTAATATATACTTATAGGCTCATACTCGGTGGATTGTACCAATCCGCCGGGCATAAGTATCCTTAATCTGTATTGGTAATGTGGAATTTCAAATAAAAATATGGATCTCCGGATAAGTGAGAAAATATGTACAGTGCTGAAAAATTCCAACAGTTCCTTATTCTTAATCAGCCAATGCACTTTTCAAAACGATATTGACTTGGTATTCTTACTTAATTGTTCGTGTTTGTGATGTGGGACTAGGGCTATCTACTACATACAGCGTGCTCCATGTTTTATCTCGGTATGCGAATATTAAATAACTTAAAAAAAGACATCCGATTTCCATATATGAGGTATTTATATTTAATTTGGTCCTTTGCAATTTATTTGCACAAGTTTTTGAATACAACGTCAATCAAGTGGCTGCATCACACGTACAGGGAATTTTTGTTGCAGAAACTGCATTGCTTCTCTTGCAGTGTAGCATAGCGCATCGTCTTGGCGAAACCAGTAAACGTCCAGGCCTTTTTCATACATTTGTAGGTAGACATAATGAGCCAACAGCCAACGACATCGATTCCCACCAACTCTTTCGCTTTCTCTGAAGAAAAATGGCCCAATGATGGTACTGGCGCAAACGCCGGTCCAAACAGTCAGCTTTTGGTAATGTAATGGTGTTTCGTGGATCTCGTGTGGATGGTCTCTCGGCTATATGCTTTGACTCAATTGCACTTTATATGAAAACAAATGCAAATCGGCTGGTCCCCCAATTCTCTTGAAGAGATGTTCCTTTTTACTCTCTAAACCACTACGGAAACTCTTCGATTTGTCTTATTCTACTGGCTGTTTCCCAAATAGATGGAAGTCAGCAAACATTCACCCAATTCCCAAAAAGGGTGACAAATCGTCCCTCTCTTCTTATCGACCAATAGCACTAACTTCTATTCTCGCGAAGGTGATGGAATCACTTTTCAACCGTCAACTTTCGAAATATCTGAAATCAAATGACCCCCTCAATGACCGCCAATATGGCTTTCGTAACAACCGGTCCACAGGAGATCTGATGGCGAACCTTATCGAAAAATGGAGCCATTCCATCAACTAGTTCGGTGAAAGCAAGGTAGTCGCATTGGATACTTCACAAGCCTTCGACAGAGTTTGGTATCCAGCCCTTTTGACAAAATGGCATTCCTATAAAATGGACAGTTCACTGATCCAATGGATAAGAGACTATCTTTCTGGCCGTTCAATTCAAGTTCGTGATGGTGTCAAATCTGTCTCCCATCAAATTAATGCAGGTCTTTCTCAGGGTTCGGTATTCTCACCCTGTTCGCCTTCAGGGAACAGCAATATCGAGCTCCACTGGGTAATGGAGTATCAATGATTCGCCTTGGAAACAGCCAGTTTAGATCCAGATTCGCTTCTCGTTTAGATCCAGCATCTACCAATGACGGACCACAATTATTATATGTCGTAATTTTCGATGTTTTGGCAAACGCCAGCAACAGAATTAGCAACCGGAACAAGTCAAAGAAAATGGCAAAGTTGTGGTAGTTATGCTTTATTTATTTTGCACTGTGTATTTTAAATCAATTCGACTTGAGCTATAACTGCCACTCTGGATCTACTAACAACAGCTGAAAAAACTAAAAGAAGCTTTTGACAACATTCATGCGCCTTCTTATATGCCGTCTAACTTTGAACGGTTTTCCTCTTTACCCGTTGGGATCATCAGATCTCGACCAACAAAAGCACCGTAAGAGATTACCGTAAAACAAATAAACTGTTCTATGGAACCAGTGCTTTTGTCAGTCACCGTTGATCAAGCGATCATCCCACGTTGAGTGCACTGGAATGTGAGTGCAAACCATTTAGCACAAATGACAATCTATGGTGCGATCTCTCGTGCATACCTTTAGGTGGTAATATACATATGACGTGGTGAGTTTCGTCTTTTCTGATATTAGGTGAATTGATTTTTGAATATTATGATGAATCGATTGTCCTTTTGTTGTATTGTTGAGAAATCGATTCACCCTTGTTGTTATTGTTTGTTGCTTGTGCTGCAACACACCCACTCTCTTCCTGATCTTTATAAATGATCTATTGTCAATTACTCAGAACCCAATTCACTCGTTTGCTGATGATAGCACATTGAGTTTCTCATACTCATACGAACACTCCCTTCCAAATTTTTCGAACGTCATTACCAACCAGAAGCTTATGCTTGATACATTGAATTCAAATCTCAACAAGATATATCAATGGGGATTATCTAACCAAGTAGAATTCAATCCCTTAAAGACTCAGTGCTGCCTCTAGTCGTCAAAGGCGAGCACCAAAGTAAGTATAGTGTCGATGTACGGCATTTGCATCGACGAAGCCAAGGAAATTTCAATCATCGGCAGTCGAATTAATTCGACTCTTAACTAGAATGACCACATATTTGAAGCAGCAAAAAGTGCAGCTAAATGTATGGGGCTTGTGGGGGTCCTCTATATCACACGGAGAACCAACCCACAAATCCTACCCAATTTTGACCGCTTACAGCGCGTCACCATAGCCCAACGCCCCATTCAACTTGCTAGAATACATTTTCCAATCGGCAACAGCATCCATTCCCACATCTGCAATAGCATACATTCCCAATCTATAATAGAATGCATTTTTAAAACCTAAAACAGAACACATTCCAATCATCTCCCTCCTCTACACCAAACCGCATTTAGTTTTCCCCGAAAACCATTCCGACTCACTTCTTACTTAAACCATTGTTCTCGCTTGCAACCAAGCAGCATTAATTTTTCCCGAAAACCTTTCCGACTCACTTCTTACTTAAACCATTGTTCCCGCTTGCAACCAAGCAGCATTAAGTTTCCCCGAAAATCATTTCGGCTCCCATCCTATCTAAACCATCTGAAATAATACCAATTCTCCTTACTGGTAAGTCACCGGCACGATACGTTGCATTTCCACGATACAACCATCGCAACGACCAAGGCCCATGTTCCTTTGTCTAACCGACAACTCATGCCCATATTTGGTTATGCCTCCGAAACCGATTTCTCCGTATACACAGCAACAGAGGATTCTAATTCAGCCTGTACGGCAGAAATTCCCTGGAACTAAATTTTCTACCTCGGCATAGCAACCCTTCCCCATAATCCTAGTAAGTGGCAGTGAGTTCACTTAGCAATGACTCCAATGCCACGACACCCGGAATAGATTCTTGCGTTCATTCGGTCAGTCGTCATTCAACCATCAGTTCGCGCACGTCAAGAGTCGCCTTATAACCACCGCGATCACACGGGGGTGTGCACGCCCCCATGTGTAAAGTAAAGTCGAGCCGCATCGCGTGAGTCCGCTGCGCGAGTTCCAATTTAGGTCGAGTTTGATAGATCGCGAAGTACGCACACTCCGAGTCGAGTAGGAAATCCGCGCCATTATATTAATCAAAAGAAAAAGAATTTAAGAACGAATTCAACTTTGGTACACGTGAGCAATAATCATAAACTAAATTATCATGAATACAGAAAACTTAATAAACAATGTAATGCTTGTAACTCAGTGGATAAAATAAAGTCGGAAATTAACAGAGATCGACAGCTTTCTATACGAAGGTTTGTGTATAAAACTACTCTTTGTACTCCATGTGCCTAAGTGCTACTGACTTCTAAATTGCGGTAATGGGGCAATATTTGCATACTGTACAGAATATTGAAGAAATAAAAAAACTAAGTTCAACGAAGCCCGGGTGTTTCATTTGCGGTGTTTCCTCCTTGCGGACGACAGTTTCGCATCAGATTTTCAAGTGCTCGTAACGTGCCCGAAGTGCGATCTTCTAGCGGATGGCTACCGGTGAATAACTTCAAGGCACGATCCAATTAACCAAACTTTTAAAATAGTTGCGAACGATCCAAACTGACTCAGCGGTGACTGTTCCTTGTCTGTGAGTTCTGAATAAGAAAAGGAAAATAAAAAAAAGGACAAGGATTTCCGTCGGTGGGTGATGATGAACCCGTGCCATACGCCGACACAATATATCCACCCCCACAGGTTCCTTAAGATATGCAAAAGATACTTCAGTCCACCCAACCTGCCCACTATTTACAAAGCGTTTATTCGTTCAAAATGGAGTTCAACTCCCATATTTTGCCACGCACATTCTAAACTGCACTAAACGTGCTCGACAGGATACAAAAACGAGCAGTGGAACTTATTGGGGACTCAGTAGTAAGTCGATCAATTCCGTCGTTAGAACACAGGCGCAACGCATCATGTCTATCTCTTTTCTATAGGTATTATCACGGTCGTTCCTCAACTGAACTTGCTGAATGTGTTCTGCCCTTTCAGACATTTTCTTGCGATACCCGTCAATCTGTGAATGCGCATCAGTTCACATTGAAAGTGAACTTCAGGCGCACAAATAAACATAGAGTCATTCTTCAGCCGAACCACACGTATGTGGAATGTTCTATTTGTTCATGTATTTCCTCGCCGTTGTAATGTCCAGGCATTCAAGACCAATATATATCGACACCTCCTTTCCTTAACCGCTTCCTCTCCACCCCCTCGCGCTGTCCTCTGACATTTTAGGGTACTTCAAAATCCCCTTTTGTGCGGGTGTTAGTGTTAAAAAAAATCGTGGTTAAAAATGCACCGCAAGGTGGTTCCACTGACATCAAAATTCTGAGCGCGGTGAAGATACGACACATGTGCGTTCTCGACTACACTCTCTCTTACTTCTTGAACCAGTTCGGTTAGTGTATCAAAACAATCAAAGGAAAACAGAAATTCATAAGACATTTACTTAGTGCTTGGAACCAAAGGATAACGTAAGAAGAAAAGAGAAGTGAAGAGGAAATCATTGTATAGTGAATTCGCCACGCCGCGCCGCCAAAGAATATAATTCGGTCAAATAAAGTGAATAATTGAAATATAAAAGGACGAAGTAACAATCAACGGAACCTGCAAGGAGTATCTACTGGAGAAAACCCGGACAAGAGAATAGAAACGACATGAATAAAATGGTGAAACTCAACTTGGTGCTGGAAAGTGATGCGTATTTCCAACTGATTTCAGTCCGACCATCAGAATATATAACAAACCGTCAAGCTCCTACACATCCGGTAAACATAAAAAAGAACAAGGTGTAGTGCAAAATATACGGGTTACATCTGTGTGTGTTGAGACTCAAACAATTCGTGTCGAATAATTGCTTTTCGGGAATTCAAAAGCGCAGTCTGAGTAAAAGCAAAGGAACACGAATTCGCGATTGGACCTCCAAACAAACAACCGAAAAACAAATAACCGCTACCTTTGCGGAACAACGTTCAAGAAGGTCACCACCGCTAACAACAAGTCTCACGGAGCCTGACATCGCCTTCGTTTAACAACCGGCATTTGCGTCGAATGATCGAACACCATCATTTCAAACGACAACTAACGATAGTGATATATATCCAGAAGCACCTCCAACTTCAGCTTCAAATAAAACTGCCCCGCCAACGTTTTCAAGTCTAAATATTAGAATTTACCATTAAAATTGCGTGCGAGGCAAGTTTAAGAACATAAGCCTCATAAACGTTCACGCACCTACAGAGAAGTCCCCTGACGACAAAAAGGAAGAATACTACGAGAACGTCGAATGGGCCCTCAATGCCTGCCCAAGGTACGATGTAAAAATGCTTCTTGGTGGTTTGAGTGCGAAAATAGGTTGGGAGCCGGTTTTCAGGCACTACGCAGGTTCCCATAGTTTGCATGAGAACACTAATGACAGTGGACCACGAGTCATCGAACGGGCAGTATCAAAAAACCTGGTCGTTGCAAATACCAGGTTTTTGCGTAAAGATATCCACAAAGCCACCTGGCTATCACCTGATGGAGCCACTCGCAACCAAATTGACCACGTGTTGATAGATCGCCGCGACTGTTCGAGCCTGATGACGGTACCGAGGTGCCAACGTCGACTCGGATCACAGGTACAGTTTTCCAACGCGGATGGCCTTACGGAGACGTATTGCATCCGCCGATCAGATTCAAGTCAACACTACTGCCTTACGCAATGAGAATACCAGTAACATTTTTGGTCATGAGCTAAGGCTCGCCCTCGAAGAGTTCGACGGAGTGAGAGTAAGTCCTGAGACCAGAATGCCGGGGGTAGAAGAGAAATGAACACGCCTTAAGAATACTGTCATTACTACTGCCAACTCCATATTAGGCAGCAGTCGTAGAGATCGGAGCCACTGGTTTGATGATGAGTGCAAACTAGCGACTGAATGTAAGAATGCTGGATATCGGGCAATGCAGCAGTCTCAAAGAACGCCGGTACGCAAGGAGAAATACAAAGAGCTCAGAAGATCTGAAAAAAGGACTTCACAGACAAAAAAAAAGTGCATGGGAAAAAAACCTTGTCTGTGAAATAGAGTAAAGTAGAGAGCGAGGTCTGCACCAGGCGCGGAAGTTCTACCAAATAATCCGCAGTAGGATCGGTACACACCACGCTGCACTTACTGAAGGCATTTTGGAGCGATGGGAGTTGCACTTCAATGAATTGCTAAATGGTCAGCTCACAGAAGGATTGGAGGCTCCACCAATGCAAGATCAAGACGAAATGTTGCCGCCACCAAGCATTGAGGAAGCATTAAAAGCCATAAGACAGTTCAAATCAAATAAAGTCCCTGGAGCTGATGGCATACCAGCTGAGCTGATCAAACAAGGAGGGACAGCGTTACATCACAAAATTCATGAGATCGTAGTGTACGTAAGGGAGCAAGAGGAGATGCCGGAAGATTGGCGTCGTGGTATAATTTGCCCCATACATAAGAAAGGAGATATCACACTGTGCAGCAACTATAAGGGGTATAGCATTGGTAACTACCGCCTATAAGATACTGTCCTCTATCGTACAAGAACGGATAGCCCCATACGCTAAAGCCATTATTGGTCAATATCAGTGTGGTTTCATCCCAGGCAAATCAGCGATTGATCAGATATTCACCCTTAAGTAGGGGATGGAAAAATGTCAGGAATTTAAGATTCCATTATATCATATATTTATGGAGTTTAAGGCAGCCTACGACAGCATAGCCAGGGTAGAACTATATAATGCCATGACAGAGTTCGGCATTCCAAACAAATTGATACGACTTTGTAGGTTGACCATGACCAACATAACTACTCAAGCAATAATAGCGGGTTGCTGTCCAAACCAATAAACATCTTTAATGGACTCCGGCAAGGGGACGGTCTGGCCTGCCTCCTCTTCAACCTGACGTCGGAGAAAGCAATCCGTGACTCTGGTGTCGCAACTAGGGGGATTATTATCACCAAGTGCAGCCAGATACTGACATCGTCATCATCGGTAGAACCGAATCGACTGTACAGAAATCCTTCACCCTGGTTGAGCAGGCAGCACAAAAACTGGGACTGCACATTAATGAGGGAAAAACTAAGTACACGGTGGCAACCTCTGCGGAGAGAAGACCTAACGTTGGCCAAACTATCAGGGTAGTGGAGCACGAATTTGAAGTAGTGCAATCTTTTAACTACATTGGGTCAATAGTATCGGTCGATAACAATATGGAAGAAGAAATTCGTGAACGGCTGATAAATCCAACAAGTCCTACTATGGTCTATCAAGGCTCTTTAAATCCCGAAATGTATCCAGACCATTCAAGCTGCTACTGTACAAGACCATGGTGTTACCAGTACTCATGTATGGATCCGAGACCTGGGTGCTCAATAAAAGGCACTCCGAACTCTTAGCCGCGTTCGAAAGGAAGGTCTTAAGGAGAATTGTTGGCCTAGTATGTGAGGGAGGACGATTCCAGAGACGCTACAACTATGAGTTGTACGCTGTCTACCTTGAAGCTAATATTGTAAGAAAAATCAAACTCAGTCGACTCCGGTGGGCGGGACACCTAGCTCAAATGAGCGAAGAGGAACCTGCTCGGAAAGTCCTTTGTGGCAGGATATATGGAAGGAGACAGCGCGACAGACCATGTCTGCGATGGAGGGATGGTGTGGCGGTTCTCTATATCACACGGAGAACCAACCCACAATCCTAACCGAACATGCAAAACCAATCCACAATAGCATACAGCTCCCAATCTGCAATAAAACATTTTCCAAACTCCCAACAGAATATAATTCCCCAGAATATATTCTAATCATCCAAGCATTCATTTTCCCAAAAACGCTTCGGTCAATTCTCTATATTCCCTCATTACGACCAAGCAATCCTAAATTCCCCGAAATTCATATGCTGTAACGAAACGCATGTTCAATCCATAACAAACATTAACTATCGTCACCAACTATACCAAGCCGCACACACTTCCCCGAAATTACTTCGGATAACATTTTATCCAAACGATATTCCCTGCTTGCACCCAAGCATTTTCGATTCCCCGGAATACACAACAAACGAATCCAACCCAGCCTGTACGGCCAGGATTCGCTGGAACTGAGTTCTTATGCGAGCATAGCAACTCTTCTCAAAATTCCCCGGAAGTGGCGGCAAGCTTATTCCTGCTATGACCTAATCACCGGACGCGACGAATAGATATTTTCCCCATTCCATTAGTCAGTCGCTAACCACCCGCCATTACGTCAACAACAAAAGTCGTCGTCCAACCGCCACCGAGTGCGCGTCGTCCCCCCTTCCGTTACCCCAGTCGTTATTCAACCACCGAGAGTGTACACCGCGAAACCTCAAGTGCGTGTCCGCCGAGTTTTCCTTTAATTGTTTTAAAAGGGTCAATTTCCATACCCCCTTGGAGTGCGCAAGAGTCTCGCTTCATTTATCGAGTCGGAGTTTTGGCCTTGTTTTGTTTGAAACCGGGGAGTTTAATTGGATGAAACGCGTGAAGGTTACTGATGATTGCGCCCAATTATGTTTAAGGATGGTTTTGCCGATAACTAACTCTGTGTGAAAGTTATAAAGCGGTTTAATTAAAGACAAATAATCAAAGACGCATTTCCCTGTTGAAGTGTGTTTCTCGAGTTGCTGTTTAATTAGACGTAAAATTTGTGAAACGAAATAAACGGGAGGATTAAAGTAAAGAAAAAAAAAAACGGTGTTTCATTGATAATTTATGAACAGTGTCCGGCGAAAATATTGTTGGGGGCAAGGCCAACCCCGTGCCGTACATCGGTTCCCCGTTCCGTAAACCCCCACAATGGCGTAGACCAGGACGCCCAGAGCCTGGGAGTGCCAAACTGGATGACAACGGCTCGAAATCGGGACGTGTGGAGAGATTTGTTAAACAAGGCCAAGACCGGATCCCAGTTGTAGTGCCGATTATGACGATGATGATGATGATGATGATTAAAATAATTGAATGAATTATCCGAAAACAATATTGAGTTTCATTTTCATCTGGAATTAAATCCGCAAGACATAACCATCAGCCTGATTATGTATTTCCTTGCTGTTATAATATCCAGACATTTAAGACCAATGTACATCGATACCTCCTTTGTTTATCCTCTACCGCTTTTTATGATCGTACTGTGCTCTAGCATTTAAGAGTCCTTGAAAATCCTTCTGTCTGCGCGCGTTAATATGAAAAAGAAATTTGAGGAATAGAGAACAATACATTTGTTTTGGGTCGAAATAATTTCACTCATCTGATCCAACATCCCTTCCAGACATTGGTGGACACTCGGCCAATATAGTTGATCTATTTTCCCCTTCCCACCTTTTTAAATTATCAATATATATCTTGTTGCCTTGACTCGTTAGACCCCAATGCTGTCTCAACTAAATTTTCCGTAACGCAGAGGAATAATAACAAAGACGCTCAGAAGCATTGGTTTTTAAGAAAGTCAATTGAGATTGGCTGAATGACTTCCTTAAGTATATAAATTGGTTGTTATTTTTGCTTAATAATCACCTTAATACTTTGACCGAAGCCGTAATGAGTATAAATCGTCTTGGCATGAGGTTTGTCATTTCACCCAGAGTGAAAAGCATCATACCCAAAACGAACATTTGATATGATTGCAGATATAAGAATGGTGCTATGACAAAGGAGTTGAGCTTCTGTCTGTATGGTAACCAGGTAAATCGGAGGCAATTGAAAAGAAAAAGTGCGCAGAATCAACTTCCTTCACGACCAAAGACTAAGGCAAATGAACACTATTCCACTGGCAGTAGAAATGGGTGGGTATTCATACAAAACTGGATCTCTTTATCCAATCAATTTTTCGTACTTAACGATAATAGCATAGTCAACGTAACAGAGAAAGCGAAGCTATTTGCTACACATTTCACAGCCAACTCGATACATTTTGTTATCACATCACATCTGCCTTTTCTTTGAGCAAAGGTCATTCCGTAGTATAAACTTGAATTCGTACTGTTGCCCGAATACTCAAAAAACTGAATATTTATAAATCCGTCGATCCTCCACAATTTCTTCTTCAGTTGATAAACGAGTGTGAAAAGTGATCTATCTACCTACTCAAATCAAGGATTCACAAATGGATGGAAGGCTGCATAAAAGGAATCTATTCTAAAAACAAGGGAATTCGGTCTATCGACCCATTGTACCAATTTCCATTTTCTTCATGGTTATGCAGTCGTTAATAAATAGGTGTCTCACGAAATGTTTATAAATATTCGACCTGTTTGATCACTAATATGTTATCCTACCTGTTCTTCCTTTACTCATCTCCAAGGGTTCGCCAGGGCCGTTCGTTGAAGAGAGTAATCGGTTTACAGTAAAGGTTAATTTTAGAAAAGCAGACAACCACTGTTAGCCGAACTACGCGGGCGCGAAAAGCTCTACCAAGTAACATGTTTCCCCGCGGTTACAATATAGAGGCATTCAAAGTCGACACTTTATTTCGAACCTGCTCTTCATTACTCTTTAAGGGTATTAAACAATGCTTTTTTCCAACAAAAAAAATTTTTTTTTTTTTTTTTTACATTTCTGTATTTATTGACCATAAATGATTTGTTACAATAAGTAATACAGATAACTTATAATTATCTTAGCTTTAATCGTTTACACATACTTGCTAGTACATTTTTCAAACATTATTATAAAGTTATATATTTCATGGGTGGACAAGATAGGAGTAGGTGGGGCTTCCTGGAAAAGGTCAGAAAACCAGGATATAATTATTTACTTAACCTATAACTAATTTGCTTAACTTAACTTAACTTAGCTTAGCCTAGCTTATCTAATTATTAAATCTATTATTATTACAATAAGTTAGAATAGAGTGGGGCGGGAGGTATAGTGGTTGATGGGTGGAATTTGGGTTAGGGTGGGTACTATGAGTCGGGGATATGGGTTGGGGGAACACTTTCCGATTGGTCGTTGAAACGCAAGATATTAGAGAAGGGTTGTATATTACAATATTTAAACTGGTGAGGTGAGAGTTCAGTATTGTGGTATACGATCTCATTGGAGTTGTTGACCAACCTGCCAGAGGTGAAGAGGGTTCTGGTGTGGAGACAGTTCGGGTAGGCAGTTCGGTTGTCTGACGGAGTCGATGTGAGCGCATTTATTATCGGATTGGGATTATTGGGAAGATTTTCGATAAATTTGATGGACAGCTCGAGGAAGCGTCGATCTATACGTTCAATATTAGCGGCATAGTAGAGCGAACTACTGTTGTAATATTTGTGGGAGTTAGGATGTCGGTTGAGGCCAGTGATAAGTCTGAAGCATTTCCTTTCGAAAATGCGTAGCTTCTCCATTTGGGCGGGTGTGATATGGTACCTTATCGGGCATGCATATGTGAGAGTGGGTCTGATTATTTGTTTGTAGATACGTGATTTGACTTTGGGAGAGAGATCATTCGGTTTGTACATGACTTTTCTGCAGAGGTTCAGTTGGGTTGTGGCTTTACGAATCGTATTTTTAATGTGGGCGGAGAATGACAGATTGTTGGTAAAGGTTATACCTAGATACTTTAAGGTTTTGGAGGGTTTAATTATATTGTTATTTATTTTAATTCTGATTTTATTATGGCAGCGAATAGTGTTGTTTGTACAACTCGCGTTTCTGCCTTTAAAAACTATGAGCTGAGTTTTGGTTGGATTTAGTTGAATTCTCCACTTGGTAAAGTAGGCTGACAGGATTGGGAGATATCTGTTAATACAGTTTCTTGCCTCCTTGACAAGCTTGTTGCTTGAATAAATTAAGGTGTCGTCGGCATAGTTGAGCATTGTTGGATTGGGTAACAGTGGCTGCGGTGCGTCTGATGTATAAAGAAGGTATAGTAGTGGGCCGAGGATGGATCCTTGAGGAACTCCTGCGGTTATGCTATAAGGTGTCGAGAGAGTTGAGTTTATTTTCACCATGAACTTTCTATCAGAGAGGTAAGAAGCGAGAAGTTTTGTGGAGTGGAACAAAAAAAAAAGTAAAATAAAATGTTAACAAGGTGCTATCTAGTTACAATTGGTATAAATCGGTACAATGTAAAAGAAGAAGTTACAGTGGCAGAATGCATTTTCACCCTCAAGTCATAATTAGTAATAAAAACATCAAACCTCGTTACTATGAAGAGAAAACAAATAAAAGAATTGAACTTTGGATCAGCAATTTGGCTGTCAAAGAACTTACCATCATACACCTCAAACTTATTTCTAGCATTCCGTTAAATAAATAACTCCGACACCTGCCACCCCACATGTAAGCCAAAATAAAATACTTAACTGGATGCAAGAATAGCCAACGAAAAATGATACGACATCACATATACAAATTTCATCAGAAGTTGGATATCATTCATGAATATTACACGACACCGGTGGTGTTGTCCCCAAGTAACGATCCTTTCCCAGAACACACTTACATGTCGATTATGTACAAAAGATACATAAACAAACATACTCGACAACTATTCTCCCTTTACTCCCATTTCCTGTTGACTCTAATAGGTTTATCCCTCCCTGGGTCACCCGTGCTATTGAATAAAGGAATTCGTCTTTTAAAAAACCTTCACTTAATCTTGACAGTAATAAGGAATAACAACTAGTAGGATGGTAGCTATGAGTGATGGTTGGAATCTCTTTGGTCCGTTTCTGTCGAGTGGAATTTTACTTTATTTAATGTGAAAAGAAAGCTTCTTAGAAAGTACACACACAATAAGGGAAGACTGTTTTACAGAGCCAGCGGGTGTCTTGTCAAATTGAAAATCATTGGGCACCGTAAACTTTGACCTCGGTAAGTGTCCTTGGACATACCCATAGTATGAGCGATTGGCAATTAAGAATGTATGTAGGTGCATCAGTGTAATAATAAATCTAACAGTAATCAAACTCTTGTCACCCAAGCCCAACAGATCGCCTAATAAGCTTTTTAGCTCGTTAAAAAAAAGAACTTAATTCCAGGTGCTACATTTCAAAGACCCGTTTTGTATTTCAACTACGTACACGGTTAAAGGTTTGCAATTTGCGAACCGTGGGCTTGACTGTTAACGTCTATTGAAATCTACTTCGAATGTCCTGCCCCACTTATCTTAAGGTTTCGCAGGATAGTCTAATCTATTGTCTGTGATAGTATTTCATAGTTTTTATCTTAACTTTAGGTAACAGCTGCCGGTACGTAATATGGAAGTTAAACATCGAGCAAACATGATAGCACAAAAAATACTAGAGCAGCTACAGTATTCCCTGTAACGCGGCTTAACTGTAACAAGGCGATAGAATAAATGTCTGAAGTTGCATATTCCTCATTAATAATATTCGAAAAGAGACTTTTCCGAATAGCGCATGTCCTGGATATGTTCGACTAAGAGAATTGTGTATATCCTCTTAATAGATTGCGAAGGTCCTTCGATGTAGGTGTTGAAAAGAGTAGAAATCATAGTCGACGAAATAGACATTGGGGCTGGCGAGAGGCTCTTCAACAAATTATTGGAAAACAGGACGAAGTTGGCAGTTTTGTTAATTTATTTAATTTTTTAATTCACACAGGACAATAAATTGAATAAGACAAAATAAATTTATAAATCGTGCAACAGCGGCACGAACGAGTATTAGGCAGAAAAAAAAATTATTTATATATATATATACATATATATATATATATTTTTTTTTTTTCATTTTTTTTTTAACAAATCCTTAAGTTTAACTCCGTTTAATTTTGGAGTACAAAATCTTAAGCTAATGTGGAAAGTTAACTTCGGAAATACGAATAAACACGAGCAATCGATCTTTAGCCGAACCAGGCTAAACAATGAATTGTTTTGCTGAATATGTGTTTTCCCGTTTTTATATCCAGACACGTCTTTCGATACATCCTTTCCTTCTCTCTGTCTTCTTCTGCTCGAACTTTCAGATTTATGAGTTTACCAAAATCCTTTTTGTTAATGCTTTTCGTGTAAATAAAGAAATTAAATTTGTAAACATATACATATAGTTGTAAGTAAATACACAATGGAAGAGGATCATTCCTTTTCATACATTTTCTTGAGCTTGCCTTAGAGTTCTGGAGAAAATAAGTATATTTTACAATAATACAATAATAGTAATATAATAATATAAAGTGATGTAATCTCGACGTCGACCCGCCTCAAAAGAATTACTGATGGTCTGAAGTGACCTTAAGCCATCTTCGCCATCCAGTTGAACCACTAGTGTTGCTTCCAATGTATCGATCGATATTCCAAAAAGTTTATGCTATGTAAGAGATCAGCTTTGTATATTTTTTGATTAAGTATCCTAGACCAAACAGGACAAGTTACCCATCTATATTCGCTATCGTTTCTTCCGTAAAATGATGTGGAATCTTACACAAACAAAAAAGATCTCCGTCTTCACATATGTAACCCACAATGAAAGTAGAATGGAAAGTTCCATCCGTTTCTTATCCTTACTTACCGCCTCAATGGCTGAGTTGGTAAGAAGATTGTGTCTTGCGTTTGATTGTGCAAACCTAGGTTCAACTGACGACTCGGCACAATTACTGAGTGTTAGGTAGGGTCCTAAAGCTCAGCCGCTCAGTGAAATACTACCCCATTAAGCTATAAGCTTCGTGAAATTTTTGTGAGAAATCCATTTTCGAAGCTGGGTTGAGGGACTGGTCGAGAAAAAAATGCACCTCAGGGCGCTGATTCAGCGCTATTAGTTCGCCGTTCCTGGGAGAAGTAAAATTAAAAAAAATGTATATAAAAAATCTATTGCAACCATCAAATATACATACTATTGTGGGGGTGAAGTCGTGGCACCGGCAGGGGTGCGAGTTCTACTTCTATCCCCATCATCACTATAATTTTCGCCGTAAACAGTTCCGGATACAACACTGAGCAACGCTGCAAAAGGTTCACCAAGAATCGAGCTCCAAAGCACGGAGCGAACACCACACAGGAATAAGACAGGACGATATTGTCTTTGGGTATATTTAAATTCTAACAGGCTCAGCACCCGCCATATCATCCAGCGCAAAGATGACAAGGCCTATCACCAGCCACCATATGGCCATACCTCGTGGGCTGCGAATTTACAACTCCGACCCAGAGGAATTGGTCGACCTTCCGACTGACGGCCGCGGCTTCCACCAGAGAACTCAAAGGACGTCTCGCCGGCATCGGCCCCAGTGGCTACATACGAAGCCCATTCAACTACCAGCCACCGACCACTTGCGTGGCCCAACTACGAGACACCCCGCTCGCCCGCTGAACCACCACAAGGGCGAGAGGCAATCGAGGAGCCAGCAGCCGGCCCACCCAAAGGCTTTAAGGCATCCCACCACACCCAGGACACCACGTGGTCCAGCTCCTGCCCAGGTCCAAAACTACCCAGGCCAACCGCTACCACGTGTAGTCACCACAACAGGACCAGGAGCGCGCAATACCCCGCTCGGCGGGCGGCGCTCCCCAGCAACCAGCGGTCTCCCGAACCCCAACAAGAAAGCACGCCTCTCAGGGCACCAACAGAGGCTGCACCCCAACGACTCCGGGCGGCACTTGGCCCGTGACTGAAATTCCGCCAAGCCACGCGGGCAGTGCCAGGGACGACATCGCACCACACTCCACGCGACAGCCTCCCACGCCAGCGGCCGCATCCCGCCGGTTACTAACTTCGGACGGGCGCCAACGGGCGCATCACCTTGCACCACCACTGGCCTCGACATAGCGAGACCCATCACCAGTCATCACGTGGTCATTGATCGTGGGTTGCGACCTTACAACTCTAATCCAAATCAACTGGCCGGCCCCGCGACCACAAAAAGCAACGGACATCAGCGATGGGAAAGGGGTTCCTGTCGCCATCGATCATACGGGCCATCCCAGACCCTCAAGCCTCCAGCGCCCCTCAGGGCGGGCGGCCCCCTCTCAACCGATCACCCACGTGAAAGTGGACAGTCGACCAAGACCAACCGCCACCAGCAGACCGCACACTCCCGGCCCCTAGCCACCGTCCCCAGGAACAAAATGATTCGCCAATGATTGGCAAAGGCGGGCGGAATGTTGCGGATTGGCAATTAAATGTGCTGGCATGTACTGGAGAAATCTAGTACATTCACTGTGGTTACCAGTTACGCAGCAGCTGGCACCAGCTGGCCGATTGTCACCATCGATGACGTCATGGCGTCCCTTTTTGAATTGGCAATTATGCCCAACGAGTCAGTCTGCATTCAACCTTCATCGAGTGGACACCATCGGTTCTCGTCCGATCAACATACATTAATTAATAAAGCTACTCTCAACTTAAGTTTTGGGTTTCTTGTGGTTCTGTCTCCTACTACAGAGTTTTTTCGGCCGCCTCTATTACAACAATATATATATATATATATATATATATATATATATATATATATATATATATATATATATATATATATATATATATATATATATATATATATGGAGCTTCTTCCTCTTTTCACCCGTTAGTGACGTCATCCTGTGGAACAATGATATGCCGAGTCAGTTGATGAGTCGCCCTGGGTGTCGATTAGGACTAGGATATCAGGTTCAGTATTGGTGAAATCGATGCGCCTGATGTAACAACTCGCCAACGCGTAATCACGCCCGTCCACGAAATACGGCCAACGTTCAACTGGTAACGGCTTTTGTTACATCAGGCGCATCGATTTCACCAATACTGAACCTGATATCCTAGTCCTAATCGACACCCAGGTCGACTCATCAACTGACTCGACATATCATTGTTCCACAGGATGACGTCACTAACGGGTGAAAATAGGAAGAAGCGAAATCATGCTGAAAGCCCTTGCCATTGACCAGAAGGGACGGGAACCAGTTGGGCACTCAAGGAGTTTATTGATCACTTTGTCGTAGCCCTTCTTCGCTGTATCAATCGCCTCATTCGGGGAGCGGTAAAGATAACAAAGAAATTTAATAGAATTCCTCATTAAGACCCTTAACCACATGATGTCCATGTTATTGGGTTACACAGCCTCAATCCTCTGGCAAGCCAGATCGGACTGCGTGAAGGCGCAGAGTCCACCCTTGAATTCAAATCTCGAATGTAAATCGTATCCTGAGCAACGAACGAATCGGAAACTAGTTTACCTCCGGACTACTTTATCTCAGAAGGTACTATAGCGTTTGCGACGATAGTGAAGAACGTGTGATTCGAACTGACGCTATGACTGTTAGAATCACCAAAAATTGAACCAATGCTTAACACATCAGGCTACTGGTGGCGTGTACGAATTCGATTTCTAAAATCAAGTACACTCCACTGATGTGGAATTGTTATGTTATCGCTATGGTATACGGCTCTGATGCATTTTCTTATTCGACTTTCGTTCGGTGTTCTTCATAATTTGCTTGTGTGTTGCGCGTGTGTCTGTTAGAAACCCCACAGTACCATCATAGCTTATCTCAGTGTCAGTTCTGACCATCAGCCATACATCCGAAACATAGACGAAGATTTCTCCCGACGATATCGCGAAATGTATAGCGTAGCGGAGTGGTATCTCACTTTAGGACCGATTACCATCTAAACCAACCTTTTCTTGAACCGGTCCAGCAGCCAAGCTGAGAAATATGTCTAGGGATTTCTCCCGACCATTTCACAGAGCCTATAACTTGATGGGGTATTTCACAGGCCGTTGGCGCCACTCGGTAAGTATTTACAAATATTTAAAAATGTTAGACACATCTGTTTCCCATGGATGTAAAAAATGAACCTCTTAGCAAACTTTTTCGCTTATTTTATATACAGAGGACTTTTCGTGCCTGCTGGAAAATCGGCCAAATTCAACCAATTACAAAAAAATGGGGAAGAAGGTATATACCACAAAATTATCGGCCGATAGCATACAGATTTACCTAAAGTGATGGAAAAGTTGAGTTGATCAAATACTTGGAATGAAACGGATTCCTACATGATCGTAAATAGGGATTTCGCAACTCGCAGTCCACGGGAAACTTTTTGACTTTTGTATCTGGACATCTGCAATTGAAAAACATGATTAAGGAGAGCGGTCGGATTAGATATCTTCAAGGCTTTTGACCGGGTTATTAAGCAAGCTTTGCTCATACGGATTTTCTCATCAACTTTGCGACTGGATGAAGAGGTTCCCGAAAATCGATCAATCCAAGCCGGTGTAGACGGAGTGTCTTCGGATCTCTCTTCTATTAATTCCGGGATGCACCAAAGTTCTATTTTGCTTCATATTAGTGATTTATTTGAGTCCACGGCTCCCAAATATTCAGTTCTGCAGATGACAGCACACTTATTTTCTCCTTTTCGGATAATCGGCCAATTAACACATCAACTTAGCATTAGCCGAGATTTAGCCAGCTCTGACTCTATGATTCGGGATCTGCATCAAATCCTACAACAACGAAAAAGGTATCATCGTTTCCACGGCTGATGATAAATGATCATGTATAGATTTGCTGGGCCCCACGATCTTCGGAAACGTATCGAATATTCCCAAGTCCACACCAGAAAATTTATTCATGTTTTTAAAGCGAAAAAAATATTTTACTTCGACGCAATGTAGTGCTCTGAAAAGCCCTACCACCTTTTTCTTTTTCATGAGAATTCATAAAACTGAATTCTTATCTTAAACAAACATTGAGCATCACCCCCAATGTATCGAAAATCGAGATTTTCCATCTGAAACGTTCGGTTTCAAGGTACAAACCTCGATTTGGTGCCGTTTAAAACGAGGATGCATCGCGATCTCGAGGAGGCAGTTCATTAATCTAGATGGTCCCTGGCGGAAGTGCTGTAGATGATCAGCACAAACAATATTCAGAAATTATAGAGAATCGTTAAAGTGGCGCAAGGCTAATAACCTTGCCCGGAATAACAAATTATTATGGACAATTTAACAAGTCTCGGATAAAGACCGGATACCGCTGGAGAGACCTGCTAAATAAGGTCAAGACCGGATCCCCGTGTAGTGCCAATGATGATGATAGAGAATCGTTAAACAATCAAGATAATAAAAGAAGATTTTTGAAATGGAAAGTAGTTTTAATTTTTTGAAATTGTGCGTTCGTTATGAAACATTGGCTGCTCTAGCACATGCGACGACTTTTACCTTGGAATTGTGCGTTCGTTGTGAAACATTGGCTGCTCCAGCACAGGCGACGACTTTTACCCTGGAATAGTGCGTTCATTGTAAAACGTTGGCTGCTCCCACACAGACGAAAACTTTTAACCTGGAACCGATGAGTAGAGTGTTGGTGTGGGGGTTCTCTATACCACATTCCAACCAGTTTTGACCGCTAACAGCGCGTCACCATAACTCAAACCGGCAATAGCACACACCCTCCAATACGCAACAGCATCCGTCCCCAAACTTGCAATCGCATACACCCCCAAACTTACCAAGAATCCATTTCCCAAGCTGTAACAAAATGCATATTCAAACCTACAACGGAATATTAAACATCTACCCCAACTACATCAAACCGCATACATTTTTCCCAAAAACTACTGCGCATAACTTCCTACTTACACTATATTTCTCGCTTGCAACCAAGCAGCTCTAATTTCCCCCGAAAATCATTCCGGCTCACTTCCTGCTTAAACTATTATCTCGCTTCTAACCAAGCAACATTTAGTTTCCCCGAAAATCATTTCGGCTCCCAGCCTACCCAATACCAATTCTCCTTACTGGTAAGTTACCATCACGATGCGTTGCATTTCCGCGAAACAACCATCGCAACGACCAAGACCCACATTCCTTTGTCTAACCGACAACTCATGCCCAGACTTGGTCGCGTTCCCAAAACCGATTTCTCAGTACACATAGCAACCGAGGAATCTAGCTCAGCCTGGGCGGTAGTAATTCTCTGGAACTAAATTCCCTATGCACCATAGCAACCCTTTTCGGGTTCCTAGTATGTGGCAGTGAGTTTATTCAGTCATGATTCTATAGCGTTTGAAATAATAGTGAAGAAGACCGTGTGATTCGAACTGACGCTATGACAGTTTGAATCACGAAAAATTTTTTTACATAAGCGTTACCCATCAGGCTACTGACCGTGTTTTGAATTTGATTTCCAAACTCGACTATACTCCACTGATGTGAATTATTTTTGTTATCGCTTGGTATACGGTTCTGATGTATTTTTCTTATTCGATTTTTCGTTCGTGTTCTTCACTATTTTGCTTGTGAATTGTGTGTATCTGTTAGAGTCGCCACACCACTCCCTTCGCAGTAACTTCGTTACGATCAGATTCGTATGCGAACGACGGACGAACGAGAGAACGAGAAAGCGTCGGAGGCTGGGCTCTATGCGGAAGTCGTGACCGTGTTTGAAGTTCTGCTTACTATGGGAAAGTGTATGATGTGTGTACAGATCACGCCGTAGTCACCAATTATAGCGTTAAGCAAGGATAGTGAAGAAGGTGAATTGAACATAAGCGTTACCCATCAGGCTACTGACCGTGTTTAGAATTTGATTTTTAAACTCGATTATACTCCACTGATGTGAATTGTTATGTTATCCGCTTGGTATACGGCTCTGATGTATTTTCTTATTCGATTTTTCGTTCGGTGCTTTTCACTATTTTGCTTGTGAATTGTGTGTGTATCTGTTAGAGTCGCCACACTACCCCCTTGCCAGTAACTTCGTTACGATCAGATTCGATGCGAACGACAAGCGAACGAGAGAATGTCGGAGCAACCGAGTGTGCCTTGGTCGTGCTCTATGCAGAAGTCATGATTGCGTGTGTGAAGTTCTGTTTACTACGGGGGAGTGTGTGCTGCGTGTACAGATCGCGTCGTAGTCACCAGTTATAGCGTTTGAAATAATAGGGAAGAAAATCGTGTGATTCGAACTGACGCTATGACAGTTTGAATCACGAAAAAAATTGAACCTAAGGGTTACCCACCAGGCTACTGACCGTGTTTTGAATTTGATTTCCAAGCTCGACTATACTCCACTGATGTGAATTATTTTTTTTATCGCTTGGTATACGGTTCTGATGTATTTTTCTTATTCGATTTTTCGTTCGTGTTCTTCACTATATTGCTTGTGAATTGTGTGTATCTGTTAGAGTCGCCACACCACTCCCTTCGCAGTAACTTCGTTACGATCAGATTCGTATGCGAACGACGGACGAACGAGAGAACGAGAAAACGTCGGAGGCTGGGCTCTATGCGGAAGTCGTTACCGTGTTTGAAGTTCTGCTTACTATGGGAAAGTCTATGTTGTGTGTACAGATCACGCCGTAGTCACCAATTATAGCGTTAAGCAAGGATAGTGAAGAAGGTGAATTGAACATAAACGTTACCCATCAGGCTACTGGCCGTGTTTTGAATTTGATTTCCAAACTCGACTATACTCCACTGACGTGAGTTATTTTTTTTATCGCTTGGTATACGGTTCTGATGTATTTTTCTTATTCGATTTTTCGTTCGTGTTCTTCACTATTTTGCTTGTGAATTGTGTGTATCTGTTAGAGTCGCCACAACTCTACTGCCACAACGCGATGAACGACTTCTTGCCCCTTCACACTCAGTCGCTTTACAACCACCGCTGCGAGCACACGCGGAGTCGGGTTCTATCAACGAATCAACAGGGGACGGCTTTCAACCCCCATCGCCTATACACGCGTATTAACAGTCGAAATCCATCAACCGCTGGGGACGGTCACGCTGCGCCACCAGCCGAGTCACAGCGGCAGTCGAGCTACAGTTACCATCGAGCGCACATCGCCCTTCAACCCATAGGCAGTCGAGTTTGGTACACCGCGGAGCACGCACGCTGAAAGTCGGGAGTTGGTCCGCTTTAATTCATTCGCACAGCCGAAGGTTTTTTTTCTCAAAGAAAGTTTTGTGAAGTATAATTTCCTCTTATTGTTTTCGTTTGGACCCATTTTATAAAAATAAATAACAACAAATGCATCATCCGCATTACGAACTAATCAGCTCCCCCTCTGAAATTTGTATAACCAAAAGATCCTAACTAACTCTATCCATTTATTGTCGAAGGCTAGCATTGTGAACGTTACTAGCTTAAGAAGTTTAAATAAAGAAAAAAACACCAATCACAACAAATATACATGAGTGTTTATTCTTTTGGCCCTGTGTCCGCTTATTTTCCTTTGGCTATCCTTGCGAACAATTTTTGGCGACGCGTCGTTGGGGATAAAGTGAATCACGCGCCGTACGTCGGCACTCAAACCCAAACCCCCACAGTGGCACACCCACTAAACAAATCCTTGCAGCTTTCTCGATTTCGAGCATGACCAGAAGGCGCCGGGTTGCACGGCACAGGGACGCTATCTGTGGAACGACGTCCCATGAACGATAGGTCGCTATTCTTCCTTCGAGGTTTGAGGCAGCACGGCGGCGACCGCATCGGGTCCCCTCAGGAGCGGTCTAAAGAGATCCCTCATCCTTTTCAGGACAAGGAGACACGCTACCTGGGAGCGAGGCCAGGAACAACTACTACAGCAACTTCTTCCTCTGTGTAAATCTCAAATTAGACCCACGCTGGTTAAGTATTGGCTATAAAACATACTATGTATACGTCTATAGACTATACTTGATTGTAATTACATTATTCAATTATTGCATACCGTATGTTATTATCGTCAAATAAAAGTGGCGACGACCGAATAACATAAACAAAGAAAGTAAGCCAATGCATTTGGTTAATTTCTCGAGAAATAGTGTGAATAAATGGACCCAATGTATTCGGCTGACCTCTTAAAGAATGTAAATGCAAGCAAGTCAATGGGGAATCTATGTCGTAATATTCGGATATTCAACCTTCTTTTGACATTCCACTATTTTTAAGTGATCAGTTCTGTTTTAAATCCCAAACAATAAAACCGGTGCAGCAACCTGTGGAAACAGCGACCGTTTAGTAATTATTGAAACTTAAAAGAAAGCAAAAATTATTACGAGAACAACTGTTTAAGCAGCGCTACAACATTTATTTAGTGGCATGGCGGGGCGCTGAAGATCTGCCTCTCCTGGAAGAAGCAATTAAAAGAGCCCACATTAGGCCCTCTATATCCACCCTTCTCAGGAATACATACAGGCACACTGAATACCCATGACAGTAAATTTAAACTGTAACGACATCCAGGGTAAGTAATGTTTTCCTAGACAAACACCTATGAACGAAAACGTTATTCATATTATAGCGCAACTCTCAGAAGTGTGAATACTTTTTATTTGTCTTAACATATATTTTACATTTATTTAATAGGAAGCGTGTGGCAAGTATCTTAATGACAACTTGCTCCAACTCTGTCGTACAGCATGGTGATTTTTGCCACCCGAATAAAACTGTTTATTGAAAAACCAGAATAGATAGATGATTAAATATAAAATAAACCCTTTTATTACTATGTTATAAGAAAATCGAAAACTTGATACTTGTACTAGCTTTTAGAGGGGCATTGCTAGTTGTGTAATAAATCCATGTAAAGCTAGAAGATATTACGATTGTGGTTAATAAAATTCATTGATTGTATCTTAATTTACAATTTTCCTTGCCGGTAACAATTTTACATTTGCGGCTGCAGAGATGCCATCCAATTCTTAACGAGTAATTCCTTTTTGGTGGAACCTCATAACTCTTAGCATCAAACACTTGCTATGGTAAGTGGTAAATTTTGTATAGCATAACAAAGAGAAACCATTCAGAGGAAGTCCTTTTCCACCACCAACTAAGAGACTTTACGATATAGAATTTTCTCGTTGTCGAAATCAAAACATTTTAAGCCACTTGCTGGCTATCACAATCATCAGTTGGTGTTGAGTTTTCGAGTCGGTAAGGACTTGTACACAAGTTTTCCTTGGAACGTTGAGCATATGCTTTTATCCTCGTAAAAGTGCGCTGTCTTACACCGGGGGTTTGTTAATTGTTTACAGATTCATTCATCGCAGATCACGCGCCGGAATTGCAATTTAATATTTGTTAAACGCCCCATCTGGGGGTGTAAACTTAGAGATCAACAACAACAGTTCGGGAAAAGTGATTGTAAAAATCCGTCCACAGTGCGATTATCTAGTTTAAAATTCGTGGTTTAACTATCGTCAACGGTATGATAGTGTAATAATTTATTAGTTGTTTATAGTCCATCATAATATTTCGGTTAAATTTCCTGTGACCGTTTCTTTTGTTTTTGTGTGTTTATATTTTCTAGGTCGCTATCAGGTGTAAATTATTTAGTTTGCTAAAAGCCAATGTACCTTTTGGCAATACCTTCTGGGAGAAAAGGTGAATGAGATAACATTAAGTAACTTGTTGATGTCGTTTTAATGTAACCCATTAGGTGCCGGTTGTCGGACGAATATCTGTAATCCGTAGGGTATCCGTCGGTATGAATGAATTAATAAATCTTTGTTTCAAAAGATTCAGTTTAAAACGTTTTTAATAGAATGTAAACTGGTTATAACCAAACAAGTAAGCTTTTATAATTAAGATAAGAAAGGTTTTTTTTCATTTGGGACTTCGTGACGGAGCGCAGAATGCACAACCTGTTCGAACCATTATAGCGCGTTGAATGCCCAAACAATTTAGGATTAGAGAAGTTAAAAGTAACTAGAGAATTTAAAAGTAGCTAGATCATCATTCTGGTTGAGCAGAAACTCAGTAGCGTTGTCACAAATATTCTTCCATCAGCTTTGTCGGATGATTTTCTTAAAACATAGTAATTGCCTCGAAATATATTTGAGGGACTATATGTTAGTTTCTTTCTACAACTTCCAAATCTTAACTCCATTGCATTTTATGTTTTTTTGGTCCAACTGCTGGTCCGTAACTGTTGTCATCAGCACTGGGATATTCTGCAACCTACTTAATGCAAAATGTACCAATGAATTGTAAAATGAATATCTCTCAACATCTTCAAAAAAATCTTCACTCCTATTACTTCTCATGATTTGATAGTTGAACGCACCGTACAATACAAACCAAGTCATATTTTACTCATTTTCAATAGTCGACCAATATCCGGGGCAGTACTTATACTGATGTGCACCGCCTTACAACATTTGTTGATGGGAGATGTCTATCTTTAACCATCTGTATATAGAATTCTTCTTGAAGTCACATACTCTGTGGTAAACAACCTGTTTATTTCTTTCTACACCTTTTAAACTCTAACTGCAGTGCAACCACACTTTTGGCCAACTTCAGACTGATTTTAATTGTAATTGTGTTTGTTTATCATCAGTCTTAGATGTTCTACATTCTTCGTGTTCTAATAGCTGAACGCAATTTCTCCAGGAATTTTTCCAAAAATTTTGTCGGTGGAGGGCTTATATCTTAAACCACTCATCGAATGAGTGAGTATTTGGAAGTCGTGTACTCTAAACTAATTTCTGTGATTCTTACCCCGACGCCCGCGGTATTTTTGAGACAATTACTGATTGGCAATTGTCTGTCATCAACATTAAAATATTGTACGCCCCGCCTAATCTAAACTATGCCCATCCATATGCAGGTTTCTCTGGCGCAAGACTAATGACCTTGCCCGGAAAAAACAAATCATTATGGAAAAAGCCTCAGGACTTGCTAAATACGGCCAAGACCGGTTCCCGGTTGTAGTGCCAATGGTGATGATATGCAGGTTTCACAATTCCACACCAACTCTTTTCTCGATGTCACAACTTACGGTTTACTTTTAATAGTCAGATATTAATCAATGCCCTTTTCCTCTTTGTTAGCATCAATCAATCTTACTTAAACTCCCCTACTGCAAAGAAACATATTCAGATCATGAATAAGTTCTCTGTTTTTCAAAACTTTTGGAAACATTCAAAAACAATCAAAATTATGATTCAAATGCAGTATGAGTTGAAGCCAGCGAGGTCTTATTCAAGTTACTAATACTTTTCAAAAATGTAATAGATCCTTCTCATCCCACGTATTACCGACATACTCCATGTCCTTAAGAAAACTTTATGATTTGCGCCTAATGGGATTATCCTGACCTTCGAAAAGTTACCTAAGTAAAACTCTTTCCATTTCGGTATTTTATCTATAATTCAAAAATTGATGTTGCGTTCCATTATTCCTACTGCAACTACATTTCCTGTTCTTGTTAATTTCTTGCGAGAAGTGTTTTCAGAAAAATTGCGTGAGAAGCAAGTCCCATAAGTAGTATATTCCATTAGTGTACCCATTAAGCATCAATACCCTCTATCGCGGGTAGAGCGCGGGATGAACGTAGTGTTTCGTATTTCAAAGATATCCACTTTCAATGCTTTTAGCAACAGCAAAAATTCCATAATCATATATTACAAATCGAATGAATATTTAACGCCCGTAGCGGTTCATCAATCAAACAGTTCGATTCCCTTCGGGTTTCGTCCAAGGACGAAAGTGCTTTGAAGGAACACCCCAAACGTGTGAAAAGACTTCAAGGCTTTGCCTTCCTACAAAAGCTGGGAAGGGGTGAAGAATTTTTGGTCTTAAACGGATAGCTCAATATTATCAGATGTCAAATGAATTGGTAAAGTAGTGTGAGTACAAGAAGATTGATGGTGTCAACCTCCTCCTTCTAAGAATCGCTTTCAGTTTCTTGTGCTAGTGGTAAATTACAATTTGATTGCTTCACTGAAATATTCAGGTCATGTTTTTTAGAGTCAAAATGTTCTTGTTCTAGTATAATTGATGGTGCGAAGGTTTTGCAATTAACTGTGTCAATTGGGAATTAGATTATATCTACAGATAATGCCACTTTTCTGAAGAGACAATTAGAAGCTGCTTTCATTAAGGTTTCCTTTGGCAAAAATGTCATCACGAGTAAATCTTTCTTGCAGTTGTATTATATTCTTGCTAGTACCACGTGAATATGTAGTCCTGTAGATGCAATGGCACATGTGAATGCAGTGCATTTTTTAAATGTAAAAACAAAACACCGATGTCACCACATTTCATGTAGAGTTAAAATCCGATGACTTCAATTCTAGTTCCCTCAATCTATTACAGTTCTACTGGAATAAACAATATTTCTTTGCGCAAGAACTACAATAGCACAGACCTATCAGTTGAAAATAACTCCCCTCAATCAGATGGATGCAGCCTCATTACCTTTTTGGACAATGACGCAGATTAATATATTATACTACACATACGCATAAAAAAATTAATCATATATGCGACTGAGTTTAGCACTTGTTCACCTAAAATGATGACAGTGTGACGGGTCAAATATGTTACCCCCATGTAACCATAGAGAATAACACGGCACACAAGAGAATTGAAGAAAATCACCAGTATCGTATACCAGAGCATTCATTTAAGTAGTGTCTTGAGACATCCTCCTGTACAAGAGGCCGTGGTCCGATTTATCGTCATTTGTTTATTAATAATTTTTGTATGATAATTTTTAATATATGGCAAAACCCGTAACCCAGTATACACTGCTGTATCCAATTAAGAAGCTACAGTTGAAGTTTGATCTCAATCCGATAAAAATTGCGGGAGTTATCTTGCAACCCAATTTGAGAAACATAGTTTTGAGATAATGGTGTTTAAAGTTTTAGGTTCTGTTTCATTTCAGACGAGGGTGGGGTGAAAAGTTTTGCGCCTGAGTCACAGATAACGCCAGCAGGTTTAATTTTTGTCTTGTATTCTATGGTACTTTGTCTCATTAGCTTGTAAAAATTTGGCTATGGTATAAAACAAAATTTTTTTTTTACATTTTTGAATAGTTTCTCCATCAATTAAGCCAATAAAAAAATTGTTTCTTTTTTTTTAATTACCCCTTAAAATTTAACTGGTTGTTAAATTGTTTTGTGCCAGGCGTTGAAAATTATTTAAAATGGGCAAATTTGAGCATAAATGCGTGTTCGCCTTCAGAGAACAGCAATACCAAAATCTACTGAGTTGTGGACTATCGTGTTTCGCCTCAGCAATACTAGTTCCACTGGTTCAATTTTCGTCGGAAACAGTTATACTTGCGAGCCACAGTTAATGTTCGTCCCGGTCTTCGGGTTTGGCAAATATCCACAATAGAAGGAAAACAAATCTCGAACGAAATACAAAAAAAAAAAAAAAAATAATGACTGTTTAAGTTATATTCTATGATATTTTATTGATGCACTGTGGTGTTTAAACTAAGCAAATTGCCACTCTGGGTCTAACAACACGTACTGCTGAAGAAACTAAAAAGAAGGTTTTTAGCAACATTCATGCGCCTTCTTATATGCTGTCTTGCAATTAGTCTTGAATAGTTTTCCTCTTTTAGCCATTGGGATCATTAGATCTCGACCAACAAAAGCACCGTATCACAGAACAAGAAATTACCGTAGAACAAATAAACTGTTCTATGGAACCAGTGCTTTTGTCAGTCGCCGTTGCTCAAGCGATCATCCCACGCATTCTCTCTGCGATCGTCGAAGTGTGTAGACGCGTCCTACTACTGCTTTTGAAAAACAAAAGAGAAAAGAAAAATTAAAAGAAAACACGTGTGCGCGTGCAGACATAAATGTGTGACCGTCATTAGGAACGGTCTCTGGCCGAACAATAGTGTATCGTGTATAATATTAAGTGGAAAATTTTGATAAATTTCTGCGCGACATTTTAAAATTTAAGTAAAATTGGTAAACCAAAACATAATATCAGCGACCGCATCCGGAGTTTGCGTTCGCAGATGCTGGTCAGCGGCCCCAGTACTGCCGAGCTACCTAAAAAACGAAAGAAAAAAACTGCTCACAGTCCTCTGAACGCACCGAAGAAAGTAGCTACAATGGCTACTCAACTAACAACGGAATACCACAAAAAATACGATGATGCGATGGAAACAATAAGGATACTAACAGCCCAAATGGAACAACTACAAGAAAAAATTCGCTCTCTTCAAGCGCAAACCAAAACCAATGTCGACGTCCCCATGAAGGAAGTTCCTCCCCAACCCATCTCATTAACATTCAACAATAACCCATCATCATCGAATATCTCGCCACCGCCCCAAGATACCCACAAACCAGAAGACCACTGGCAAACAGTTGGACAGAAATCTACAAATAAGGTGAGATCACCCCCAATTTACATTAAAAATCCTAATAGTACCAAAGAAGTCATCAAGACGCTTGAGAATGCCCTTGGACACAGAAATTTTACCACAGACTCAAAAGGATCTTCGATCTCTATCAAGACGATGACTATAACGGATCACGACATGGCAATAAGAAAACTCTCAGAGAACAAACACGAGTTCTTCACATTCCAACATGCCCAGATGAAACCAAAAACATTCATCATAAGGCACATTGATCCAGCATGGACTACCGAGGAACTTACACTCGAAATCTTGAGCATATACCCGTCTATGAAAATCCACAGATTGGACTACTTTCAAACCCCACACATGAGGGAGAATAATATTAGGAGCTTGCGAATCATACAGATCCCACCGAACGGTGATGTCACCCAACTTAAACAAATAAAATATTTGTTCACACACAAAATCACTATCGAGGAGCCACATAAACAGAGCATTCTCCATTGCAAAAGGTGTCAAGGATCAGGACACCTAGCAGTTGCGTGCCACCTAAGTGCACGATGCGGAAAATGTGCCGAACAGCATATACCAGGAGAGTGCAAAGTGAACCCGCCTGGCACAGAACCATCAATAATTCAGCAAACAAACGCCGATGGATCAACATCCACGAAAAAAATTACCATAACTTGCTGTAACTGCGGAGGCCCACATCCAGCTAGTTTTTCACAATGCCCCGAAAAGCTACGGATTCTGGAGAGACGTTCGTTACACACGGTAACTAATACGGCCAAACCAGCTGCAACGAAACCCTTATCACCACAACCATCCCATCTCAGGGGGTCAGGAACATCATATGCAGAAATTACGAAAAGTTCCCGTAGCTGCCCGAAATCTCAACAACCCAACCCCAACGTTCTCAACCCGGATATCTTGGGATACATCAGGAGCCTGGAGACACTACTACCAACCTTAAAACACAGTTCCGAATTGGAAAAAAAAAACGTCAGATCTTAAATTTAATAACTTCCCACATCCTTTCCCTTAACGTATAACTTAACCCTTATCTGCCTCCACTCAGAGTCCATTTATTCCCACACCCGTAGACAACACCTCCGACTGTTTGTTGAAAAGTTCTCCCCAGATATTCTTCTGCTTTCAGAAACTTGGCTGAAATCCACTTCTCGAGTCTACATACCTAATTACACATTTGTGTCCAACCCACGAACCTCTGGCCCTCATGGAGGTACGGGAATCCTAATACATAAAAAATTCCAATTTGCTGAGATTAGATTTGCTAATATAACTAGTGTCGAATACACGGCTGTTAAACTTTTCTGCCGAAATAATAAAGTACTGGTCTTGTCCTCCATATACATTCACCCTTCTCGTGAACCAAACTTCCCTAGTGCAGACATCTCACAAATAATCCAACAGTCTCTGCCAGCACCTTTCATAATAGGAGGAGACTGGAACGCACGACATACTGCATTTAATGACATCAAATGCAACAAATACGGCTGCCAACTCCTTGATCTCCTCCGACTTCATCCATATGTCTACGCAGACTGCCCGTTGCAACCTACTCGAATTTGCAGCTCAACCAAGTCAACAATCGATTTCTTCCTAAAGTCTACAGATAGCTATTCATCTAATCCTCCCACAGTGTCATTCACATTCCCTTCGGATCATGGCTCTGTCCACACCTCGGTTCAAATCCCCTCGCTTGAACCACTCTACACTCTGAATCCTATTCCAAATTTCACCAAAACAAACTGGAAAAAAGTCAATAAGGATATTGCTGCTAGCTTTTCAAAATTTTCTTTACTGGAATCTTCTAACCTGCCCCCTACACAAATTGACCAAGCAGCGGCCCAAATAGAGCAAATACTGGGAAATGCTCTCTTCAGCCATACTCCCACTATCGTTCCTCATAATCACTTAGGAAAACCCCTACCCAACCTACTCACAAAATTATTACGTATAAAAAAACAACTCCGACGAAAATTGCACACTAGCTACTCACCTTTTATTAAACAACAGATCCAGCTATTGACCTCCCTGATAAATGGACAACTAAAAGTTTTCACTAATCAGACATACACATACACCTTAAACAGTATCAAACCAAATCGCGATCTATTTAAAAACATAAACAGACTAACGGGTCGCAAACTCAAGCCTCGAACAGATTATCTTATTCACCCAACTAATAATAACATCGTCCAGTCGGACACTGATATAGCAAACTGTCTCGCTGAACATTTCTGCAAAGTCCATAAGTAAAACGATACCCTCCCAGTAACAAATGTCCACGATACCGTGAACGATTACATTCCACGCTCACTGGAGCCATCCCTCACACCATTTATTACTGAATTCACCGAAAGCAATAAAGCATCACACCCCGTAGGAATCGACACATTCCTAAGCCTTGAAGAACTATCCGAAGTCATTACTTCACGTAACAATAAAAAATCGACTGGCCTAGATGGAATCCCTAACCTCCTATTCAAAAGACTCCACCCAGGCAACTTGCTCCCGATTCTCGTTCTTCTCAACCACATAATAAACGCTTCACATTTCCCTAAAAGTTGGAAAACAGCGGTGATCGTCCCTATTAGCAAATCTGGGCCCTCCAAGTACCCGGATAACTTCCGTCCGATATCGCAGCTAAACTCGCTTAGCAAGATTCTTGAATGTAAAATCTACAAAAATCTTCTCTCATTTGCCAGGGATAACTCCCTCATTCAGAATTCTCAATTTGGCTTCCGCTCACAACACTCCACTTGTCATGCTCTCTTAAAACTGACACATGATGTGACGACCCACCTCCAAAACCAATCTCCAACGGTATGTGTCTCCCTAGACATAGCTAAAGCATTCGACTGTGTCTGGATCGCAGGACTGTTATACAAACTTCATTCAATGTATGGATTAAACGTCCACTCCACAAAACTTCTCGCTTCTTACCTCTCTGATAGAAAGTTCATGGTGAAAATAAACTCAACTCTCTCGACACCTTATAGCATAACCGCAGGAGTTCCTCAAGGATCCATCCTCGGCCCACTACTATACCTTCTTTATACATCAGACGCACCGCAGCCACTGTTACCCAATCCAACAATGCTCAACTATGCCGACGACACCTTAATTTATTCAAGCAACAAGCTTGTCAAGGAGGCAAGAAACTGTATTAACAGATATCTCCCAATCCTGTCAGCCTACTTTACCAAGTGGAGAATTCAACTAAATCCAACCAAAACTCAGCTCATAGTTTTTAAAGGCAGAAACGCGAGTTGTACAAACAACACTATTCGCTGCCATAATAAAATCAGAATTAAAATAAATAACAATATAATTAAACCCTCCAAAACCTTAAAGTATCTAGGTATAACCTTTACCAACAATCTGTCATTCTCCGCCCACATTAAAAATACGATTCGTAAAGCCACAACCCAACTGAACCTCTGCAGAAAAGTCATGTACAAACCGAATGATCTCTCTCCCAAAGTCAAATCACGTATCTACAAACAAATAATCAGACCCACTCTCACATATGCATGCCCGATATGGTACCATATCACACCCGCCCAAATGGAGAAGCTACGCATTTTCGAAAGGAAATGCTTCAGACTTATCACTGGCCTCAACCGACATCCTAACTCCCACAAATATTACAACAGTAGTTCGCTCTACTACGCCGCTAATATTGAACGTATAGATCGACGCTTCCTCGAGCTGTCCATCAAATTTATCGAAAATCTTCCCAATAATCCCAATCCGATAATAAATGCGCTCACATCGACTCCGTCAGACAACCGAACTGCCTACCCGAACTGTCTCCACACCAGAACCCTCTTCACCTCTGGCAGGTTGGTCAACAACTCCAATGAGATCGTATACCACAATACTGAACTCTCACCTCACCAGTTTAAATATTGTAATATACAACCCTTCTCTAATATCTTGCGTTTCAACGACCAATCGGAAAGTGTTCCCCCAACCCATATCCCCGACTCATAGTACCCACCCTAACCCAAATTCCACCCATCAACCACTATACCTCCCGCCCCACCCTACTCTAACTTATTGTAATAATAATAGATTTAATAATTAGATAAGCTAGGCTAAGCTAAGTTAAGTTAATTAAGCAAATTAGTTATAGGTTAAGTAAATAATTATATCCTGGTTTTCTGACCTTTTCCAGGAAGCCCCACCTACTCCTATCTTGTCCACCCATGAAATATATAACTTTATAATAATGTTTGAAAAATGTACTAGCAAGTATGTGTAAACGATTAAAGCTAAGATAATTATAAGTTATCTGTATTACTTATTGTAACAAATCATTTATGGTCAATAAATACAGAAATGTAAAAAAAAAAAAAAGATCATCCCACGTTGAGTGCACTGCAATGCCAGTGTAAACAACTTAGCACAAACGACAACCTATGGTGCGATCTCTCGTGCATACCTTTAGGTGGTAATATATATACGAAGGTGAGTTTCCACTGATTTGATGTTAGGTGAGTTCATGTTTGAATTTCTGATGAATCGATTCTCTTTTTATTGTGTCGTTGAGGAATCGATTCATCGCTGGTTGTTATTGTTGTTGCATGTGCTGCAACAATGCGCTATTTCTATTATATGATGCTCCTTGTCACCCACAAGATTCGAGTCGTTCCAACGTCCGAATAATGTCATTATAACCACCCAATTAGAAATTTTCGGAACGTAACCCCCCCGTTTGTACTTTCTTTGAGTTTCATCTACCACAGTTTTACACAACACGGCGTCTTCTAAGAACCTATATACCGTGTTATAGGAGGGCCACCTGTATTGTGATTGACGTAGGTTAACATTTACCAACACTAAAGAAGAGGTATTTACAATATTACGGTGAATGAACATGTTTTCGATGGCTTAAGTCATTTCAAAGGGACGAATTGAGACGGGATCCCGATAAACCTATAACCACCCTTACCGATCGATCGCGGAATGATGTGCACTCATTCTGAACAGGTACGTTGACTTCAGATTCTTTATATCTCCGCATTGAAGTAGCTCCTGAATGATCACATCCCCAAAAACCACTATATTTCGTTAACCGTTAGAAATTGCATCAACTGAATACACCACAACAAGGGCAGCACGTTGTCACAGAACTCCTAACCAGACAAATAATTATAATATTGTGAATAAAACATTAATATTGTGTCTAGAGCTAGGTCCGAGTGACATTTTTTTTAAATGCCCGCGTCAAAAGAAAAAGTCGAGGGTCAGCTAGTTCTAGTACAAGCTTGGCTGTAAAAGCGGCTTCTAAGGTGCTCATCAAGAATGATTTTGAACACGTCTTTAAGGATTGGCTGGAACAAGTGCGTTATATTTCAGGGAGACTGTGGGGCTTCTTTAAAGGATTCCCAAAGAACCACCCATTTCCTTAAATCAACCTACCTTTCATTCACTTTCACCTGAAAGTAAAACCCCAGCAAGCATGCACATCATCAAATTATTCCGTTCATATTACATGAACCATATCAACCCAATCGGCTCAGCTTGTCAGCAATTATAATCGACAAACACGCGCTGGCCAGCGGATCTGTTGACACAGCTGCAGCGGATTTTTCCTACCATTGATCGCGCAAGCGACACCCGATCATCGAATGGGACATGACTGCGATTGCTGTTCAAACAATCATTCTAATGATCATGTCCTATGATACAGTTTTCCGAAAACTAACGCCCTAGCCTTTGCCAAAGGCGACCAAATCTGCGGTTGGCTTATCGCCACAGAGAAATCTATTGCATGCAATGGTATGATTCTGGGCGATTATGTAAACAGCCGACGGTCCCATGCACCATTGGTTAAACCAAACAAATGGGCATCTCAGCGTATGACCCTCCGAAATAGCGTTTCTATTTACAGAACACACAGAAACCTATTTCTTCCTTCGGTGATTTTTCGCTATCGCTTATCTAAACGATGCCTGCAGCCCCTAATACCAGTCCCCTGTGTTCGTTCCTTTATTTATTCAGGTGCAGTGTCGTTCGTTGTCGATACTTCGTGCGAATGGGGCATCGTACATTGACTGTACGGAAACATGAAGAATCCATCTTGTTGACGGCTGGTGGCAGTTGATCTCGACGAACACCAGGGGTCAAAATTCATCCGTCGAGGGGAGACGTCGAGTCTCACCAGTCGTGCTATTCGTTCGGTTGTAAATTCAAAAATAACGGGAGTCAGATTTCTATCACCACAGCGGACGGTCGCACCGCTTAACGATACCTTTTCACCAGCCGCGTTACAAAGTAATCAAGTTCTTAACACGGTCAAGATACGTGATTCCAGAGTGCGAGTTGGAGTACAGCGTTTCTTTTTAGTCATCGAGTCAAGAAATCCGTTTTGTTTTTTTTAAAGTGAACTATCTATTAACTTTCAACGATCCTGAAGGAGTGTAGACGTCATAGGATAAAGTGATTAATATTGTCAACTCCCAGTTTTATGCGCATGTGCCAATGCCATATCGTAGATAAAAATAAAGAACACTTAATAACTAAATGCTTGCGTGCACTTTTATTTTTCTGCTTGCTTGAAGTTCGGTTTGTTTTTGTGGACAATTTACAGAGAAACCAATGATAAGGGTTTGGGTGTTGAGTTGAACTAGTGCCCATGTCTGGTACAATATCCAACACCTACAAGACTACATTGAACGGTTTCATGCCATGGTTGTAAATAAAAAGGCTTATCACAATTGTCTCGTATTTGATATTGCAAGCACGGTGGTTTGTTGTGACTGGGGACTCCAGAGTTGCTATTGTTGCCGACTTTTTCAAAATTTTCATAGGTTAAAGATCTTTCTTGATACTCTTAGTGGCCTTAGCTTAGGTTTTGTATCAGTCCTCTTCGTGTTGATCCACCGAGTAGTGTCATGGCTAAGATGCGATGTAAGCTCGCCAACTGCTTTTGTATGGGTGTAGTGTGGCTGGATTAATGTTGTTGTTGTTCAAGTAAGTCCAATTCGATATCTAGGACTTCCATCCGTATGTAGCTCTTTCGTTTTCTTTAAATATGTCGGCTATTTGGGCACGAATTAAACCACGAACAATTGATGTATTTTTAAATTTATTGGAATAGCAGCAAATCATTTTCACAGAGCTATGCGTAATCCTTTAAGCGAATATCTTCTCCTATGTATGGAAGATTTTATATAAAAAAATGTAAGCTTGGAGATGTATCTACACATGAAGATGGTTAGAGAAGAATCTTCTCGGTGTTCTATTTTTCGAATTTTCAAAAACTATATGATTAATAATCAATCGTAACTACAGAGATAAAATGCACACGTCTGATGCGCCCTGTATAGTCATGCACGCCTTCTTTCCGGTATAGGGGCCGCATTTTCTTTACTGTGGAACTAATGTGTGGTGTGCAACCATTTTTTCTATGTATAATTCTCTTAGGAAAGATGTACCTACAGCGTCCCGAAATGCCATTATATATCTGTTGGAGTTCTTCTTGAACAGTTAGTTGCAGGTCGTAACATTCCAAAAACACTCGCGCAGTTAGTGAGATTCATAGTATTCTCAATCTGCAACGGATTTAGTTTCGTATAGGGATGTATATGCAGCTGATAAATTCACCGAAAATTGGCAAGATCCGTTGGAACGTCTTGTGGGGTGCAAATAAATCGAATTCCACGGAATAATACAATGAATCTCCGAAGAATAGTATCTGTAAAAGAGATTGAATAGTATTTTATTGTAAATAAGTAATTTTGTTAATATTTATTATTTCTGCATTTTGAGAAAATGCGTACTTTGTTACATCGGGCTACTTTGGAAGATCTCCCAATCCCGCTGGATTTTATATAGCGGATCGTATCGTACCTAGAAAAGCACCGGTGTCAAACATAATTCGGTGCCTAATTCTCTGAACAACTTGTGAACCAATCAGGAGTGTCGCAGGAAGCCATCTCGACCCCTTATCTTTATGTTTTCCATTGCTGATAGCATTCAAATCTTCATTCGAAACTTCAACAGTGGCGTAGTTTCACCTCAGGTGAACTAATTGATCGTTCTAAAATGTGGAAATCAGTATACTCTCGTAAGAAAAACAAAAAGTTTTATTATCCATTGATATTAGCAAATCGTGAATATGAACGGATATATATTTGATGCCAATGTAGACCCTGGGACACTCCGCAACTAAAAATTCTTAAGATACAACCTGAATTGATTCACTTTTGAGTAGATTTTTTATCCAATAGCAAAGTTATTGGAGAAGTATACATTATTTTGCTTGTAGTGAAGAGCGCGATTTGAATCCACGCTATGAATAGCTTGGAATTGAGGGGGTTGATAGGTTTCGAAGACTCAAGAAAGGCATATTTTAACTATTTTTTTGTTTTTCTAATATATCAAATGAAATATTTTATTCAAAAAATTTATCATATCAAAAATACACAATTGATAAGTTATTTTGTGAAATTTTCAATAGAAAATTTGAAAATTTTGCCATTTCGCCGATATCCAGATAACTCATTACAGATTTATCTGAAATGAAAAAACCAAATATTATCTGTTAGTAGATGTGTAAGACTTGCGACTGGATGAAGGACAAAATTAAAAACAATTAACATTTTTGGCGGAGCTGTGAACAAAAAGTCGTAGTTTTTGGTCAAATTTGCACCACGTATTGCCTTGTAAAATTAGTTTTGAAAAAAAAGAAAAGAAAAGAAAGATTTCTTCATTCAAGCACTAGATAATGTTATCTTGAAGAAGTGTGCAAAATTTGAACAAAATCGGTTCATAACTTTTTGAGGAAACCCTGACAACCGACTTCGATAGTATAGTGGTTAGTATACCCGCCTGTCACGCGGGAGACCGGGGTTCGATTCCCGGTCGGGGAGCCTCTGGCACAAGACTAATGACCTTGCCCGGAAAAAACAAATCATTATGGAAAATTTAACAAACCTCAGGACTTGCTAAATAAGGCCAAGACTGGTTCCCGGTTGTAGTGCCGATGATAATGGTGATGATGATGATGACAAGCGACTTCAAAAATAGAGTTTCGAGTAAAGCGCGATTGAAGTCTTAAACTGAAATCACATGCAGAAAAAAACTCTTTTCCAACTTACACAGAATCGTCGATTCCGACATCATAAAGTAAATAACCTGCTGCGGCGGCAATATCCAGTTTATGGCTATTCTATGAGTGGGACTAGTCGTATTTCATTTACCTTTTGAGCCATCAACGAGTTTTTCCACATGTGGTATTTGGACTCTATGATTTGATTGTTTCTACATTTTATATTGTATGCATTTTGACAGGTACTTATAAATAATTTGGTGTGTTGATTAGAGACGTTGTAAACTGTACATAGAAATTCACATTAAGTGAACTCAGATAACGGTTGGGGGCAGCCCCAGCGGGGAAGTATTTAGAGACGGCGTGTTTTCGTGTAACATGACTATGAAAAGGACGAAATCTTGTAATTCCTCCCAGTTGCTAGCGCTAGAACGCTTGTCAAATGATGGCGGAAAACATGATTCAAAGACGAAAACCACGGCCGCATGCATAGGAGGGTGTCTTAACTCTCCATATAAGCTATGACTGTTGCGTTAATAATCTGACACACAGCTTAGATGCTTGTTTTTCGATTCTATTTTGGTGCTGTGTTCTTCATTATGGTTGCGTGGGTGTAATTTGTTAGAGGAATCCCACAGCTCCTTATTATTAGGCCAGTCAAGGAAAAACCACAAAGAACTGTGCAGTAGATATCAGGCAAAATTCCCAATAGAGGTCTGTGGCGGTTCCTTTGAACGCCACCAATCATCTTCCCATTAGCCCATGTAAAACTCCCACCTAGGGCATACAAACCTGGAAAGCAAGTACTCACCTGTTTATAGTTGAACCATAAAGCCTTAAAACGAAATAAAAGCACAATATTTGCTGATGCTAAATCCATCAGCACCAAACAGGCATGTTCCTTATGGGCAATTTGGTTGCATTACCACGCAACCAACATGAACCGAACCAATCCATTGAACATGTCTCGGATCGATTTCCCTCATGTAACAGGTATCTTCCACACATTAAAGGCAATTTGGTTGCATCACCTAGCAACCAACATTGCTCCAACCATATCAACGAGATATACTTTTACGCGCCAGCCGCACACATGCAGGAAATATTTTATCCCTTGCATCCATCCCTACATCGATCGGTCATCAGACCGACAAATACATGAAGGCATATGGCTGATTGCCCAAGCAAGTCGAGTTCTCAAAATGGAAAATTACCATCGAGAGTTCGACTACGTGGAGATGCCACCAACATGCGCCCGATCAGCATAAATACTGTACACAGTCGCTGATCGTGCAAACACTTCAACCCCTATATCGAAACATTTGCACCAGCTGCAACCTTGTAGATTTGATCGACCCATGGACCGCATACTTGTGGACACACACGATGAGCAGCAGAAGCGATCATCGTGTGTGTGTCTCGTGGCCTTGTGCTGGGACCGATACAAGAAGAATCATTCCCTTCTGTCGACAAACGAAGGAAGAAATTATCTTTCGATATCTTCAATCGTTCAACAGATTCCGTGGAGGCAAGTCAGGCCTCCACGTAAAATGAAAAACGTGAGTCGAGGGTGGAGTGAAGACGCTAGTGTTGTTGCGTGTCCGATAACGTCTACGCAGTGTATTATTTTCTTTTGTTCATTTTTCTCGCGCAAACAAAAGGGTTGTGTGTAAGAACTTCACAAGACAGTTCCAAAATTGTGTATATAATAAACGGAAATTAAGGACGATAGATAATGTGCATCATCAACAGTTCAAATCAACCAAACCTGGCCCCAGACTTGAGTTATCCGATTTGTGTTTTAGTAATAGTATCAAATGAAATAAGTAAATTAGTTTAAAACTCATTCGACTGGTTTTAGAATTGACCTAATCGGGAAGTGCATTGCCCACCGTTGAAATTTCTTGACGTTTATTCTTTTGCTGCTTCTTCGCTAATTGATCCGCCTTTATTCGCGATTATATGATATAGAGAGGACCATCGACAAGATGCCCAATAAAATCAGTGTGTCTCGAGGCAGCGATAGTTTACAGAAGTAAAATGTTTCGAACTTTAGAATGGCATCCACGGCAGTGCATTCCACAAGGTGATCGTCAGCTCCAGTGATAACAAAGCCGAAAGTGGAACTTTTACCCCACATTGATGACAACCCATGGGGTAACTTCTTGGGATAGGAGTAGAACCGGTGCCGACGACGGCACATATACTTTTCTACCCATACGTCTGACTCACACAACAGTCACAGATCCAAGGTGTTTGGTTATCCGATACTCGGGTAGTTTCTCCTACTAGGTGAGCCAGATTACGAATAAATGTTTCAGGTAACCATCCGGCCCCGACTGTTCTTGGAATATTGTAGCTATTAAAGTCGCCAGGAACAATCACCTGAGATGCTAGGTGAAAGATAATGCGTAAGAAATGTCCGAAGAGCTTTGTTCCTGCCGATCCGAGGCAACAAAGAAATTTGAGGGGAGTTCGTAAATTGATCTTTAACCAAATGAGGGCTCTTTGATTCGCATGCTTCTTGTTTTGGTTGGATTACAACAGTCGGGATGAAGACGCCCACGTCGCATTTAAGTCGTTAAATCGGAATCTCGTATGTATATCGTACCCAGTATATCAAAGCTAAGTCGAGCCGGCTGAAGAATCACTCTAAATATCGGATAGGGCCAGAATGTTAGACTTGGCTGCTTGTAAATGTTTACGCTGAAGTCGAGTTCTCTGATCTTACAAAATGCAATTGGCACTGTTTCGCGACTGGATCTGAATCCGCAGAGACTACTTGCTGAGTTGTTTCGAAGGAAATATGTAGTGTTTTTATAGATTTACTTCCTTTAAACCACTCACCGTTTAAATAAAACACTCTTTTTTTTTTATTTACACTAAGCTACCTTTATTACTGTATGGTATGTCACCCTTATTATTACACATATTATTTAGTCAGTTGCACCGCCATGTAAACGACACACTTTAGATAGGGATTATTCAAAAGAGTACACTTCTTTACGTTTTGTGTTTTCAAATCAATTTACTTCACCATTGTTGGCACAAACTATTATGTTAGATTTAGCAATAATAACCACACACCGGAACGCTCCTGAAGTTGTTTAAACACGAAGTCATACTCTTAATCAAAAAAACTGAACATATCACAACTAGAAATTAAGTCGATATCTTAAATCACCCGACACACGATTCGTCCACATCATCACGTTACTCGCTTCTTACCAACCCTCAACCAAGAACTCTTGTGTCCGTTCTCGACTAGTCTCAAAACCCAACTCTCGTGTCCGTTCTGGACTCGTCTCCTTGTCTCGGCCCAAAATCTGTAGTCCCAACTATCGTTAGTGGTTTTCTCATTTTTTCTTTTCTTTAGGATCGAAATCTGGTTTCCTCCGGCAGATAAAACGATATCTCCTTTTTCCCGCCTGATCCTTTTTTGGGTAAAAAAAAATCAATAGTGCTTTTATTGCGCCTGTTGTTTTCCTTAACCGAATGGGCAAGGATTTTTTCCGTGGGAAACCGATAGAGAGAAAGATCAATAGCGCCCAGGCGAACCTGTGTTTTGTTTTATTGACTGTTGTTTGTTTTAACTTAATGCTATCTTTTCCGTGGGAAATCGATAGCAAGAAAGATCAATAGCGCCCTGATGAACGTGCATTTTGTTTTATTGTCCGTTGTTTGTTTTAACTTAATGGGCAAGGATCTTTTCCGTGGGAAACAGATAGAGAGAAAGATCAATAGCGCCCAGGCGAACGTGCGTTTTGTTTAATTGCCTGTTGTTTGTTTTAACTTAATGGGCAAGGATCTTTTCCGTGGAAAACCGATAGCAAGAAAGATCAATAGCGCCCTGATGAACGTGCATTTTGTTTTATTGTCTGTTGTTTATTTTAACTTAATGGGCAAGGATCTTTTCCGTGGGAAACCGATAGCAAGAAAGATCAATAGCGCCCAGGCGAACGTGCATTTTGTTTTATTGCCTGTTGTTTGTTTTTTCTTGGTTTGGTTAAAACGGAAACTAGCGCTGGTTGTTTTAATGGTTTTAGGTAACCATTTTTGCTGGCGCGCATTTTTATGATTCTCAGCGAATTCGTTTGAAAGACGGCATCTGGCCTGCACATTTGGCTCTTAGGAGGTTTTGTGGTGAACCTTTGGTTCGATGATTAATTATGTGTAAGTTTTTTATGTGAGCAAATTGAACGTTTAGTTCGATTTGCTTGCTATCCATTTATGTGGGACCATTTGGTGTATGGGGTAATGTTTGTGGTTTAGGTAATGTCACATCCTTTAAGTGGATGTTTTTGGCGTGTGTCGCCGTTAGTGGTGGAGACTGGCTCCAAAGGGGTAAGTTTTATGGGATGAGTGGTTGTGGCCGTAACAAATATAATATCTTCAATGTTGTACCTGCTTCAGACAGGGGGCTTTACTGGCCACTGAGCTCCCTTTGAAACATCCTGGATCCTCTCGAATTTTTAATATTAAAAGGGTTCTATCATATGAAATATTTCGAGCCGCAGACCGAATTATCCAGCAAACTCATATTGTGGAACCATTAACTAAGCTCCGGGAGGTGGTCAAAAATATATTCCGGCCGTTTCAGAGAACTTTCGTTTTAATGGGATCTCGTTCTATTGCATAGCGTAGGTACCATTTTCATTTTTTTTCATTTTTTAAACATTTTTTTATTTTCTTTCTATATTCTTAGTTTCTAAATTAAAGGCTAGACAAAAAATGCTTAAATTCTAGCTTAAATAGCTTATATAATAACTTACTGGTCCTTCGCAGACGCTCTAAGCTAAACATTACTTAATATTTGTATAATTTGCCTTTCGGCGACAGAACTTTGTGGCATAACTTATAATTATTTGAAAGACAAAGAAAAATTTGAAAAACTTTGTAAATTTTTTTTTTTTTTTTTTTTTTTTTTTTTTTTAAGTAAAATCACTTAGCTTAACTTAACTTAAATCTTATACTACCCTAATTCTAGAAAAGCTAAGTCTATGTAAGCTAGCTGATGATAGTCTGATTCTATACCGACTTTGGTATCCAGGTCTTTATATGCCATTCAACCACCAGAACTGTTGACGCTGTCTAATACTATCGTCCCGGTCTCTGTGGGAGATAGCCCTACTGAAGCGCAGGAGCTCTTCTTCGGTGCGCGTTACTTCCCGGTCGTAGCACAATCGCCCGTCTACGGATGATCTACTTACATGATAGATCAGCGGAATTCCGGATCTATCCTGTATAAGCCCTTTTATGTCCAAATCAAGGAACGCCTCTGGTGGAACAAAACCGTTGCGACGCACGTTCTCATAGTACAGGGTATTTGGATAATAAGCCCCGAAAATTAGGTCATTGGACGAGCATATTGCTCTCGCAATATGCCCTCTGATTAATTTAATCATACAATTATCCACCCTATTTATGCAGGCTTCATTATATAAAGTCTCATTTGAGTAGTACTTTTTGTATTCCGATTCCGGTGTTCGATATAATCTGAGACAGGTTCTCAGACACTTCCTTTCGAACAATAGCGTAGGTACCACTCACGTAATATGTGATGGGTTTAAAATTATATTATACTATTTATTGGGCTATAGGATCCCGGAAGTTCATGGTCTCACTGACTCGACTGCGCCATCGTTGCCTGTCCTGTACACTCGCCTTCCACGCTTCACAATTTTATTCGATCTCCTCAAGGTGAAACCTTACATTGTCCTCCCATCTCCGCCGCGGCCATCCTACTGGTCTCTTTACCGTTGGTCTATCATCAAGAATTCTACGAAGGGTCCAATCGTTACCCATTCTCTTCACGTTGGTTTTAAAACTCCACTAAAATACCAGTGAATAAAGGGATTAAAATTAATATTAATACACAAGGCAATTGTAAAACACATAATTAAGGAATATTCAAGAGGCCAATATTTTTTTAATACTTCCCCAGGAAATTCCATACACATTGCCGTGTTTAGGTAAAAATGAAGCCACGTCCGTTGGTTTCAATACAGAAAAAAAAAATAAATAAAAGAAATAATAAATATATTTATACTTCGACAAAATAAATCGATTTTTTTCTCGTAATGTCATATTATATGTCAAAGGGTAGATGGCTTTTAAGTTTTTAATTTCCTTACTTACTTATTATAATATTTAATTTTAAATAAATAAATGATTATAATCTAGTAATTCATGTGATGGAATGGTGTATAATGGTACACAGCTTATTAAAAAAGTAGAAAGTTCTTTATTGTAATTAACATAGAATGATAATCCAATAATAAACATAGTCGATATTTAAATGATACTTAAAACGGCAATTTAAAACTTTTCAACAAGTGTTGTGAATAAGTGTAGCTCAAAAATAGGATACCGATAGCATATCAGCAACAGGTGCAGCGTCAACAAATCTGGTAAGTGAAACAAACATATTGATTCTTATAATGTATACAAACAAACACAACTAAACTAAATTATTATTTTGGCAGGAAAATAAATTCAGTTTTACATAGAAAAATCCTATCAACGTGCTTCAATCAACTATATATTAATTGTAAAAAAACAAGAAATGTTTTACGCTTACGAAGAAATAATTTACTCTTATTTCAAGATTCTATTTAGCATGGTCCTGCTAAACCCTTGGATCAAATATGCACCGTTTTGGTCTATAGTTTTGTTGCCATTTTAAAGGTAACTTCACAATGCTGCTCTCATGGAATCCCTGATAACTATTTGCGGATAACTTGACCAAGCACTTGATATTGGTCTTCTCTTGATGCCCATTTCTTATCACTAACGAATTTTTGCAATCATAATAAAGATGAAAATCGTTTAGTGCTAGATTTGGACTGTAAACTAGGTGCATAAAAACTTCTCAACCAACCTATCGGAGTTTCTGGGGAGTTTCTGACTCAGCCTAGCCCTAATGGAGCAGAACACATCTTCTGAGAGCCAATTGTGGCCCCTGCTGGCCTTTTCCGGTCAATTGCTGGCTTTAGAGACAGTAAAGATTTAAATTTGGCTTGATATGCTGATGGCTTCGTAGCTTTGGATCGAATCACGTTCTTCACTTCTTCAGAAAACGTTATACTTATGTCACAGATCATATATAGCATGTTTTCATATATATAACATTGATAATATGGCGGACCATTCCACTGACTACATCGAAACGTTACAGCTGAATATTGATACTAGTCAGTAAGTAAATAATTCATACGATGTACAGAGTGTTTCATTTCGAGATAATTTTTTTTTTTTTTTTTAGATTTCTGTATTTATTGACCATAAATAATTTTTACAATAAGCAATACAGATAACTTATGATACCTTAGCTATAATTGTTTACATATACTTACTAGTACATTTTTCAAACAATATGATAAAAGTTATATATTAGTTATGGATTAAGATTTTAGTGGGTAATTTCGAGATAAAGAATTTGAAATTTATATAAAATACCTGAGAATATATAATGCCCATTAGTTCGATTTTATTTGAATATAATTTTATGCCATTAATGTTTAAATATAAATCGGGGATGTGAATGACGCGATTGGCGACGGCGTAATTTAGGGGTTTAATTTTCAATTACATTTCGGAGCATTTTTTGTCGTATTTCGGCAGGAAGACGCCGAATGTTGGATTCCAACTTAAATAGTTTTTGAATTATCAGCGCAGACAAGTACCGGATATACCCAAAGAAAATAGTCCAGTGGTGTTAAATTATACGAACGCGATGGCCAGTTGACAGGTCTTAATATTAATCGTTCATCAAATGTTTCTTCTACTAAATTAATTGTGTTGGATCCACAAGCCGTTTTTTTTTACACAAACGCGCGCACAAAAGGGAATTTTGGAGTTGCCCTAAGTGTCAGAGCGCAGTGCAAACGCGAGGAGAGGAAGTGGATAAGGAAAGGAGGTATCGATGTACACTGCTCTTAAATGTCTGGACATTACCACGGCCAGCAAACACATGATCAGGTAGAGTATTCCATATTCAGGTAGTTCGGTTAAAGAATGACTCTCTATGTTTGTTTGTGCGCCTGAAGTCCACTTTCAACGTGAATTGATCTCAGATTGACGGCTATCGCGGGAAAATGTCTGAGGAGGCGGAACAAATTCATCAACTTCAGTTGAGCAATGACCGTGATAATACCTATAGAAGAGAGATAGGCATGATACGTTGCGGCTGTGTTCTAACGACGGAATTGATCGACTCACAACTGGGTCCCCAATAGGTTTCACTGCTCGTTTTTGCATCCTATCGAGCACGTGTAGTGCAGTTTTGGATTCGCCTGACCAAATATGGGAGTTGAACTCCATTTTGGGACGAATATACGCCTTGTAAATAGTGACCAGTTTGGATGGAGTGAAGTATCTTTTGCATCTCTTAAGGAACCCCATGCATTTGACTTTTCGCAGCTTCAAAAATGTGGTCGCTCTAATTAAGAGTCGAATCAATCCGACTGCCGAGTATTGATAGTTCCCTGGCTTCGTCGATGAAAGAGCCATTGATCGACAGTATATTCGCTTTAAGGTTCACCTTGGACGACCGGAGGCAGTACTGAGTTTTTACGGCATTGAATTCTACTTGGTTAGATAATCCCCATTGATATATCTTGTTGAGGTCGGAATTCAGTGTATGAAGCATAATCTGCTGATTGGTATTGACGTTCGAAGAGTTCGGACGGGATTGTTCGTATGAGTATGAGAAAGTCAACCTGCTATCATCGGCAAATGAGTTGTGGGTAATGGACAAGAGATCATTTATAAAGATGAGGAAGAGAGTGGGCGAGAGTATAGAACCGTGGGTAACACCTGTAATAATTTGATGGGAAGCAGATTTGACAACATCAAGAACCACTTGGATTGAAGGGCCAGAAAGATAGTGTCTTATCCATTGGTTCAGGGAATTGTCCACTCCATATGAATGTAATTTTGATAAAAGGGCTGGATGCCAAACTCTGTCGAAGGCTTTCGAAGTATCCAGTGCAACAACCTTGCTTTCTCCGAAGTAGTGGATGTAATGGCTCCACTTTTCGATAAGGTACGCAAATCTGCCGTGGACCTGTTGCTACGAAAGCTATATTGGCGGTCATTGATTCCAGATATTTCGAAAGTTGACAGTTAATCAGTGATTCCATTATCTTCGAAAGAATAGCTATGTGTCGATAAGAAGAAAGGGACGATTTGCACCCCCCCCCCCCCCCCCCCCCCCCCTTGGAAATTGGCTGAATGTTCGCTTCCATCTATTTGGGAAAACGGCCAGTAGAATAAGACAAATGGAAGAGTTTCCGCAGTGGTTTAGAGACTACAGAGGAACATTTCTTCAAGAGAATTGGGGGAATGCCATCAGGACCAGCGGATTTGTGTGCGTTTAGCTCCTTGAGTGCCTGGGCAACAGTGTTACGTAAGTATCTTCCCCATCGCCTTGGTTTTGACCAGAATATATGAAATAAATACTGGCGGCGTATAAACCCTGTGTCTTTTCGGCGGTGGTGGCTTTGCCTAGTTTCGAAGTCGACCGCCGTCGAAGATGAATTTTCGAAGAATGGTGATGAGAGAGGATGATAAGGAATTGACAGGATAGTGTAGAGTAGTTCTGTAGAAGTGTCGAGAGGCGCCACAGCAGTCAATGGGTGAAAAAGAAGAAAAAAAAAAGAATGGAGTATGTGCGAAAAGTTTCAGAAAAAGAGAGAAAAGTCGTAAACCTTTAAAAACCTAAAAACTGTAAACCTTTTAAAAACCTAAAAACGGTGTGAAAGAAAACGTTTGTAATAAGATCCTGTTTAATAAACTAAATATTGGTCCATGTCGAACTTGACATCTTGTTTTTTGTTTGTGCCAAAACCACAAGGGGGATTGGAACCGGGAGCCGGTGAATCTGGGCTCGGCAGCAGTTTACTAGGCGATGCAACTGCGTGACCTATGATGAGGATAACGCAAGGTAAACCGTGTCAATTCCTAACCTTCCATCCACAGGAATTAAAGGGCATTTCGGTGACTATCGGGTGGTGATTGGGAGCCGTTAAGTGTGAACGCCAACCCGACGCCACAACGGTTTAGATACACTATAACTGGCATTACTTCTACACGACACAACGGTCGCAGCTGATTCAACTTATTCGCTAGCGCTACGCCAACAACGTTAAACTTGATTCGTACCAAATTGCCGGAAAACATACAACAAATAGGAAAGGGAAATTCATTCAATCTAAACGTCCCGAAAGACTTTAAAAAGCTGGTGTTATCAACGGAAGAAGAGAAGTTTCTAATATTGGTTAATTGTTATCAATATTAAATACCCTATACATCAAACTGACGCTGCGGACTGCGGTGGAAAATGCATTGTTGAATCTGAAATAATTATTACAAAACACAATGGTCTCTATATGGTTAGATATCACATTACAACTATTATAATCCCATTACAACAGTACGCATTCGGAAGCGGATCTGACTCATGGTGTGCTGCTTATGCTCAAGTTGAGCCGAACTGATGTGGTATCAAGCAGCGTTGAGTTGGCTGCAAAATGTGCAGCAAGTAGATTCGCTTTCTCTATTGTACTGGTGGTTAGTCTGTCATCGACTATTAGCGAAGGAATGGATGAGGATACTGAGTTTTCAATGTTCTTCACAAATGCCCAGAAGTTTGTACTACCTGTGGGAGAGTGTAATATTTTTTGTCTCACTCTCTGGTCATGCAAAAACTTTGCGGGTTGAATATGCGCATTGCAGTCATTTCCAGCTCTCTTAAATCAGCTGATGTTTGTTGGTATTGCCATTCAAGCAAAAATGAGCTTCGCCCTAAAAAAAAAGAAAAATGTGTAAAGAAATTTGTCTCGATGTCAATATTAGCTTTGGCTCATTGGCAGCGTAAAAATGGTGGTATGGTTTTAGTCACAGCACAAGATGAATCTTGTGAGCATGTAAACCTAAATCCTCATGCATAATCCTCCATAAAGTTGTTGGATCAAGTTTCAATCGTGTTTCGTGATGTCGAATTGATTCATTTTGATTCTCTTCAATACTATGCACTACAGCTACCACCGCGTACTTGGTATGCACCGTGTGGGGTTTTGCGGAACGTGTATTATCATTAAGTGCCATCTTCATACGAAAGCGATCCATACTTAATCGCATCAACTGCTCTGATCGACGATTACGATTTAGCAATATTTGGGAGGATATCCCCTTGTTTTTAAAAGAACCGCGTCTCTTTAATAGATTCCCCCCAGGTTTATCGTTGCGGTCAATCACTATGCTTCGTCTAACCAGGGGGAAGAGTGACGACCGTTGTTGATTATTAAAAGACTGGGCTAGTTCCTTGTATTTTATATATTATTATATCTTGTGATAACCAGAATCACCCATATCCCTGAGGATGTGGGGGTCGGTCTAAAGATATCTGGAAAAGAAAGGCGAGTGGTATCTAAGGATAGTGTAAACATGGTTAGTGCGAATGTTCTCTAACTCATTGGATGGAGGAATGGTGATAAAGAGATAAACCGGCCATGCAAGACGATAGGTGGATAGGTGAATACGGGTAATAGAGGCTCCCTTGTATAGGTGACAGTTCGGGTAATGATGGCCGTCAGGCCTTCTAGAGTGGTTGATACATCTTCTGAGGAGCTTTGTTTCGAAAACTCGAAGTCTTTCCGAAGATATATAGGACCATAAGGGAAAGATGTACGATATTCCAAATCGTATTTGATGTTTATAGCAGGGAAGCTTACCTTTGGTGTAAACTTTGTTGCTCCACTTCAAAATGTTGTGCAGTTGCTTAGACGGACCGAGGTCCCTTGAAGAAAGTGGGTCACATGTTTGATGAAATTCATTTTTGGGGTATGAATGACCCGAACATATTTCATCCTGTTCTGTGGTGTAACCGTAGTACCTCCTATTTGTATTCGAATATTCTGTGAATATGGCGAAGTAGGTTGGGACTGTTTACTAGTCAGAAATATGGCGACTCGTGTGGTTGAATTAAGTCCGATTCTCAATCGACTATGATACTAATACAGTTCGTCCATGTGACGATTGAGTCGATTTGTTGCGAGTTTAGGGCGTATCGGTGACGTGTACACTAGAACGTCATATCTGGTTTACTCTCCAGTCCACAGGGTGAGGAATATCTGAGGTGTAGATATTAAATACGATGAGGCCTAGAATGGAGCCCTGTGGTACGTCTGCAGCGGTGTTGAAAGTTCGGGAAAGGTTCTGCTTCGAACAAGCTGGTAGATGACACTGGACAGCGTTCTACTAAGACCAGTGTTCAACAATTTAAAAATGAGGCATTCAATCCACATCGTGACAGAAGCCTTCTGAGAGCCATAGTGGTGTTGTGCGCTCTTCTAGATCCAAATTGGAAATCAGGTTTTAGGTTTCTGGTTCCGATAAAATTGTTTAGCTCCTCGTATATGAACTTCGCATTTATTTTGCTGATGCAAGTCAGGAGCGAAACGGGACGAAAGTTTGAGGATGATAGGTTAGCTTCCCAACTTTTGCTTTTGGACAAACAATAGCATGCTTCCAAGCTTATGGAAAGGACCCCATGTTGTAGGCATGGTTGAACAGAATGGAAAGCTTTATAAAGAATTAAGCAGAAAGCCTTCGCAATGAGTCAATGACATGTTGTCGATACCGGGAGACTTCTTAGGGTTTCGAGATTTAACTAGGTCTTGTAGGGCATTTGGTGTGACAAAACCGTGACCATTGTCTCGTGTGTCGTAGAAGTATGTACTGTTGACTGGGTTAAAGACAACAGTTGACTCGTTATAGTTGTCTAATTTATTGTGAACCTCTGAACTAATTATTGTATTAGAATCCGGGTCGATATCTTCGAGTGTGTGCTTGTGATTATTTTCAAAGGTCTCTCCTATGATGTATGCTTTACTGGTGTCATTATTTACAACACGCCGTTGTGGATTATTGGGTGATTATTTATTACTAGTTTGAAGTTAAATTTATTGGCGTCCCTAGTCCTCGAACGCTAATCGAGACTGATCATCGATACAAAAAAAAAATAAATAAATAAAAATGGGCGGCGAGAAGCCGACTTTCGCGAGACAAGCACAGATGTGTCCTTCATCTTGTCTCTGGTTTCTGGTAATCTTGCGATCCGTGAGGATGTTGGGCTCGGTCTCGAGGTATCTGAAAAAGAAAAAGGAGTGGAGGTATCTAAGGATAGTGTGGACAGAGTTAGTTCAGGTGTTCTGTAACTACTTGGATGGAGGGATGGTGGGAAAGAAATCGTACAAGACCGGTGGGTGTGTGTATGTTTGTGCCGTCTTGTGCTGTGCGTATGTGCATATGGTATGTTAGCAGTTTTTTTTTTGTTTCATATCCACTTTTATTTAACAAATTAATTACATATTTTACTTAAGACTAAATGTGGATTTCTATTCTACAAATAACATTCTTATATTAACTTACTGGCTCTTCGCAAGCACTGTAAATTATACATTATTATTTTTCTTATGCCTTTCGGCGTACAGTAACTTTTTTTATTACATATCATAATAATTGATATGTTGTCTTTTTAAATGTATTCTATTTTTTCTACATAGTTTTTTTTTTTTTTTTTTTTTTTTTTTTTTTTTTTTTTTTTTTTTGTATGTTTGCAGTATACCCTATAGGATGGGTCTAGGAATCCCCTATTATAGAGGGGAATTTCGTTGGGCAGGGTACTTTCTTCAGTTTTGTGCCGAAGAAGAAATTGTAGTGGTGTGATCCGACGATATCGAGAGAGAGAATGGTCAAGAACGTAAGACTCCCGTACAAGTAGGTTCTCGCTGTTCTGAATGCTTTCGAGGTACTTGTATGCTAATTGTAGCAAGTACTTGTCGATGGGGGTAATGGAGGCACCTTCGTATAGGCGAGAGTTCGGGTAATGGCTGCCGTCAGGCCTTCTAGAGTAGTTGATGTATCTTCTGAGGAGGTTTCTTTCGAAAACTCGAAGTCTTTCCATTTAAGCCGAAGATATGCAGGACCATATGGGAAACGCGTACGATATTCCAAATCGTATTATCTGCTTATAGCAGAGAAGCTTAACTTTGGTGTCAACTTTGTTGCTCCACTTCAAGATGTTGTGCAGTTGCTTTCATCGACCGAGGCGCCTTTGAAGAGTGTGGGTCACATGTTTGGTGAAATTCATTTTTGGAGTATAAATTACCCCAAGATATTTCATCATGTCCTGTGGTCTAATCGTAGTACCTCCTATTTGTATTAGAATATTCTGTGAATATTGAGAAGTCGGTTGGGAGTGTTTACTACTCAAAATGTTAGCTACTGCTTTAGATGGGTTAAGTCGAGATTTGTCCAAGAAAATTATGTAATAATTCCAAGAAGAGCCGACGAGATTTGCCATTGCGCTTTGATTGGAATAAGGTTCTGGGAATTGTACAGGAATTTGGTTAAACGAATTCCCGGAAGTTGTAATCATTGAAGATATGCATTATGATATTATCCCATGCCCGGGGTTCCCCAGGGCAGTCAATTTGGGCACCCCCCCCCCCCCTTATTCATTCTTACTATTAATTATATAGACTCCAGTATCAAGTATTCCTCAATCTCTCTATACGCGGATGACACTAAACTCTTCAAGATGATCCCCTCTTCTGTCGACTCCTCACTTCTCCAAATGGATGTAGACAGCTTTCCAACTTGGTACCAAAACAACTGTCTCGAATTAAATACTGCCAAATGTCACTCAATTATCTTCTCCCGTAAGCGATTCCCCTCCCCGCTACGTTCCTATGTCTTACTCAACCAACAGATAACATCCGTACAAACGATTCGTGACCTTGGCAACTTATGTGACAGGGAGCTTAACTTCATGCCATATATTGATGACGTTATTCTCAAGTCCAACTCCGTCGTTGGTTTTGTGAAACGTTGGTTGAAAGAATTCTTTAATCCCTACGTTTGCAGATCGCTCTATATAGCCTTTGTCCGCCCCCTTCTTGAATATGCTAGTCAGGTTTGGTCTCCTCACTACTCGTTCCAAATTCGCAGGGTCGAAAGCGTGCAACGTCGTTTTTTTCCTTTTGCCCTCCGAGGATTGGATTGGGTAAATCCTCTGATTCTACCCCCATACAGTCTTCAGCTAATTAACCTTAACACACTTGAAGAGCGCAGAGTTCATGCTGACATCCTCTTCATCCACCGTCTACTCTCCGGTTCAATCAACTGCCCAGGCCTGCTCTCCCCCATCACATTTTCCACCAATACCCCTTGCGAAACCCTCGCCTCTTCTATTTGCCTGCCCATAACACGTCTTACGGCTCTAATGAACCCATTTGGCGAATGCAGGGGTGGGTAAACTCTCACCCCACCCTCTTTGGCTTCAATCTCACCCTTCCACTCTCAAACGTTGTCTACTCTCTTACCCCTCCTGACCCCACCCCGCTCACCACCTACACTCTCCCACACTCATACTCACACCCTAGCATCCGGTTTATCCTCGCCCTTCCCCGTCCTACCACTTAGATTATCATTCTATCCATCTTTGCTTAATTCCCCATTCTATTTTTAAGTTACTTTAAAGTTAGTCCACCAGCCCCAACCCGCATGCCTTAGTTTTTAAGGTAGTTCGTAAGTCTATTTACAAGTTTATATGTTTATACGACTTGTACTAAGCGAAATAAACTGAGGGTTCTGCCCTCTATCCATTCATTAGGAGAATTTTTGTTTATGCCTGATAAATGATTATTTGGTTCGTTTATTACACATATGATTTAATTGGGAATATTGATTATTTGTAGGAATTATGGATTTGCTTATGGATTGTATTAAGGTTATGAATGCATATATGGGAAGGGGAAATGGTAGGGCTTTGCAAAGCACTACAATGTCGAGCATAAGATGGTGTTAGAGCGATGAATTTCACCAGCTGAACCATTATTTTTCAAGCTAAATTCGAACAATTTGTCAGGATTGTTTTGTCATGAGTTTACCCATCTTAAAATGGCAAACTAAATTAACCAAAAATAAACTCTCGACTGCCAAATCGGCTGTCTTTAAAAAAAAAGTGTTACCAACATAAACTACGAAAATATGAGTCTGCTTATGAGTTTTGGTGTAGGAAAAGTTTCAAAGTTTTCATTTTGACGCTTTTATTCATATTTGTATCTAAACGAGTCGGGTTTGAATTACTTTAGATTTTCTACATGACCGGTTTCAAATAATCAATTCCTAAGTTAGTAACGATTTGTATATAAATTTCTCTGATTGCTGGCGACAAAAACTACCTCCACGGTAGAAGTCATACTTTGTAAAGCCACAAAAAGCATTGCAAAATATTACCAAACGGTCCTCAATTCGGTTAAAACCCTTAAATCCACTTTACATCGACACCCAACAAGACCTGTTTACGATATATGGAGGATAAACTCCAGTAGATATTCAATCGACCTTATCAACCTTTGAATCCCCTAAGAGCATTGCTGACACACTCTCCCGGTATATGTACAACGGTACGTTGGTTTGTAGCCAATTTCATACTAAATCACTGGCCAATACGAAAAATATAATTCAACCCCTTCGATATTCCACTCGAAGCGTTGTTCCATCCCATACACTTGCCCCAATATTAATGCAATCAGCAGTATGAACGTTAAACTCCCGTAAAAGATTTATTGCAGAAAAATCCACCGGTCCCAATGTAAAATATGTATCCTCACATACAAGGACGATGCAACTGCAACTATTTATATGGCAAATGTATGGAATGATTCCACATGGAGCCTGCACACAGTTACCAACATGAGTACTGGTATAGCATTAAAAATTAATTACGAAACTTGCAAGCGTCTTTACTACCAACCTGTTCAGCATAGGACAGATAGTTTGGGACACCAAACTCAAATTAAATCACTTCCCTGGTCAGGGCACTGGGAATGCAATCAAAGGATCTTAATTAAGTGGGTGCAATCAGGAACGAATACTAACCACATTCATACACCAGACTCTGATAACATTACAGCTTTTTCCGACGCGAACTACAAAAGCCAAAGGTCCATTCCGAGAACACTCTGGCTGTTGTTACTTATAAATTTAAGTGCTCGCACACATCCCTTTGACTAAAAGGACACTATTTGCCTTCTTTATTTGGAGATCTGTCGCCTCGCGTAAGTTCAGTAAATTCTTTTTGGCGTAAAAGCCAGAAGCACTGTTTAAGCACTAGTCAAACATAACTAACGTTCAGTTAATGTCACATTTTGGGGTTAGTGACATTTGGTCAACCAATGTGGTGGGAAATTATTTCATAATCTACCCAACGGCTGCAGCTAATAGAAGCATTTAAGAAGTGAGCACTTAGTGTCACATGCTTCATTAGATTGTTAGGGCAACAGACAGAATGGAGAATTTTGTGGTGGCCCACAGTTATCTATTTATTTGAACTACTTGAAGGACTTTTAGGGATGACTTCGGAGAATAACGTAGACGTTCTGTTCCCTTAAACAGAGGCAGGTAGTCTTATATATCGCAAGCTACGTACATTTTTTGTGGGTTATTATTGAGACATAAAGTTGAATTTCGTTACGAAGAATTTCACTGCGTATTGGTTTTTTATTTGTACTTCGCTTTTATTGTTTTTAGCACGGTTGAAGAGTAAAATAGATTCCGAACAGTGAGCACAATGGTGGAGGGACAAATATTGAGGTATGGCACTCATCCTTGGTACCAATAAGTAGCGAACGCGTGTCATTTAAAACTCTTATTGTGTACTCCGAAAATAATTACGAAGATTAATAAATCAGTATTAATGAATGTTTTATTATTTATTTGGTATGTACTGAGAATTTAAATGATGACACAATTTTAATAAACAGCCGTTAGCCTTGTTCGGAATTTTTAATTAAATTTTACAATTTTTTTATAAACTAGATAGAAATGGGGAAAACGATGAAATTAAGTAATTAAAGGAAAAAGAAATTTATCAAAAGAAGAAGAAGTAAAACTCACTAATATTAAAGTAAATAAAGAAGAATAAAATTACAACTAGAAACTAGACTAGACATAAAACTGACACTACAAAGAATAAAATAAATTAAAGTTAAAGTTAATCAGATACAAAACCCAGAAAAGAAATTACATAAAAATAAACTAAAGTACACAATGAAAGGATTAAAAATAAATGAAAATTAAAACAAAATACTACAAAATATGATCTATTAATTCAAGCATAAACTCGGTTTTTTTGCCAACTTCAACTTTATTGTAAAAGGTATTTATACAGAGATTGATAATTGAAACACTCGCCATTGCTGTCTTGTTTAAGTGGATGATTTCAATATCAACTTCTTGGATGACGATGAATCTGTATGGAGTTACCTAACATCACTTGCTTCGCACTGTCTTCTATGTTTTCTTCATGCCCCGGCTCAGGAAAGCGGATTTATCATATATATGGGCGCCTTAATTATGTTACCTCTAACGGGTGCGAGAAATCAGTTTTTAATTTTAATCAAATCTCTGAACACTGCATGATGGAGCTCTTGCTTCCCACTCCCCAAATTAGAGGTTGCGATTCTTCTTTTTCACCCCTTAGGAGATCGAGAATTAACTTCGACGGATTTAAGCGAACATAACTACATAAATTGTGAGAAGAAATTTTGTATTTGTGATGATTCAGGTAATGCTTACTTATTCTTCAATGCTAATCTTCGTAGGCATATCTCATTCTGTTCTTCATGCCCAAAAGTCTTTAACCTTGAAAGTTGAAGCCGAGAACAAATTTAAAAAAAAAATGCAATAAGTATTTTGATAACGAAGGTACTAAAAAGAAGATTTAAAAAAACTTTATGCTGATAATTACTACCATGCCAAGTACAGATCTACCCAGGGTAACTTACGGAATGAGTGGCGTGTAGTGAATGGCTAATAAATAAAGCCTTTACTTTCAGATTGCCTATTGTGCTACACGTTGAAAACTCTGTACGGTATGATAAATTAACTACTGCTAACTGCTAAGTTATTCCGCCAATATTGGTTGTATTTGAATTTCCAGCGATTAACCGACCTAAGCAGCTACGCCATGTGTGTATGTATGGAGCTGGTAACTGGGACGATTTGCAAGATTTCTTCCCATCCTTTAAGTAGTCGGAAGTGTCGGTCACAGAGATTATTCTTCTCGCGATGGAGATCTACATTCCGCATTCCATCAGACGAAGATCATCTGATAAACCTTGATTTGATAAAAAATGCGAACAGGTTTATCATCATCACGGCACTACAACCGGGATCCGGTCGTGGCTTTATTTAACAAATCTCTCCACCTGTCCCGATTTCGAGCCGATGTCATCCAGTTTGGCACTCCCAGGCTCTGGGCGTCCTGGTCTACGCCATCCCTCCATCGCAGACATGGTCTGTCGCGCTGTCTCCTTCCATACATCCTGCCACAAAGGACTTTCCGGGCAGGCTCCTCTTTGCTCATTCGAGCTAGGTGTGCCGCTCATCGGAGACTACCGAGCTAGATTTTTCTTACAACATTAGCTTCAAGGTAGATTGCGTACAACTCATGGTTGCAGCGTCACCGGAATCGTCCTCCCTCACATACGAGGCCAACAATTCTCCTTAAGACCTTCCTCTCGAACACGGCTAAGAGTTCAGAGTGCCTTTTACTCAGCACCCAGATTTCGGATCCATACATGAGTACTGGTAAGACCATGGTCTTGTACAGTAGTAGCTTGGATGTTCTGGATAAATTTCGGGATTTAAAGAGCCTTGATAGACCATAGTAGGCTTTGTTGGATTCGATCAGCCGTTCGCGTATTTCTTCTTCCATATTGTTATCGGCTGATACTATTCACTCAATGTAGTTAAAGGATTGCACTACTTCAAATGCGTGCTCCACTACCCTGATAGTTTGACCAACGTTAAGTCTTCTCTCAGAAGTTACCACCATGTACTTAGTTTTTTCCTCATTAATGTGCAGTCCCAGTGTTTGTGCCGCCTGCTCGATCTGGGTGAAGGATTCCTGTAACGCCGATTCGGTTCTACCGATGACGTCGATGTCATCTGCGTGGGCAAGTATCTGGCTGGACTTGGTGACAATAGTCCCTCTTGTTGTAACGCCAGAGTCACGGATTGCTTTCTTCAACGCCAGGTTGAAGAGGAGGCAGGCCAGACCGCCCCCTTGTCGGAGTCCATTAAAGATGTTTATTGGTTTGGACAGCAATCCCCCTATTTTTACTTGACTAGTTACGTTGGTCATGGTCAACCTACAAAGTCGTATCAATTTGTTTGGAATGCCGAACTCTCTCATGTCATTATATAGTTCTACCCTGGCTATGCTATCGTAGGCGGCCTTAAGCTCTATAAACATTTGATATAATGGAATCTTAAATTCCTGACATTTTTCCATCGCCTGCCTAAGGGTGAATATCTGATAAGTCGGTGATTTGCCTGGGATGAAGCCACATTGATATTGACCAATGATGGCGTTGGCGTATAAGGCTATCTGATCTTGTAGGATAGTGGAGAGTATCTTATAGGCGGTACTCAGCAATGTTATACCCCTACAGTTGCTGCACAGTGTGATATCTCCTTTCTTATGTATGGGGCAAATTATACAGCGACGCCAATCTTCCGGCATCTCCTCTTGCTCCCATACGTGCACCACGATCTCATGAATTCCGGGACGTAACGCTGTCCCTCCTTGTTTGCTCAGCCCAGCTAGGTATATCATCAACTCTGGGGGCTTTATTTGATTTGAGTTGTCTTATGGCTTCTAATGTTTCCTCAATGCTTGGTGGCGGCAGCATTTGATCTTGATCTTGCATTGGTGGACCCTCCACTTCTTCAGTGAGCTGACCATTTAGCAATTCATTGAAGTGCACTTCCCATTCCTCCAGAATGCCTTCAGGATCGGTGATCACATTACCCTCTTTATCCTTACAGTAAGTGCAGCGTGCTGTGTATCGCATCATACTGCGGATTATTTGGTAGAACTCCCGCGCCTGGTGCGGACCCCGCTCTCTACTTTTCTCTATTTAACAGACAAGGTTTTTTTCCCATGCACTTTTCTTTTGTCTGTGAAGCCTTTTTTCAGATCTTCTGAGCTCTTTCTACTTCTCTTTCCGTACCCGCTTCCTATGAGACTACTGCATTGCCCGGTATGCAGCATTCTTACGGTCAGTCGCTAGTTTGCACTCATCATCAAACCAGTGGCTCCGATCTCTACGACTACTGCCTAAGATGGAGTTGGCAGTACTAATGACAGTATTCTTAAGGCGTGTCCATTTCTCTTCTACGCCCGGCATTCAGGCCCCAGGACTTACTCTCCCTACGTCGAGCTCTTCGATGGCGAGTCCTAGCGCATTACCAACGGTGTTACTGGTATTCTCATTGCGTAAGGCAGCCGTGTTAACGCGAACCTGATTCGCGGATGCAATACGTCTCCGTAAGGCAATCCGCGCTCGGAAAACTGTACCAACAAGATAGTGATCCGAGTCGACGTTGGCACCTCGGTACGTTCGTACCGTCATCAGGCTCAAGGAGTGGCGGCGATCACTCAGCACGAGATCAATTTGGTTGCGAGTGCCGCCATCAGGCGATACCCAAGTGGCTTTGTGGATATCTTTATGTGGAAACCTGGTACTTGCAACGACCAAGCTTTCTGAAGCTGCCAGTTCGATGACTCGTAGTCCATTGTCATTAGTGTTCTCATGCAAATTATGGGAACCTGCATAGTGCCTGAAAACCGGCTCCCGACCTATTTTCGCATTCAAATCACCAAGAACGATTTTCGCATTGCATCCTGGGCAGGCATTGAGGGTCCGTCCGTAGTATTCTTCTTTTTCGTCGTCAGGGGACTCCTCTGTAGGAGCATGGACGTTTATGAGGCTTATGTTCTTAATTTGTCTCGCACGCGAAGAGTGCATAGCCTTTCGTTTATTGCATTAACCCTTATGTCAATGACCGGGTACCCGGGTACCCATTTCGATTTTTTAAAATGTCAATTTGAAAGTAAAAAAAAATTTTTTTTTCATTGAAATTACGTAATTATCATTCAGAAACGTTTGAATGGAGATGATCTAAGATATGGGACCGAAATTCGTCTACTAGGCCGAGCAATCGTGAAATTGCGACGAAATGATTACTGTCGGTAAAGTTGGTCATGAACATAAGGGTTAAAGCCGATGAGGGCAGGCTTCAGATTTTGGCTTACTAGAAATCCTACCCAGAGGACATGGTGTTTTGCATGACAGCTATAATAAATGTCATACTCGTTTCTTTGAATAACACCACTCTCCGTCCATCTTATTTCTTGTAATGCTGTTATGTCAGCCTTATATTCGGACAGGGCATAGGCTAGCTGCTGCGCTGCTCGAGCTCTGTGTAGTGAGGGAGTAGTATGGTTATAGCGGTTCTGGCTCACTTTTCTGGCTCAAATTCTATTTATAGACATGATGACTCATCACATCCGAAAGCTGTATGTCAAGGTTGAGATATGTTTGGTGGGTGGCGAAGGCAGTTTGTGGGAGTGATTCATGGTTGGCGGGGGGTTGTGGGTTCTTATCAAGGTGTAGTAATTGCTGTTCTTATCAGGGGTAGTAATTGATGCTCTTATCAGGTGTAGTAATTGATGCTCTTATCAGGGGTAGTAATTGATGCTCTTATCAGGTGTAGTAATTGTTGTTATTATCAGGGGTAGTAATTGATGCTCTTATCAGGGGTAGTAATTGATGCTCTTATCAGGTGTAGTAATTGATGCTCTTATCAGGTGTAGTAATTGTTGTAGTTTGTAGTATTCTTATTGGCTGTAGTAATTGTTGTTCTTATCAGGGGCAGTAATTGCTGTTGTTTGTAGTATGTTTCTTATCAGGAGTAGTAATTGATGCTCTTATCAGGGGTAGTAATTGATGCTCTTATCAGGAGTAGTAATTGATGCTCTTATCAGGTGTATTAATTGATGCTCTTATCAGGTGTAGTAATTGCTGTTCTTATCAGGCGTAGTAATTGTTGTAGTTTGTAGTATTCTTATTGGCTGTAGTAATTGTTGTTCTTATCAGATGTAGTAATTTGAGTATCGGGGCTTTTTGTTAATGGATTGTCGGGCTTTTTGCTAATGGTTTGTGCTTTTTTTTTGTTGAGTCATTGGATAGAGTAATATATATGGGGATTTTGTGTTCGTGTATTTGTATGGAAATGGTTCATCATCGTCATGGGAATTTTTGGTGATTCTTTATAGCGGATCTGGGACAGTTTTTGCATAGGAAAAAAGCCATGCCCATATATGATAATTCCGGAAGTGGCCCCCTAGGAAATGAGGTAATCGGAGGGGGGCGGATGATTCATGATCGTTGTCTTTGGGTGATCGATATTTTTTTAATTTTGGGTTGTGATTAATGGTTGTTATCAGTAGTTGGCGATCGATATTTTTTCAATTTGAGGTGTGTGATTCATGGTCGTTTTGGCTTGTTGGGTATTTGTTATCAGGTGTGTACATCTTCAGTGGGTTATGGATTTGTACTTGTTATCAGTATTTTTTCAATTTGAGATGTGTGATTCATGATTGTTTTGGTCTGTTGTGTGCTTGTTATCAGGTGTGTACATCTTCAATGAGTTGTGGATTTGTACTTGTTATCAGTATTTTTTCAATTTGAGATGTGTGATTCATGATTGTTTTGGTCTGTTGTATATTTGTTATCAGGTGTCAACATCTTCAGTGGGTCGTGGATTTGTACTTGTTATCTCGGTAAGTGAATTATGTATTAGGTTTGGGTGATTAGCGTTCAAGGTTAATTGTGTGACATGAGCAGATGGTATTTTAAATTTGGGTGTGTGAATAGGTGATAGGTGATTCATGATTGTTTGACAGTGAATATATTATTATTTAGTCATTGAGTTTGAGTAATATATATGGGAATTTTTTGGGTGATTCTGTCTTGAAATGGATGTATGTTTTAGCTGTTTCTTAATATATGGACATTTTTTGGTGATTCTGTATGCTTTTAGACTATCGGGCTTTTTGCTATATATATATTGAATATGGGCTATTTTTAGCGCTACAATTTTGAGTTTTTATATGGATATATTATTAATTGCATACTTTAGGGGATACGCATTATTCATATGATATATTAAATTGTTTGTGTTTCTGACTTTTGTTTCGGTTAAAGTTTGCAGTAGGTTAATTGAGGGACAAAAATATAGTAATAGTGTTGTTATCAATTGTTTTAATTTTGTTCAGATGTGGTTCATGGATGTTTGGCTTGTTGTGTATTTGTTATCAGGTGAGTACATCTTCAGTGGGTTGGGGATTTGTACTTATTATCAGTATTTTTTCAATTTGGGGTGTGTGAAGCATAGTTGTTTTTTGGTTTGTTGGGTATTTGTTATCAGGTGTATACATCTTCAGTGGGTTGTGCGATTAGTGTTCAAGGTTAATTGTGTGACATGAGCAAATGGTATTTTTGAATTGGGTGTGTGAATAGGTGATAGGTGATTCATGATTGTTTGGCAGTGAATATATTATTATTTAGTCATTGAGTTTGAGTAATATATATGCGAATTTTTTTTGGGTGATTCTATGTTGAAATGGATGTATGTTTTAGTTGTTTCTTAATATATGGACATTTTTTTGTGATTCTAGGTGCTTTTGGCCTTTGTTTCGGTTGTCGAGGGCTTTTTCAGTAAATCTAAGCTGATTCTTAATATTTTGGGCTTTTTGCTCTATACTGAAATGCTACTATTTGATAGTAAATCTATGTTGAAATGGAGTTTTTTGTTATATTGAATATGTGCTTTTTTTTGGGGATTGTCTGGGGTGCTAAAGGCTTTTTTATGAATATATTCACTTGGCAGTAAATCTATGCTGAAATATATATAGAAATACGGGCTTTAAATTTGAAAAAAGAAGAAAAAATCATCATCAAACCCAATATTCGACGTGGGATTAGCTAGGAAATACAAAAATCAACATCATCAACTGGTGAGTTACCTTATTTATATATTAATTGTTATTCCTTTTTTGACGCGGTGCTAGTATTTATTTTTGTGTATTGTATCGTGAGTCTAGCAATAATAATAATAATAATAATCCCGATGATTTTCGCTATTGCTGCATAATGTATGGAAATGGTTCATCATCATCGTCGTCGTTATCAGTTGTGTATATGAATAGGTGACAGGTGATTCATGGTCGTTTGACTTGTTGTGCTGTTATCATTTGTAGTAAAATAGAGGCGTGTTATCAGTAGTTGTTCGCGGATTTATATGGAAGTGATTCATTGTCGGTTGGGATTCTTTCTTATCTCAGTATGTGAATTAAGTCTTAGGTTTGGATGATCAGCGTACAGGGTTAAAGTTTGGAGTAGGTTAATTGTATGACATGGTTGGTTGTCGATTTGTCTGGAAGTTGAGGGTTTTTTATATATTATTATTAGTCATTGAGCTGAGTAACATATAGGAATTTTTGTTGTTCGAGGGATATGGTATGGAAGTGATGATATAAGACTTAGATTTGGATGATCACAGCGTTCAAGGTTAAAGTTTGGGGATAGGTTAATTGTATGGAAGTCATTCGTAGTCGTTTGACGTCGTGGTTTTTGGGATTCTTTCTTATCTCAGCATGTGAATTAAGTCTTAGGGTTGGATGATCAGCGTTATTTCTAAGGTGTATTTATTGGTATATTGTTCGAATGTTTTTATTATTATCTAGTGTGGTTATATTAGGCTATTGTTGTTGCTGTATTTAGTTTATTGTTATAATGATGTTATGTTTTATTGTTCAAAGTTTTGAGATCTTTTGAAAGTTCTTTGTTTGCTTATAATCACATGAGGATATTTTTGAAAAGCATAGGTAGTTTTTATATGGATATATTAGTATGTGTAGACTTTTTTGTTTTAGCGCTACAATGTTGTTAATAGCGAATATATTATTATTAGTCATTGTGCTGAGTATTATATGGGAATTTTTTTTGTAGCTTGTTGTTATATTAATTATGTGTATGTATGTGTGTGTATTGATGGACAAATATCTGAATTTCACCTGTTGAGCTGTTGTCAGTTGTACACATCTTCGGTTGTAGTGGCGGTGTTGTTATCAGTAGTTGTTCGCGGATTTGTATGGAAGTAATGGTTAAAGTTTGGGGTAGGCTAATTGTGTGACATAGTTGTTCGTGGATTTGTATGGAAGTGATTCATCGTCGTTTGGTGTAGTGGTTTGGAATTCTTTCTTATCTCAGTATGTGAATTAAGTCTTAGGTTTCGATGATCAGCGTTCAAGGTTATAGTTTATAATTATGTGTATGTATTGGCGTCAGGAGAGAAAGAGAGAAAGATAGAAAGAGAGAAAGAGAGAGAAAGAGAGTATATTTTGGACGAATGAGATGGGTGTATGCGTAATAATGAATGAATTTCGGTATATATAAGACCATCTTGACTAGTTAGAAATCATTGCGTCACTAAACCATCAAAGAAAACCACAAAAAGTTTCCATTGTGGTATATATTTAGCTGAGCAGGAAAATTGTTGCCATAGGATTAAAACAAAAAAAAATCAACAACAAAAACGGTAAGTTAACACCTATTATTAATCATTTTTAGCATGTTTAATTTATTTGTTCAAATGTTATGTGTTATATTCGGGGGATTTTAATCATCGAGACAACTGTTTTTTTTTTTTTTTTCTGAAAGCGTAACAAAGCAAAAGAATTAACAGTAAATTTTTCATTACTTTTTTAGAGAAAAAAGTCTGCTAACGAGAGCAACACCAGCAACAACTACAATATTAGCAATAATGTCAGAAAAAGACTGAGGCAAGTTTTGGAGGAACGCCAACAACAACGCCAACAACAACAACAACAGCAACAACAACAACAGCAACAACAACAACAGCAACAACAACAACAGCAACAACAACAACAGCAACAACAACAACAACAACAACAACAACTAGCTGCAAAGAAATTAAAACAGCAGAGCTTTAAAAGATGCTTGTTTTGTGATGAGGATGTTGAGGAACAGCTTTGGGTTCAACATCAAAGAAAAAATGCCCACAAAGCAAACGCCCAACAAGCTCTTAATGAAAACGTCTCCTTAATAGCAAGCGCATTCCAAAATCGTATCAAAATATTTGCCATTACCAACAAAGATGAGAGTATGATAAATGTGAATACGTTATTTGAAAAAAATATTCCATTGATTAACGAGTTACTACAAGATGAATTGAAAGTTTTGAAAGCTTTTAAATTTAGTATGGAGCTTTTTGCTAACTTTGCGAAACTATCCAAAGAATGTGAAGAGATAATGCAAATAAATATAAAAAGCATGCAAACTAAAATGTACACGATTGAGAAAGAGAAAGACATAAGAGAAAATTTGAGCACGGCAATTGAAAATATCAAGGCAAAATTGGAAGAGTTCCAAGAAAAAGATAGCGGATGGGCGTTGTTAACATTTCAGAGAATCGAAATTAACATCAACAAATACGAGCCATTTCGAGCTTTTTCGCATTTTAGTCTGCCTAAACAGATATCGAACAAAAAAGGTTGCATCAATGTGAAAAACAACGATGATTACTGCTTTAAATGGGCCATTTTATCGGCTTTCAGTAATGACACACATCATGCTCACAGACCATCGCACTATAAAATTGACAACATTGCAAGCGAAACAATAGTATACAATGATCAAGTACTTTGTTTCAAGAATATGCAATTTCCTCTGGCAGTCAAAGACACGAGCATATTCGAAGCAAATAATCCAACCATTAGCATAAATGTTTTTGGTTATGAGATTAATGATAAAGGGCAATATAAGATAATTGGACCCTACTATCATACTCGTGAGGAAAAAGCAAAGCATATTAACTTGCTTTATTGTGAAAGTCCCGATGAGAATAAAACGCATTATGTATACATTAAAAACATCTCGCGTTTATTGAAAAGCCAGATCATCAAAGATACCAAACGATTGCATCTATGTAACGGCTGCTTACAACAGTTCACCACTGAATCCGGACTGCAAAAACACAAGAGTGAATGCCGCAAATTAATTACAACAATGTCCGAGGGAAAAAGTCAAATGGAGAAATCGAACACATAACAAAATATAATACGGTTTACAAATCAAATTACGAATTGTTAGATATGAGGAAAGCGAAACAAACATATCACATGATTATATCTTAAGAAGCATATATATAAATAAATAATACGAATATTGCTATTGAAATAACTGTGTGTTTTATTTATTCAATATTAATCAAGTCGATGTATCCATTCTTTTCATTTATAATTTTACATTTAATCACTTCATTAACAAATGGTCTATATATTCTTCTTTTGTTGTTAGTCCATTTCAATAGTCCTTCTTTATTGTTGTTGTTGTTAGGCAAGCGAACAAGATCTCCTACACCTCGTATTTGTTTATGTTAATTTCAAGTCGTCATCACTCTTATCTTATTTTCCATCCGGTCCCACGAACTAATGTTGATTTCTATATAGTAAGTTGTTGGTTATTCGAATATTGGTCATTCATTTTCCCCCCCATGAGTCTTAGAGTATCAAATATAGCCCCACCATAACATCATATGACAAGACCTGTTTACTACCTTGATTCGACGCGGTATCAGAGAGGGGTGGTACGAGCCTTAGGCGAAGTCTGAGCCTTAGGCGAAGTCTGAGCCTTAGGCGAAGTCAGTTTTTTGATGAGGAGATCTCAAGAATTCTTCAAACTCATTTCCTCTGTAATATCAAAAGGAATCCCGAACTTGTTTGAACCGGCTAACGATTAGTAACACATAAAGTTCTATCACACCTAATCCAAGGAAATATGCTTCATCGTACCCATTAGGTGGTTTGCAATCAAAGGCATACCGACTGTATTATAACCGCCCCTCTCTGATACCTCATCGAATCAAATCAGTAAACAGTTCTCTATGTACCGGATGTATTATAAACAGGTGGTTCCAAACAGGGCGATTCCAAACAGGGCGATTCCAAACAGGCGGGTTCTTTAAACAGGGCGATTCCAAACAGGCGGTTTCTTCAAACAGGGCGATTCCAAACAGGGCGATTCCAAACAGGCGGGTTCTTTAAACAGGGCGATTCCAAACAGGCGGTTTCTTCAAACAGGCGGTTTCTTCAACCAGGCTGTATTATGTACCACCCCTCTCTGATACCGCGTCGAATCAAGGTAGTAAACAGGTCTTGTCATATGATGTTATGGTGGGGCTATATTTGATACTCTAAGACTCATGGGGGGGGGAAAATGAATGACCAATGAAAATAAGATAAGAGTGATGACGACTTGAAATTAACATAAACAAATACGAGGTGTAGGAGATCTTGTTCGCTTGCCTAACAACAACAACAATAAAGAAGGACTATTGAAATGGACTAACAACAAAAGAAGAATATATAGACCATTTGTTAATGAAGTGATTAAATGTAAAATTATAAATGAAAAGAATGGATACATCGACTTGATTAATATTGAATAAATAAAACACACAGTTATTTCAATAGCAATATTCGTATTATTTATTTATATATATGCTTCTTAAGATATAATCATGTGATATGTTTGTTTCGCTTTCCTCATATCTAACAATTCGTAATTTGATTTGTAAACCGTATTATATTTTGTTATGTGTTCGATTTCTCCATTTGACTTTTTCCCTCGGACATTGTTGTAATTAATTTGCGGCATTCACTCTTGTGTTTTTGCAGTCCGGATTCAGTGGTGAACTGTTGTAAGCAGCCGTTACATAGATGCAATCGTTTGGTATCTTTGATGATCTGGCTTTTCAATAAACGCGAGATGTTTTTAATGTATACATAATGCGTTTTATTCTCATCGGGACTTTCACAATAAAGCAAGTTAATATGCTTTGCTTTTTCCTCACGAGTATGATAGTAGGGTCCAATTATCTTATATTGCCCTTTATCATTAATCTCATAACCAAAAACATTTATGCTAATGGTTGGATTATTTGCTTCGAATATGCTCGTGTCTTTGACTGCCAGAGGAAATTGCATATTCTTGAAACAAAGTACTTGATCATTGTATACTATTGTTTCGCTTGCAATGTTGTCAATTTTATAGTGCGATGGTCTGTGAGCATGATGTGTGTCATTACTGAAAGCCGATAAAATGGCCCATTTAAAGCAGTAATCATCGTTGTTTTTCACATTGATGCAACCTTTTTTGTTCGATATCTGTTTAGGCAGACTAAAATGCGAAAAAGCTCGAAATGGCTCGTATTTGTTGATGTTAATTTCGATTCTCTGAAATGTTAACAACGCCCATCCGCTATCTTTTTCTTGGAACTCTTCCAATTTTGCCTTGATATTTTCAATTGCCGTGCTCAAATTTTCTCTTATGTCTTTCTCTTTCTCAATCGTGTACATTTTAGTTTGCATGCTTTTTATATTTATTTGCATTATCTCTTCACATTCTTTGGATAGTTTCGCAAAGTTAGCAAAAAGCTCCATACTAAATTTAAAAGCTTTCAAAACTTTCAATTCATCTTGTAGTAACTCGTTAATCAATGGAATATTTTTTTCAAATAACGTATTCACATTTATCATACTCTCATCTTTGTTGGTAATGGCAAATATTTTGATACGATTTTGGAATGCGCTTGCTATTAAGGAGACGTTTTCATTAAGAGCTTGTTGGGCGTTTGCTTTGTGGGCATTTTTTCTTTGATGTTGAACCCAAAGCTGTTCCTCAACATCCTCATCACAAAACAAGCATCTTTTAAAGCTCTGCTGTTTTAATTTCTTTGCAGCTAGTTGTTGTTGTTGTTGTTGTTGTTGTTGCTGTTGTTGTTGTTGCTGTTGTTGTTGTTGCTGTTGTTGTTGTTGCTGTTGTTGTTGTTGCTGTTGTTGTTGTTGTTGGCGTTGTTGTTGGCGTTCCTCCAAAACTTGCCTCAGTCTTTTTCTGACATTATTGCTAATATTGTAGTTGTTGCTGGTGTTGCTCTCGTTAGCAGACTTTTTTCTCTAAAAAAGTAATGAAAAATTTACTGTTAATTCTTTTGCTTTGTTACGCTTTCAGAAAAAAAAAAAAAAAACAGTTGTCTCGATGATTAAAATCCCCCGAATATAACACATAACATTTGAACAAATAAATTAAACATGCTAAAAATGATTAATAATAGGTGTTAACTTACCGTTTTTGTTGTTGATTTTTTTTTGTTTTAATCCTATGGCAACAATTTTCCTGCTCAGCTAAATATATACCACAATGGAAACTTTTTGTGGTTTTCTTTGATGGTTTAGTGACGCAATGATTTCTAACTAGTCAAGATGGTCTTATATATACCGAAATTCATTCATTATTACGCATACACCCATCTCATTCGTCCAAAATATACTCTCTTTCTCTCTCTTTCTCTCTTTCTATCTTTCTCTCTTTCTCTCCTGACGCCAATACATACACATAATTATAAACTATAACCTTGAACGCTGATCATCGAAACCTAAGACTTAATTCACATACTGAGATAAGAAAGAATTCCAAACCACTACACCAAACGACGATGAATCACTTCCATACAAATCCACGAACAACTATGTCACACAATTAGCCTACCCCAAACTTTAACCATTACTTCCATACAAATCCGCGAACAACTACTGATAACAACACCGCCACTACAACCGAAGATGTGTACAACTGACAACAGCTCAACAGGTGAAATTCAGATATTTGTCCATCAATACACACACATACATACACATAATTAATATAACAACAAGCTACAAAAAAAATTCCCATATAATACTCAGCACAATGACTAATAATAATATATTCGCTATTAACAACATTGTAGCGCTAAAACAAAAAAGTCTACACATACTAATATATCCATATAAAAACTACCTATGCTTTTCAAAAATATCCTCATGTGATTATAAGCAAACAAAGAACTTTCAAAAGATCTCAAAACTTTGAACAATAAAACATAACATCATTATAACAATAAACTAAATACAGCAACAACAATAGCCTAATATAACCACACTAGATAATAATAAAAACATTCGAACAATATACCAATAAATACACCTTAGAAATAACGCTGATCATCCAACCCTAAGACTTAATTCACATGCTGAGATAAGAAAGAATCCCAAAAACCACGACGTCAAACGACTACGAATGACTTCCATACAATTAACCTATCCCCAAACTTTAACCTTGAACGCTGTGATCATCCAAATCTAAGTCTTATATCATCACTTCCATACCATATCCCTCGAACAACAAAAATTCCTATATGTTACTCAGCTCAATGACTAATAATAATATATAAAAAACCCTCAACTTCCAGACAAATCGACAACCAACCATGTCATACAATTAACCTACTCCAAACTTTAACCCTGTACGCTGATCATCCAAACCTAAGACTTAATTCACATACTGAGATAAGAAAGAATCCCAACCGACAATGAATCACTTCCATATAAATCCGCGAACAACTACTGATAACACGCCTCTATTTTACTACAAATGATAACAGCACAACAAGTCAAACGACCATGAATCACCTGTCACCTATTCATATACACAACTGATAACGACGACGATGATGATGAACCATTTCCATACATTATGCAGCAATAGCGAAAATCATCGGGATTATTATTATTATTATTATTGCTAGACTCACGATACAATACACAAAAATAAATACTAGCACCGCGTCAAAAAAGGAATAACAATTAATATATAAATAAGGTAACTCACCAGTTGATGATGTTGATTTTTGTATTTCCTAGCTAATCCCACGTCGAATATTGGGTTTGATGATGATTTTTTCTTCTTTTTTCAAATTTAAAGCCCGTATTTCTATATATATTTCAGCATAGATTTACTGCCAAGTGAATATATTCATAAAAAAGCCTTTAGCACCCCAGACAATCCCCAAAAAAAAGCACATATTCAATATAACAAAAAACTCCATTTCAACATAGATTTACTATCAAATAGTAGCATTTCAGTATAGAGCAAAAAGCCCAAAATATTAAGAATCAGCTTAGATTTACTGAAAAAGCCCTCGACAACCGAAACAAAGGCCAAAAGCACCTAGAATCACAAAAAAATGTCCATATATTAAGAAACAACTAAAACATACATCCATTTCAACATAGAATCACCCAAAAAAAATTCGCATATATATTACTCAAACTCAATGACTAAATAATAATATATTCACTGCCAAACAATCATGAATCACCTATCACCTATTCACACACCCAATTCAAAAATACCATTTGCTCATGTCACACAATTAACCTTGAACACTAATCGCACAACCCACTGAAGATGTATACACCTGATAACAAATACCCAACAAACCAAAAAACAACTATGCTTCACACACCCCAAATTGAAAAAATACTGATAATAAGTACAAATCCCCAACCCACTGAAGATGTACTCACCTGATAACAAATACACAACAAGCCAAACATCCATGAACCACATCTGAACAAAATTAAAACAATTGATAACAACACTATTACTATATTTTTGTCCCTCAATTAACCTACTGCAAACTTTAACCGAAACAAAAGTCAGAAACACAAACAATTTAATATATCATATGAATAATGCGTATCCCCTAAAGTATGCAATTAATAATATATCCATATAAAAACTCAAAATTGTAGCGCTAAAAATAGCCCATATTCAATATATATATAGCAAAAAGCCCGATAGTCTAAAAGCATACAGAATCACCAAAAAATGTCCATATATTAAGAAACAGCTAAAACATACATCCATTTCAAGACAGAATCACCCAAAAAATTCCCATATATATTACTCAAACTCAATGACTAAATAATAATATATTCACTGTCAAACAATCATGAATCACCTATCACCTATTCACACACCCAAATTTAAAATACCATCTGCTCATGTCACACAATTAACCTTGAACGCTAATCACCCAAACCTAATACATAATTCACTTACCGAGATAACAAGTACAAATCCACGACCCACTGAAGATGTTGACACCTGATAACAAATATACAACAGACCAAAACAATCATGAATCACACATCTCAAATTGAAAAAATACTGATAACAAGTACAAATCCACAACTCATTGAAGATGTACACACCTGATAACAAGCACACAACAGACCAAAACAATCATGAATCACACATCTCAAATTGAAAAAATACTGATAACAAGTACAAATCCATAACCCACTGAAGATGTACACACCTGATAACAAATACCCAACAAGCCAAAACGACCATGAATCACACACCTCAAATTGAAAAAATATCGATCGCCAACTACTGATAACAACCATTAATCACAACCCAAAATTAAAAAAATATCGATCACCCAAAGACAACGATCATGAATCATCCGCCCCCCTCCGATTACCTCATTTCCTAGGGGGCCACTTCCGGAATTATCATATATGGGCATGGCTTTTTTCCTATGCAAAAACTGTCCCAGATCCGCTATAAAGAATCACCAAAAATTCCCATGACGATGATGAACCATTTCCATACAAATACACGAACACAAAATCCCCATATATATTACTCTATCCAATGACTCAACAAAAAAAAAGCACAAACCATTAGCAAAAAGCCCGACAATCCATTAACAAAAAGCCCCGATACTCAAATTACTACATCTGATAAGAACAACAATTACTACAGCCAATAAGAATACTACAAACTACAACAATTACTACGCCTGATAAGAACAGCAATTACTACACCTGATAAGAGCATCAATTAATACACCTGATAAGAGCATCAATTACTACTCCTGATAAGAGCATCAATTACTACCCCTGATAAGAGCATCAATTACTACTCCTGATAAGAAACATACTACAAACAACAGCAATTACTGCCCCTGATAAGAACAACAATTACTACAGCCAATAAGAATACTACAAACTACAACAATTACTACACCTGATAAGAGCATCAATTACTACACCTGATAAGAGCATCAATTACTACCCCTGATAAGAGCATCAATTACTACCCCTGATAATAACAACAATTACTACACCTGATAAGAGCATCAATTACTACCCCTGATAAGAGCATCAATTACTACACCTGATAAGAGCATCAATTACTACCCCTGATAAGAACAGCAATTACTACACCTTGATAAGAACCCACAACCCCCCGCCAACCATGAATCACTCCCACAAACTGCCTTCGCCACCCACCAAACATATCTCAACCTTGACATACAGCTTTCGGATGTGATGAGTCATCATGTCTATAAATAGAATTTGAGCCAGAAAAGTGAGCCAGAACCGCTATAACCATACTACTTGAGGGGACGTTCCATGAGAAAATTCTTAAATCGTTTAGCCATTTGCTATAATAATTCGTTTTTCCGGGCAAGGTTATTAGCCTTGCACGAACCTTTGTCAGGATGTCGCTGCATGCATTGCTTCACTACTTGTCGGTTGCGAAAGTAGCTATCCAGGGGTGTCACGTGGAGACTGCATGTCAACTTGGATTGAACAGGGACAAGAATCGTCCTGGCCTTCGCCGGGTTGAAAGCAGCGACCTTACCTTGTGTGTTCGCTCCTATCCCCCTACAAAAATGTATAAGGATAAATATAAAAATATAATAATATGTTTATATAAATATATAATAATATGTTTATATTTATATAAACATATTATTATATAAATATATAATAATATATTTATAATTATTTTAGCACCGAATGGCGGTGCTAAAAATACTGGGCCCATGGTCCAAGTATATATTTATAAACGTACACGCCGCAACAGAATCTACGGACGAAGAAACGAAGGACACGTACTACGAGACGCTAGAGAAAGTATTTGATGGGATCTCATCATTGGATGTTAAAATCCTCCTCGGAGACCTCAATGCAAAAATTGGAAAGGAAGATATCTTCCAACCAACTATAGGTAAATAAAGCCTATACGAAGTTTCAAATGATAATGGAATTCGAATTATTACGTTTGCAGCGTCAAAAGATCAGGTAATGAAAAGCACGAGCTGTGTTCAATGTGTTCGAATGTTCAATCACAAGCAAATCCATATAGCCATATGGATATCACTCGACGGCGTAACCCTTCAAACTGCAGAGGTATGTATGCTGACATAAATTCAATTAGAAATGGCTACTGAGGGAGAGCCAAAATAATTCGAGACACAAACGGTTGTTTGGTCACAGAAACAAACAATATCGTGACAAGGTGGAAGCAGTACTTTGAAAATCTGCTCACTGTGCGGACCCTTCATCCACAAACAAACGCACCAGACGTACATACAGCCGAGCCTCAGATGGCAGAGCCCTATTTCAACGAAGTTGTAGACGCAATAAATCGATTGAAAAACAACCAAGCTCCCAGAGTCGACTGCGTACCGACAGAGCTTGTGAAGCATGGAGGAGAGGCAGCCGCTCGAAAGATCCACCAACTCATCAAAACAATATGGGATAAGCAAGACACTCCGGAAGAATGGAAAACCTCAATGGTCGTCCCCATTTTCAAAAAAGAGCTGACTGCGAAATCTAGAGAGGAATATAATTACTCCCAACCACATACAAAATGCTAAGAAATGTCATACTGGAGAGAATCACACCGTACGCAGAAGAAATACTGGGAGACTACCAATGCGGATTCCGTAGGAACCGGCTAACAAGCGACCAAATGTTCACAATAAGGCAACTGCTGGAAAAGATGTGGGAATATGGAGAGACGTTTTACCAACTGTTCGTTGACTTCAAAAAAGCCTACGACTCAGTCGCAAGGCAAAGACTCTACCATATTGTAGTTGAGCTGGGAATCCCGAAAAAATATGCCGCCCTCATCCAAATTTGCATGGACAAAAACAAAGGACGAGTTAGAGTAGAAAACCACCTCTCAGCGCCATTTGAAATCCGGGACGGACTAAAACAGGACGATGGCCTCTCACCATGCCTTTTTAACCTTGTGCTCGAGTATGTTATCAGAAAGGTACAAGACGGAACGTGGTCGGATCATCCCTGAACGGGGTCACACATGTGCTCGCACATGCGAATGCCATCGCCGTTGTGGGCGATAATCTAGAAATTGCAAGTAAAAACTGTGAAGTCATCATGCCAGCGGCAGAAGTGGTGGGCCTAGAAATAAATGAAGACAAAACAAAATACATGATTACGGCGAGAGCCAGGCGGACCTCAAGGAACACATATAAACGGCAGAGGCAAGATATTTGAAAAATTCAAAGAATTTAAATATCTGGGAACAATACTGACGGCCAGTAACGAAATGTCGAAGGAAATTAACAAAAGACTGCATTCCGGCAACGCTAGTTGGCACGCAGTCAGTAAATTGCTGAATTCCAAACTGCTATCACGTAACATAAAGCTCTGTGTCTATAGAACCATCATCATGCCGATTGCTCTATACGGATGCGAAGCATGGGCTCTCACAAAATGGGAAGAAAAAAAATTGCGCGTATTCGAGAATAAAGTTTTAAGGGGTATCTTTGGCGGCAAATATGACGAGGAGGCAGGACAATGGAGGAAACTCCACAACCACGAATTGGAAGAGTTTTACCGCAAACCTACAATAGTGAGAGTAATCAGTTCGCGGAGATTAAGATGGTCCGGATATTTGGCTCGAAAGGGCAACGATAGGACCGTGCGTAGAATTCTTGACGTAGACCAACGAGAAAGAGACCGGCAGGATGGCCGCGACGGAGATGGGAGGACAATGTTAGGTTTCCCCTTGAGGAGATCGGATCAGATGGTCAAGCGTAGAAGGAGAGTGCACAGGACAGGAAACGATGGCAGAGTCGAGTCGATGAGGTTATGAACCTCCGGATTCCTACAGGCCAATAAATAGTAAAATAATTATCTTTTTGTCTTTAATTGTTATATACGATATGTCATTTATTGTATATTTTCAAGATAATAAACTTATTGGATTCGAAGTGCAAGGGACCAAATTGATATTTTTGGGTATAATTTCGATGTTTCGCCAATACAATAAGCACGGAGGGAAAGCATTTGTCTAGACCAGCTACCGTTAATTAGTTTAAAATACAGATACATACGAGGGTTGCCTTTTATATTTCGGGATTAGAGAACAAAAACAAATATTGATTATCGAAAATCACTTTATTGTTTTTCAAAATATTCCCCATGAAGATCTATACACTTTTGCATGCGTTTGAACCAATTGTCGAAGCATTTTTACCACTCTGATTGAGGTATCTCCAACACATGCATTTTGAATGCAGCAACCGCTTCTTCAAGTGTCGAAAAACGTTGACCTCTCAGTTTGTTTTATACGTACTGGAATAAAAAGAAGTCATTCGGTGCCAAGTCAGGACTATACGGCGGATGACCCATCAAATCGATGTTTTGGGTGCTCAAAAATGCAGTTGTCGCAGCCGATGTGTGAGAGCTCGCATTGTCGTGGTGAAGAGTGATCCGTCGTCGGCGGTTGGTTTTCCCGATTTCTTGGAAGACAACTGGCAAACAAATGGTTGTGTACCACTCAGAATTGACTGTTCTGCGTTGTTCTAGTGGTACGGTTACGACATGTCCAGTTTTCCCGCAAAAACAGGCGACCATTTGCTTGGAAGTGCTTCGTTCGCGAACAACTTTTGTTGGATTTGGCTCATCTTGAAACACCCAGACAGTCGACTGCTGTTTACTTTCGGGCTCATACGCGTAAATCCACGATTCATCACCTGTCACGATGTCATAAACGTGTTTCGAAGCACCGCGACCGTATTTTTTGAGCATTTCTTTCGACCAATTGACACGAGCCTTTTTTTGGGCGATTGATAAATTGTGTGGGATCCAACGCGAACAAATTTTTTTGACAGTCAAATGTTTATGCAATATTGAATGTATGCTGGTCCCACTAATGCTATAAGCAATATCAGTTCGCGCACAGCATCAATGGTTTTCGGAACAACAACTGATTTTGGACGACCTTCACGAAATTCATCTTGGAGTGAACTACGACCACGATTGAATTCACCATACCATCGATAAACACTGGTCCTTAATGGAGCTTCATCGCCAAAAATTGAATTAAGTTCATCCATGCACTGTTGCTGAGTTAATCCACGCCGAAAGTTGTAAAAAATAATCGCACGAAAATGTTGACGATTTAATTCCATTAATCTTTTAAGTTACTGTAAACAACACAAATAGCGCTCATATGTCAAAACGTTCTGAGTGCGTATAACCTCAAAAATGTCCAACTTTACGACAGAGCTGTCAATTGCCGGATTGCAACGTTAGGGTTGCCAAATCCCGAAACATAAGAGGCAACCCTCGTACAAATACAGGCCATTAAAGATAACGTTTGGAGCTGTATTGTCTGAGTTCATTGAGGTACACCGTCCCTCACAACGCAGGTGGAACTGTAAAGGTCTCACATGATGTAATCTTAATTACGTCTAAAGAGGCATAGAGCTGTTATCAATCTGTAAACGATATTATTTAATCTTAAGCGAAAGAATGGCATATTTTACTACGTTTACTCCTGCTGGAAAAAAAAGACCAGACTAACTAATAAGCAAAGGTAAAAAAAAAATTGTTTGACTCTATTATATTTATGTGTTGTTGTATTGTAATTATTTACATATTTCCGTTGTTTTAATATTTATGAAATGAAAATAGCTATTTAACAGACTAATATAGAATAAATATGAATAGGTGGAACAACGTGTAATGTATGAAAACATGCATATGCAGTAACGGATACACTTGGAGACGTGTTTTGATAAATTCCTAGAGTATCCCCACAGAAACCAATGTTAAAATGTGGATATGCTAACACAGTTGCGGAAATTTCCCTTCTTGTGTTCTGTCTAGATGCAACAACCTCATCTGTAAAACGACCTTATTACGAAGGAGCAAGAAACTAAAAGACAACTATCTAAACGAAATATGACGAGTTGTCACTATTTCGTTTCACAAATTGATAAACAAAAGTGGAGGATTATGCAATTCCGAGTTTGTAAGGATGCATTTGAAAGGAGAGAAGTACGCTCGTTCCGTAACTCAAATCATGCATGACAAGAGAGGGTCTCTGAAATATCGGTTAAGTTTCCCTGGTTACAAGTAGTTTCTCCAAATTGCTTTACAATCACCGCTCATGTGTACAACTCTGTAATGTTATTTCATCTACATCAACTAAACTGCTGTCGTATGGGATTTGGCCTTGGTAGTTTTGACGATGCTTTTCCTTACTATTGCTTTTGGGGACAGCTTTCTTTCTATTCTCTTTGTCAACCATAGGGTTTAGCAATTTTTTTTTTTTTTTTTGGTTTTAAATCCCCATTTATTTCCAATTCAATTACAGATTTTACTTAAAACTAAATGTTAAATTCTATTTTCTACGTATCTTTTTTACATTAACATACTGGCTAAATTATACAATATAAATTTTTTTTTGTTATGCCTTTCAGCGTACAAAGCTTAGCAATCATTACAGCGAAGACGTGGAGATTTATCGTTTTAATGAAACGATATTTTTCAAGTCGGGAATGTCTGACAATTGTAAACGCTATACTATATAAATATAATCCGAAGATGATATTGTTTTTATTGTAACCTGGAGTTAGCGTCTGATATTTGAGTCAGTTCTCTACTCATTTTACCAAATATATATATATTAAACATTCATTTCCATAACGTGCGTATTTTTTTAAAATATATTCTTATTACTATTCAATTTTTATTAAGTAGATAATATATTTATATTTTACCACTAATATTTCAGGGTTTTAGGACAGCAATTCATTTACAACTATAATCTTAACTCTATATAATGAAAATAGCACAATTTTAATGAATAATAAATAATAAATGATTAAGGGAAAACTACAAGAAAAAACCCTTATTTGAATCTTAAGACTAATATTGCTCAGGTTTCCGGTTATTTTATGTAATAATGACCTAGATAGAATTTTCATAGAGAGAGTACATATGTAGTGATTTAGGATAACGCAAGATGGGAAACGAGAACATTGTCAAAAAAAAGAACAATTGACGAAGAAGTTTCGATTGATATTGTCAATAAGAAATTCTACCGGCTTAACGTTCGCGTTTTCATGAAGTTCATGTGTCGAATAATGCCATGGCAAATTGAGCAACATTTTCAGTATTTTATTTTGACACCTTTGCAGTTTTATTTTGTGTGCGCGAGCACAATTACACCATACAGTGGCGCCGTACAGAAGTATAGCTTGAAAAATGGTTCTAAAAATTATAATTTTATTTTCGGGGCTAAGCTTTGACTTTCTACACACTAATACGGCTTTGTTTATTTTGTCAATTGTCGCAGATCACTTTCTTATCTAGAATAATACCTAATCTTTGGAAGATCAGTTTTTAATCTAGAATAATACCTAGGTATCTACAGTTTTCAGCTCCTCAATAGTATACTGGTTAGTATACCCGCCTGTCTCGCGGGAGACCGGGGTTCGATTCCCCGTCGGGGAGCCTCTGGCGCAAGACTAATGACCTTGCCCGGAAAAAACAAATCATTATGGAAAATTTAACAAATCTCAGGACTTGCTAAATAAGGCCAAGACCGGTTCCAGGTTGTAGTGCCGATGATGATGATGATCTACAGTTTTCGGACCAATCAATATCAACTGGACACATACTGAGTTTAGTGTCATTTGGTAGGTAGCAGAGTTTCCTACATCTCGAAAACTAGACAGCTTGCGTTTTATTACCATTTATTTTTAGTTTCCATTTCCTGTAATATACTGCTAGTTTGTCAAGAGCTGCTTGCAAAGAGTTGTAGACGTTAGTGAATAAGGCACCCGAAGAGAAAATGGCCGTATCATCGGCAAATATAGCTACGTCAATGTTTTCACCTAGACATGCTAAATCTGCGACAAACAATGTGAATAATATGGGACCAAGGACCGAGACTTGGGGTGCACCATAGTGGACTTGGTTTTTTTTTATTATGTTATTTAACTTCTTAATGAAATCACATAAATTTGTTAATTGTATAAATGTAATCAACAGGAATTTTATTTAGTATCGAGCACAACAGTTTTGTTATTGCTCCGTGGACGGCGCGTACTCCGGCGACTTCTCATCTTCCTTCTCTCTACGTGGACTGTATTCCGATGGTAGCCGCCCAAACGATTTATTTGGCTAAGAAATCATACAATACCGGCAGGTCTTGAGTGCGGTGGTAAACGCAGATCACGTCTTCGTCGTCCGATAATCTGCGCTTTCGTCGGTGTTTGTGTATGTTTGTGTCGTCTTGTACTGTGCGTGCGTGTGTATGGTGAGTTATCAGTAGACCCCATGGGATGGGTCTAGGAATCTTCTATTATAGATGGGAAATGTTGTTGGGGGGGGTGGTTTCTTCAGTTTTGTACTGAAAAATAATTGTGGTGGTCTGATCCGAAGAGATCGGGAGGGAGAAGGGTCAAGAACGTAAGATTTCCGTACAAGTAAGTCCTCGCTGTTCTGAATGCTGTCGAGCTACGTGTATGCTAATTGTAGTAAGTACTCGTCGATAAGGATAATGGAGGAGCCTTCGTATAGGCGAGAGTTCGGGTAATGGCGACTGTTAGGCCTTCTAGAGTGGTTGGTGCATCTTCTGTTCTCTCGAAGTCTTTCCATTTGGGCCGAAGATATTCAGGACCATACGGGGAAAGCGTACTATATTCGAGATCGGATTAACTTTATAAGCTTATAACACAAACGTTTAACTTTGGTGTCACCTTTGTTGCTCAAAATGTTGTGCAGTTACTTAGACGGACCGAGGCCCTTTTGAAGAAAGTGGGTCACATGTTTGATGAAATTCATTTTTGGGGTATAAATTACCTCGAGATATTTCATCCTGTCCTGTGCTCTAACCGTAGTACTGTAGGGGTTTCTCTATCCTATAGGAGAAACAGCCCACAATTCCAACCAATACCTACTCATTTCCCTTTTTTAGGTATTTACCAGCGGGACATGTCAAAGGGACGCGTAGCTAAACTCATTTTTCTATGCAGATAATGCATAATTGAGTTTAGCTACAATCAACAACATACGGCAACACTATTGCGCTAGCCATGGGATTTCCACCGGAAATTCCATTCGTATTGGTTAGCAACAACCAAGCCAAACCAAGCGACGCGGTTACGTCATAGACCATAGGCTTGGGTATTATTGAACATTCCACAGAATGGAATTATATCCCCAGCCGATGCGGCGTCCTATCGACTTTTCCCAGATCACCCATTCGCTTGGGACCAATGATCTCTTTTTGCTGGTGAATAACCTTAGCTATGTTTGCTCTCTCTCTCGTATTTCTGTCTTGCTATAGTGCGTTGACCTAAGTTATTGTCACTGGGTCAGTAAACCAGCCGTATACACGGCATTTACGCACACACACCTAGCCAGATCCACCCTGGGTTATTGTGCTTTCCCTTTTGATTTCTCCATTCTGGCTACGCCCATCGGCGTCGAACGAATACACAAGTACGTTTCGACCTGGATGAGTGTGGTGAGTTGGGGAACACACAAGAGAGCATGATTACCATTGGCAGATCAAGGTGTAAAAAGCATAAAGTACGATTTTAACCCTAATTCACACCAGTCACATCTCAACCACCGTCGCGCATAGTCAGGCTGCCGCTCAGGCAAAAAAAAGTAATTGAGTTCATTTTAAAGGAGTCGGGAGTAAATTGTCGCGAAAATTTTCACGGGTTTAATTGTTGTCGTTTTGTGTAGGAACATAAATATTTTAATTTTGGTGTTAGTGTCGTAATTATTTTTAAAACAAATTAAACTAAATTAAAGAACATTAAAAAAAAAACAACAAAATAAAACAGTGCTTTCATTCTTTCTTCCCTTTGCTGTGGACAAGTGTTTGGGGGAAGTTAATGGAATACTTGCCGTACGTCGGCATCAACACTTAAACCCCCACATTGGTGACGCGACAAAGGATACGCAACCTTCTGACGAACAAAAATTCTATAAAAAAAGTGCTAAAATAAGAAAATTTTTAAACACAAAATTCAAAAATTTCAACAAAATCTATTCAAAAACAGTTAAAATCCCAATAGAAAATTCAGTGAACAAAAACTTCAACAAAAAGTTCAAATTAATTAAACAAAATCAGTTATTTAAAAAAAAAAAAAAAGACAATCAAGAAATTTAATCAACAAAGAATTCAAAAATCCAAACGTTCAAAATTCAACAAAACAAAACTCAACAAAATTCAAAAAAGATTAAACAAAATTCAACTAAAGTGAAAACTTTAAACAATTCTTCAACAAAATAACAAAATTTAATCAAAAACAATCAAAATTCCCCTTTTAAAAAAAGTAGTTCAAAATTTTTAAACCAAAAAAATCAAAACCAACTAAAAAATTTCAAAAAAATTAAAGTGGAAAATAAATTTTAAAGACATTTTAAAGGGTGAGTAGAGCCCCAACACAGCTGTAACACGTCCAGTTGACCACCAGCTAAAACATCCTGAGCAAACCATCTCACCTATAGCACAACGGCGACACCAACCAAATACCGCCCACCTTTGGACAACAGCAGCAGTTTTGACATCATCAAACACCCAGCGTTGGACTACAGGTTTTTTTCGTTAATTTTGTATTATAAAAGTGGTTATTTTCCTTTTTTGTGAGCTTCTTCTGAGCCACCAAACTAAAAATTGTTATATACTCTAAGAAAGAAATAAACACAACCTTTTCTTTTACTATTTCGCAATTGCTTTGACCAAAACTCCATATAGACAGTTGTGCATTTCAGAAGTCAAAGTCCATTATATATTCTAAAGTCATACAAATAATTAATATATGTTAGCACATAATTACCAAGACGTTTGCAAAATCAATTTTAACTGAATTTCATTAAGTAACAATTAACTTCATACTGCTGACTGTTGATGAGAGTGATTAAGCAAATGTTCAAGTGTTTTTGATTTTGCTAAACAAAAAGGATTAGATATTATTGAGAATATAAACAGATAACATTTTTTTTTGTATTTTTTATTTTTTCTCTGTTCCCTCATTTAAAAAAAAAAAAAAGTGACAATTCGTAATCAGCAAACTTAATTTTAAGAGATCTACAACAAAAAACCAAAGCACATTACTAGCGATAAGTATTAAAAATTTTTTTTCCATAAGTCAAAAGACGTATTTGATTTTGGTAACTATTAATTAACAAAGATTTTTGTACGTTCTATATACACAAGCACATTCATTATTTGATAAGAGTAAGTAACAATTTAAAGTGTATTAAACAATATTAAAATTCAAAAGAAAAAAAGTACAACTAAAAATATTGCAACCATAAAATCGATCAGCCAATAAGCGCTTATCTTTTAACGATAAAAATTATAGTAATTAAGCGGCGAAAAACGGAAATATTAAGCCTAAATCAGGTGGAATAATTTTACTTAATTAAAATTACAAACTATTGTAAGCCCCTTCTGGGTATAATTAATATAAAAACCTCGACAATAATCTTAGCACTATTCGACTGGACGCGACTCCCACGTTTGACTCCTCTCGACTCCACGCGTACACTCGCGACCTCTTGCACTTCCTCTGCGACTTTCTTGCCTACACACGCAGACACAACGCGTCTTCTCCCTGCGTTCGACGATACTACTCGAGAATCAACCTTCCAAAATCCCGGGTTCTCCTTTAACCTTCGGCACTACAATGCCCACCACAAGAGCCGGTACATCCCAGCAGGCGCAAGCGCGACCTCAATCCCCCGCTTTTCATGACGCTTCTAGCGACGATTTGCCATCCCACACACAAAGTGTAAAACTCCCTCCGTTCGACGAGGAGGATCCAGAGCTTTGGTTCGCCATAGCCGACCGTTTTTTCCGTTTCGCTAACATCCACGATGAAGAACATCGTGCTGTAGAATTGTTGCGGGTTCTGGATGGGACACAGCGAATGCATGTTGCGCAGGCGATCAGGTCACCGGGCCCTGATCCCTACAGCAGCATGCGGGAGAGTCTCCTTAACGCTTTGGACCAACCCACCAGCATCAGACTACAGCGATTGGCGAGCGAGACAAATTTTTCAGGTATTAGACCATCCCTTTTCCTGACTCATTTACGCTCGATAGCGGGGACCAGGATCTCGGATGATCTAATTAGGCCACATTTTCTGAGGAGTTTACCTCAACATGCCCGCTCGGCATTATTGGCCCAACCTAATCAAAGTTTGGGCTATTTATCAAAGGTGGCTGATTCGATTATGGAAACCTTGGACCCACAGTCTGAGCTTCCACCATATCAAGTCGCGGCGGTTAGTCAACACGCCGCACTGCCTACACGGCACCCTCAGTCGTCTCAAACTGCACCTCGAACCGCTCTGGTAGCTTCGACTCAGCTACCCTCCTCATCCTCTAGAAGGCACACAGGCCTTAATCCGAACCTAACCCAACAAACCCTTGACCGTATTATCGGCGATACTCAGCCAGACAACCCTCCTACTCAGGTCACTACGGCTGACCTACTCGCGCTTCAGGCCTCATTCCGCCGCGAATTGGATCAAGTTTGTGCGAGGTTCCAAAACACTCAACGAAGCGTTCAGAACCGCCCAATGAACCGGCGGCAACCTCCACAAAATACAACCCAGCGGACTTCTTTTCGTCGCCCACCTCCACGGCCTTCTCGTGATGAACCTGCCAATAGGCAAAATCCGCCCAACAATGCTGTCACACGCGCTTGGTGCGCCAACCACCAACGGTACGGAGACCGTACAACTAATTGTAGGGCACCCTGCGGTTGGACTCGACCAACCAACAACCGGCGTCAGTCTTTAAACTAATTTTGCCGACCGACACCCCTGCGCAACCGGCCGGCACCGCATCCATAAGACGCCTTACGATCAGGGACTCGAGACTGAATATCAATTTTACCGTCGATACCGGCGCTGATATTTCGGCCCTTCCGCGATCGTTCGCCCCACGCAACCGCGTGCCCACCGCCTTACAGTTGTCAGCAGCAAATAATTCTCCGATACGCACGTACGGAAGGAAAAAGCTGACACTCCATCTGGGTCTCCGACATCCAATCACACACCAGTTTGTGATTGCTGATGTTAATGAACCCCTAATAGGTTCCGACCTATTAGGAAAACACAATCTGTTGGTCGATTCGACACACAACAGGCTAGTAGCCCACACCGCACCTTCCATGCCCTTGTCGGCATCTCCAGCGGTAATACCCAGGGCCACACCGTGTACAGACCCTATCCAAGCTATGGTACAGGAATTTGTCAATACGACAATTCCTCTACCTAACCAGCGACGACATAAGGCGAATGTGTTTCATCACATCGAGACACGGGGCCCTCCAGTAAGCCAACGCGCACGTCGCCTGGCTCCAGAAAAACTTCGCGCGGCACGCGCCGAGTTTGATGAAATGATAGCGCAAGGTATCTGTCAACCATCAGACAGTCCTTGGGCAAGCCCACTCCATTTAGTTAAGAAACGTTCCGGGGAGTGGCGCCCATGCGGGGATTACAGACTGCTGAATGCAGCAACAGTCCCCGACAGATACCCCATTGCACACCTATATGATTATTCATATAAATTACGAGGGTGCAAAGTCTTCACCACCCTGGATCTCACCAGGGCTTACCACCAAATCCCGGTGGCACCTGAAGACATCCCCAAAACGGCAGTCATTACTCCTTTCGGACTCTTCGAGTTCAAAGTAATGACTTTCGGTCTCAGGAATGCCGCGCAGACATTCCAGAGATACATCGACTCGGCTTTACGTGGTCTCAATTGCTGTCATGCGTATCTCGATGACATTCTCATCGCCTCACGAGACCACGTTGAACACAAGCGCCATTTACGACAGGTCCTCGAGCGCCTCCGCGAATTCGGTCTAGTCATCAACCCAGATAAGTGTCAATATGCCAAAGAGCAAATCACATACCTGGGCTACATTGTTGACGATCAGGGCATTCGCCCACTTCCAGACCGTGTGGAGGCCCTCATCCAATATCCTCGCCCAACCAACATAAGCGAGCTCCGACGTTTCCTCGGCATGCTCAATTTTTATAGACCCACCCTTAAAGACGCCGCCCAAACCCAGGCTCCTCTGACTGAATTTCTAAAAGGAGCGAAGCGCAACGACAAGCGCCCAATTCCATGGACAGAAGCTTCGGACCGTGCGTTCCAACTGTCCAAGGAGCAACTGGCTAACGCCACACTACTCCGATATCCCTTAGAGGGAGCGGTTTTGTCTATCCAATGCGACGCATCGGATTCCGCAATCGGAGCAGTTCTACAACAAGATTTCGAAGGCCAACCGGAACCGCTCGGTTTCTTTTCCAGGAAACTGAGTCCCACAGAGCGGCGATACAGCGCCTATGACCGGGAATTACTGGCGATCTATAGCGCCATTAAATATTTCCGTCATATGGTAGAGGGTCGCTCGCTCTCCGTGTATACAGACCACAAACCTCTGGTCTTTGCGTTCCGGAAAAAGTCGGGAAATGCTTCCCCCCGACAAGAACGTCAACTCGACCTCATCGGCCAATATACTACCGAGATTAAACATATCTCTGGTCCACAAAACATCTCGGCGGACGCTTTTTCTCGAATCGATACGATTCACTTGCGCGCCACTCTGAACAACGTCGACCTAGCCCTGGCCCAACAGGAGGACAGCCAGCTCGAATCTCTTCTAACTGCTGATACAGCACTCGAGCTACGCAAAATCACCCTCCGCGATCCTTTGGGCGAAATCTGGTGCGATGTTTCAACTGGAACCGCCAGGCCCTATATTCCCGAGAAGCTTCGTAGGGGCGTGTTCCAGGTCTACCATGATCCAGCCCACCCCAGCGGCCGCGCAACCGCTGCTGTCGTCCGTAAGAAATTCATTTGGCCCCGAATGAGCAAAGACCTCACCACCTGGGCCCGCGCTTGCCTCCAATGCCAGCGCTGCAAAGTAGCGCGGCATAATGTATTAGAACCTACACAATTTAAGCTACCCACGGCACGCTTCGCCCATGTCCATATTGACATAGTGGGACCGCTTACTCCATCGAGAGGATTTTCGTACATCCTCACTATGATGGATCGCTACACGCGATGGCCAGAGGCGATTCCTCTCAGAGCAGTAACTGCTGAATCAGTCGCCAAGGCCTTCTATTCGACCTGGGTCACACGTTTCGGCGTACCTGCCACCATTACTACAGATCGAGGGCCGCAATTCGAGGCAACGATCTTCGGGCAGCTGACGGATCTCCTCGGCTGCCAACGAAGTCGCACGACCGCCTATCACCCCGAATCCAACGGGATGATCGAACGCTGGCATCGGTCTCTCAAGGCTTCCCTCATGTGTCATAACGACACTAAATGGTTTGACGCTCTACCTACCGTACTCCTCGGTCTGAGGACTAGTTTTAAGGAGGACCTAGGTGCTTCCGCTGCGGAACTCACCTATGGCACCAACCTCCTACTACCAGGCGAACTGTTCGTGGATGGTGATACGCCACACAACCAGTTGCAGGATGTGGGCCACCTCCGCGACCTTCTTCGTAAGGTTAGAGCATCGCCCGTGACCAGGCATGGTTCTAAAAAACTTTTCGTTCACCCTGAACTGCACAGCTGCACGCACGTCTTTGTCAGGGTGGATAAGGTTAAAAAACCTTTGGACCCTCCGTATGACGGTCCCTTCAGAGTCTCCAATCGCATCAGCGATCGTGTCTTCGAGATTGATATTCGAGGAAAACGATCCACGGTCAGTGTTGAGAGACTCAAACCTTGTTTCTTCGAGGCGTCAGCTCCAGATCCTCAGTCAACAACCGACTCTGCCAACATTCGCCAACCACCTCAACCTCCATTCACCCGAAGCCGAGCACGTCTCCTCGAGCAATCAAAAAATCCTTCCAATCCACCTCCAATCTAACTTCCTTCCGACAACCATCAAACTACTCCTTCCGACCTACCATGATTTCGTGACTATGTCACTGGCGGGGGAGTACTGTAGGGGTTTCTCTATCCTATAGGAGAAACAGCCCACAATTCCAACCAATACCTACCCATTTCCCTTTTTTAGGTATTTACCAGCGGGACATGTCAAAGGGACGCATAGCTAAACTCATTTTTCTATGCAGATAATGCATAATTGAGTTTAGCTACAATCAACAACATACGGCAACACTATTGCGCTAGCCATGGGATTTCCACCGGAAATTCCATTCGTATTGGTTAGCAACAACCAAGCCAAACCAAGCGACGCGGTTACGTCATAGTCCATAGGCTTGGGTATTATTGAACATTCCACAGAATGGAATTATATCCCCAGCCGATGCGGCGTCCTATCGACTTTTCCCAGATCACCCATTCGCTTGGGACCAATGATCTCTTTTTGCTGGTGAATAACCTTAGCTATGTTTGCTCTCTCTCTCGTATTTCTGTCTTGCTATAGTGCGTTGACCTAAGTTATTGTCACTGGGTCAGTAAACCAGCCGTATACACGGCATTTACGCACACACACCTAGCCAGATCCACCCTGGGTTATTGTGCTTTCCCTTTTGATTTCTCCATTCTGGCTACGCCCATCGGCGTCGAACGAATACACAAGTACGTTTCGACCTGGATGAGTGTGGTGAGTTGGGGAACACACAAGAGAGCATGATTACCATTGGCAGATCAAGGTGTAAAAAGCATAAAGTACGATTTTAACCCTAATTCACACCAGTCACATCTCAACCACCGTCGCGCATAGCCAGGCTGCCGCTCAGGCAAAAAAAAGTAATTGAGTTCATTTTAAAGGAGTCGGGAGTAAATTGTCGCGAAAATTTTCACGGGTTTAATTGTTGTCGTTTTGTGTAGGAACATAAATATTTTAATTTTGGTGTTAGTGTCGTAATTATTTTTAAAACAAATTAAACTAAATTAAAGAACATTAAAAAAAAAACAACAAAATAAAACAGTGCTTTCATTCTTTCTTCCCTTTGCTGTGGACAAGTGTTTGGGGGAAGTTAATGGAATACTTGCCGTACGTCGGCATCAACACTTAAACCCCCACAGTACCTCTATACCGTTTGTGACGATAGTGAAGAACGAGTGATTCGAACTGACGCTATGACGGTTAGAATCATTAAAAATGTAACCAATGCTTAACACATCAGGCCACGCCGCGTGTACGAATTCGATTTCTAAACTCAAATACATTTAACTATGTTACTGCTTGGATACGGCTGATGCATTTTCTTCTTATTCGATTTCCTTTCGGTGTTCATCACTATTTGCTTGTATATTGTGTGTGTGTCAGTTAGGAACGCCACACCTCCTAATTGTTTTCGAATACTCTGTGAATATCAAGAAGTGGGTTGGGAGTGTTTACTACCCAGAAATATGGCGACTGGTTCGGTTGGATTAAGTCCAATTATTCATCGACTATAATACTGATACAGTTCGTCCTGATAACGGTTGAGTAGATTTATTGCGAGTTTTGGGCTTTTAGTTGACGTGTACACTAGGACGTCATCCGTATATCATATCTGGTTTACTCTACCGTCTACAGGGCGAGGAATATCTGAGGTGTAGTTATTAAATAAGTTGGGGCCTAGAATGGACCCCTGTGGTAGATCTGCAGCGGCATTGAAAGTTCGAGACAGCTTTCCATTCACTCGAACTTGGAAGGTTCTGTTTCGAACGAGCTGGTAGATGATACTGCACAGCGTTCTACTGAAGCCAGTGTATAACAAGTTAAAGACAAGACCTTCACTCCACGTCGTGTGAAAAGCATTTTCAATGTCCAGGCTCACCGCAGTGGTGTATTCCTTATTAAAGAGATGGCCTGACGTGGTTTTGAAATAAATTGAGAGCCATAGTGGTGTTGCCCGCTCTTCATAATTCAAACTCGAAATCAGGTATTAGGTTCCTGGTTCTGATAAAGTTATTTAGCTACTCGTATATGAAATTTTCATATATTTAGCTAATGGAAGTAAGAAGCGAAACGGGACGCAAGCTTGAGGGGTGATAGGTTTGTGAGGGTTGTAGTTATATGCCAACGTATGACACCGGTTCACTATCACCCACCAACCATGTTATTGCGACGAAAATTGTTCACAGTTACTCAGCACGCCAAGAAGAAAAGGAAATAAAATTCACTGGTGTTGTTATGTTTATGAGTTCTTCTTTATTTTTAAATGCTGGTGATTTATTATAATTTGTCCGAATGGATAAGTAACACCGATATTTATCATTGTTTTTTCCTTGGTGGTTTCGTTGTTGTGTTCTGTAGGGGTTAGTTTCAGGACGCGAGTCTTCTGATCCTTAAAAGGACAAGGCGATCTCTTAAAACAGACCGCTCCTGAAATCTTGTCCTACAAGGGGTCGTTAACCGTGCTTCCTCTGATCCAGAGGGAAGAGTAACGTCCTTTTGGTTTGGCCTTCGTCCTGTTGTCTTCACTTGGTCTTCCGTGGGGGCCGGGTGTTATTTGATTATCCGTAGTAATGAAAATCGTCTAGTTTCAGTAATAAGGTTTTTATTAATCAGGATTTTCCTGGGATACTTCCTCCAGGGAGAATGGACGATATTATACTGCGGCTCGGAGATCACTAAACCATTCCTTTATAAAGGAAAAGGAATCGAAAATTGTATCCCAAAGATGCACATTTTCGTGCAACAATCTCGATCTTTTGGATATTTCGAGCGAGATGTTGTATTTACACAAGATAAGAAATCAATTTCTTGAATTCTTACGAAACTATTACGCAGATGTGTGAATGTATCTGCTTTTGAGTTTTTGTTTGTTTAACTCAATGGAATTTTTGGGATAGAGACAACGATCTCTGAATTTTGGATTTGGGTGATGCTGTGGAGCAAATATAGAACAATAAACGAATATTGGATTCGTTTATTGTGAATTTTAATTTTAATTTTGATTTTGGATTTAATTATGCCGTGGGGGCAAATGTTATGCGGTAAACGAATGTTTGATTCGTTTATTGCGAATTTTGGATTATGTTTGGGTTTTTTCAGGTTTTGATAGGGTTTTGGGTTTTAGGGTAATATTGCTGGGATTTTGGATTAGGAATGGGAGAAAAAGATGGTAGGGCTTTTTTGGAGCACTACATCCTCCCCTCCTGGAAAAAAAGAAAATTGATCTTTATGAGATTAATTTTCTGGAAAATGGTGTGATTAGGAATAAGGATGATAGTATCGTGATTCCGTTACATATGCCTGATATTTTCTAACATAGTAGCTTTATGTATACAATATTTATTATAAGTGTGTAATTTTTGTTCTTTGTTTTTTTCTTAATATTAATGTATTCGTATTTATGGTCGTGTATCCAAGTTTCCACGATGGTTATTTATATAATAAAATATTTTCTTTTGAAATTTTGTACAAATACAATTTTGTTTTTAAGGTTTGAATTTTCTTAGTATAGGTGTGTTTAACAGTAATTGTTGGTTACCCAAAAATAAAGTTTTCTTATATAAAGTATTTTATTTTGAGTTAGGGGTATATTCATTTAGTTTGGTTTTGGTTATATGTACAATAGACATTTGGTTTTAAAATTTCATATAATTTGCTTTTTTTTCATGTTGGTTAAACATTGTATTAGAAGGGAACATTTGATTCTATAAATTTTCGTTTTGATTTAAAGTAAATATTTTCTTATTTTCTGAGTGTAAGTTTAATTGTAGAATGTTTTATAATTACATAAGTATTTGAATTATATTAAATTTAACTTTGGGTTTTTTTCTTTATTTTTATAAAGTACTATTTGTAAAAAGATACATAGATAAGTAAGGTTTTTATGGTTTATTCTTACAATTTGTGTATTACATAGAATTTTCATTGTTTATATACTCGTATAAATTTTCATTATTTACATATATTATTTTTGTTTTTTTTTTTTTTTTTTGAGGATTATTCATTGCCCTTATTTGTCGTGCGTTTATTTATTTATATAATTTTTCCATGTATTTGAAAGTACAATTTAACTCTATAACTTTTTTTTTGTGTTATATAAAAATGTTCTTACTTTCTTAGTATTTCTTAGTTGAAAACTGTTTTGTATTTATATCAATATTAGAAATTCTTATTTTAACATTGTTTCGTAAGTTTTGTTTTTGTATTTTCGTTTTTTTCCTTATATATATATAATGTGTTTTTTCTTATAACTTAAGATTATTTATTATTATTACAAACATTTTTCCATTTAAGTCAGTGGTAGTTGATTAACATATTAACTTATTTTATTAATTTTTGATTTTTTTTTTGTAAGTCTTTGCTATACATATATGCATTTATTTATTTCTCTTTTTTTTGTAAGGTTTTCTATACATATATACATTTTTTTCTTCAACTTTTATTTTTTCTTTGGAGTTTCCTATTCGTGATTGTCTAATCCACAAATAGTTTTATATTATTGTTGTGGACTATTCGAGTTCCTTTCCTATTTTGAGGATTGAATTTTCTTCGGATAGGATCTTTACAATTTCATAGGGGCCTTTCCACAGGGAGGTTAGTTTGTTAGGTCTTGAGTGATTCTTTAATAGAACCTTGTCGCCAACATTAAATTTCTTACGGCCTACTTTTTGGTCGTAGTATGCCTTAGATTTTTGTTTTTTCTCTATCAGTATTCCCTTAGCTGTACGATAACCATGTTGTAATCGCATTTTTAATTCATTTGCGTAATGGTCGTAGTTATAACTGCTTTCGGGGTTTTGTCTGAGAGAACTGGGTATTTCGGCTGGGAAACCATATAGTAATTCATGCGGCGTGTAGCCTGTATTACTGTGGGGTGTAGTATTGTACACAAACATTGCGTAAGGTATCCAGGTGTCCCAAGTGAGAGGATCCTGGTTTACATAGTGGCGGAGGTATTCCACCAGAGTTCTATGGATGGGTGCTGTGTTTAGTTTTCTCATTTTAAGTAAGGAACAAATGTCCTTAAAAAGTGCGCTGAGAAAATTTGCACCTCGGTCAGTTAATAGAGAAGATGGTATGCCGTGCTGGCAGACGATATTTTCAACGAAAATTCTGGCCACGTCCTTGGTTTCGGCGCTGGCCAGTGCGTAAGCTCCTGAGAATTTAGTCAGATCGTCTTGAAACGTTAGTAGGTATTTATTTCCATTATAACTGACTGGTAATGGTCCTACTATATCTAAAGCAATTCTTTCAAACGGTTTGGAGCTTGTCGTGGTTATCTTCATAGGAATTCTAGGATTTCTTCCACTTTTGTTTATCTGACAGGAAGCACATTTTCGAATATACGCCGCGACGGCAGCGGTCATTGTGCGCCAGTAATATTTTTGCTTCAATCAATTGATTGTCCTCCGAAAGGTGAGTTGTGGTATTCCGCGAGTAACTTTTGTATTTCGTTAGGATCTGTTAGAAGCTTCTTTTTATTGGAGAAAACGTACATTGTCACGTTGAGGTGAGCAAAAGTTTCTTTTAGCAAGTTATTGAGTGTTACTTTTGATTCGTTTTCTATGAAGGGGACTAAAATTCCAATGGAATTGAAATTCCGGTCTTCGCAAATCTTCTTCAGATCAATAAGGGAACTCTTAGCGGTTTCCTGGTCGCTTAAGTTTCTGAAAGGTAATGGCAATGTGATGGCGCATAACCCATCTTGTTCGTGAAACGTAATTTTACCTACGTCTGGCTTGGTGAAGTTTGGAATTCTTCCTACCAGGTTTTCTTCCTCAGCAGAGTCTATCAATGGGAGGATTATAATACGTAGTCCAAGTTTTTTCTTGGTATAAATGGACTCTGTTTGCTCTTGCCATACAAGATTGGTAGTATCTTTGTATGATTGTGCAGCCACATCTTCTTCGAGTTTGGCTTTACTTCGTGTGGTGACGAGGATATTATTTTTAATGGGATCGACTGGGGTAGTCGTTGTTATACGGCTGAGAGCGTCAGCATTTGCATTTTGCTTTCCTTTTTTATGGACGATTGTGTACTTGTAGCGTTCTACGAACGCACAAGTCTACTCAGGTAAGGTTCCTATCTTCAAAGAACGTACTTACCTGAGAACGTTGCACGCGCCCACAGACGCGTGCCCCAAAGCCCGCGATAGGGCCTGCAACTCGCAGCCAACGTTGAGACCGACACCAAAAAAGCAAGGAACTGAACGTTCCCAAAGCTTTTTAGGTCAAGCTCAACAATTATAACTCTTCATGCCTGAAACAAAGGCATAAACATCCATGCGTTCTAATCCTAAGAAAAAAAAACAATTCCCAAAATGCCATACATGCTGCCTGCGCCCAGGAACATCTCATCGAACCGGCAATTCCGAAATTCGATACAAAAGAATTGCTACATCAAAGAATGAGCCGATCAACGGATGCACGTGCGGGTAATCTAACGCGAGGACCACCCAAATCCGTTGAACAACAGAAGGCAGCCACGACCTATCGCAATCGAATATATCTCAACGAGATATCCGATGATTTATGAGGAGTTAAGCCAACAAAGGCAATACTCCGGTCCCACGGCCACGCTAGAATTTCGCACCATTATAAAGATCTAATGGATTTCGATTCCGGGTACAAGTTCAAATAACACCCACCGAGTGCACGTCAAAACAATCGCCGAATATCTCTGGTCTGGGCGCCAGATGTTCTGTGCAAACAGAAGGCTGTGGAAATGAAACTCTCTCAGCGATAATGATGATGTATGCAAGATGACCTTCCCCTTCCAGGAAACAAAAAATATCCCGTGGGAGGTGATAACATGCTGCTGACAGAAATTCGGAAGTTCTGTTAGCAGAGCAAATAGGGAATATTGTTTTTGGATAGATACAGATACCAGTTTTGAATCTGGGTATCGTGTGAGCAGGATATGGTTGAGGGCGGCAGAGAGATTTAGATCGTCAAGGCGAGTACAGTTAGAGAACTCCGACGAGGAGGTATCCGCGTAGCGAAGTTAAATAACCGAAAAGGAAATCGCCGGCCCGAAGTCTCGTAACGTTTAAATACTCGAATTAACAAAAGTCGACATTAAGAATCCCAACGGGGGAGTTGGATCGGCAGAGGCATCGACGAACTTCGCGCGTGTGTACAGTGACAATAAAAAAAAGAATTGAGTGTAATTAATTAGTAACTACCTTGTGCTACGGATTAGTTAAGTTAAGTGACAGTCTACGTATATGTTAACCGCCTACATGTACGTTAAAACGCAAGACAATAAAAATTAAAATTATAATAAAAAGGAAATGTTCGCAGTGTTTTTATTGTGTGGTTGTGTTCTTTCCGTGTCGGTTGGTGAACAGGTTGTTCCTTTTGTTTGTGAACAGTGTTCGGTGGAACACTTCGACTAAGGCTAAATGCGCCAAATACTCATACTCTTCGAGTAGAATTCTCCATCGCATAAGTCTGGATGTAGGATCTTTTCGTCCTATAAGCCACTGTAGGGAGCTATGGTCAGTTACTATTGTGAATTTTCGTCCGTAGACATATGGTCGGAACTGGGCTAGTGCAAAAACGATTGCTAGTAATTCCTTTTCAGACGTTGTATACCGTGTTTCGGCGTCGTTTAGGGTTCGGCTAGCGAAAGCAATAGGTTTATCTTGGCCTATTGTGCCTTGAGATAGCACTGCTCCTACCGCAACATTGCTAGCGTCAGTGGTTATTATAAACTCCCGGTTAAAGTCTGGATATGCCAATATTGGTGGGGTTATAACCTTTCTTTTTAAAGTTGTGAATGCCTCATCACAAAAGGCATCCCAATAAAATGGAACATTCTTCCGAAGTAATCTGCTTAAAGGTTTTGCCAGTTCGGCGAAATTTGGAATAAATTTTCTGGAGTAGCCTACAAAACCGAGAAAAGATTTTACGTCTTTTTGTTTCTTGGGCGTTGGAAACGTTTTTACCGCTTTAGTTTTTTCTGGATCTGGTTTTATAGCTTCCTTTGAAATAACATGCCCCAAGTAGGTGAGCTCCTTCCTTATGAAGTGACACTTTTCTGGGTGTATTTTTAGATTTTGCCTTTGTAATCGCTCGAAAACTCTGGTAAGTCGTGAATTGTGATCGTTCAGATCGTATTCGTAAATTACAATATCATCTACATAGACGAAACATTCTGTTCCTTGGAGACCCATGAGTACATTATTTATAAGCCTCTGGAATGTGGCAGGTGCGTTTTTAAGTCCGAAGGGCATGCGATTGTATTCGTAATGTCCGAAGGGTGTGCTAAACGCTGTTTTTGCCTTGTCTCTATTGTCCATGCGTATTTGGTGGAAACCATTTGCTAGATCTGAAGTGCTAAAATACTTAGCTTTTCCTAGCTGGTCCAAAATATCTGTGATATTGGGCAATGGATATGAAAAAAAAAAAAAAAAAAAAATTGTGGCGAGAAGGCCGAATTTAGCGAGACAAGGACATATGTTTCCTTTCACACGACGCACTGAAAAATGTCCGAGTTAAAAATTGGAACACACTGTTAATTTCGGTGGGAGGTTAATTCGCGATGTAGCTTTACGGCGAGCTGGAGACAGGCCGACCAGCGCGGTCGGCTGATGTAATTGGACTCCAGGGTGTGCACTCCGAGCACACCCTACAAGAGATAATGAACGGCTCGACCGCTCCGTCCAGTGGTTGGGATAAGACTAGGTGAGGATAGAACTCTGACTTGAATTCTATCTTCAATTAAGGGTGAGATATGGAGGGGAAAGAGAAAATGTTCTCTTAAGAGTGTGGCCACTAAGAAAAAGCGGAACCAATGCACAGGGGCCTGTCTGATCGACTTGGAAAAAGCCTTTGATACCGTCTGGATCGAAGGGTTGTATTACAAACTGGTCAGACATGGCATACATAAGCCTTTACTGTATGTACTTTACGATATGTCAAAGGACAGGAGGTTCGTGGTCAAAAGTGGTAATGTGACCTCTAATAAAACGTATAATATCAAGAATGGCTTACAACAGGGTGCGGTACTCTCTCCGATTCTTTTTAACATTTACATTAGCGACTTATTAGATGCACTCCCGCAGGCTATTGCGTACGCAGACGATCTCATAATTTACAGAACAGCTCCGAAAGTTGAGATCATAAATAGTTTAATACAGCGAGATTTCAACAACGTGCAGCGCTATTACGACAACTGGAAACTTAAGATCAACTTCCAGAAATGTGAAGCCATCCTATTTAGAACCCCATTATATAAAGCCACGAACGACACAAGGAAAAACTGGCGAAAGCTAGTTATCGTGGGACCGCATGGAGATAAACTGGAAACCAAGAGTTTAGTTAAATACCTGGGCATCTGGCTAGACCAATATCTGTATTTCAACAGACATGTAGAGGCTGCTCTGATCAAGGCTAGAAAAACGTTTGCTATGACAAGGAGGCTATTTCACAGTAGCCAACTTGACAACAGGGTAAAAGTCATATGCTACATGACGCTAATCAGGCTAATGCTCATATATGGCTGTCCAGTATGGTTTAACATAGGTCCAAATTTGATGGAAAAGATTCGGGTGTTCGAAAGGAAGTGTCTGAGAACCTGTCTCAGATTATATCGAATACCGGAATCGGACTATAAAAAGTATTACTCAAATGAGACTTTATATAATGAAGGCTGCATAAATAGGGTGGATAATTTTATGATTAAATTAATCAGAGGACATATTGCGAGAGCAATATGCTCGTCCAATGACCTAATTTTCGGGGCTTATTATCCATATACCCTGTACTATGAGAACGTGCGTCGCAACGGTTTTGTTCCACCAGAGGCGTTCCTTGATTTGGACATGAAAGGGCTTATACAGGATAGATCCGGAATTCCGCTGATCTATCATGTAAGTAGATCATCCGTAGACGGGCGATTGTGCTACGACCGGGAAGTAACGCGCACCAAAGAAGAGCTCCTGTGCTTCAGTAGGGCTATCTCCCACAGAGACCGGGACGTTAGTATTAGACAGCGTCAACAGTTCTGATGGTTGAATGGCATATAAAGACCTGGATACCAAAGTCGGTATAGAATCACACTATCATCAGCTAGCTTACATAGACTTAGCTTTTCTAGAATTAGGGTAGCATAAGATTTAAGTTAAGTTAAGCTAAGTGATTTTACATAAAATAAAAAAAAATAAAAAAAACAAAACAAAAAAAAAAGAAGAAAAAGTAGATAAGTTTAGGTAAGTTAAGTAAGTTAAATTTTAAGAAAAAAAAAAAAACAAAAAAAATTGACAAAGTTTTTCAAATTTTTCTTTGTCTTTCAAATAATTATAAGTGTTGCCACAAAGTTCTGTCGCCGAAAGGCAAATTATACAAATATTAAGTAATGTTTAGCTTAGAGCGTCTGCGAAGGACCAGTAAGTTATTATATAAGCTATTTAAGCTAGAATTTAAGCATTTTTTGTCTAGCCTTTAATTTAGAAACTAAGAATATAGAAAGAAAATAAAAAAAGTTTAAAAATGGAAAAAAAAACCAAAAAGATCGCATTTTCTTAGTGGTCACACCCTTAAGAGAAAAGGTTTTCTCTCTCTTCCTTTTTTTTCTTAGCTAAATCATCTCTGCATGAGATGACGATCGTGGAGTCAAATTCCATCCTTCGACCCGAGCGGGTCGCGGCTCCATCGCTACCCTGGTGCGCACAGGGAAGCGATAATGGAGAATAATCGTTTGTGTCATGTCCTAATAAATTGAATTAACAGTGCGGATTAAGCATGAGGAATTTAAATTGGTTTAAAAGTTGAAGTCGGTTAAAATTTACCTATATTAAATAATTTGCAAGGTATAAGGCTTATTACGAGTGTATTAAAATATTTTCTGTCAAGTTCTCCGTTCATAAATAAAACTAGAATTAAAATACATGTTTTTTTCTGTTTAATTGAAAATAAAAATCATACAATCACCTCAGTGACTCTTGCGTTGTCCCTTTAATAATTTGTAACTTATTAATCGGGGGAACATTCAGTGAAGTAGTGCGACTGTAAGAGGATGTTGGTGGAGGAAGTGAACCAAGTACCCATGCTGGTACATACTTCCCCGCTACAATGTTGCTGGACGTAATCCGCTGCTCCTGTTCGGATCGTGAATCTGTGGTGTGGCGCCGACTTCTTGCACGGATGTTGGACATCCGGCTCGAAGGACCAAATGTGTGTCGCCACGGACACAGAAAACTACTGCCGCACTGGCCACAAATAAACGCAATCACCACCACCAATAAAAACAACAAAACAACTAAAAACCCGAGGATCGTCTTCACGAAATTCATTTTAACGATCTAAACTTTATTTTAAAAAACTGTCACAGGTTAAAAACAGTAATAAATGGAAAAACACAAGCACCGTATACCACTGCACAGCAACAACTACTTCGATCTCTTCTTCATTCAGCATCTCCAACAACGGGGGCTGTTGTCAGTCCGCTGAATCTTTGGTATTTGAGCAATTGGCAGCGTTCAATGCCAATAAAGCTTTCTGCTGCAACCGGATAGTTGGATATTAAGGTATAAGCTCAGGCGCTTAATGCTTGAATGAGACTGTAGGAAATTGATTGGTAATGTGCCGAGGAGTGCATCTGATATCAATTTGTAGTTTAGAGTCACTGCTGGCATTTTAACATCACGATCCAGAAACCAGTCTGGCATATCCGAGTGCCATTGAGCCTGCTTGATGTTTTATGCTTTGTTGCTGTACTGCAACATGCTGAAATCCTTGTTTCATTGAAATTAATTTTTCCTCTGCTTGTTTCTTCGATATTACAATTCAATCGTTTTTGATATTTACTTATTTCATTTATAACAATTTATTGTAATGTTCTGTCATCGTTTTTCCTGCTTTTTAAATCTATTATTAAATTTTATAGTCGCTGGATCGGTTTTTGATTTAATTCAATTTTTTAATATTTTTTTTTTCAGAATAGACCTTACTCTTTTTGGTTCACAATTTGTAGTCTTATCGGAAATATCACATTCAACTTATTTTTTAACTACTTTTATGATAAATGTTTGGCGCAAGGCTAATAACCTAAAATTAATTAAAAATTAATTAAAATGATTATGGACAATTTAACAAGTCTCGGATATGGACCGGATACCGGTGGAGAGACTTGCTAAATAAGGCCAAGACCGGATTCCGGTTGTAGTGCCGATGATGATGATAAATGTTTGAAAATATTAGATATTATTTTCTCTGGAATATGTTTCCGCTTTATGAGTATAGTGCCTTCTGTGAAATTATGAATGCTTTGATTTTCTTTTTTTTGGTCACACTTTGACCGTGAGGTCTCTACTAATAAAAATTCGGAGGGAGGTGTTCTCAAAGTGTAAATCTATCTAAAAAAAAAAAATCGAAATTTTGCTGGACTTTAATACATAACCGCTATACCATTTTAAAGCTGATTTCGTAACACCCTTGTCATGGGACCATTAATGAACATTGGCAGAAATCTCGAGCACACAATTTTCACAAATTTCTCTTGGTATGGATTTCTTATCAGACAGGCAGCTTCGCAATGATAAAAAAAAAGTATGCTAATCGGTTGGTACTAGGTCCGGCCTATAAGGTAGATGCTTGGGTATTTCAATGAAAATAACAATACAACAAGAAAGAAAAAAATCATCAAGGCCGTGCACTAGAGCATTAAGAGAGCAATCACTACTTATGTACCAAGTTGAAATGTGCTGCTAGCATACGCTCGCCGTGGTCTAATATGCCTGAGCTTTTGTTCTAACTTCTATTACGGGTTCGAATCATGTTCTACAATGATTTACAAAACGTAATAGATTTGTGGCAACTCAAATAGTCACGACTCCCGACAACCAGACGAACAAAAAGCATAGTGAAGTGTAATAGAATAAAATAAAAAAGAAAACCATCAGTGCCCTATACCACAGCGGTAAATCGTAGTCGATGACATACTTAATATCGTATACGCGACAGGGGTCTGATGCGTTTATGTCTCGTTCCTCAACCAATACTGAGTAAATACGATTTAACGACGTGATCATATAATAAACCAATACTTGAAGTCACTGAGCACCAGTTCCGACGTTCCGCCCAGAAAGTTGATGACGATGGTGCCGGGGGCGAGTAATATGGCGACACCAATATAAATAGACGTCATACACACAAAACCGCAGTGAAACCCAAAATATATCGAAAAATAAATCCTGGGAGCCATATAATTACCCTACAAATAGCAAGTCCCACAGCAGTTAATAATATGTCATCTCCTACGCGCAGTTCTATTTTTAGTCTGATTCTAACCATAATAGCGTTGATTTCAATCGCATCCTCGCCAGTATCGTCGTGAAGCGCTATAGACGCATCAACATTTCTTAAACAAGCCCTCGGAGTTTCTGGTGAGTCATTATAATCATGCGGCCTGGCCTCGTCCTGTGGGAATACAATACATCTCCGTTAACCAATTGTGGGCGCTTCTGGCTTTAAACCGCCTAATTGTTGATGGCAGAATTGAATTTAATGTTTGGCCATAAAGAAGAAGCTTCTACTCGTAGTAGATGATTCCTTTCTAGTCCCATAAAATGTAATGTAAACTGTTCTCTGCCGTTGGTCCTGATTGGGCCTGATTAAAACCATCGTCCGAGACGCGCTTAGACAACCTTCGTTTTCCCACGATGTTGTTGTATGTGCGCCATTTCCTTCCCGAATCACTAACCATTTAATAAATGGGTTGTGTCGTTTCGGTTGACCAATGCTTCGCAGATGAAAATTCGATCCATTATATTTTTTGCGTTAATTTGCATGGCACTTAAATGTCGAGCGCCCCTTTGATTCAGCATTTATGCAAATGGACTAGCTGTTTTATGGTCGATCTTTAGTTCCAGGGAGATGTTACGACTGCTACCATGTCGGTCAACCTCGATTGTTTCCATGATTTTATTCACATTTTCGACGATGGCCCTGTGGGGTTTTTATTAGGGCGTCAGCACGAACGCAGATTCAATAAAAACACCACCGCGGTTACTCCAGGAGAATTCAGCCGCGAAAAAGTGGAGCACAGCGGCGGCCTCGATGATCGCCAAGAAAACACACTGATGAACTTCAATTTAATATTTTTATTTCAACGATATTTTGATTAGTCGTACGATTATGTTCACAAATAGGCAATTATTATTCTATTAATGTTACAGGTATTAATCACAAGTGGCAACTATTTAATCGAGTATTGTTCAAGAGGATAACAAGGCGCGACCGATCTCTAAAAAGACTCACATCTGACTCCATGTTGGAATGTCTCTTTACAGACATCCGAAGAAAACCAAAAAAAAAAACTAAAGGATTCGCCGCCAATGGCGAAGGTCCAAACAAAAGGAAAAGAGGAAAACTCATGTAGCAGATCGAATCCGCTGCTACATGTTTGGGCAAGATAAACTGCCGCCATACGCAAGGGATAGATTCTTTGATTGACGTGAGTCAATAACACCCTTGCCGAAGGCAGAAATCTATCTTGGAAAAATGAATCGAACATTGGGCATGGCCGTTGTTAGATCATCTAGAATAAACAAATTTCGGTCGTATGATTCGATGCATGTTATCTTAGGGATGTGTTAATCCCGTTGAAAGGCACAGTCAGGCGAAAATATCCGCTTGAATGTTTACTTTGTGTAAACTAAAATTGGTGGCCATGACCGATGCTGGTGATCGTTCCAAGAAACGGCAACGGATCATAAAATCGGTCATGCTAAGATCCAAGCAGATATGCGCGCCTGAAAGGCCAATGTTTGATTTGATCTTCTTTACTTTAGGAAAGATAGATCGTAGACATGCCGTTGGAAATCTGGCTTGCAGCTGTGCAAGCGACCCGAAATAATGCTAGGTCAATGAATGGGTACAAAAATAACACACGGAAAGATCAGCGTGTGTTGGTGGATACGTGCCATCCATTGTTCGGTCGCGGAAGCTCGGTTGATGAATTGATGTCATGGCAAGATGATAATCTTGCCATGAATTATGCTTTCAGGAATGACCGTGGGGAAGAGGTTTGGAAAAGCCCCCAAAAAAGGTAAGCTGCCTAATATATATTTATGTCGGTTATCCTTGGGGATAACCGAATTAATTTCAGCGAATTGATTGGCGGTTAATGCCGTAGCAAGGTTGCGTAATCTTGCTGAAGATTCGACTTCAAGGTAAGTCGCATCGCTGGGAATGGTGGGGATCGAGCGATGCATGGCTCTTCGGGCCCTGAAAAGCCCCACAGCCCTACCTGTGTAAAGTGCATCATTAATGTTGAAAAAACCGGAACGGAATTGATGAGGCTGAAGTGCACGCAATTTTCTGCGACAATATCGGCACTACAAACACCAGTTCAATTTCAGCCGTCTGACTTGCATTTTCGCCATTATCAAAGCCAAACTCTGAAACATGCCGAGTGTCGTTTTTGTTAACTTTCATATTTTACATCCTATAGCTGACGATTGAATCGAACAATCAGTTTTTTGATTCAGGAGTCAAGGAATTTTTTGAAACAAACCGAATTTATCCTTTGTTAGCTTGCACATTTTACACCGAGGGTGTCCAACTCAAGGTCTAACTTGGGCCAAACAAACAAGATTTAACTTTAGGTGGGTCGCTAGAGAATTCATATTCATAGAAATGTTGGTTTTTCATCTGTCAAAAAGTCAGTAACTTATCTTATATTATTTATGCTTAAATACCGCATTTACCTAATCGTGGTATATTGTTCTGCGTCGATGTGTTATTTTATTATATTGTGACGCATATGACAATCAGTACTACAATATTCTAGAAAGTCCAAAACGAAGTACTAAACTATTCTAGAAAGTACTGGAAAACTGGAGACTATGAACAGTAGAAAATTCGAGGCTACGGAACGGACGGAAACGAAACGCCGAATCAGAATGAGGAAACGGTATAAATACGTCGCACGCAGATCGAGTAAGAAGTGAGAAGTGGGAAGTAAGCAGTCAAAGACGCGATAAGTACGGAAGCGATAAGTTAAGTGTACTGTGAAAGTAACGGTTGCTATTAACGGACGAATAAAGTGTTACATTAATTCAAAATCCATTTAATGGCTCTTATTTATTAAAAATAGTTAATCTAGCGAACCCAAAGCTTGATGCAATATGTTATTGTGTGCTGATATATTGGGTGGGTCGGAAAAATATTCGTTGTGGCCGCTTGCCATGTTTCATATTTTACACCCTAAAGTCGGCAATTGAATCGAGAGCCTAAAAGGTTCTCAAGCATTTTTTTTTTTGTTGTAAGAAATGCCACTTCCCGACGAGCACACGTCTGCACGTGACTGGCCAATATTTTATGAGATATGTATCACTAAAGCAACTTAAAAAAATAGTGGGTTTCTTTCCCATCATGTTGGTGAGACTTTTTTTCGTAGTGAGCATCTCTACATCAATTTCCTATGATCCTCAAAGAAAAGCAAACATATGGTAAATTGAACCAGATGTTCAAATTCCGCCTAACCGAATTCTTATCTCAAAAAACACTTGGCTCCAGCCAAAGTATCTAAGTCGGGATTTTGCTTTGAATTCGATCTCTTCGGGATACAAAATCTCGATTTGGTTTCATTTATAAGAGTGATGAGTTTCAGATTCGAAGATCAGTCTCGATTGGCGTCCGAATATTTATAAAATGAAAACTGAAGTGAAAAAGTAATTGCCTTTTTAATTGAGCCTGGCCGATTCCCAAGACTCAATTCAACAATCGGTCGTCACTCTTCCCTCAGGTCTGAGAAAGCATGGTGGCGACCTCAACGACCCTCTTCAGGAGCGGTCTTGAGAGTTCGCTCGGCCTTTTAAGGAAAGGAGACACGCTCCCCGAGTGAAAGCCTACAACAGTATTCATAGTATTGTGCTGTATCACTTTTGTAGCAACGCTAAAGGTACACTATCCTTTAGCGTTGCTACAAAAGTGATACAGCACAATACTATGAATACTGTTGTAGGCTATATATACTATAATACAAGAACATAACAATAACTTGTCAATCCTTTTAAAATGTTTTAAATTTGTTTGTTGTCTTTACCGCTCGCCGAACGACGATCCACCGGTGACAATTTTCGAGCATCTTTCACATACCCTGAACTGGATACAGATCAACCAACCGGCTACTGAAATTGTCTTCCTTGGCGATTTTAATATACACAAGGCCAATTGGTTGATACAGAACCGGCGAGGATGGGACGCTAGGGAGATGTTCACTATTAGCCGCAATTTGTCTCAACTCGTGGAGGAACCTACGCCAGTGCCCATTTCGATGCCCTTTCTGTAGGATAGATGAGTTGAAACCCAATAACATGGACATCATGTGGTTGAGGGTCGTGCTGAGGTATTTCGTTAAATTTCACTGTTGTCTTTACCGCTTTCCAAATAACGATCGGCCAGCGACATTTTTCGAACATATTTCACGTATCGTCGACAGATGAATACAGATGAATCACCCGGCTTCTGAAATTGTGGTCCTTAGCGATTTTAATGTACACAATCCCGGATAGTTAATGCTTCTAACAGAATGGCTGTTAGCCGCAATTTGACTCAACTTGTGTAGGAAACTACTCGAGTGTCGGATGCCTGAGGTGATTATGGGAACACCCTGGATTTGTTTTTGACATCTGAGCCGAGCGTTCATACCTAAAAAGTACTGGGAAACTCTGATTACTGCTTGGTATTGGTCGCGCAACCACTTGCATTTCAGGCGAATAACCGACCTAAGCAGCTTCGCCATGTATCGAGGTATAGGGCTGCCAATCGGAACGATTTGCGAGATTTTTTCGTATCCTTTCCGTGGTCGGAGGTGCAACGCATACACGGAGTTGAACACAGAGATTGTTTTTCTCGGGATGGAGATTTACATTCCACATTCCATAAAACAAAATTCATCTGATTGGTTTGATAAAAAAGCAGGCAGATTACAGCTGCAAATATGGAGGTTTTAAGCTAAGGCGCTCCAATTCCACCGAAGTTAATAGAACGAATTTTGTTAGAAACAGAAACGCGTGCAGGCGGCTGATGCCACGAAGAAGGCCAACATCGACATAGGAATCAATAAACGTCTAGAGTGCCCAACTGGATCCCGTCCTTTGTGGTCAATGGCAACGGGTGTCAAGAGTAGCTTCGCTTCCTACCCTTTTCCCCCATTAGAGACAAACACGTGACACTAGTCACAAATTCAAAAGATAAACCGAATGTGTTCACGAATTCATTTTTCGCGTATTCAAACCTCGATGCCGGTTTTTGGAACCATCTGTGATCGCGGCGGTACAGTCTTTGATGCGGCATGTAAGGTTCTGCACGCATACTATTATTACTGGACTGTAAGAAGCAACCGGCCTGGACGGAATACCAGCAATAGGCCTTAAGAACTGTGCTCCAGAACTATCGCCGTTTCTTGGCAGACTCTTCTGCTTACCTTATGCACGGAGGACATTTCTTAGCTACTGGTAGGTAGCTCGAGTTCGACCAATCCACCGGCGGATGGCATTACTGTCTATGTTGTCTAAGGTCATGGAAAAGGTCATTAATGCCGGGTTAATTAAGTATTTGGAGTGGAACAGACTTGTGAATGATTGGCAATACGGATTCCGTGGTGGGCGGTCCATGGGAGACCTTTTGATCCTTATAACCGATATATGGACATCTGCGATTGAGGGGCATGGTGAGTCAAGGCTGGTCGCATGGGATATCTCCAAAGAGTTTGGCCGCGCCTGCGGGTATTGCGGAGCGAACTTCCTTCATATGGACTGGACGAAGAGCTTCTTCGAAAATCGATCGATCTGGGCTGTTGTGGGCGGCGAGTCTTCGGATCTGTATCTTGTTAATTCCGGTGTACCTCAAGGTTCTACTTTGGGTCCGACCTTGTTTTTGCTTCACATAAATGATTTGTTGGAATCAACGGATAACAGAGTGTTCAGTGTTGCTGGTGATAGTACGCTTGTTTCCTGTTTTTCGAGTGATCGGCCCTTTAGTGCTGATCGGGGACACGGTGCACAGATCTAGACTTCAGTCGTTTTACAGATATTATTACGGATACTGTTTTTCGGAGATTCGTGGTTTTGTTCCGCGCAATTCGGTTTAAATGCGCTCCACGAGACAATCCGATGGATGGCACCAATTTCCGGTTCAGTTTCCGACAGCGCGAACCATCTATGCATCACAACTCGTCAGAGAGGAAAAGCTGTGGAACTCCCTTCCCGCGCGAGTGTTCCCGGGGCGTTACAACCTGCAATTGTTCAAAAAGAACTGTAACCGTTATTTGGTGGACCACTCGGTGCTATAGGTTCGCCTCTGCGGAGAGCAGTGTAATAATAATAAAAATAAAAAAACACACACAAGCGAACAATAATAAAATAAAATGTGGCACGACCGCTAGAATTTGATTCGTCATCCATGAGGTGATTTGACAAAAGATGTTTAACAAAAAAAAAAAAATAACAAAAAAAAAGAATAATAATTGAATAAATAAAAAATAAATAAACAATTAAGAAATGAATAATTAAATAAATAAAAAAAAATTAAATAATTCTTATTATAGAACAAATAATGGTTTATTTCCATATATTTTTAAGGGTTATTGTTGCGGATTCGCACTGGATGCAACCAGCGAATTCGCAATTGAATGCGACCATCGCCACCATTCAACAACAGTCAGCAAACAGTTGTCATGACAACGTTTAAATAACTGCATTGCTAGCTGTCAATAATCTTTCTTCTTCGTAAACCTTTAGGCGACACAGTTCGCAGTAATTATATTCCGGTGAAATCGAAACAATCAATTAAATAAAGTCCATCTTTTACTAACAATAAACCAACTCGTTTTATTTTTGCTTGCTGGAGAAGTATTAGTTGTGGAATTGCTCTAGGTAGTCTTTCCTTTCATCTTCTCACTTTTCTCAGTGTTTCAGAGCAACCCATTAAATGTCGCTGCACGAAAGAAGACATCCATTGAGAAAACAACAAAACGCTTCCACGACGACATTTCTCGGTCGGCGGGATTTACTACAGAGATCTTCTCCGACTACATTCCTCGGTCGGCAGAAATCAAATTGCGTGTGGGCCGCTCAGGTTGCCGACACAGTTACTTACTTCAAATGTTGACCACAGCTGCGTCTGACATAGTCCATTGTAAGACTCTAGTCCTCGATGACACGTTTGAACATTTCGAGTGGTATTTGTTAAACTGCTGCTATATTTTCTTGGCTATCTGGAAGTGCTATATTTCGTCGTGTATTATCTTCAAATGAATATTGGTTTTCAAGCTTTCTGATGGTATCTCGAATAGTGGGGTGATGGGTCGATTATGTGTACCATAAGTTGCTATAAACTAACGGAACTCGTGAAATTGTGAGGAAACGAAATCTTTCCATTATGAAATCTCAAGAGATTCTACACAAAAATACCTTGACAGCTTGGTCTGTTATAAAATCCCACCAAATGAATCGCCCTATATACGAGGGCAGTCCCAGAACTGACAAAGAAAGCACAAAATATTTGGCAAACACTTTATTTATTTCTCAACATAATTTCCTTTTAGCTCGTTACACCTTTTCCCCAGTGATGCACAATAGCGTTGATACCCTCTTTATAGTAAGAAACGTCGAGCTCCTCAAAATACCCATCTAGTGCAGACATCACCTCACCAAATCTTTTAGAACCGAGCCAAGTGTGAAAAGAGACTGTGGGGGTTCTCTACATTCGCTGAGAACCAACCCACAATTACGACCCAATTTCGCCCGCTAACCGCGCACCACGTCAACCCCAATCCCTTCCGTCGGCCTATTTCACCTGTAAAAGGTACCCTCCCAAAGGATGCGTAACCTGAATTCATTCTTCCATGCAGATAATGCATAACTGAATTCAGACCTTTTATGCCATATGTCACCAATATTTCACAAGCCACATGAGATGTCCTATCGGAAATCAAAAATCTCATGTCTGGTTAGCAACAGCAGTAGTGTGGGCAAGTGACGCCGTTGCTGCGTAGCGAAATGGCTTGGGTTTTATCGAATTCTTTACTTTTGTTACCACGCTGATATTATCACAAGCTATCGCGGCGTCCTTTGACCTGCGCCAGACACGGCTATTCACTAGGGATCAATAAACTCAGTAGTCAGGTGAATAGTAGGAAAAATATACTTTTTCTACCCACCCCATTTCCCCTTCTCGGAGTGCATTGCACTGTCAGATCAATCCAATACCAAACCGGGTCATGCGGTCACCATTGGTTTTGCTTTCGTTGCATGCGAAAGCAAATCATCCCTGAGATCGTCACGCTCTCCGTTTCAGTTCTCCCATTCTCTCTAAGTCCGTTGACTATTGGGTAAATTCGCAAGAGTTTATTCACCTCGATCGGCAGGGAAATGGGAGAATGCGGATGAGTTGCGATCAAGATTGGTTGACCGTGTGGACAGAAGTCGATTTTCATCCCCCGTGGAGTGCGCACACATGCTGCTGATTAATAAACCAATAACTCATTGCATTCGGGTCGCTAGTTGTAATTTAAGTTTTACTGAGAGTATTACAATATCTAATAAGAGTTGGTAACAAAAAGAATTGAAGTGCTCTTAGCTAAATTATAAATCGTTTGTGTGTTAATTTATTGTTCGTAGCTAAATTATAAATCGTTTGTGAGTTAATTTATAGTCATTTTAAATAAGAAGGCATTCCTGTAAAATAATTGATATCTTAAAAATCACCAGTACATGGTGTGTGAGCTGATACCAAATATATTCGGATTCAATTGCTGACCACACCAGTGTTATTTTAGTACATCGATTTTCTTAAACATTGTGATCCCCAAATTTAATGACATTTGTGTTTAACTAATAAATGTTCCACGGCAATTCGGAGTACTAGCCAAAAATAAAACGGAAAATCAGTAAAATAGAAAGAACGTTTAAAGGACAAACAATACCAGTGTGTTTTTATTTGTTTTGTTTTCTCTTGGTGATTGATTCGATCGTTTATTTACTCAAAAACCGTTGTGTTGGGGATATTGTGAACCCGTGCCCGTGCTGGCACATACTTGAAACCCTCATAAGACAATACACAAAGGGTGCATAAGGAAGTAATTCGTATCTCAAATCATTGGTTTTGGCAACTGCAAGGCGGATGTGTGAACAGGCGCACTGTTGTTATGGAACAACATCTTTTTTCACCATATACCGCTTTTTTCTCCTAATTTCACATTTCAAACGCTGCAATAAGTGCGCATGATACTCGCCGTTGATGGTTCTTCCTTTTTCAAGATAATCAATGAGTTTATACTAGGCGCAACCCAAAAAGCAGAAGCCATAATCTTGCCTGCATATGGAACCGTCTTTGCCTTCTTGGGAGACGATTCTCCCCCCTCAGACCATTGTTTTGACTGTTCCTTTGTTTCGGATGTGTAAGGATGGACATATGGGGGTGGATGGTCTGTGCGTTGGCATCGACGCTGATTCTACCACCCACCCACTACTTCCAGTAAATGTTCCGCTGAGTTCGGTCCACCGTTGATTAAAAGAACGAAACAAATTCAGCGACACCGCCACGTTTGTTCACAACCGCGTGCAAAAGAAAATTACTGTCCACCAGATAGCCATTAAAACACACTTTTGTTTATTCTGGAGAGGATATTTTTTTATTGTTATTTAGGGTTCACTTTCGGTTTTACAATTTTAAAAAAACTGACGCAGATGTAGCATACGTTTAATATACATTGGACTCGTTATGTCAAAACTAACAGCCACTTCGCAACCGGGGGTGAGTTTTCTCGAGATAGAAAGGAAGAAAGACTTGGCAAGGTATGTGTATGTGTGAGTGAAGATCACATTGGTTTTTTCATACACAAGGCCATGGGAACGAATCTGAGACAAAGAAAGGGAAAATGTGTATTCATTAGATGCGAGTTCGGTAAAGCAAACAAACCGAATCTCTTTGGATGATAATTGGTTTTCTGTTTGCTCTTGGCGCTACTGATGAGAAGCAGATCCCGAAATATGAAAAGACAACGGCAACGTTAGGGTCTTTGTCTGAGATATGCATTGCGGCTTTATAAATAAACGGCAATGCAATGTGGAAATGTGCTAATGGGTTTTAGGTAGATTACCGGGAAATGGTGTTTTGGCCTCGCTGGTAAGGGTAGGGTATTGAATTCCTATTTGCGTTTGCTTATGCTATAGGATTGATTGGTGCCAAGAGACGCGAGATGCGTATATTTGTTTTGGTTTCTTGGGTGTAGGTCACCAGCCAATGTGTACGTTAAGAGATTTATCATACACATGGCGAAGCTGAAAAATAAACAGCGCAATGTTTATGGTCCTTGGTGAAGGTTACATAGTATGTAATCCGAACCCTTTGTTATTAGGAATTCGACTAGGGGAAGCTGCCTGGCACCGAAGGTGCCAAATTGGTTTGGGATTCCTGATAAGTTGAGCAAGAAATCTTACGGGGAATTGTATGCGAAGGGATGCATGAAAGGTAAGTTTTCTTTTACGGGAACTTTTAGGTTAATGATTAGATCTCTTTAATGCGTGGAGCATTTAAGATGCTAATGCGATTGCATTAGTGAAATTAGGAGATTGGGTGGAAGTTATGGGGAGTTTTAAGGACAGCGGTGCGTGCGGTTTGGCGGAACCGCCACAGACACATCTTTCATCCTTAGTTATTGTTTGAAATGAGACTTTATTTGTAAGAATGATATTTGTAAAACAGAAGTTAACATTTGGTCTTAAGTTAAATCTTGAATTAAATTGCGTTGACGACAGATTCAGCGACGAAGGAGAGAGAGAGAGAAAGTCATCCGTGCCACTGTTTATATATGCCCTTCTTGTTGACCTAAGCGCCACCTATCCGGCGCTAGAACTACTAAGGTTGTTACCAGAACACTCTGTAAGCGTTCCCTTTCCAACAGTTATTAATCGACGCAAGAACCCGCCTTTGCTGCGACGAAACATGTCCAAACACTAGACTGAAACAACGCTTTTTTTGTTTGATTTGGAGCAAACGCGGCACCGATGTACAGCACTTTTAAAAACACTCACTATTTCTGCTAGCTCGCGCACTTTCAGTCGACCGTCATCCAATGTCATTTTGGGGATTTTTTTTTTACCAGTTCTGGATCGGTCTCCTCATTTCGACTACTGAGATGGTCGTGTTCGCAGCTCGTACGCCTCGTATAAACTCGGCCACCAAATACTTCAGTGTTAAAAACGAAAGTGCAGACTCCCCCAAATTAGAATCTAGCTCGGCTTTGGTATTGGTATTGCACTAAGTCCTTTCGGATGAGAGAATTGAATCACATAACCATGGCCAATTTTTTCCATGTTCACAAATTAACTTACAACGTTCACTATTGATGGCTGGCAAACAAGTAATATACAATGTAGCGTCTTCAAAGTTGAAACTTAATCTTTCTAAGTTTGGTACTATCAACCAAGGCATCATTTGTTAAAAAATATATATAAACAAAAACTGAAGTCCTAAATTTTCATTAATAAAGTATTACTTTCTGTCCGTTGGTTTTTTTCCCGTTAAGGTATTCCGCGATGTGACTAGTATTTCAATCGACATAACATTGATGGTATAAAGAATCGCTGTAGTATAAAATCCACACCGAGGCCAAGTTAATACGAAAAACAATAAAGTGATTTTCGATGATCAGTATTTGTTTTTGTTTTCTAATCCCGAAATATAAAAGGAAACCCTCGTATCCTTATCAAATGGCGAGGATTCTGAAAGTCGATTTATGTTATGCTGACCGTCAAAGCCCCTAAAAAACACATGCGATTATTTTCTGGTTGAACAGCCTGATCAACTTCTTTCATTTCCCACCATTATCATACAAAAAATTAATTTAATATTGTGACAAAGGATACAATCTCGTTTAATAACCTTTTCTGGTACACCCTTATCAAAATTTGACAAAACTGAATATTTCAATATCCTCTTTTATCCTGTTGTAGGGCAGGTGAACATATAAAACCGAGAGAACAATTCAAGTCCATTAATTTCATCTCCCAAACAACAAAAGCATGTTCAGAAATAAGTTCAGCTCAATTAAAATCCATAAATTCAGAGATATCCAACAAAATGGTTTTCGGACCGAAATTAAAATGTCAAACGATCTAAAGGTGTCAAGGCAACATTTGCTTAAAAACACGTAAAAATGTCATTCAGAACATTTATCGAGTACAGCATTTAAACAAGGACTAAGTTTTTATGCTTCCCCTTTAATTAAGGCATAGTTCTTATAGAAGGACAACATTTAAGCCAAAATTGCATAACAGCAACAGAATGTGAATTATTCATCGAAAGTGGTGCATTCTTATTTCGAATCGACGGACAGGTTGTAATCTGAATTTTTATACACATCAAGTGCCAAGGCTATTTGACTTCGTTCATTATTAATGGCAAAGTGAAATCCATGCAGATCCGCCTTTTTATTGAGTGCATGTGAGTGTGTATAGAAATGTCCTGCTGTGACCCAATTTTCGGTCATGCGGTTCTTGTTGAGTTTGGTACTTTTGCACCAATTCATTTCGTGGTAAGAAGAAATAAATAAAACAAGATTTGCCTCAACGCCCCAAACAAATAAGCGCAGACACAGGGCAACGGAGGCGTAAATGGAAGAAACAAAATTATTTTACCAACCTATACTGATCCGTGGGAGTTTGTGCATTGAAAACAACAACTGTCACTAAGGCGACTCTATAAATATATGCGTGAATAATAAAAGAAATGGCATAGGCATGTATGGATGTGTATGTTAGTTTTTAGTTAAGTTTCCTTGTCCCAATTAAGGAAAGGAAATAAATTGCCTATTTGACGGCTACAACACGTACGTAAGGACGTTACATGACAAGTTGCTCGAAGTCATTGGAATATGTTGCCATATAAACTTTCTTATAAACATGTATCATTGATTAACAATTAATGAAGGTCAGAGATTTCAATACTCCTAACCAGGCGCTGTAATGTCTGCCTAGCTGGCGGTATACATCTATCCGCTTCATCCATGATCAAATTCCCATGGAATCCGTTCATTGGAAATCAACCGATAGATATTGTCTGTTTTTAATAGGAATTTTGTGTTCTGATTCCCTTACATTTGGCCAAAAAAATTTAAAGGACGGTGCACGATGAATTCCGATTCAAGTTTTGGGTTGGGATGTCAAACCATGAATGTCTAAATCCTGTGATAAAAAAAAAAGAAAAAAAAAAACTGCCACCTGGGCGACAAACTACTTCTCCGCGACAGAGTCGGTCATGAATTCCCAACAACTTACTATCAAGTAACTATGTATTGTAAAATAAGTAAAAACATGCACACTTCTGGCAGCTGACTACCGGGCATACAAATAATATTTTAATGCAGAGTTGCCTTAGTATATGTATCGTTTGCTACATTATAAGTTATACGTTTTCTTAGGGTGTTAGTTTTCCATTACTTATGGAAAATCCTTACAGTTATTCTGGGTGTCGCCACAATTTCAAATTAGCTGTAATGGGGCTCCTTATGGCATGTGATTGACATATTGCTAATGAGAGTGGATCAATTAAGTATATAGGTGAGGCGGTTAGGGCTTTTAATTTTTTTAAACGCATAGCTCTAGTATGAGATAATTCCAATTACGGAGTTTCTAGATAAGAAGGTATGCATGTAAAAAATGAGTGATGCATTTATCTTACACATAATCTATCTATCTATATTTGGCTTGTAGGAACCCGGAGGTTCATGAACTCACCAACTCGACTCCGCCGTTATTCCCCGTCCTGGGCACTCTCCTTCCACGCTTGACCATCCGATCCGACCTCCTCAAGATCAAACCTAACATTGTCCTCCCATCTCCGTCGCGGCCCTTCTGTCGGTCTTTTTCCCATTGGTCTACCGTCAAGAATTCTACGCACGGTCCTATCGTTGCCTATTCGCCCGACGTGTCCGGCCCATCTTAATCTTCGCGACTTGATTACTCTCACTATTGAAGGTTTGCGGTATAGCTTGTATGTACCAGCATGGGTACTCGTTTCACTTCCATCCCCATCATCTGATTACCGTAGTCCTGCAACTATCCACCAAGAAGAGGAAAATAAGACACTTGTTTTGATTTATATAAAAGGTTCGTTTTTTATTTTTAAGGTGGTGTAATGAAAGTTGTGGTGGCTGTTAAAACGTTCACTTTATGTTAACTTATTTCCATTTGGTTCAAACCCGGTACAAAAATTCGCGGAATACATAATTAGTTGAATAAAAGGGATACGTCCCGCAGGGGTGCAGACTCCGATGCACACCCTACGGGAGATGATAAATAAGAAAAAAAACTCGATGTGCACGCACTGAAGGATGGAAGAAAACTCAGCGATCGTCATCTCATGCAGAGATGATTTCGCTAAGGAAAAAAAAGGAAGAGAGAGAAAAACTTTTCTCTTAAGGGTGTAACTAGTGGCGCAGTGGTATATGTGCGCGATCGAACAGATTCAATGTTGTTGCATGTGTTCGAAAACAGGCAGGCGGCAAGGACAATAGGGGAAAATGACCACATGTGCCGCTGGTAATGCGGGTCATTGTTTACACGATGCCTCCTCGCTATTTTCGACGTTAGGAGAAAAAGGTGCTAAAAGCAAATTGGATGTTTATGGCATCTCTGGCTGCAATAGAAACCGGGTTCATATTTGCATTAGAAAATGCTGGAGAATTTGGTTTCAGCGTCTATTGCGCTAATTATATGCAGCTGCTTGGGTTGTTTGTTGGTAAGACAAACAAAAAAGGTTGCCAGGCAATGTGTATGAAAAGGTATATGACGCGGCTGGGAAAATAGACGGCGCGATATTTATGGTCCCTGTCATGACGGTTACATTGAATGCAATCCGAATTATTTTGTTTACAGGAATTTGTCTGGTACCGAATTGGTTCAGAATACCAAATAAGCAAACAAAGAAATCTTACGGAAAATTGTATGCGAAGGGATGCATGAAGGTAAGTTTTCTTTATAGGGATTTTATGATTACAGATGCTGATCTATATAATGCGTGAAGTATTTACAGGTACTAATACCGTTGCATTAGCAAACTTAAGGGAGTTGGGTAGTAGTTATCGGGGGTTTTTCAGGTAAGTAGACCGTAGGGTTTGGCGGAAACGCTACAAGCTCTTCCAATTCGTGGTTGTGGATATTCCTCCATTGTCCTGCCTCTGCGTCATATTTACCGCCAAAGATACGTCTTAAAACTTTATTCTCGAATACGCGGAATTTGTTTTCTTACCGTTTTGTGAGAGCCCATGTTTCGCACCGTATATGGTTCTATAGACACGGAGCTTTATATTACGTGATAGCAGTTTGGATTTCAGCAGTTTACTGACTGCGTGCCAACTAGCGTTGCCGGAGTGTAGTCTTTTGTTAATTTCCCCCGACATTCCGTGATTGGCCGTCAGTATCGTCCCCAGATATTTATTTTCAAATATCTTGCCCCTGATGTTCATGTGTGTTCTCTGAGGTCCACCTGCTTTCGCCGTAATCATGTATTTTGTTTTGTCTTCATTTATTTCTAGGCCCACCTCTTCTGTCGCTTTCATTAAAATTTTACTGTTTTTACCTACAGTTTCCAGATTATCGCCCAAAACGGTTATGTCATTCGCATATGCGAGCACTTGTGTGACCCCGTTCAGGGATGATCCGACCATGTTGTCGTCTTGTACCTTTCTGATAACATACTCGAGGACAAGGTTAAAAAGACATGGTGAGAGGCCATCCCCTGTTTCAGTCCGTCCCGGATTTCAAATGGTTGTGACAGGTGGTTATCTATTCTAACTCGTCCTTTGTTTTCGTTCATGCAGATTTGAATGAGGGCGTCATATTTTTTCGGGATTCCCAGCTCAACTAAAATACGGTAGAGTCTTTGTCTTGCGACTGAGTCGTAGGCTTTTTTGAAGTCAATGAACAGTTTGTGAACCGTCTCTCCGTATTCCCACTTCTATTCCAGTAGTTGCCTTACTGTGAACATTTGGTCGCTTGTTGATCGGTTCCTACGGAATCCGCATTGGTAGTCTCCCAATATTTCGTTTGCGTACGGTGTGATTCTCGCCAGTATGACATTTCTTAGTATTCTGTATGTGGTTGGGAACAACGACATTCCTCTGTGATTTGCACAGTCAGATCTGTCACCTTTTATGAAAATGGGGTTGACTATTGAGGTTTTCCATTCTTCCGGAATGACTTTGTGGGGGTTCTCTATATTACATGGAGAACCAACCCACAATTCCAACCACAATTTCCGCCTTATTTCGACCGCTTTCAGCGTGCCATACTAACCCCTATGCCACCGTTCGGTATTCACCCAAGCATTATTGATTTGCCAAAGGACACATAGCTAAACTCATTATCCTATGCAGATAATGCATAATTGAATTTAGCTACCCTTTTGCCAGACGGCAACTCCATTTTGCCAGCCCATGAGATTTAAACCGGAAATCACATCATGTCGGTTAGCAACAACAAGTCAAATCAAACGACGGTATTGCATAACCATGCAATGGCTGGTGTAATTCCAAATTATTCGAGTTTGGTTTTCATGATAAATTACCCTAGCCAATTTGGCGTCACTTCGGCTTTTCTTCAGATCATCCATTCGCTTGGGATCAACGATCTCATTTTACAGGTGAATAGCGCAAACTTCATTTTCCTCTCCTCCACAATTCTATCTTTCCATAGTTCGATGCACTCTGAGATCACCTCAATCACCGCACTAGGTCAGTGGATCAGCCTCAGACGCTGCATTAATAAACACACACTAAGCCAGATCAACCCTGCGTTATTGTGCTTTCCTTTTGATTTCTTCATCCTTTCTACGCCCTTCGACGTCGAATGTATACGCAAGTACTAATCCACCTCGGTGAGCGTGGGGAATTGAGGGATGTACAAGAGAGCACGATTACCATTGGCTGATCGTAGTGTAAAAGCAGAAATCCCAATTTCCACCCCTAATTCCAATCAGTCTTCACCCAACCATAACAGCAGCAAGTCACGCCACGTTATAAGTCAATTTTCATCCACCAAAGTGTGTCCGAACGTTTCACAAGAAATTAACAGTGTGGTGGCGAGTTGAAGTCATGTTCATTATTCTATCTAAAACAAATCAATTTTAGCAACGACAGGCAAAGGAAAATATTGAGACATTTTCTGATACAATTCCATAGTTCGGTGAATTTGTAATGATTATAAATTTATAAATTTATAAACATGAGTAATAAACAGTGTAGTTAATGTAAAAAGTAACAAATAGACTACATTACAAATGTGATAAAATAAACTCAGCGTAATAAGTTAAAATAAAAATACAAAAAAAAAAAATTATAATAAAAGTCTAAATCCTGTGAAACAGTGCGTTTTATTTAACCATTATTCTCAGGCAAACAATTTTTGTGCAGAAATCGTCGGTGGGTGTAGTGAAACCCGAGTCATATATTGACTAACCTACTATAACCCCCACAACTTCCTTATCCCATATTGTTTTAATCAGTTGGTGGATCTGTGGGGGGTTCTCTATATTACACGGAGAACCAACCCACAATTTCGCCCACTAACAGCGCATCACCTTAACCCCAATTCCTTCAGTCGGCTTTTTCACCTGAAAAATATATATCCCAAAAGTGCTCATAACTGAATTCATTATTTTATGCACACTATGCATAATTGAATTCAGCCTTTTCTTGCCATACGGCAACAACATATCACAGCCATGTGAGTTTTCCGCCCGAAATTATAATTCCAGATTTGGCTAGCAACTACCAAGACTAACGAAACGAGTTGCATCATCGTGCAACGGCTTGGGTTATCGAATTCTTTTAGTTTGTTCTCACGCTAATATTTCCCAAGCCGTTGCAGCGTCACTTCGACTTCCCCCAGACACGCTATTCGCGGGGCATTAACAAACTCTTCAGTCAGGCGAATAACACATAAATATATTTCATTTCCCCTTCTCAGAGTACATTGCACTCTGAGATCACCACAATATCCTAACTAGGTCCTTCAAATGAGAGTGCAATCGAGATTGGTTGATCGTGTGGCTAAAGTTAATTTTCATCCCTGATTGGGATCAGTCTTAATTCAACCATCAACCGGGAGAGTCGTTTTTCCAACCACTGCAGCGTCTGCACGCGACTGCACACGCCCCAGAGTGTAGTCGAGTGCGTTCGAGACATTTTTAGATATTAGTCGTGTGTGTCTGCCGTTTGTTAAGTGTTTGTTGTTTTATTAAGTTGTGTTTTCAAGTTCTTTTCTAACGAGTAAACCATATCAGTCCGATTATATATCCATTGTTAAAATAAATTAAAACAAGAAATAAATTTCAACTCCGTGACATCGTTTTATTTTACTATGGTCTTGCATATGTCTTCGGCGGAACTTTGGATCGATCGGCATAGTAGTGAAACAGTGCCCATGTCGGCACACATACTTCTTCCCCACAGATCTTTCGTGTGGTTGCCTCTCTTCCATGCTTCACAAGCTCTGCTGGTATGTAGTTGACTCCGGGAGCCTTGTTGTTTTTCAATTGATTTATTGCATTTGCAACTTCGTCGAAAGAGGGCTCTAGGATCCGAGGCTTCGCTTTATGTACGTCTGGTGCGTTTATTTGTGGTTGATGGGTGCGCACATTAAGCAGGTTTTCAAAGTACTGCTTCCACCTTGTCATGATACTGCTTGTTTCTGTCACCAGATAACCGATTGCGTCTCGAATTATTTGGGCTCTCCCTCGGTAGCCATTTCTTATTGAATTTATGCCGGCTTGCATACTTTTGATGTACTTTGCTCTGGCATTTTCCAGGATTTTTTTTGGTCCGATTCTTCGCCCATTCACGTTTTTGCATTTGAAACGTCTCGTTGTTCCTCCACGGATTGTCGCGTATCTTTCTGCGTTGACTTCATCATATCCTTCTAAGCGGACCACTCTGAGACGTTTACAATGTTCGGTGTTTGCCCTGCAGTCATCGTCAGACCACCGATTGGACTTAATTGTTTTCTTAAATCCTAATACCTCTTGGGCTGTTTGTTTGATTGTGTCTCTGATCGATGCCCATTTAGTGCCCACACTATTGGCTTCCTCTTCCTCACTACTGTCATTCTCTAGGATGCTAAATCTATTCGTTAGTTCGTATTGATATTCATCCCTTTTGCGCAGGTCTTTTAGTTTATCAATGTCGAACTTTGTGCTCGTCTCCCGTGACTGCCCATGTGGGATTGCTGCAAGGCGACTCCTGATTTTGCCCATCGCTAGAAGATGATCGGAGTCGCAATCTGCTCCTCTATATGATCTTACGTCAAGGATATTCGAGTGATTTATTCTATTAGAAAATTGTCGAATTTAGTTACAGGTTACACCATCGGGCGATATACATGTGGCTTTATGGATTTGGTTGTGCTTGAACATCGTGCTTTTCACTACCAGATCTTTTGACGCTGCGAACGTGATAATTGGAATTCCATTATCATTTGAAACGTCGTGTAGTCTTTCTTTACATATAGTCGGTTGGAAGATATCTTCCTTTCCAATTTTCGCATTGAGGTCCCCGAGGAGGATTTTAACATCGAATGATGAGATCCCATCAAATATTTCCTCTAGGGTCTCGTAGAATGTGTCCTTTGTTTCTTCCTCTGTAGATTCTGTTGGAGCGTGTACATTTATAAATACATAATTGTACCATGGGCCCTGTAATTTTAGCACCGACGTTCGGTCATTAATAAATTTTACATCTTTTACATGGGGCGTAATCTTCTTGCTTATGATGGAGCCGGTTCCGAGGTTAATTGTATCGGCACCTCCACACGCCAGTGTAAACCCGTTGGTTTCGATTAATTGATGTGGGGGTCGGACTTCATGAAGCGCGACGATGTCCATTTTATATTGTTTCGCGTTTTTTACGACCGTCTTTATCGCGCCTGGTTTATATAACGTTCGAACATTCCACGTGTCGGCGCGTATTTCCCGGCTTTTCCATTTTTCCCCACGTCTTCTTTTTCCCGAGTCGGTGTTTTGTTGATGATTTGTTCCCTTATGGGCTCATCACACCTACGCTTACCGGGGTTTTCGTGGGATTGTTTTCTGTATATTGATTTTTAATTTTTGTTCCCACGAGTCTTGGGGTTTCAAGAGCATTCACGCATGCATCAATGCATCTCTGCATTAGCGACCAAGAACTGAATTCTCGATTAGTGTAAATATTCACACTAGAATCCGACCCTTGAGTCCCCATAGATGTCATTTACAATCGACATAGATGCTATACACTACCATATTTGTTAATGACTCACAACTGTTGATTGCAATATCCAGACCCCTTTGTCCATCGACAAACTATCACTGGTCTCGCCTTTACCCGCCAAATACAAATTCTATAGCATAACCAAATGCAAACAAAAAATTTGTTCTTACCCTCGGTAGCGATGCCATAAACATCCAATTCCCAGTGTGTATGCCGAATCCTTTTAGCACCTTTTTTTCTCAATAGCAATCCAGCTATTTACTTAGCTGAACCTCATTGCACACGATGCCCTTGGTGCCTTTAATTTTTCGGTTTCGTTTCCCATTAACCTTCGCGCATGAGAAAACACTATGATCTGCGCGATCACACATACACACCACTGCAATACCAGAGATCGCCGTCCATTGGTCACTGGCATTAAGGAAAGATTGCATTTCCTTGGTGGCCACACCCTAAAGGGGCATTTTCTCTCTCTTTTTACGATCTCACCATCGAATTGCGGGTTGGATCAAGCGTCTAATGTCAACCTTCAGTGAGTCGTTTTCCATCACCTGACCGAGTCGGTCGGCCCTTCACGTCCGCTCCCATAGCGCTCCGGGACGCGTACTCCCTCGCATGTATCAATAGTTTTCTCGAGCTAAGTGCCATCTTTATTAACTTTTAACCAAGTGTAATCTTTATTTTATTATGTGCGCGATTACATTATTGTGTGGATTAAATGTTACTTAACGAACTTATTTCATCAAATCAAAAAAATGAACAATCAAATAAAATCATGTGGACAGAAAATAAATTGTATCCCATCCTGAGATTGCAAGTGTACACGTGACGTTTAATTAGTTTTACCCACTTAATTTAAAAACAAAAACATGGACACAAATAAATAAACAAATATATAACATTAATACCGTGCATTTCATTTACCTTCCTTTCTGGTGTGTGTCTTGTGGACGGTGTGTAGCGGAGTTTTACTCCTTGTGTTGATAACCATTGCTGAACAGATTTCTTTCGGTGATCGGTGGAAATTCTAATTTGTGATGACGAGGTAGAACCCCTCGCCCATGCCGGCGCCATGACCTCGTCCCCCACAGTACGCTGAGGTCTGAAGTTTCTTGATAAAGAGCAGCTTCCACACGATTTTAAACAAGCTGCTTAGGAAGTTGCTTCCTTGATCGGCGACCAGTTGCTTCGGAATACCATACCAAGCACCTATTTGGTCAAAGAAGACCACGGCCATCGTTTCTGCCTCAGCATTGGGTAAGGCATAGCAATCTATATACTTAGACAAATTGTCTTGCAACGTGAGTATATATTGATTGCCTGCTGGAGTTCGATCAAGAGTCCCTAGTATATCTAATACTTTGTCAAAGGGCCTCTTTGCAATGTCAGTGATTACCGTGGGTGTACGTAGGTTTGGTGAAGATATTATGGTTTCACATTCTTTGCATACTTTAATGTATTGCTTAATGTCGCGCATCTTGTTCTTCCACCAATAGTTCCTACGCATTTGATTGTAAGTTTTAATCACTCCTTGATGTCCACCCAAAGAACGATCATAGTAATCCCGAAGTAGGAAGTGGATTTTCTCAGGGTTCGTTATCTCCATTCCTTTCTCCGTGCAGGAAGGAATGGGATCCTCGTGAAAAGAAGTGTTGAGGTTATATTTTTAAGTCTGTTTATGTCATTCTATGGTGAGCTACCTTAGAAAGAAATCTATTGCCGCGGGACCATGGATTTGGCTGTGTAATTTCGTGCAGGACGCCAAGAGTCTAGTAAGGGGGTGGAGTTTACTCACCGTGGGTTGATCACAGTCTTATTAACACAGGAACATACGTTCTTGACTGTCTGACCGGGAATACAGCTGTGTAATGGTTGGATCAGTAGAAGGTTCGTGCAGGACGCCAGGTGCTGTCGTTAGCTTGCTATAGATTAGTGGCAGCTAGAGTTAAACGCTTTTTGATTTGTTTGTACCGAATACTTTATTTATTACTTCTAGCTGTAATGGAATTTACTGATGGTTTGACCATAGGTTCGGCCTTCTGGATCCTTGCTGATCGCGAAATAGAAATATGCCGCCCTTTTATAGTTTTCGTCATTGAAATTTGTCAACGTTTTTATTGTAAAAATTCTAAGAAGCACAAACAAGGTTTCGTGTGCTTCAATTGGAATAGCGTTCTGGGAAGTGACTAGGAATTTATTTGAATAAATTCCCGGAAGGAGAAATCATGAAATGCATTTAGAGTTAAGCATTTCATGATGTCGAGGTTATTAGGAATTGAATCAAGGTATGACAAACGGACTTTTGGTTAATTTTGTCATGCATATGATTCAGTTGGGGAAACATGATTTGGATTATTGGTAAGGGTGAGGTAATTAGGAATCGGATCAATGTGCGACAAATTAACTTTTGTTTTAATTCGTCGCTCAATGGTTCATTTTGGGATAAGATTAAGGTTAAAGGAAATAATGGGGATTGGGTGGGAGTAGGGTTTATGATCACTACAGGAGAACTGTCGTCCTCTTGACTTCCCTGGGTTCCTTCGCTTTCCCCGAGTTTCTTTGCTTGGGCGCGTGTTACTACATTGCACCTTTGTAGTGTGGGAGTCTCATCACAATTTTGCGGGATGCGACTCATGGCATCCGCATTGTTGTTATATTTACCGGGTTTGTACTCAATTTGGTAATCAAACTCCGATAACTTGTGATGGAATTTAGTGAAACGTGGGGTGGGATCTTTCACGTTAAAAACTCCCTTTAGTGGTCTATGATGCGTATACACGGTGAATCTTCGCCCTTGCAAATAACAACGGAAATGTTTGCCACCCACACAATGGCTAATAACTCCCCCTCGATGGTGGAGTAATTCTTTTCTGCCTTATTCAAAGTTCGACTGACATAAGCGATATGCTGGTCCACGCCACATGTACTACAGTAATGTTGATGGTTTTTGATTCATTCGTACGAGCCTGGACAAAACCCAAGGACATCCTTTGGATCATTCCTACGAACACCCATAGCGGCTCATGACATCTCCAGTGGCAGTTACGTGTGGCCTTGGGGTCAGGCCCCCGCTCAGCAGTCTACCGTCCACTTCAGCGCAATCTAGGTCAATGAATTTCGTGCCTAAACACCTCCTCTCAATTTTTTCTTATGGGGATACTTGAAGGAAAAGTATTCATCAACAGAGAAACTATAACCTTGTCATTTAAAGGCAACAATAAAAGTGAAATTTCTGGAATTTCACCAGAAATTTGCAAAATTATTACGATAAATATGCTTAAAAGAGCACACCCCTATGCTGCGGACACAATCGAACACTCGACCGACAATCATAATCATCATTCACAATGCTAATGACTATGTATTCAATAAAAAAATAAATTATAAAATTGTATTCCATTTCAAAGTTATTATATAAAAGTATCGATCTACAACATAAGGTGCACACTGGACTTGGGCTTTACAGTTCCAACTGATTGTTGATTCTCTTTTTCTAGAACTTGTTTGTGGTGATCCCAACAGACACTCAGCTATAACCAATCATAGTGAATAACACAGCTCAAACCAATCGAACAAAATTATCAGCGCCGTATACCAGAACAATAACATTGTAATCGCACAGCTTAGGTAAGTTATGTTGAGACATCCTCCCGCGCTTGGAAGAAACCTTAACGTGGTGCGGGGGCTTAAATTACAATGAATCACTCAGGCTATGCTGATGGAAGCAGATGCTTCCAGTAGGGCCACGCATGTCAGACAGGCTAGCGAGAAGATATACCGCCCCTAATCCAGGATGTTACGCGTCACTGTGCCCATTGGATGGTTTGCAGCCAGGGGTATACCGGCTGTATTATAACGGCGCCTCTCTGACACCGGGTGTTGACGTCCGGCGCCGTGCTTCCTCGGATGAGGGAAGAGCGGGCACCTTTCTCCTTTATTTATTATTCTGCTGTCTTCAATTCGCGTTTCATTTATTTCAATTGATAATTAATTATCAAAGAAAAACTATTTCTTCTCTTTGATATTCTTTAATTGTTATTATTAATTATTTCAACTTTCAAACAGATACCACAAACTCAAAAACTCTAACTCACAACTCAAACTAAACTAAACTTAAACTGATACTTCTCAAAACTTAACTCTTCTTAAATGACTTCTTACTCCTTCAACTCCAAAACTAAAACTGATTTTTTCTATTCTATTTTCTCTCTGACTTTCATAATTTTTAATTCGTTTATACTTTCATGTTTATTTGTTCTATTTTTTCTGTTTTTTTTTTTTTTTTTTTTTTTTTTGTGAATCCTCAGATGTTAATCCTTTTAGCTTTTATTTTTTCTTCTTATTTTGTTTTTATTTCTTCATGGGATCCTTTGGTTGGATCATCCCACCGCTGCCACCAGTGTTGTACGTCCGCCGCCGTGCTTCCTCGGATGCGGGAAGAGCGTGGATCTTTTACTTTTCTTCTATTAATATTAATTAAAACTCAGGATTCTTCTTTTACTCTTCTGTGAGTTTTCTTTGTTGTTTTTCTTATTTTTATTGATTCTTGGTTTGTAGTTCTACAATTGGCAAAGAATACAAAAATTCGATTACTTACCAGAATGTTCTGATTCTTATTTACTCCAAATTACGAATTTAATAATTTTAATTCTTTATTTCTATTCTAATAACTTCTTCTATATTAATCTATTCGTTTTCTCTCTGTATCTTTTTCTCTGAACTGTATATTATTTTCTGAACTTCTTTTTTGTCTGAACTGAACTGTCCGAACTGAATTTTTTCTATCTCTATTTTTCTCTCTGACTTTTCACATGAATCAAGACGAAAATCCAAGTTACCTTCTATGTTTTGAATAAATAAAAAGGTGCAGGTTATTAAGTGTGCTGTAACTGGTAATATTGTGAATGTTTATGAATGGTATGTATTAAGTGAGAATGTAATATATGTTAAGTGAAGTTTTTAAGGATGTGTTAGGAGATTCAGTGTTAAATTTAATAAGGGTAGTATTCTGGAATACAACACAGACCTTACCATATCAAAACGGGGCTCTGATGTGGTGGACTATTTGAAACCCCAAGACTCGTGGGATCAAAAATGAAAAATCAATATCCAAAAAACAATCCCACGAAAACCCCGGTAGGCGTAGGTGTGACACACACAACGATACACACTGACCGAGTGCGGACGTGTTTTAAATTCGCCGATCGAGATAAATGTAAAAGTTACTTTTATGAGTCGCGAGTGAAATTTGAAATAATAAGATTATTTATAAATAAATCAATTCTAGTGACAAGTACAGTCAAAACAAAGTTATTATACATAAATATAAACTAATAAAAGAGAACGAAGCCACGTGGTTTGACAGTCAAAACAAACACCGTTTAATACTAATTAACTGTGAGAGTGTATGTGAGCACATGTTTAGCGGAAAAAAAAATTGAAGTAAGAGAAAAACAAAACAAAAACAATAAATATAAATAAAAAAAACAAAAGGAACTAAAATATACAGTGAAATTGCAAAGTGAAGCCAACCTAAGAACTGGTTTCAAACAAAGACTGGCCTGCTATCTTGGATGCAACAAGCTCGGTGTATGGACCCTCAGCATGCAGAATGGCAGACAAAAAACAAAATATTAAAAAATTAAAACCGAAGTCCGCGTTAATAAAACGCCCGGCGAGCTCCCCACTAACACGAGCTGCAACAAAAATAAACAAGCCAAACGAGGCAATAGCAAACTTGCTCGAAAAGGCGCACAAAATGGAAGAGGACAATCTATTCCCCCCGGTTCCATATAATGACGGCCATCTCACCAATAACATGTTTGCATGTTTAGCGACTACCGACACTGAGGACGAAGAAGATGAAATCAGCGATCTTGAAACAAGGCTAGCCCGAGCAAGGGCGCAATTAGCAGAGAAGCGTCGCAGGAAAAAGGAATTTGCTGAAAAGGAGCAGCTAATAGCGAAACAACAGCAGAATCAGCAACAATGTGCACAACAGAAGCCAAGCCAACAAAAAGAATGTCCACCACAACAGATGACGCAACAACAACCACAACAAGAGCAACAGGCAGCAAAAAGGAAAACGAAGATGCCACCTATCAACATTACAGATATGGACTGTAACGAACTGGTAAGTCTATGTAAGCTTTCTATTGGGGAAGATTTTTCAATTAAAAGACTGACAGGGAACAGGTTGGCCATACAGACAAATTCGGTTAAGGATTTCGAAAAAATGAAAAATGTGCTAAAACGGGCCACCGCGGAATTTTACACGTACACCCCGAAAGAAATAAAGAATATAACGGTTCTACTAAAAGGCGTTGACCCTGAAACAGAACCAGAAGTTCTATTACAAACGCTGCGAGAGCTTAACTGTAATGATATTGAGTTTATCGCAGTAAAACCTTTCAATACAGCTAGGGCTAGACGGGAGAATAGAAAATTACCATTCTTCCTGGTGCAGCTGGGCCCTGGGAGCAAAATTGGTGGACTTAGGAAAATCACTATCCTGAACCATCAAATTGTCACATGGGACAAATTGAAAAAAAGTAGAGATATAATCCAATGCCTTCGCTGCCAAAGGTTCGGGCACTCCGCAGCAAACTGCGAAATGCAGTATCGATGCGTAAGATGCGGACAGGACCACAGCGCAGAACAATGCACGTTAGGTAAAGAAAGGGTAGACGACAGATCTCTTCTAAAGTGTGCAGTTTGTAAGAGTGGGGGACACCCCGCTAATTATCGAGGCTGTCCTAAGTTCCGCGAACTACAGGAAAAAAAGTTTTCACAGCAACGAAAATCAGAACGCCCGATAGTTCAAGGCCGACCAGCGCTAAATGTAACACCCCAGTTCTCGTATGCTCAAGTAACAGCTGGCAGGAGGAACACGCCACAACCCACCACACGGGTACCGCCGCAACATACTGTGCCTCCAGAAACAGTAACACTAGCAGATGTGCTCACAACCTTGCTCGCTATTCAGACGCAGATGACACAAATGCAAAAACAAATAAAAGAACAGGACACTAGACTAGACTGGGTCTATTCGCAGTTGTCTAGCCAGCCGTCAATATAAACCCCCCAACAGAAAGCACAATTAAGGCTTTAGTCGTGAATGTAAATTCACTTATCAGAATCGAGAGAAGAGCCGCTCTCTTTAAACTGTTGCAAGACGAAAGTCCTGACGTGCTTCTGGCTGGCGAAACTAAGCTGAATCAGAGGCATAAACTATGTCACACAAACTACGACATTATACGAAGAGACCGACCCAACTCCACACAAGGAGGAGGGGTGGCAATCTTTATTAAAAAACAACTTCAACATAAGGTAATATATAGTGGTGAGATTCGCAGATTTCAGGTGCTTGAAGCGTGCATTATCCGCATACCCCTCCGACAAGGTAGGGGGATGTATGTGATATCTGCCTACGCACCAGAAGCACATCAACAAAATCAATTTATAGTGGAGCTAGAGACTCTTTTCCAATGCTTACAACTTTACTCGGAAGGGAACTATTACATCGTGGGTGGCGATTTGAATGCTAAACACCCAAATTGGGGAAATAGCATATCCAACACGAGAGGAAATCAACTAGCTAGTTGGCTAGATCAACATCACATTGAATATAAAGTTGACCTGCTAGCTACAGAATATCCTTCTTTCCCCAGAGGGGGCTCGTTCCTCGATATTATGCTTATTGACACACGCCTTAAACATACACATACTAACAGACAAAATATAAACTGCCTACGCACAATTGAGTATGACAGCGACCATTGTGCATTATCAATATTGATAAAAACACCAAGCGAAGTTGTGGAACTCGATGAATGTATGATACCACAACCCTATAACTATTGGGGTATGCGATGGACGCGTTTCACGAGAACCTTAACAAGAGAAATTCGCTTAAAAGACATTAACCCTCCTACCAACAGAAACATACCCAACGATGACATCGACAAATACATACAAAAAATGGACGAAACCATAAAACAAACTATGGACAAAACAATACCAAAAACCACACCTACAGACAACATGAACATGTACCGAAACGCCACAATCAACGCACTCCACAGAAAAAAAAGTAGACTTCTGTCGCAACTAAAACTACGGTACAGACGATTTATTGATAGGCACGACCAGGAGATAATATCACTGAAGTCCAGATTAAAAAATCTCCAACAGCTGATAAAAGCCAACTATAGGCTATCAGCAAATTTGTATTGGAACAACAAAGTTCGGGCGGTAAAATCCAACAACCCTAGTATGTTTCCGCAAATTAATAAAATATTTAGACGGAGTAATGAAAACGAGATTCAGTGTCTCCAAATAACACGAACTGACGAAAACCAACGAATGCTGGCAAATATAGGCATAGACACAAACAACGCCATCCTAAATGACGAAGTTTTTGTGTTTGAAGATCCCTTGGAAAAAGTGAATGTTGTAGGGGCCGTCTTTCAAGAACTGTACAAGGCAAATGAAGTAATTCGTCGCAACCATGGCTTGGAAGATAGAGTTTTACTGAATTATGGTCATCTTCGAAATGATATTTCACAGTGGCGATCAGAAAACCATGGTTTTAACGAATTCAGTAATGAAAATACGGCAAACGCCGAGATTACTGTCGAAAGCGCCAACAGTCTTTTGATCACTAGTGAAGACATCCATGACGTCTTTGCATCATTAAGAAAAAAAAAATCAGTTGGAATCGATGGAGTACCCAATATCGTACTAAAACATCTTCCTCCAATCGCAATGGACATATATGCAGTATTGTTTAACCACGCTCTGAACAACGCACACTATCCAGTACGTTGGAAAACGGCCATCATCCAACCGTTACCAAAAAAAGGGAAAGATAGAACAAACCCAAAAAATCTGCGATCGATCAGTTTGTTACCGAGTATCAGTAAAGTATTCGAAAAGGTTCTAAACAAGGCTCTACTTAAATGGGTTGAGGACAATAATATTATTCCAAATAACCAGTTTGGTTTTAAAGCTGGTCATGAAACCACACATGCCGCAGCTAAACTGGTTTCAGACATTCAGTGGAATAAAAATCTGAAACAGTGTACAGGTGCCTGTTTGATTGACTTGGAGAGGGCCTTCGACACCGTTTGGTTAGAAGGGTTATATTACAAGCTAATGAGACTAGGCATTCATAGACCACTACTGTATATACTATACGACATGTTGAATGAAAGGAAATTCATCGTCAAAAGTGGCAATGTGACCTCTAACATTACTTACAATATAGAAAACGGTCTGCAACAGGGAGCGGTGTTATCTCCGATCCTTTTTAATATTTACACTAGCGACCTGGTAAGGTCTCTTAATCAGGCTATTGCGTATGCAGACGATCTGATAATATATAGAACAGCACCAAAAATTGAAATCATTAACGGATTATTACAAGGGGATTTCAATGATGTTCAGCGATACTGCAACAACTGGAAACTCAAAATCAGTATCCAGAAGTGTGAAACCATCCTCTTTAGAACACCACTGGCTCAAGCTACCAGAGACACCAGGATAAACTGGCGAAAGCTAGCTATTATGGGACCACACCAACAAACACTGGAAACCAAAACCGTAGTCAAATACTTAGGCATCTGGCTGGATCAGTATCTATATTTTAACAAACATGTGGAAGCTGCCCTAGCCAGGGCAAAGAAAGCTTACGCTATGACAAGAAGACTGTTTCATAGTAGTCAACTTGACAGCAGAGTTAAAGTTATATGCTACATGGCTCTCATCAGACCGATGATCATATATGGATGCCCAGTGTGGTTTAATGTGGGACCTAGCTCAATGGAAAAGATTCGGATTTTTGAGAGGCAATGCCTCAGGACGTGCCTTAAGTTAAATCGGACTCCTGAATCCGATCACAAAAAATATTATCCCAATGAAGCGTTGTACAGTGGGGCCAATATAAACAGAGTGGATAACTTTATGATCAAGCTGATCCGAGGGCATATTGCGAGATCAATGAGCTCACAGAACGATTTGATTTTTGGTGCATATTACCCAAACAATATGTATTGTGAGGTGGTACGTCGCAATGGCTTTATTCCACCAGAAGCATTCCTTAGTCTTGACATGAACGGCCTCATACAAAATGAATCCGCTATACCGTTGATTTATCACGTGCGTCGGTCGGGTATAGATAAACGAATATGTTTTAATCGAGAGGTTGCGCACACTAATGAAGAGAGACTGCAGTTCAGTACGGCAGTAGCACAGAGAGACCAAAAAGACGCGAATAAGCAACACCAGAGATTTTGGTGGCTGAGTGGCAAATAAAACCCTGTTTCCTTATAAAACTAATAATAATAATTAAAAAAAAAAAAAAAAAAAAAAAAAAAAAAACCCGACAAACAACGGAAAGCTTACATAGATTTAGCATTTCGAAAATTTAGTTTTGATGTTAGGTTTAGAATAGAGTTAAGTTAAAGAAAAAAAAAAAAAAAAAAAAAAAAAAAATTCTATAGATAGTTTAGTATATAAGTTAGATATAAGGTAAAAACAATAACAAGAACAAAGTTTTTTCTTTTCTTCATTTTCTTTGTATCCAATTAAGTTCCCTAAAAATGCATGTAAACAAAATAACCATAATGTCGAAAGACAAATTTTCATGCTTTAAGCGTATGCATGTAACTTAGAGAGTCCGCAAGGGACCAGTAAGTTAAGAAATAAGATAACATAAGCTAGAGTTTAATCATTTTTGTCTAGCAAGTAAGTAAATTATAATAATAGGAAGAAATAAAAAATGATATCTATAAAAAAAAAATAAAAAAAAAGGCGTAGGTGTGATGAGCCGACATTACCATAAGGGAAAAAATCATCAAGTAAACACCGACTCGGCAAAAAGAAGACGTGGGGTAAAATGGAAAGCCGGGACATACGCGCCGACACGTGGAATGTTCGAACGTTATATAAACCAGGCGCGATACAGACGGTCGTAAAAAACGCGAAACAATATAAAATGGGCGTCGTCGCGCTTCAGGAAGTTCGACTCCCACATCAGGTAATCGAAACCAATTAGTTTACACTGGCGTGTGGAGGTACCGATACACATAACCTCGGAATCGGCTTCATCATAAGCAAGAAGATTACGCCCCATGTAAAAGATGTGAAATTTGTTATTGACCGACCGTCGATGCTAAAATTACAGGGCCCATGGTACAATTATATGTTTATAAACGTACACGCCCCAACAGAATCTACCGACGAAGAAACGAAGGACACGTTCTACGAGACTCTAGAGGAAGTATTTGATGGGATCTCATCATTCGATGTTAAAATCCTCCTCGGCGATCTCCATGCGAAAATTGGAAAGGAAGATATCTTCCAACCGACTATAGGTAAAGAAAGCCTACACGACGTTTCAAATGATAATGGAATTCGAATTATCACGTTCGCAGCGTCAAAAGATCTGGTAGTGAAAAGCACGATGTTCAAGCACAACCAAATCCATAAAGCCACATGGATATCACCCGACGGCGTAACGTGTAACCAAATAGACCACTTTCTAATAGACAAAAGACACCACTCGAATATCCTTGACGTAAGATCATATAGAGGAGCAGATTGCGACTCCGATTACCTTCTAGTGATGGGCAGAATTAGAAGTCGGCTCGCAGCAAACACACATGGACAGTGGCGGGAGACGAGCAAAAAGTTCGAGATTGATAAACTAAAAGACCTACGTAAAAGGGCGGAATATCAAGACGAACTAACGAATAGATTTAGCATCCTAGAGAATGGGAGTAGTGAGGAAGAGCAAACCAATAATCTGGGCACTAAATGGGCATCGATCAGAGACACAATCAAACAAACAGCCCAAGAGGTATTAGGATTTAACAAAATATTTAGGTCTAAACCTTGGTTTGACGATGAGTGCAGGGCAAAGAAGCATATGATGAAGTCAACGCAGTAAGATACGCGACAATTCGGAAAGAGACAACCAGACTTTTCAAACGCAGAAAACGCGAATGGGAGAAGACACGGATCGACAAAATCCTAGAAAATGCCAGAGCAAAGAACAGCAGAGGTATGTATGCCGGCATAAATTCAATTAGAAATGGCTACCGAGGGAGATCCAAAATAATCCGAGACACAAACGGCTGTCTCGTGACAGAAACAAAAAATATCGTGACAAGATGGAAGCAGTACTTTGAAAACCTGCTCACCGTGCGCACCCATCAACCACAAATAAACGCACCAGACGTACATACTGCCGAGCCCCAGATCCCACAGCCCTCTTTCGACGAAGTTGTAGACGCGATAAATCGACTTAAAAACAGCAAGGCCCCCGGAAACGATTGCATGCTGGCAGAGCTTGTGAAGCATGGAGGAGGGGCAACCACTCGAAAGATCCACCAACTGGTTAAAATAATATGGGACAAGGAAGTAATTCCGGAAGAATGGAAAACCTCAATAGTCATCCCCATTTTCGAAAAGGGTGGCAGATCTGACTGCGAAAATTACAGAGGAATATCATTGCTCCCAATCACATACAAAATATTAACAAATGTCATACTGGCAAGAATTACACCGTACGCAGACGAAATATTGGGAGACTACCAATGTGGATTCCGTCGGAACCGGTCAACAAGCGACCAGATGTTCACAATAAGGCAACTACTGGAAATGAAGTGGGAATACGGAGAGACGGTTCAACAACTGTTCGTGGACTTCAAAAAAGCCTACGACTCAGTCGCAAGGCAAAGACTCTACCCTATTGTGTTTGAGCTGGGGATCCCGAAAAAATATGCCGCCCTCATTCAAATCTGCATGAACGAAAACAAAGGGCGAGTTAGAATAGAAAACCACCTCTCAGAATCATTCGAAATCCGGGACGGACTAAAACAAGGGGGTGGCCTCTCACCATGCCTTTTTAACCTTGTCCTCGAGTATGTTATCAGAAAGGTACAAGACGACAACACGGCCGGAGAATCCCTGAACGGGGTCACACAAGTGCTCGCGTATGCGGATGACATCGTCGTTGTGGGCGATAATCTCGAAACTATAAGTAAAAACTGTGAAATCATCATGCAAGCAGCAGAAGAGGTGGGCCTAGAAATAAATGAAGACAAAACGAAATACATGACTACGACGAGAGCAGGTGGACCTCAGAGAACACACATAAACGTCGGGGGCAAGATATTTGAAAATGTCAAAGAATTTAAATATCTGGGAACGATACTGACGACCAGAAACGAAACGTCAAAGGAAATTAACAAAAGACTACATTCCGGCAACGCTAGTTGGCATACAGCCAGTAAACTATTAAAATCCAAACTGCTATCACGTAATATAAAGCTCCGTGTCTATAGAACCATAATCATGCCGATTGCTCTATACGGATGCGAAACATGGGCTCTCACAAAACGGGAAGAGAACAAATTCCGCGTATTCGAGAATAAAGTTTTAAGGGGTATATTTGGCGGTAAATATGACGAGGAGTCAGGACAATGGAGGAAACTCAACAACCACGAATTGGAAGACCTATACCACAAACCTACAATAGTGAGAGTGATCAAGTCCCGAAGATTACGATGGGCCGGACACGTAGCGCCAATGGGCGATGATAGGATCGTGCATAGAATTCTTGACGGTAAACTAACGGGGAATAGACCGACAGGAGGGCCGCGACGGAGATGGGAGGACAATGTTAGATTGGACCTCGAGGAGATCGGATCGGATGACCGAACGTGGAAGGAGAGCGCACAGGACAAGGAACAATGGCGGAGCCGAGTCGGTGAGGTCATGAACTTCCGGGTTTCTACAGGCCAGTAAATAAAAAAAAAAAAAAAAAAAGTGTTGAGACATCCTGGGTTGCTTTGATTCTTTTTGGTTCGTGACGTGGGTTAGAATCCCATTCCTTATTTCGTCCCAGAAACTCAAAAACCAAGTACTCGCCTCGTACATTGAAACGACGCATTCCAGAACAGGACATAAACAAAATTGTCGTATCTGAGCTGAAGAAAATTCTTAAGTAACATTGCAACAGGAATGTATTCACAAAAACCCATTTCGTGTTGATTTTGCATTTTTGTATTCCATAACTTTTGAACTTTATCTTCAAAAATTCCTAACAGTTCAACATATTTTAATTAAATTCAATTCAATTAAATTACCTTCAAACATCTATACTATCCTATATCGTATCTTGCATTCCCTGAATAAAATATTTGAAAATTATATGCCATCAGTCACTGATATATTTAATGTAGTGCTGGAAATTCGATTCGTGATTGACATAGTTGGGCTCACATAGTTGCAATTACTCGATCTAAGCCCAGATGAAATGGCTTGTCAAGAGAATTCAATCGTGATAAGTCGAAACCACAATCTTTCTGAAATCTCCTCTTTGAAATGCATCCTTTCTTAGATCAGAGATGAATACATGTAACCAAATTCTCAGTTCATCAAATGGCCACAGATGTGAAATTGTATTACATTACCTCTCTTTTAGCCGTTCTCACCATTCTCTTATCCTTGTAGTTGGATCAGAATATCTGCAAAACACAATATATTCAACTAGATAAGTGCTTACATGTCATTTTGGTTTGATGTGTAACTCGTTGCCCTTAGAAACATCCGAAACATTGCAGTCGTGTAACCCCAATGCTTAATCAACAGAATCCCAAGGACATTGGAAGAGATGCGGAGAGCTAGCAGAGCACTGAACGAAATGTTATCCATTATGTAGAAGACCTGCAAAATCTGAAATATCCTCCATTGTAACACAGTTGCAATGGCGAAGAGCCAATTTAATCAGATTATAGAGAGGGAGCAAACACCACGAGTGGAGGAAGAAAAACTCGGAAACAAACGATATAAGGACATTGAGAGACAGAAATTTATTTACATTCATTTCACACTGTTTGCTACCGCCGTGCTGGTCCGTGGTAATCCTCGAAAACCCGTTACAATGCATTTTTCTTTTTATATTTTACCATCAACTCGATCAATATGGGTCCTGTTTACTACGCCGTCTAAATGAGATTCCCATCAAAAGTGCATACTTCAGAGTGTCGTCCTTTGTGTCGTGTTGCAGAACAAGTGCATGTTAATTACAAAATTAAAAGGCTTTGTTATTTTATCCACTTTGTTGTCGCCCTTGTTATTACATCGGTGGACAATTAATTCTGATTGAGGTTCAGAATACAAGGAAATATGATTGGAAGGATAAATCACAAGGGTGAGTTTTCATGATTTTTTTCTTTCCACTCGTATTTCCGTACAACCAATGGAAATCCTTAGCATGGTTCTCATCTTTGAGGATTGCCCTACAAAGTTCGCAGTCTTCGGAAATCAGGATAAATGTCGCTTCGATCCCAATAGACAATTAGAACACTCTCATCTGTCGTGGAATTTCAACGATGTATCCTCTTCGGGAAACCAAGTGAACCAAGTGGAAACTTCAGAGGGAAGAACAAGAAAAAGAATGACAAAAAAAAAGAAAAAGATTAGAAAATATCTTCGGCCCTCAACTTAATTCAATCATCCACGTTGTAGTCAGGTTTTCTAAGCTTCTGAGACAATGGCCAACGTTCGAATGACGATGCTGCTGTATAGGTAGATATCTTGACACCGGTATTGATGTCAGAACAAGTGGGAATTGCGACAGCAGCGAAGGATGCCTGAAAGCACTACTTTTCAAATTATAACACTTGAGGCCGCGCTGCGATTTGTTTAATCAGTTATTTCCCCAGCAGACGAAAGCCGAGGCGCGTACGCAAATGAATAATTCATCTATTCAATCGTTCTGCTGACAACGATTCCGATCTCTTGAATTCAATCAGAAAACTAGGTCGATAGTGAATAATAAACTCTAGGCTTCTGTGGGATATCTCTACGTTCTGTTTGTTAAGTGGGAGGTAGGCTTTTAGTCAATTAATTTGTTATCTTTAATTAATTTTCCTTGCAACCGGGAAAAGTCGGTTAAACAATCTATTTAATTGACTTCAGTATGAATCTGTTTTAGTTCAGTGTAGGGTTCATTACGTTGTCACTGGAAAATTGTTGTTTAACTCTTCATTTTCGATTTTGCAATTGTACTCCTCAACGCACATTTGATTTTAATATCAGAATATTCGAATTACGCTCCACGCTCTCGCCATTCGACTGAAGAATGATTGCTTGTGTTTAACATTGATATATTTATGTATGATTTTAGGGTGTGTAAGGGTGTCGTTGTTAGTTTGTAGCTATGGGGCGTCCGACAGTGTTGTTCACTGTGAGCACACTTTGACTTGGGACTTTTGAGAGGTACTTACTGTGTGTGGTTTCCTCGGCACCAGAATGAAGATCGCAGAGTGGGACTCAGAAATCATTGAACCGTAGGTAAAATTTGGGCAAGCAGCTGGAGCTCAAACTGTTGAAAACAGACTTAAATACGGAGGAGGAGGCTGGAGCAGAAGAATTGCGCCATAGTCGGAACAAGTTGAAACCGTTCGTGGAAGCTCGAAACAGAAGATAAAAGTGAGAATGATATCTACGAGTACCATTCTCGCCAAGCAATAGCAAGTTTATCGCAGAAGTCTTCCAACGCCGTTACGCCAGGTCCTCTATATTTCTACTTCAGTGGTGCGAGTGAATATTGACTGATATTCATAAATTCATTTGAGAATATGGCACCCGCGTCCGCAGAATTTGACGCAGCTGTGAATAGCGGTCCACGGAACGGCGAAAGAATCCATTTGACTCTTTATTCATCGTTGAAAATTTGAAGAAAGCGATGAAAGGACTGCAGGTACGTTTCGGATTACTGGAGATTTAACTTGCACGGAATTAATAATACTCAATAATCCATCAGGAATTACGGAAGACCCAACTGAGGTCGAGTCTGACATGACCATAATAGAGTACGGACGTGTTTTTTTCAGTTCGATTTGCATTATATTCCTGGTACACCACCGTGCTTCCGGGTCCTACGGGAAGAGTGGGGTACCGTATAGATCCTGATAGATGTGTGTATTTTTAATCAAGAACAGATGAGTTTTCATGATAATTTGAACCACTATGGGTGCAAGTGTTCAAAGCACACACACGAAGAGAGTTTTTCAAACACTATGAATGGCACCGAGAATGAGCTAATCATAGTACACTAGAAACGCAGCGACAAAAACTCCGCTTCACAACCATAAACAAAAACTTTTATAAAATTTTATAAAATTAATTTATTTTACTGTTCACTTTACTCACTAACTGCCTTCTAATCTACTTTTTATTTTGCATCAAAGTCTGGACGCATCGGTCTTTATCATAGATCCTTTTTGAGGTTTGTTTTTGTTATGTATCTGGCTAATGCAAGCAAGAGTTTGCACGAACTTTAGACGGGAACAGAGTCCATGGAAATTGGATGAGAAATTCGATGGGAATCTGTGTTTATTAGCATATCATAACACCTCTGGTTACAGTTCATATGGAGACATGCATTGTGATGTTTAGATTGCCTGAATTTTGTATGCGCATGATAAACGAACGTTTGGCTCGTTTATCGCGTATTTATTTGAGATTTTGAATTTTGGGAATTGATAATTGAACATACAATGCATATGAAGATATGCGTTGTGATGTTTGAATTTTAAGGAATTGAATTTAGTGTTCAATAATTGAATGTTTGATTCAATTTGTTTTTACCTTGAAATTAAGATGGATTTGGGGATATGAATGGATGATATTGGATGGGAATTTTATTAGTGGGTAATATGTATATGGGAGGGAAATGGTAGGGCTTCTTGGACCACTACGGCAGAATTAGAGTCCAGTCAAGCATATTGAAATGTTACCCACCAAGAGAAATAAATAAATATAAATAAACTAAACAGTAATGTAACAAGTATAACATACGAGAAATATACTGGGCGAGTAATAAATCTTTTTCGTCTATACTGTTTTGCGTTTTTAAACTGATGTGGATCAAAACAGAAAAAGCCAACCCCAAAAATGAAAATATACAGGAGCGTCAGACAAGTGTGTACAATAAACATGAACATTGCGTATTAATCACAAAGAAGTGTAAAGTATGATTAGCACAGGTGATTATCTTTGCTGGACATAGCAGTGGTCTACCGAAAGCGCCATCTTTGCTGGACATAGCAGTGGTGTACCGAAAGCGCCTAACATGACCAATGAAGGCACAAATAAAATAAAGAGAAAAAAAAATATTGAAGGCAAAACTAACTATAATAAAACGATCGATAACTACAGAGATGAAATTAAAGTTGGTAACTAAAATTAACGAACGACAATAATGACGGGTAACAAAGACGTAAAATTGCTGTTGGAAAGGCACAGCAAATGTAGGAGGACAGTGATCTCCTCTTCCAACTATGACAAGTATGGCACAAATAATGCTTTCGCTTGTCTTTCTTTGTATGAGTTTGAAGGTGAAGACGAGGAAATAAATGAGTTGGAATTAAAACTAGCGATGGCAAGAGCAACTCAAAATTCGAAACATAGGAAGAAAAAATTGCCACGCTCGAACAGCAAAAAGCTATCCACTAATAACAAGAGCAGGAACCACAAGTCGGCCAACTTCAACAACAAGAATACCAGCAAAAGCTAAGCCAACAAGGTTTACAGTAGCAGCAAAGAACACAAGAGTCGGCAACCTATCAGCAACAAAATCAACAACAGCAGTAGATCAACAAAAAATAAAAGATACCACGAATCAACATTATAGACATTGATTGCAAGAAATTTGTAAGTCTTTGTAAGCTAGCTGTAAGTTGTAATAACTTCCTAATTAAAAGCCTGGTAGGTAATAGACATAACTCTCAAACTTGTAATGTCGGCGACCTCGATAAAATAAAATAAAAAAGGCTTTAAACAGAGCGGTCGCGGAATTTTTCTACTACACACCGAAACAAGTAAACAATATCACAGTTCTATTAAAGGACAATGAAACGGAACCGGAGGTCGTGCTAGAATTGCTTCGTAGGGAAGCTTGTATTCTTCGTGGGAAAACCATTCACTTCAGCCAAGTCAAGAAGCGAAACCGGACGCTACTCTCTTTCTGATGCAGTTAACCTTAAGCAACAGAATTAGTGGTCTACGGAAATTAACAATCCTAGACTATCAAACTGTCACATGGGACGAATTAAGAAAAGGTAGAGACATTCTGCAAGCTGTCCGCTGCTAAAGGTATGCTCACGCAGCAGCGAACTGTGGAACGCGGCAGAAGAATTCACAATGGGAAAAGATAGGGTAGAAGACAAAACCCTGTTAAAGTGCGCTGCATATAGGAGTGAGGGATACCCCGCTAACTATCGAAGATGTCCTAAATTGCGAGAACTAACGTCGAGAAGTGTGGCTGTCCGATGGGAAACAGAGACAAATCGAACAACAACAATGTGCGCACATTGCAGCAGTCTTACGCATAAATATCGTCGGGTAGGACAAACAAAGCTTAGACTACAATAATGTTATTCACAAATACTCCGACACAAACTGAGCAAACACCACAAGCAGACGTGTTCCCGATCTTGCTCACCCTCCAAAGCAGATGGTAAACCTTTAAAATCATATAAAGCAGATCTATTAGCTCCTCAATAGTATACTGGTTAGTATACCCGCCTGTCATGCGGGAGACCGGGGTTCGATTCCCCGTCGGGGAGCCTCTGGCGCAAGACTAATGACCTTGCCCGGAAAAAACAAATCATTATGAAAAATTTAACAAGCCTCAGGACTTGCTAAATAAGGCCAAGACCGGTTCCAGGTTGTAGTGCCGATGATGATGATGATGATTAGCACTTGCTTAGTCTAAATAAAGCTCCAATATTAACCCTTGAACTGACAGAACTGCCCTTAATTGGAGGATATCATCAAGAAGTTTTTAAAAAATCGATTTTTTTTTTTTGATAGCTAGAATAAGTCCCCAAAACCGCGAAAATAATTTGATTAAAAAGTTACAGCAAACGAGGTCAAGTGAGGTCGTTGATTTTTCACTTCGAGGCGTCTTGTTCAATAGGTTCTCAAATGTATACTAACAGAGAAATCGACCTGAAAATGTATATACAAGCTAATGAGACATGCTACTATAGAACCTGATATAGTAATTAAACCTGCTGGTGCGGTCTATAGGTCAGGTCGGAAACTTTTCACCCCACCCTCGTACAGCATTTTGAAACTTTAAACGCGTTTTTCTTGAAACCATGTTTTTCTCATTGGTAAGTAAATTAAATTGATTGGAGTCTGATTTTTTAATAATTTTTTTTTCTATTCAACGTTAAAGGAAAAAAAAGAGAAAATCGGTACCTAAAGTTTGCATAGCGCCATTTTGCTTATTTTGGTTTTTTTTTCTTGGAAATAGGTTCAGACTCCGCCAAATATTATATAATTCCAAAAAACTTTTTACTGTATGATTACAGACGATTACATGCAGCGGTACGATGGAGACCGATTGGGTAGCTTTTTTTGGCAATTTTTTATATTTTTCACAAAAAACAATTTTTATGTATACCTAAATACTTAATAAATATGTGTACAAAATGTGACATCGATATTTGATTCCGTCTTTGAAAACAATTCAAGAAAAACACGTCATTTTTGGGTCTCTAGATGAGAAGATTGCCTTAAAGCTCTTGTCGTGAATGTGAAATCATTTATAACGACCGAGAGAAGAAACACTTTTTTCAACCTCTTACAAAACGGAGACCCTGATGTGCTTCTGCCTGAGGAAACTAGGGAAAACCAGAAAGTTATGGCACAAATGCTATGATATAATACGAAAAGACTGCCCGACTCCTCACAAAAGGGATGTCTTGCAATCGTCTTGTCTTGTCTGACGATCGATTAGCACCACTTTCCGCAAATCTTTCACGTACTGGCGACTGGATACAGATGAATTACTTGGGTTCTGAAATTGCCGTCCTTGGCGATTTTAATGTACACAATTCCGTCTGGTTAGTACATTCTAACAGAACCGACGAGGCTTGGAGGCTGGCGGAGAGGTTTGCTGTTAGCCGAAATTTGACACAAATCGTGGAGGAACCTGCGCGAATGCCGGATACCGGAGGTGAAGAAATGTTATGCGAACACCCTAGATCTGTTTTTGATATCTGAGCCGAGCATTTATACCGTGAAAATTGCTGCGCCACTGGCAAACTCAGAGCACTGCTTGGTACCGGGTGCGCCACCACTTGCATTTCAAGCGAATAACCTACCTAGGCAGCTTCGCCACGTATGGAAGTATGGACTGCTAACTGGGACGATTTGCGAGATTTCTTCGCATCCTTTCCATGGTCGAAGGTGTGTTTCGCAGACTCCGATGTTAACGCCTGCGAGGAGCCGGTCACAGAGATTATTCTTCTCGCGATGGAGATCTACATCCGGATTCCATCCACGAAGTTCGTCTGACAAACCGTGGTTTGACAAAAAATGGGAGCAGATTACGGCGGCAAAATTAGAGCTTTTAGGCAATAGCGCTCCAATCCCACGATGTAAACAGAATGAATTTTCTTAGAATCAAAAACGGGGGCAACCAGGCAGTTGATACCGTGAAGAAAGCTCACAAGGACAGAGTGACCAATAAACTCCTTCGGTACCCGACTGGATCGCGCTCCTTCTGGTCAATGCGAGGGCTGTCAGTAGGAACTTCGCTTCCTCCTGTTTCCCTCCGTTGGTGACAGACAGCGGGACGTTAGTCACAAATTCAAAGGATAAAGCTGATATGTTCGCGAATTTATTTTCCGCGAATTCAAACCTTGATCCCGATCTTTTGGAGTGATCGCGCCGGTACGGTCTTCCATGCGGGATGTGAGATTTCGCGTGCGTACTATTCAATGCATTCTACGTGAACTGGGCTGTAAGAAGGCAACCAGCCCGAACGGAATACCAGCAATAGCCCTTAAGAACTGTGCTCCAGAACTATCGCCGGTTCTTGGGAGACTCTTCCGCTTATCTTATGCACGGAGGGCCTTTCCTGCCTGTTAGAAAATCGCTCGAGTTTACCCAATCCTAAAGACGGGGAAAAAGTGTCTCCCACAAAATTACCGTCCGCTAGCATTGCTGTCTATGTTATCTAAGGTGATGGAAAAAGTCATCAATGCCGAGTTGATTAACTATTTGGAGTGCAACGGACTTCTGAATGATCGTCAATACGGATTCCGTGGCAGCCGATCCACGAGAGACCTTTTGATCCTTGTAACCGATACATGGACATCTGCAATTGAACGGCATGGTGAGTCAAGGGCGGTCGCATTGGATATCTCCAAGGGTTTTGACCGCGTCTGGCACAGGGCATTGCTGAGCAAACTTCGTTCATATGGACTTTCCCAGCAGGTTTGCGACTGGACGAAGAGCTTCCTTGAAAATCGATCGCTCCCGATTGTTGTGGACGGTGAGTGTTCGGATTTGAACTCTGTTAATTCGGGGGCGCCTCATGGTTCCGATTTCGCCCCAACCTTGTTTTTGCTTCACATAGATGATTTGTTGGAGACAACGGATAACAAAGTGCTTAGTTTTGCGGATGGTACGCTTGTTTCCTCTTTTTCGAGTGTTCGGCCGATTGGTGCATCTACGTCGCATCAGCTGAGATGTAGACAGATTGACTCTCTGAATCAGCATCTAGATAAGGTCCTGCAGTGGGGAAGGGCCAATTTCAAAGACTTCAATGCAACGAAGACGCAATATACAACATTCACAAAGTAAAGTGGATCATCGGTTCCACAGCTGATGATGAATGGCCAGCCCCTCGAATCTGGGGAAAGCTTTAAATTGCTCGGCGTGACGGTCTGTGGGAATGTATCGTGGTATAAACACGTGTCGAACATCGCCAGGTCAGCCCCAGAAAAACTGGGCTTTGTTTTTAGAGCCAAGAAATATTTTACTCTGCCCCAACCGCGCTCGAATATTGCTCTCATGTTTGGAGCTCGGCTCCTAAATATACCCTAGACCTACTTGAGAGCATACAGAGACGTGCGATCCGCCTGTTCGGGGACTCGGCGCTGACATCGGGACTACAGCCGCTAACACATCGAAGGAGCGTAGCCGACCTCTGTCTGTTTTACAGATATTATCACACGTACTATTCTTCGGAGATTCGTGGTATTGTTCTACGCAATTCGGCTTATATGCGCTCTACAAGACTGTAAACTTGCGGTTGATCTCCAGACGACACGAACATCCCTGCATCAGAACTCGTTCGATTACAAAGCGAGGGGGAAGAGTTATGGTATTCCCTCCCCGCGCAAGTGTTCCCGGAGCGTTACAACCTGCAACTGTTCAAAAAGAACGTCAACAGTTATTTTTTGGCATCTCGGCGCGCCGATATATATATATATATATATATATATATATATATATATATATACATCTGTTAGTATGTATGGAAAAGATGGGTTAATGTGCATATCTCTTAACCTTAATATCAAGAAAACTTTGTTAATGGGATACTTGGCCCTAAATAGAAGTACAAATAGACATACCCATGACCAGACGAAAGGGGCCATATTTACGACGTTGCCACGGCATGGTGAAGAGTTAGGCATTACGGGAGAGACTGTGGGCGACGGTCCAGTTTGAACATAGTGCGTAAACTAAAAACGAAAAAAGGCAGAGCGGCCTCATAAACGAAGACAACATCACGAAAGTTATACAAGGTCGGCCGATTGGTGCATCAACGTCGCACCAGCTGAGATGTAGACAGATTGACTCTCTGAACCAGGATCTAGATAAAGTCCTGCAGTGGGGAAAGGCCAATCTTGTCGACTTCAACGCAACGAAGACCCAGTATACAACATTCACAAAGAAAACCGGATCATCGGTTCCACAGCTGATGATGAGTGGCCGGGCCCTCGAGGCTGGGGAAAGTTTGAGATTGCTCGGCGTCACGGTCTGTGGGAATGTATCATGGCATAAACACGTATCGGGTATCGCCAGATCAGCCTCAGGAAAACTGAGTTATCTTTTTAGAGCCAAGAAATACTTTACTCCGGCCCAACTTCTTCTCCTATATAAATCCCAAATTAGACCCGCGCTCGAATATTGCTCTCATGTTTGGAGCTCGGCTCCTAAACATACCTTCGACCTACTTGAGAGCGTACAAAGACGAGCGATCCGCCTGATCGGGGACTCGGCGCTGACGTCGGGACTACAGTCGCTATCACATCGAAGGCGCGTGGCCGACCTCTTTCTGTTTTACAGATATTATCACGGGTGCTGTTCTTCGGTGATTCTTGGCATTGTTCCACGCAATTCGGTCTATATGCGCTCCACAAGACAATCCGACGGATCGCACCCGTTTGTAGTTCATCTCCCGACAGCGCGAACATCCCTGTATCAGAACTCGTTCCGTTACAGAGCGGGGAAGCTGTGGAACTGCCTTCCCACGCGAGTGTTCCCGGAGCGTTACAACCTGCAACTGTTCAAAAAGAACTGCAACAGTTATTTGATGGCATCTCGGGGCGCCCACTCGACGCTATAGGTTCGCCTCTCCCGAGAGAAGTCTAATAAAAAAAAAAAAAAAAAAAAAAAAAAAGAGGGAACTACTTGCATATTGAGTCAGCCTCGTTAACAAAAAAGTCACTATCGCGGTGAGTCTGGACATTGAAAAGCCCTTTAACACGAGGTGGATTGAAGGTCTCGTTTTAAATTATTGCACACTCAGAAGAACACTGTGCAGTATTATCTACCAGTTCGATTCAGACCGAACGGCTTCATTTTAGGGCCCATTCTCTGCGCATCAGATATTTCCCGCCCCATGGATGGGATAGTAGAGCAAATATCCTACGCGGAGGATGGCAGGGGAGGCATTCTAATATCGCGGCAAATCGTCTCAACCAATCCCTGGATAAACTGTACCAGTGTTGCAGTCGATGGAGAATACGACTCAACCCAACTAAAGCAGTAACCATAATTCTATGTAGTAAGCACTCCCAACTTACTTCTCTATATTGACGGAATATTCGAATACAAACAGGAAATACTACCATTAGTCCGCATGATAGGATGACATTTTTTAGGGTCATTTATACCCCATAAAATGTTCATCAAACATGTAGCGCACATCTTTCGACGGGCCATCGGCGAATTTAAGCAACTGCAGGACATTTTAAAATAGAGTAACAAGGTTGATACCAAAGCTCGACTTCTCTGCTGTAAGCAGCTAATTCAAACTGGAATATCGGACGTTTTCCCGATATGGGATATCTTCCATATCTTCGGCCAAAGGGATAGATTTTGAGTATTCGAAAGAATACTTCTTAGAAGATCCACCAACAACTCCAGATGGCCCTTACTCTCATCTATATGAAGGTGCGTTCATTACGCCAATCGACTAGCACTAGTTACACTAAGCGTACAAGCATCTCGGAAACACTCAGAACCATGAGAATCTATAAGCTGAAGTCGTTTTCTTGACCCTTCTCTCTTCTCTCGTATCCCCTCGCTTGAACACTTCTTTCAGCAACAATACTTTCTTTAGTAATATACTTCCTTCAGTAATAATACTTCCTTCTCTAACAACCTTCTATAAAAGGGGATTCCAAGACCGACCGGTCTTGTATAATTTCATGGTGTCCAATCAAATAATAGGGTCTTAAAGGTTTTTGCAATTTTTAATAATGTATTCGGGTGTTTGAATACATTTAAAAAGAAATGAGCACTTTCAGGTGAACTAGCGTTGAACAGGAAAACATTCTACCAGGAAAGGAATTCTTGTGGGCACGCCATTGGTTTCAGCACTGTAGGACGTCGTCCATCCATAATAAAAAGGTAAGATTACTCAGTATAGTTTCGTTTGTGATATAGGGGCGGAATCGAACGTTTTATACCTAATCTCCCTTCCTTTATTTTTTTTATCCTATCAAGCAGATACTCTTTTCGATATACCTCAACAAATATGCGATGCAATTTCAGGTTTGGACGAATATGAGTCTTATAGTTTGGAAGATCTCAAAGCGTTTCGGCGTTTATCAGATTTATCAAACCACCTAGTGGTTCATTGTTAACTCGTACGTCGTCTAAAGCGTTTAGTACGATCATCTCCAAATTAAAAGCAAACGCATTACATGAAAGATTGGTGGCTGCGCTTTCATCTCAGCTGCACCATAAAAATAGGCATATCAATTTATTTTATTATTTTCGCCCCACCTTTTTCAAGTATAGGCTACTCGTATCTAATTGAATCAAAGAGAAGTACCTATTTCGATGCAAACTCTAAACTATACTGAGTAATTTAACCCTTATTTTCCAAGAAAGCACATTTACCCATTTACTGTATACGGTTTGTAGTCGCTTAAAACTTTATATCCTGGAAACCATAAAAATTCAAGTCTATAAGAGCCAAGAACAAACACATCAATAACAATATCCTCTAGACACTTAACTACCTACTCTCGAAAGCCGAAGCCATTTCCATTTTGTTTGTCTTCCTTTCTTTAGGGACATTTTATAATATTTAGACGTGTCCTTGTCCATTGTTCTCGCCAACGTTGTCACTGAAGTGTTACCATTTGCCCCAATTGCTTACTGCAGCGGAATCAGACACCAGGCGGTCGTACCGCTAAGATAATACAAGCGACTCTCTGATTTTTGCCGCCTCTCCGCCCTCCGTCAATGGCATAACTTTTATTCACTGGTATTCACAGTTTATCCCACAGGCCAACATCTAGTTTATTATTATTTCCTGTGAAAGGATGTTTTTAACGTACAAACACAACAACAATGAAAATACATTTCACGTGTGTGGATGCAATAAAGAGAATGAAATCTGATAAATGTAGGGGAAAGGGGGTTGAATAAGACAGTGGTAAGAAAAATCCAGTTAGACTAAATGAAACGAAACTAGGCTGCTGCTGTTGATGGATGAAACTAGAGCAAGGTATCCTTAAATAGACGCGCCTCACCGCCTATTGTTTATGTTGGTTTGTTTTTTTTAAATCACGACGAGTGTTTTAGGGGCTGTTTGCGGTTGGCAAAAAACCAACACAATAAAACAACAACAGAGGACAAAAAAAAAATACAGATTGAATGCCTAGTTTCCCATGGAGGGTGTTTCCAGCTTTATGAAAAATAAGATTTTTGTGCTGAGTTTGTCCTTTTCATCGTTCATTGTTTTTTATTTTTCTTTGTGGTATATTTGTTTCATGGCCCTTATGATTTTTCATTGTGTTTCTTTCTTTTTTTTCGCTTCATTTATGCGACAAACATTTCCAATGAAGGCGTCATATACCACAGAATGGGATAGGAGCACAATGGATTACTAGTCAAGGGTAGACTCAAAGTTAATACCACACAGTTTCTTGCAAGGATGTTATTCTGGATCCCTTAAAAAGTTGATTGTTCGGTATTTGAGCAGGACCTTAAAATAAAGTTATTTACTATAAAGTTTAAAGGTAGAGAAATAACGTTTTCTTTATTTATTTAGGATAAAAAAGAATTAATTTTTCGACAGCAATCACGCGATACATTATAAAATATTTGTCAAGATATTATTCAAAATTTAGACTAGTTTTCGTAAACCCCTTGGAAGAAGGCATTCTAGCGGCGCGCAGCATAACCACCGACGAAAACCAAGTGTTTGCTTTCACTAGATGTTGGTGTGGCTCGTCTTTGAATTAATAATAAAAAAAAAAAAAGAAGTACATGAAAACAGTTTTCAAACACCATGCGTTTCATCGTAAAATAAGTGATAGAAGAAAGCAAAAAAGATAAAAAACTAGTAGCAACTAATCCTATTTAGGGAATGCTATCAACAAGATTGGCACATCCCTTTTTGAGAAATCCCGTCCACTTTTCTTTAAAAATGGTTTTGAAAAAAAAGCGATAAACCTGCAACGCTCCCGAATGGAACAGGCTAATGAGGGGAATTTATGACAATATAGTTTAGTCATCATCTTAGTGTGAGCTGTTGAGGGTGCTTACGCCACCCAGTTGCAATCTTCCCAAGATGCCTCATCACCTTGAAAGGAGATCTGCCGAAGCCAGCACGGTCGGCTGATTCAGACCCTACGACGCTTTCTTATTGGCCTGGTTCACGTAAAGAACAATATTCTTCAGGTGGTCCCCGAAATACGTAGTATTGCAATATTGCAAAGAGGTGAGTGAAATTTCAGAGTTCGATTAACCCAGTTTATTGGCAATTATGAACCCACCTGATAATATTCTTATTTAAAGTAAATAAGGGAATAAACTTTAAATGGTGAAACAAATAAGTAACCTTAATGGTGAAATGAATAGCTGCATTTTTTCTTCTCTTTGAGTTTATAAATTGGGCACATCTTATATGTAATGGATCCTCAGATTTCAATCGCTGAGCCTGTATAATGTGGTTGTAGCGTTATACGAACGCACAATTCACCACAGGTAAGGTTCCTACCCTTCAAGGAGCATACTTACCGGAAAGCATTACATGCGCCCACAGACGCGTGCCACTAAGTCCTACTAGGGGCCTGAAACATTTAGCCAACGTTGAGCCCGACACTAAAAAGCAAGGAACTGAACGTCCAAAAGCTTTCAATGTCAAGCTCAACAAGCCGAATATAGCATACCTGAAACAAAGGTAAGACATTCATTCATCCTATGCCCAAAGACAATCCCAAAGACTGAAATGCGCCGTACTCCAGCACTGCACAATAGGAAATCCTGAACATCTACACGATGTTACAAGGAATTATTATCGTCGGTAAATTAGCCGACCAACGGATGCACATGCGGGTAGTCTATCGTAAAGACCACCCAAATCCGTCGTGCAAACAAAGGCAGCGGTAACCTCATACAATAAATCATATCGCTTATCCGCTTTGACAAAGTTTTTCAAATCTTTCTTTGTCTTTCAAATAATTACAAGTACTGCCACAAAGTTCTGTCGCCGAAAGGCAAATTATACAAATATTAAGTAATTTTTAGCTTAGAGCGTCTGCGAAGGACCAGTAAGTTATTGTATAAGATAATTAAGCTAGAATTTAAGCATTTTTTGTCTAGCCTTTAATTTAGAAACTAAGAAGATAAAAAGAAAATAAAAAAAAGTTGAAAAAAAAAATTGCTTATCCGCTGCCAAATTCTAGGCAACCATAAATATCTCAACGAGATAATTCGGGAATATTTATGAGAATAAAACCAACAAAATGAACTACTCTAATCCCACGGTTCGTTTTTTGAATTTCACGCCCATTAGAAAGACCTAATGGATTGTTAGTTTTAACTGAAAGAAGTTAAACAAAACCCATGGACCGTCCATTCAAATTGCACGATATCCATCGAACTGCGCGCCAGATGGGCTGTGTAAATAAGGCGGCATACAATCGACAGCCGTCGAACCGAATTTCAATCACCACCACGGATGGTGATAATGATGTAATGATCATGTCCAAGATTCTCCTTCCAGGTCCATTGGGAAATTCTCCTTGTGAGATGAAAAGGAAGATGGTATGCTACTAACAGATACTGTCGAAAATTCTGTTACCAGATTGAATGGGAAATTTTCTCCTTTGCAGATACTGATCGGAGTTTTGAATCGGGATATTTTTTTGGGCAGGCAGTTAGTCTATTTCGAGCATCCGAGGAGGTCGAGAGTCAATAGAGAACACAATCGAGGACGTGTTAGTTTGTCAACTCAAAACGTACGTTGATAGTAAGAGCGAGTTGTGTTATAGTGTCGTCGAGAGTGCATGCGCGGCGAATACCAGGAACAATATAATCGGTGTTGACTGTCTTCCACAGTCCTTTCCGTTTGTGCTCGTTTTCGATTGTGTTTAGAGTGACTTATTACGAGTTGGTAACCTACTGTAAATATTACAAACCGTGACAATAAAAATCAAATAAAACCACAGGTTAAGAACAAATATCCTCGTGTTTCATTGGTGCATCATATCCTTCACTCTGGTTTCATTTCGTGTGTTTCTTTAGCGAACAGTGTTCAGGCGGAACACTGCGTCAACTTATAACATAGACAAACATCGCCAAATGGTCCGGCACCCTGGCAATGCAAGTCTTAGAGTGGGTTTTAGTTGCAAAATCTTGGTTTGACTTCTCCCCTTTCTTGTATTCTGCGACAATGAAGTACAAGGCGATCTCGAGTATCCAGTGGAATTGCGGCTCTTCGATTACACTGCGAACTTTGTTTAAACATGTCGACCGTTTCGTGGTTGTCGTGGTTTCCTGCATTAGCTGTCTGTAGTTCCCGTAATAGTGAGGGACGTGAATCGAACCAATCCTATGAAAAAATAATAAGCAGATTTTCAAAATTTTAGACCCCGGATGTGCCTGTACGCGGACTTTTCAACAGTTAAACAGTTTAATTGCTATGTTCACTGCTCTCGTACCCAGCGCTAATTTTTTTTCTCGATTTTGTGTGTGCGGTATGTTCTTTTAATTGATTACATGTTCATGTGTGTGTTGGAATGGCAACAAGTCAATAAACATAAAACACCCTAAATAATTACTATTCGAACTAATTAACTTTCGGAACAAGTGAAGTCTTCGTGGTAATTTCGAATCATCGAATTAATGGACAAATTACGAATTAGTCCTAACAGCGGTCGGTTGTAGTCAGGGTAAGTTTGTGGCGGTTCCACGAACCGCACAAATCACCATAGGCTATCATGGGACATCTTCGTGCCACCAAGGAACATACTAACCTATAACCAAACTTCACGTGCCCACAGACGCATGTCCCCAAAGTCCACCTTTTCACCTGACCAAATGTGACATACATACTGGTGTCAACAACCTCATGTATCCACAGATACGTGGGCCGCAAATCCCGAACAATATCCCTACGCCTGCACGGCGATCGAAGGACACGGCCTAGTATAGAGATTGTGTACCGATCCATTAGCTGGATAAACACAGGGGGTTGGCACAGCTGCGCCAGATGTCGACAAACATCAAATCCCCAGCGATAAGCCATTTGCCGTAAAACAATCCGTCGGCAAAACCTTTGTCCCTGCCGCAATGCACTTCGCCTAAACAAAGGTCATTGCGGAGAAACAGCAATAAACGAAAACGCTGTTCCCATAGGGAAAAGCAAACATGATCCCAGGATCACCTAAAGTAAACCACACATTCGATTGTTTGAATAAGCAACGAAACAGAAGTGTGAAAATTCTGATGAACCCACAGACGACTCTGTATGTGTGAGCGCGATCTTCCCTGGTGGAGAGATTCTCGATTGAGAGAAAGTCACCACCCAGGGAAAGTGAAAGGACAAAGAAAATTATGGGGCGAATGGAATCACCCCCGAGAAGAAATAACCGTCGACATTTAGAATCTCACGCGAGTGCTCAAGAAGAATAAACCACACAAGCGAAGGTTTGCATAAGAAACGCAACAGAAGGCGTGAAAATTCGGACGATCCCAGAATGATCTACAGCAAACAGACGGCTACCTCCGCGTCTGTGTGTGTGAGTGCACCCACACATCTGGTCTGCGACGAAACGGAAACCGCAAGACAAAAAAAAAAAAAAAAAGAGTGCGATCATCCCTGGTGGAGAGATTCTCGATTGGGAGAGAATCACCTCAATCAAGGATTGAGAATCAAGGAAGGCGAACGATGGGGTGAGCAGAATCATCCCCAGAAGAAAATAAGCCAATCGACAAAGAGAACCCCCACAGGGGGGTTGATCCGTGCAGTGCGATAAATTGATAAAGAAACTGTTGGGCCCGAAGTAGTAAAGCTTTAAAATACGCGAGTTAGCCTGAAAACAGTCTAAATGTATATATTCGACGTTCAACGCCCAGCAATGAAACGCGCGCAGGCCTGTGATCCCCACCATACAGAGACTGAGGCGGCTATCCTCGTCGTGACGCTTTCGTGGTACCCTAACGTGTGCCGTTTTTATATTGTAAATTTTCGTGCGGATAACAATAAGTGAAAGGCTATATGCGAGGAATAAATAGGGATATTTTCAAAATTTAAGACCGTGCAAGGTGTGGTGGAAGTTTGTCGTTTCTTTGTATACCTCCTGAACTACTATTATAAACTAAAAGTAAAATTTGTGTATTAGACGATTAAGCGAAAAGAAACAATCGATAAAATAAAAAGAGCGTTTCCAAAAAAAAAATAACTGTGTTTTATTTGTGGCAGTGTCTCCGTGTTCCGGTTTGTTTATTTTTACCTTTGGTGAACAGTGTTCAGGGGAACACATCAACTTCCAACCAAAAGACTAAAATCCGCCAAAAGTTTTTTTGGTGGATATCATCAGTTGGCTTCTGTAGCATCCCATTACATAAGCCCCATTTTACGTAATATTCACGCCGCCTACGTGGCGATTCTTCGTTAATTGTCCACCTGTGACTCACAGTCATTACCAAAGCTACACGCTATCTGATTATGAGTACATTGTTTGCATAGTATCGCATATCCAAAAACAAGCGCCACTCCTGGCATGGGACTCTGCCCGCGTCTACAAAATTGCAACGTAATGGCGATTGCCATACGCCAGATGTTCCTCTTCATTCGTAAAGCGTTGCGATAACCCCTTCATCTGTCCTATTCTATTGGCCGTTTTCCAAATAGATTGAAGTAAGTAGACATCCAACCAATTCCCAAATAGAGCGACAAATCGTTTCTTTCTTCTTATAGACCCATAGCACTAACCCCTATTCTCTCAAAATTAATGAAATCATTGATTAACCAACAACTTTCGAAATATCCTTAATCAAATGACCTCCGCAATGGGGCAGTGAGTATCTCCAACACCGTATACTGGGATGGACGATGTTTCGCGTCGAGGCGCAACTGTTGAGCGGGTGATTCGGAGATGCAGGTTGCCTGTAAACATGGGTCTACCAGAGCACTAACTTCAACCTTGCATTGGAGTTCCGATTAAACGGTCACTCGAGGGGTTGCGAGCAGTAGTGATTGTTGAGAAGGTGCGTGGACTGTATGTGAGCCGACCCCTGGATGCTGTTCGTCGGAAGAAATTATTATTAGTTATTATTTATTGGCCTGTAGGAACCCGGAAGTTCATGACCTCGCCGCCTCGACTCCGCCATCGTTCCCTGTCCTGTGCACTCTCCTTCCACGCCTGACCAGCCTATCCGTTCTCCTCAAGTTCAAACCTAACTGAAGAGATGCATTCTGTATTCACTTTTTGATGAGATAATGAGATTCACGTTGTTATCTAGGCAGTCCCGATGTGCAGCAAGGTGTAGCGTCGTTCTTGACATTGCCTGCAGACCTAGATAGAGTGGCAGTGGCGCAGGAGGTGTCGGCCTGAACAGTGGAAGCACAAACTGCAAAGAGCTTTCATTGTTCAGGCGTCAGCGCTTTAAAACCCTCGCAAGCGGAGATGTAGTGTGATTTTCCGCAGAACATCATGTTGCTTCAGAGATTCCTGTGGTGGTGTACGCACCCGTGATGCGCGACATGGCTGCAGGCGACTTCGAGTTAGAGATATAGATGATAGCCTTCTTGTAGGCTCCTTGATTAGCGGCAAGTTTGGGGAGCTCGACAAACTCTGGCTTCTATACTGGTTTTCCAAAAGGTGTCGCTCTGCTTGTATTTAGGGTGTTCAATAGAAATCCCGTGCGATGTTTGCCAGTCACGTTCAGTGCGATTATCCAGCTGGTGTGTTGTTTGGTATGGCGTCCCAGTATTTTACGGGGCGACTAAGCGCATCTAGGGTCTCGATAATGCCGCGAAGGTGACGTAAGCCCACGACAGACTTTTTCGTGACACGATGAATCTGAAAGAAGCGACTAAGAGCAGAATGAATCAGGGTACTCGAGACTAGTTTGTCCCAAGTCTGCTTATAATTTTCTTCAGTCAGAGGAATATTCTTTACAGTCTTTGCAGCGTCGTTATGGAAGCTAGATTTTAAGTAATACGGGCGCTCTACATCAGTGAGATCCAGGAAGTTCATCAGTATTGTTGTGCACAAAATGTTTATTAAGTAAGATTTAATAAAAGAAGCTTACTCACTTGCTTCTTCTATTACCTTTCGGTTTTGTTGTTCTGCTGTTTAGGTTGCATGGGGGTGTTGAGTGCTTGAAACCCCCAGTTGAGATCCTTTTCTACCTTCTTGTATGCTTGTTAATAGGATCTGTTACACCTCGCTTTACACACCCTCTCAAACATTATAATATTTTATTCCATCATCCTTGCATCCAATACTCATATGATCAATCCTCAAAATATTATATAATGCATAGAATTATAGTTCGCATTCATTTAGAAGCAAAGCCTTCTCCACGGGCAATTAGTTCATATCGCATACGTTGCGATAATTACCCATTCATGCCCACCTTCCAAAGCCAATTATCATATATCAATCATACACTTGACCCACTCCCCAAGGCCACTGCATTCTGCTTCGTATTACAAAAACCAAAGAAGCACCTGTCCACGGACCTACACGCTTTCATTTTACAAATCATATGTTTACAAGTGTAATACACGATATATGATCACAAGCGGTATCGTCAAAGGCCACCGACGACGAAATAATTGAGCGTCGGAAAAGTGCTGAGTTCGACATAGTAGCGAACACAGCAGTGAGGCGCAATAATTCGTATGATACGATTGGCACACGCGGGCAGTGTCCTATAATTGGTTCTCCGCATGGAATTGCTCAATTCTTTGCATTTTTTGCAGAGCAAGTAAATGATTAATGAATACTGCGAATGGCTTATGACAGGCGAATAACCTCCGAATAGGTTACATGTTCCAGGTGAGGAAAATGCATCGTCTGCATTAACTTACCAATAATTGGGTATAAAAAGAGGTGTGCAAATGAGTTGCAGTGCAGTGTAATAATATAACAAGAAGACTGCAGCCTCGCAAAAGTACAGCGGGTCCTCTTGATTTTAAATAAAGTAAATCACTCTTGTTTTTGTAAAGTGTAAATAAACAAGGGATGGTTATTCCCAATTGAATAAAGTTAAAGTCACAAAGAAGGAAGAAGTCTTTTTATCCAACACAACAAAGAGAAGTCAGCCATCTGGAGAACAAACCCCCTTACAGACTGCCAAAGGATCAACTTAACACAAACAGGTGTTTCGTGGCTCGAAGGACCAGAAGCCAGCCACCTGGAGAACAAACCTCCTTACAGACTGCTAAGGGATCAACGCAACACAAACAGGTGAATATAACAAATTAATAACCTCGGAGGAGTACCCCCGAGAGATAACATAAAATAATAAATGTTAATACCTGGGGTTACGCACAGGTGTTACAGATCACACAATGTTGTTTAGTCACTTGCACAATTAAATATTTATTAACAATGGGAATTTGAGAAACTTGTTTAGTTACTTGCACAATTAAATATTTATTAATAATGAGAAATTGAGAAAATGCCACTTATAAACCATTCTCACTCGATGATCCGCGGCGAACCAAACACTTTTGCCAAAAACGTTCTCGTATTTGTTTTAGTTAATTACTTTTTTATTTTTATTTGTTATAGTGGTCTTGCCTACTCGTTGTTATAATTCAAGAGATAGAGAGAGAGGGGGCGAGAGAGAGAGAGAGAGAGAGAGAGAGGGAGAGTGCGCGTGTGGATTAGGTACGTAACAGTATCATCTGAAAAATATGTTTGAGGGGCTTTCAATCTGCGTACTTGCTCGAGAACGTAGGTAGTTGGACAGCAGGCAGTTTGCGAGCGCGGGCGCAATTGGTATCTACGTTGGCCGGCAATGCCGCAATGACTGATGGTGGTGCCGAGGAATCTGATTTCATTACTACATAGGCTGAAAATTCTCGGGATTTTAAATGGAAACAAGTGATTCTTGGGCAAAGTCATATTTATTCCTCAACATGGTTGCCTTCGAGGGTTATACACCACGATACACTTTTGATGCCTTCACTGTAGAACAAAACGCCAAGCCTTCGAAATATGCCTCGGTTTCTACGATGGCTTCCAAGTCTTGAGAATACGGTGCTGAGCAACCAATTGAAATCGCAATTGGTCCAATTTGGCTATCGCTTTCAAGCATCTCTGTGATGGTGTGTTATCGTAATGGTATAGAACTTGTTTGCTCGCCATTTGGGGCCGTTTTTTTTTTTATTTCGCCGGTCAGTTTGTCCAATAACGCTGCATAATACTTTCCTGTGACTGTTCTTCTCTTGTGCAGATAATCGATGAAGATTATGCCATGCGCATCCAAAACAAAAAGCGGGACCACAAACTGCTCGGCCAAGCGTTGGTCTTCTGGCCTTTTTGGTCGGCATTCTTGGCTTTCCAGCCACTCTGCAGGCTGCCGATTGGACTCAGGTGTATGGTAATGCACCCACCTTTTACCCATCGTCAAATAACGTCGATAAAAAAAGTCCGCTCGCTTACGCTGCAATAACGCTAAACGGCCCATCGAATCATCAATGCGCTGTCGTTTCTGGTTGACGGACAGCAAACGTGGCACCGATCGCGCCGATAGCTTTTTCATCTCCAAAAGATCATGCAAAATGTACCTCGCCTGTTCTTTTGAGATGTACATGGTCTCAACTAACTCGAGTAACTTCTCTCTACGATAACTCAAAACGATTCGATCCAGTTGCTTTGCATTTTCGGCCTCTTTTGGGTTTCCAGAGAGAGGTGCGTCTTCGATGCTTGTACGATCCATTCTAAATTCACTAAACCACCGATAAAGTGTTGTCCTCGAAGGAGCAGTTGTGAGATAACATTTCTGCAACCATTGCAGTGATTGGTCAGAAGTTCTTCCCAACAAAAAAGTAGAAGATCAAGATGAGATATTCCCGTTTTTCCATTTTTGGTTTTTACGGTGGCGAAAGTTGAGCCACTCAAACGGCTGTAGCTTGCAAACGTATTGTCGAAATGTCAAGAAACTTCATACTTATGAGTCTCTTTAAACACTTTTTTTTTTGCTTTGAATTGCTAGCAAATATCCGATGGGCGAATGACTTTCTTTGTTGCCCGATGAGGAAGATATCACAGGTGTTTTGGCGTCACTCCATCGGCTTTTCATTCAATCCACGCGGCACCCATTTTTCGAATGAATAAATTTTTTGATTCAAAATGACTTTTCAATCCGGAAAACCAACGCGCACTGGGAAAAAAGATAGAGTGAAAAGTGCATTTTCAAATCAAACTATAAAACTTTGTAGGGAAGATTTTTGGTACTGTTATTAATCTTAGGCATCTAAATAGACTTAATTCACACCGATCCGATAGAAATATCATAGCCGCCCAAATCAGTATTACGACTTTTCTGACAACATCATCTAGACGTGTTTGTGCACAGATGGACATCAGGAAAGCACTCTACAGAGCAAAGTTCGCGCGGTTTGATTAAGTCGTTCAGGGCTTCACAAACTGCAAGAACACTAGCAATAAAATCAATACAGTGGCACCGTCTCAAAAAAGAATGTAAAAAGTGTGTCGTGGGTTTTTTTTTTTTTTTTGGTTTCGGTAGGAAGGTGGAAATCTGTAGGGGTTCTCTATACTACATGGAGAACCAACCCACTATTTCCGCCTTATTTCGACCGCTTTCAGCGCGTCACATCAACCCCCAATCCCACGTTCATGCTATTCACCTGGAATACCATATTTCCCCAAGGACGCATAGCTACACTCGTTATCCTATGCAGAACTCTATTCCTCTAACGCTGAGATTTCCACCGGAAATTCCATTCATGGTGGTTAGCAACAACCAAGTCGAATCAAACGACGCGGTTGTATCATCATTCATTGGCTTGGGTAATTGCTGCATTCCTTAGCGTTGTTCCCACTGTATTATTTCCCTAGCCGATGTAGCGTTCTATCGATTTCCTTCAGATCACCCATTCGCTTGGGATCAACGATCTCATTTTACAGGTGAATAGCGCAGACAACATTTTCCTCTACTCCACAATTCTGTCTTTCCATAGTTCGAGGCCCTCTGAGATCAACACAATCACCACACTAGGTCAGTGGACCAGTCTCAGGTGCGGCATTAATACACACACATTAAGCCAGATCAACCCTGGGTTATGGTGCTTTCCCTTTTGATTTCTTTATCCTTTCTACGCCCATCGATGTCGAATGTATACGTAAGTACTTATCCACCTCCATGAGCGTCGAGAATTGAAGCTAACACGGGAGAGCGCGATTACCATTGGCTGATCGTTGTGTAAAAGAAAGAATCCAGAATTTCACCCCTAATTAGTCAGTCGCTTGTCGTTTATCACCGCGGTTAGGTCACGCCACCGCGCTAAATTTTGATTAAACTTTTCGCCGAATGGCAGTCAGTATTTAAACAAGTTACTAATCATCCACCATACGATGCACAAGTGACCGGGTCGTAATGCAATCATTCCAGTGCGGGCACGTTCCGAGTCAACTCGCTGTTGAGAGTTAGTCGTGTTGGATATTTTCGCCGTAAAGTAATTTAGTGATTACTAAACGTATCTATTAAATCGTGCATTACAAGAATAAGTTTTCCTGCAACAAAATAGACTCGTATCTACATCGATCTTAACGAAAGGATATTCTAGTGTAATAAAAAATACCCGTGATTCATAAAAACGTAGTTAAAAAGAGATTAGTTAAATAAAGAAAACATTAACAATAAAACCCCCAGTGCGTTTTCATTTATTTTTACGTTTGTAAAAAGTGTTGGGGATTAAAGTGAATCCGTGCCATACGTTGGCAATAATACTTGTAACCACCACAAATCTTTAAAAGATACCTCTGGACCGATCCAGAGGCATGCCGGGTTTTTACCGACTAAACCCACCTCCCGCCAGGCATATATTCCCGTTGATCCCGCGGAACTTTCTTTTAGATATTTCATCGCGGGGCGGAACGGAGTTTACCTGTTACTCCGCTCGTCGCGTCGCAACTGCTGCATCATGTCACATAGAACATCATTTGATACGGACCATGCCTGTTTTGAACTCTGCATGTATTCTATTACTCCTCCCGGAGTAACTGTCCGTCTCATATGTCTCTCCAAAATCGTGCGTGTGGTCTCGAATCTTACGCACCCTGTGAGTAAGTGTTCCGCATTTTCTATTTTACCTTCGCAATACAAGCAGATTTGTGGGGCTTTTCAGGGCCCGAAGAGCCATGCATCGCTCGATCCCCACTATTCCAGGCGAACGACTTACCTCTCGGTCGAACTTCAGCAAGGTTGCGTAACCTTGCTATGGCATTTACCCCCAGCCAAATCGCTGGAATTAATACGGTTACCCAATCGGATAACTGTTTTGAATATCCGTTAGGCAGCTTACCTATTCTGTGGGGGGTTTTCCTTCCAAACCCCTTTTTCTCCAACACCACCTCTGAAAAACATTAAGTCCACGGCGAAGCTTATCACCTTGCCGTGGCATCGAGAACTCACCCTCGGGCAGGCATTAATTCCTAAAAAAAACATTAAGTCCACGGCAAAGCTTATCACCTTGCCGTGGCATCGAAAATTCACCCTCGACCGGGCATTGATTCCTAAGAAAAACATAAGTCCACGGCAAAGATTATCACATTGCCGTGGCATTTGAAATCCTATCCTTAGGCATACATTCTGCCCAGGGCATCTCGTTTCCTTAGCCTTATGCTATGGAAACAACATCAACAAAGAGTTCCTTGTTGACTCGTTTTATTTGTTTGCCCATGGCATTCCTTACATGCGGCTATTGGGTCCCATTGGTTTGCTACCGCCGACAAGGTTTCGGCTGACGCAAACCAAACATTTCCCTAATTACCAGCAATCGCTGGTTTCCTATTATCGGTCCCCACCGAGCAGGGACCGCAAACGAGCAACGAACTGGATGCAGCCAGAAAATGTTTACTTTCAACATCTGGCAACGGCTGCACCCTATATTCGTTGCAATATTTAAACATCATCAACCGAAATGTTGATTTATGGCCTCCCATAGGATGACCAGATGTTATTGTTTGCATTCGTGTAAGATGCTGCAGCGATGTCGGCATCCGTCCAGGGTCGCCGGACGATCGTATGCGAGGCGTACACACACACGCATCATGTATGCCTATTTTCCCCCCGGTCCAATCACGATTAACTACCTCGAGTTAATCGTGTAGCTCCTCCTCTTTTTTCAGTTTCTTTGAGGTTTCCCCTTTTCTTTGGTGAGCACCAATTAGTCAGTCAGCCTTTTTCCCCAGAGTCAACTTGTGTGTGGCGAGTCTTGACATTTTATTCCCGTCGGCAGTTTATTTATTAGTTTTCTATTATTTCTAATCACGCCGTATCGCTTAAGTTATTTTTAATGGGAACATTCAATTAAAACCGTTTTCAGTGGCCTTTCGTCATTTAGTGCGTTTATTATATTTTGCTTCTATGTTAACAAATTCACCAGACCGTAATATATGTGCTGCGTTACCTATCAAAAGAAACAGTTGTATGCGAATCACCAGTGTAAATAAAAACAAAAAAAAATAATAAAAGAACGTTTTTTGCAATTAACAACCCGGAGTTTAATTTCCTTTTTGGTGAACATTTAGCTGCGGTGTCTAGTTAATAACCATTGGATACTAGTGAACGAATATCAGGAGAAGTTAGTGGGAGTTAACTGAATCCGCGCCCGTGCTTGGTGCATAAGTAAACCCGTACTCCACAGATTCACATGCTTATACTTGTCCAAGTATTGCCGAAAGCATCCATGTCGTGATATTAGCTGAGTCAGGTGGTAATTCAGTTCGCCATGTTTCATTTCCACCCATGTTTCTATATCAGGTATCATGGCGTGGGTCCATCTTCCTTTGGTGGAAGAATCCCACAGTCGATGCCATTCTCTTAGGCTTGAGAGCTCTAATCATGACCACATTCTCCGACGATTCCCTTGGGCGACCTCATGCAATGTCAAGTGGTGGCCTCCCGGCCAAAACATTTATGGCATCTTATGATACCGTTCGGAATGCCAGCCTATGTGCTGAGTTCACTCCTCTCGTATACGACTTATACTGTGCGGCTCCTGCCTGTCGAGTGTATTCTAATGTGTTTGTCTTATCGTTACTATATTTTTTCATCTTTGTTTAGTAGTTTATTAGTAAACGATACAGAAGTTGTGTAACCACACGCGTTTTATTCAAGTATATCGATTAACAGTTCTGAGTCTTGTTTCATAGCTATTCCAAGACAAAGCACTATAGGATTAACTACTGAGTGTTGTTTTTACTGATTGGTTCCGGGTATAAACAGCACAAATTTATTTAATTGGTGTACTTTGAAAATTATTCCTCCATCTATTAATACTTCAAAGAGCAGAAATTTACTTTAAGTTCCCCTTGCAAGAAAATCTCTTCATCCATCTTTCACCACCGACCTTTTATATCCGACTACTTATCGCAAGGTTTTATGTACTCATCATCATCATCGGCACTACAACCTGGAACCGGTCTTGGCCTTATTTAGCAAGTTCTGAGGCTTGTTAAATTTTCCATAATGATTTGTTTTTTCCGGGCAAGGTCATTAGTCTTGCGCCAGAGGCTCCCCGACGGGGAATCGAACCCCGGTCTCCCGCGTGACAGGCGGGTATACTAACCAGTATACTATTGAGGAGCTTATGTACTCACCTCAATCAAATATGCACAAAGTCTCACCTTTTTCTCACACTCACCGATCCCAATTCTTATGTATGATCGAGATGAGCGATATTCACAAATATACTGCACAATTTTTATACGCATTGAAGTGCATGAGTCGGTGGTTTGATTTGATGATAGTTTTGTAAAAAAAAAAATACAGCAATTTTTCCGATGTTCGAAAATCAGTATTATTCTTAGAAGAGGAATAATGCTGATGGGTGTGTCACAGCTATGTGGTGGTCGCTTTACAATTCTGAATATAAATTCTTCTTTTTATATTAATTTTATATTTCTTTTGCGTTTCTTTTTTTCCTCTTCACTACTTTTTTATTTATATACAATGGGGTAATATATAAACAAAATCTATTTATTCTTTCTTATTTCCTGGATTTGTTTTTGTTTATAAAATAATTTTAAATTTTCAACTTTTTTCTTTTTATCTTATTACACACACTGGTGATGTGCTGATGGATAAGTCTGGGATTGGTAGAGAATGGGAGGTTGAAGCTAGAGTCAGTGTTGGGTCTAGCATCCGTCGAAATATGGATTTAGGCTATTGTTATGGATCCTCACTGAATTTCCGCCATTTTGCTGTTCGTGTTGACCGGTCCTATATTGTTTTAACTGAAAATGAGATCCTTCAAATGCTTGTCAGTTTGGTCTCCGGATTTTCATTTTTTATTAAGATTTGGTCGCCGGTCGACGGTCATAAGTTTTCTATCAATGCTTGTTTTCTAATAAGTTGTGTTTAAGTATAGCATTGTTTAATTTATAGCGGAGAAGTTGGTTGGCTTTCGTGGTTGTAAATTGTTCAGAATCGCGTCTTAGATTGGAAGAAACCTGGAGACAGAAGCCATAAAGGCAGTCCATTGATGTTAATTTGATAGTATCATACATTATGGGATGGAACAAGTATGTGGTCATTGAAGGGTATTGGTCCCGAGTGTTTAAGGCTTTTAGGCTCTCTCTAATGATTTATTGAACTGCGGATCGTAGGCTGCTTTTTGAAATTTCTTCTTATAAAGCTTCTTCGGTAATAATAGAATTTTGTCATTGGTGAAGCTGTTGTGGATAAGGCAACAACTTGGCAGTCATATCATTCAAGTATTTCATTATGCCTTACATTTTTGACTTTATGCTACAAGAATGAGTAGTCTGATGGCGGTGTTTTGGCTGTTTTTTGGTGTAGTGTTGAATATCTCTTAGTGTTGTGGATGTTGTGATAATTGTAATTATTAAAGGATGATGCTGCCATATTTGATGGATATTCGCCATGAATAAATTGAAAATGTATTAGATTATTGTCGTTGTTTTCATCGTGTCCATAAGCTACTTTCTCGTTCCATTAAAAACATTCCTGGGCTTCGATTTTGCAAACAAAACTACGTCTGATATTTCGTCGTTTGTATTTCACATTTGTAGACGTTTTCATTATTACGTAATCTGATTGGTATAAATTTGGCAGACTCTTTTGTAACACTCGAGTTACCACTTGACTTGCGGAAGCTCTAGAATGACAGTGTTCCTGTTGGTTTTCAGCGTCATCGTAGTATTTTATGCCAGGCTGTTCTCTAGACGGGCCTTGAGTCCAGTATCCTTGCCATTTCATTGTATTGTCTATTTGGCAGCAATGAGTTATTCTCATCACTAACGTAGAATTTCTTTGAACTCTTAGCTTGTACGTCCTCATTAGGGTTAGGAGACTTTTTAAAGACTTTAGACGAAGTTCGCCGTATAGGACCTAGAGAAAAGTTGTAATCAGATTCACTTCAGGGGCGCAGGAATGGAGATACAGACAAAAGTGTGAGATTCAGTTAGAATCCAGAAACCTTAGTGGAAAGGCTTAGTATGGAAATTAGGTATGCGAACGGATTCGAACCACTTGTGGCTTTTTACAACTTCTAAAAAGACTAAAACCCACAATTAAATATTTTTTACAAAATCTCTCAAGCGACCGTACGAATCTGTTGGTTTTTGTATCTTGCTTGAACCACATCACCCATAACCGTTCGGTATTTAGCTAAAGAGAAGAACACCATCTGTATTCTTTTGAACACAATTTTTATTCATCTTTTACGCAATTTATTTTCTAACACCTTTTTTGTGTTTTTTCGAACATTGTCGTATCGGGAAGCCTGTCATATGCCCAAACTTCCGCTCCACCAAATAAGCCTCAATTAAAACCTAAATCCGCTCCACGGGAGAAGCCATCAGAAAATACCGACTACCGAAGAATGAACGAGAAAAAATGTTAGGAAAATCTTAATGTAAATCTAAAAAGTAATTACATTAAGGTCGTTCTTTGAAATAGCTTTGATGTCCAACTCACTGGTTTCACCTCAAACGAAGACAAAAAGAAACAGCAGACAAGAACAACAACAGTTCACCTGTGATAACAAGAACTGATATTAAAGGGGGATTTCCTCAGATCCTATCACTTTTTTTCTTTTGCAAGCTTCGATGCACATTGACTTTATTTATATACAATTTCAACATAAATAAGGATATCAGGGAATTGAATTATATACTCATCTCACTGTACACGTCCGCTGACTCTGTCCGAATGGATAAAATCTGTTAGATGACTGGAAAGAAGAAAAGAGCAGAAGGAGACATCGAAATACTTCAATCAAAACTTCTTCCCTTAGTTTACTCGGTAAGTTTAGGTCTAAGGTTGTTTACCAAAGCCATAGGAGCGATAGAGGCTTTGCAACCCATCGAACTGTTTTCTTTTTGCTTACGTATTACAAGCAACGGATGTCATTCTTCGGAGATGTGTATATATCTATTAAGGATATTATTTGCTTGTGTAAGCATGAAATCTCATTCTTGGAAATGGAGAGAAAAAATGTTGATTCTAAAAATAAAGAAGTAACTACTAGTGAGCTCGGTAAAATTTAGAAAACCTAATGTAACTTGAAAGCTTTGCATACTGGGTTTAAAAGAGTTTAAAAGAGTTGAAGAGAGGTCAATAGAGGTCAAACAAAAATGTCTAGCTTTGCGATAATTCTTAATAGCTGTTTAAAAGAGTTAAAATGAACACGAAGGGACATCTATGATATAAGAAATGTTAATGTAATAAAACTGTCACGAAATTTAGTTCCCTTAACACAAATAGTTATAATACCTTCCAGTGGGAACTTGCAAAATTTTCCCTAAAGAATCACACGGAGATTGGAACCTGTAAAAGACTTTAATTAAAGAAGCAGACTTATACATTAAGCTCATCTACACCTGACCATACAAATTTAAAGGGAGAACTGTGATGACCGTGATTTACACTGTATTTCATTCCATTTCAATTTTCTCAGCAAGCCTTGGCTTTCAACACAAAATTATTCTTCGTCATCAAAGTTTACTTGCAAAGCAACATTTTTAGTTGTCAGTCTAGGCTGAATATTCAAAATTAAAAACCCATCAAAATTCAGACTGCGAACGTAGGATTCAAGATAATAAACTATTAATCATCACAGAATTATTATGTTCCTTAATAAAATACAGTTGAGAAATAAAATATAAACTAAACAATCTTAAACGAAGAAATAATTAACGCCAAGAATAATACATTAAACGGAATATAAAAAAGAACAGAATGTTCTCAAACACTCTCTTATTAACGACTATCGTTGAAAAATGTTTGGAGATATGGAATATATTCATCAAGTTCAGTTAAGCAACGACGGTGTTAATGATTTGTGATACCCAAATGTGGAATGCCTATAAGGCGTAAGGTTTTCCTTTATCATCCTCACTTTATCTTCCGTATAAATCCGGAACTCCGGAATTTTCCATTCTTTGTCAAGTTGGTAGGACCGATCTTAACTAGCAAACCAGCTGCGAGCTTCCCCTATCGACAAATTAGTTCACAGCACCAGTCCATTTCATTCTTTGTCCAGTTGGTAGAACCTACCTTAACTAGCAAACCAACTGCGAGTTTCCCCTATCCACAAATTAGTTCACAGGAGCAGTCGAAATATATCGACATTGGAGTTGCTGTGCAAATTTTACAATGAATACATTGTCAAAAAAATATACTTGAATATATTGTGAAGGTTCTTTTTATCGCTAAGTGGGCTAAGTTGTCACTAACTGTCGTCTATCATGACGTTAAGTTTGAGCGTGAACTGTCATTTACTTTGTATACAGTGCTCGAATTTTTTCAGTTCATCTCAAATGTGTTTTAAAATGTTTGCCTCAATTTCCTTCAAAAAATCAATCGCGTAAAGATCGCCGACGGCATTCTAGAATAAGTCAATTTTGAACCCACATTCATAAAACGGATGAAAACAGGTGACGAGACATTGGCTTATGAGTATGACATGCAAACCAATCAACAAGCTTCGAAATGCCAGCTGCCAACAGAGCCGAAACTGAAAAAGCCACATCAAGGTAATGCTGACTGCTTTCTTTGATTATCGCGGTGTTGTGCGCTCGGAATTCTTGCCAGATGGTCAGATGGTAAATAAAGAATATTATCTTGTGGGGGTTCTTTTTAGCTTACCCGAAGAATCCCCCATAACTACAACCCACCTTCCATAGTTCCCCGCTAATGCAATTGCATTTGCCCCTGGAAATGCTTCACGCATCACGTTTATCAAACGTTTAATCTGAAAGCTCCTGGAAAAGAATTCTTACCTTCATGCACCAATTCGCATTCAAAATTCCCTACAAGAATTCTGTCATATATATATATATATATATATATATATATATATATATATATATATATATATATATATATATATATATATATATATATATATATATATATATCGGATCATAAATCCAAAACCCAATTCGGCACATTCGATTGCCAGGCAAATCTCAATCTTACCATATGCATTTTCCCTAGACGAAGGGCATAAGCAAATGCAAATAGGAATTGTGTACTTACCCTTGGCAGCGATGCTATAATCGCCAATTCCCAGTGAATATGCTAAAACCAATTAGCACCATGTTCCCGATGCATGGCGGTCTATCAATACAGCTGCAAGCACATCATAGAGGATGATCTACACGATCTCTTTGTCTTTCGATATTTGTGGATCCGTTTCTTATAACCTAGTGGCATGAGCAAATAGAAATCCATTAATACCCAATGAGATACTTAACCGACCTCACATCTCATTGATGTCCATTATCCCTTTTGATTTTTCAGCTTGTTCTCAAGGCCTTGTCCCATGAAAAAACCAATGTGCACACATACATGCATAGTACCATGATCTCCTCTATGAGATCCGGTTACCTACCCCAAAGAGAGCCTTCACGTTTCTCTTGTATAGGAAACACTCCCTTAATTAAGAGAGCCAGTAGCGCTGGCCGAATTTCCTTTACGAGCAGAGTGATCATTTAGACTCAATATATAATGTCATTTAAAGGAGCCCGATCGGGGACAATTACCAATGTATCCTCAAATAGTTAAACAACAATATATAAGAACAAATAAAGAACACAAAATTAAAGTTTTTTTTTCTGTGTAAACCTATGTTTTAAAAATATCAGATCACAAAGAGCGAATAAAAGACCTTTTTCCTTACAATCAACCATTTGTGTTTTTCTCCCCGTGCTGCCGTGTCCTGAGTGTTCGTATCATCGTCTAAATGTTTTTCCTGGTGAACCTTTTAATGGCGTTGCTCAGTGTGTGTCCAGTGAACAGTTCGTGGGACGAAGTGGAACTCCGTGTCGTACGCCGGCACCACGACTTCGTATCCCCACAATCTCTTTTTTTTATTATACTTCTCTCAGGATAGGCGAACCTATAGCGCCCCGAGATGCCACCCAGCAACTGTTGCAATTCTTCTCGACCAGTTCCAGGTTATAATGCTCCGGAAACACTCGCGCTGGGAGGGAATTCCAGAGCTTTCTCGCTTTGTAACGGAACAAGTTCTGATGCAGAGATTTCGCGCCGTTGCGAGATGAACCCCAAATTGCTGCGATCCGTCGGATTGCTTTGTGGCGCGTATATAAACCGGATTGCGCGGAACAATACGACAAATCTTCGAAGAAAAGGGCCTGTGATAATATATAAAACATACAGAGGCCGGCTATGCGCCTTCAATGTGATAGCGACAGCAGTCCCGACGCCAGCACCGTGTCGCCAACTAAGCCGATCGCTGGTCTCTGTATGCTCTCAAGTAGGTCGGGTGCATGTTTAGGAGCAGAGCTCCAAACATGAGAGTAATATTCGAACGAAGGTCTAATTTGGGATTGATACAGAAGAATAAGTTGCGCCGGGACTAAATATTTCTGGCCCCTAAAAATATAACTCAATGTTCCAGAGGCGGACCTGGCGATGTTTGGCACGTTTATGCCACGATTCATTCCCACAGATCGTGACGCCGGGTAATTTCATACTTTCCCTAGATTCGAGGGCCTGGCCATTCATCATCGGCTGTGGAACCGATGATACACTTTTCTTTGTGATTGTTGAATACTGTGTCTTTTTGCATTGAAGTCGACAACACTGGCCTTTCCCCACTGCAGAACCTTATTGAGACCCCAATTCAGAGAGTCGATCTGCCTACATCTCAGCTGGTGCAACGTTGATGCACTAATCGGCCGATCACTGGAAAAAGAGGAAACAAGCGTACTGTTATCCGCAAAACTGAACACTTTCTTATCCGTTGAATCCAACAAATCATTTATGTGAAGCAAAAACAAGGTTGGAGTCAAAATAGAACTTTCAAGTACTCCAGAATTAACAGAATACAGATCCGACGATCTAGGCCTTATGCGGCGTTTGAGAGACCAAATTCAGGTTTGTGGAAAAAAAGTTATGGATGTATCAGCACAACGATAACGCACAGTATCCCAAGGCTAACATTCTGAAGGTATATCTGGCCAAAAACTTAACATACATCGTTGAACAATCATCCTCTTCATGTAGTCGTCCGGCGCCGTGCTTCCTCGGATGAGGGAAGAGCGGGGACCTTTTATTATTATTGTCTGCTCACAATTTGCTTTTATTTCATTAAATTAGGGATAATTCAAAGTATTTATTTTTACAAGATTTATTTTATTTATTTTCTTCTTCTTAGTGTTACTCTTCAAACTGAACTGAACTAATTATTTAACTCAATTGCTACTTGATTTGAACTAAACGTCTACTTGATAACTTAACTCTTAAAACTTTCTAACTCAACTTTTTAATCTCAACTAGTACTTAACTCTACTGTTTCTGATACTCAACTGATTTTACAAATGAATTTTTTCTCTACTTATAGCATTGTGCTCTAATTTACTGGAAATTATAAAATGAACAAAACAACTTTTAACAAAGTCTCTGTGACTTTTAACTTGAATAAAATTTGGACGAAAATCAAAGTTACTATGTTTTGAATGAATAAAAAGGTGCAGGTTATTAAATGTGCTGTAACTGGCAATATTGTGAATGTTTATGAATGGTATGTATTAAGTGAGAATGTAATATATGTTAAGGGAAGTTTTTAAGGATGTGTAAGGAGATTCAGTGTTAAATTTAATAAAGGGTAGTATTCTGGAATACAACATTCACCTGATATGACTCCGGCTGACTTTCTTTTTCCAAATCTAAAATTACCACTTCAACGTAACCGTTTTCAGTCAATATAAATTATAAAAGAGAATTCGTGGCGAGAACTGAGTAACTGACGTCAGTTCGGGAAAATGCGTATGATAAACAAATTAAATGACAGATTGCGTCACGATAAAGGACGCTTATGCCAACTTGGCGACAAAAAGAATTTTGACAATCCTTTTAAGTGGATGTTTTAAGGTGGGAAACCACATTAGGAGACTTATGTTTATGCTTTTTTCGTGAATTTTTTTAAAGGAAGGAATGATTAAAAGTAAGCGGGGCTTGGAGGTCATTTTATTTGTACTTTGAAGTACATAATGTGAAATTTCGAAGAGTTTTTCTACAAAATTGCCCGAGTTATATCCTGCTGTTCATGATGGTCCTTTGTTAGAGTTTAGTATCAGGTGCCGACTGGAGGTCGAAAAATGAACCTGGAAGCGACTTACAAAGTTAAGTTACAATGCATAGGTACCTAGTTATTAGTTGAAGCCACTTTAGTAAAAAGTATGAAAAATTGAATTATTAAGAATTAAAAAATCTTTTTGTATTTGTGATTCCTTAAAAAAAATACATTCAAAATGTTTTTTTTTTTTTTTTTCAAAAGAAGGTTCAATCAACGGATAATTCAATAACAAACAATAAAACCTCTCGTTTGTAGTGAGCAAACGATTATTTTATTATTATTATTATTATTTGTTGGCTTGTAGGAACTCGAAAGTTCATGTCCTCACCGACTCGACTCCGCCATCGTTCCCTATCCTGTGCACTCTCCTTCCACACTTGACCATCTGATCCGATCTCCTCAAGGTTAAACCTAACACTGTCCTCCCATCTCCGTCGCGGCTGTCCTGCCGGTCTCTTTCCCGTTGGTCTACCGTCAAGAATCCTACGCACAGTCCTATCATTGTCCATTCGCGCTACATGTCCGGCCCATCTTAATCTTCCCGACTGATTACTTCCACTATTGTAGGTTTGCGGTATAGCTCTTCCAGTTCGTGGTTGTGAAGTTTCCTCCATTGTCCTGCCTCCTCGTCATATTTACCTCCAAAGATACCCCTTAAAACTTTATTCTCGAGTACGCGGAATTCGTTTTCTTCCCGCGTTGTGAGAGCCCACGTTTTGCATCCGTATAAAACAATCAGCATGATTATGGTTTTATAGAGACGGAGCTTTATAATACGTGATAGCGGTTTGGATTTCAGCAGTTTACTGACTGCGTGCCAACTATCATTGCCGGAGTGTAGTCTTTTGTTAATTTCATTCGACATTTCGTTACTGGCCGTCAGTATCGTTGCCATATATTTAAATTCTTAAATATCTTGCCTCTGACGCTTGTTACGTACGTCGGCCACCACCATCATTTGGTAGTTTGTGTTTAATATAATTTTGTTTTAACATAGTATGATGGTAAGGTGGTGGAAGAATTGCACGATCCTGAAGTGAGTTTCTGAACACACCCTGATTCGGGTGTGGATCGTGCAGTTCTTCGAGTTCGAATTTGTTTTTCGAAGTGGACGTGAGTGGAGAGCGAGAGAGATGGGGGGTTGACCCTTTTTGAAAGATACGGTTTTGGGTTCCGTTGACGGAGTTGTAAAAAGCAAGTGGAAGAAAAGCAAGAAGTAAAAGGTGTTCCCGTTTTTTTTTGTTCTTTGTTCTTTTTGGAGACGTAAAATTAATAATAATAATAATTGTAAAAAAGAGAAAAAGAAGTTGGACTCGAAATAAAAATTATAAAACACTAAAAGTGTTCGTGGAAGTAAAGTTTTTCTTATTTAATACAAAAGTAAAAACGCAAGTGTTTAAAGATCGGACTGGCCAGTCGCAGCCATATCGAAGGCTCCAAAAATCCAACGATTGGTAACCCCAATTGTCTTTCAAAGGAAACGAAGACGTCTTGCATTGAGGAAGAAGCGTCAAGTGACATCCAAGGAGGCTGCGGCTGAATGTGCTAAATTGTTGGCCCAAGGGAAGAAGAACCAGGACTGAGTCGGATGGAAGCTGCTGCTCCGACCTCCAACTCTCCCAGGCAAAGTAGTAGAAAACGGCGGTAAAACCCAGGTAACCAAATTATTATTTCTTTAATCAAATTTTGTGTGGCTGTATATGCTACAACTGGCGCTGCGGACAAACGTATCGGAAGAACCACAGCAATTGTGGTAGCAAAACAATTCATTGCTGCCGCATTTTGGAGTTACAAAGATCAACAGTGGGAAGAAACTTTGACAATTTTGCACACTTGGAATAGCATCATTGCCCAGCAGCAGTTATATTGCAACGTTTGGAACATCAGAAGGGGAGTAGACATCAGTTATCACCAGGTGGATGGCGGTGGTTCCGCGGATGAGTGCGAACAAAAGTGAACATTGTCTTTTTTTTTCCCTTCTCTTTTTCTTCCTTCCCCCTTTCTCTTTCTCTCCATTCTCGGGCGGTGTAGTGGTCGCTTGTTGTGCCGTCTTTCGTTCGTTCATGGTGAGGGAGCGTGTTTATTGTTGTGTTTCGTATCCTTGCTGTTGGTTAGTTCTGTCGACGGCGAGGTTGCTCTCTCTTCTGGGGATCCCGGGTGTTGTTTTGTTTCGGGGTTCCGGGTTTGGTCCTAGCATCGAGAAATTTTGAAGTTTATAAATGCAGACAAGGCAACGTCAGAGAGATGTCCGAGAGGGCACTCCTGCCCGGGCACGACCCGAGGCATTTCCCGAGCCGCCGGTTGACGAGGTGGATCCGGAGGCGTTCCATGATTCGAGGGACGAATTTGTGGACGACCGATCGCCAACACGCCCCCCTCCCACCGTCGGTAAACAGCCTGTCGGGAGCATGGAGGACACGCCGATGCCCTCGTATTTTAAACTGGGCCCACAACCATGTCCTGTACGGACCATGCTGGGCACGGATAGGGTTTTCGACCTTGTGTCGAAGGCGGTCCCCATGTTTTCGGGACAGGAAGCCCGGATACGGCCGAGAGACTCTCTTCGTTTCTCAAGGGCTGTAGAAGGACCTTGGGTGGGCTGGCGGTGGAGGAGGAACATACCTTCCTCCGGTGGCTGCCCTCTAGGCTGAGCGGCGAGGCCTATCGGATGTTCCAGGAGAGACCACCCACGACATTCCTTGAAGCGGAACAGCGCCTTAGAGAGGCCTACGAACCCCGGGTGTCGTATGAGGAGTTGTGTGCACAACTTTCCAAAATGCGACAACTTCCTTCCGAGGATGCCACAGGTTTCGTTTCCTGAGTGAAGCGGGCCGTGGTACGGTGCGAGGAGGCAGCTGAGCGCTTTTATGGTCGCCAGGGTAGGTCCGTCTTCGCCAGCCAGCTTGAGTGCATGGCCAAACCGGTGTTGGTAAGGGGTCTGAGGGAGGAAGGACTAAAGCACTTCCTCCTCACGTTGGGTAATGTCCCTTTTCGTAGCCTGGTGGACCACCTAACCGGATTTGAGCGAGCTCGAAGGGAAATGCTGAGGCAGGACGACCTGTTTGTGGATGCGCGCCCGACAGCGTCAGAAACATTAGAGTTAGGACCGGGAAGTTGCTCGACCCTTTTGGAAAGTTCATCCTCCACTTCTAGGGATTACACCGCGGCGCCGGCGCCGGTTTTATCGAACTTAAATCCCCGGGCGGTGTCATTCGTGTTGCCGGCCGAAGAGCCTGATAGTCGTCGACGAGAGGAGGATAGTTTCGTTCGGGAGCAGTCGTACGGGCCTCTCAATTATAGACGGGATGCTGGTGCCCATGCTCCGGCCTCCTCTGGCGAGGGAGCGTGGTCAAATACCGTGTCTTCCTCGAGTCGGAGTGAAGGGTCGCGGGGTTTGGCTCAAGGGGCGTATGTGCCTGGAGATCGATCGGGTCGGGACAATCCGTTCAGGGATCCGGTTGGTCGATCGGCGCACCCCCTGGAATCCCAGACAATATGCAATTTTTACAATCTGAGGGGTCACGTGTACGACGAGTGTCTACAAAGGCGAAACACTCCCTTCTGTCGCGAGTGTTGGCGGTATGGCCACGATATAGTGGACTGCCCGGATCGTCCGACGAGGACGCGCGGTCCCCAGACCACATACAGGGGTAGAGGTCAGCAGGGCGGATTCGCACGGCAGGAACCGCCTTATCAGCGACCACAGTTTCAGCGGAGAGCCCTGCCAGAGCCGCAGCCCCCGCCTACGGACGGCGGGCCGGCGACATCAGGCCCCAGAGTATTCAGCGTCCGGTGCTGTTGCGAGTTTTGTGGCCGCCAAGGCCATAGCTTGCACGGGTGCGAATACAGGCAAAGGTGGGAACAACAACAGAGTTCCCAGGGTTCTCCCCACAAGCGGCACGGCGGAACAGCACCTGTTGCGAGCCGAGAGCAAGACACCCGCGTGGAGACTGGGGCGGGCGCGAGAAATAGGCGCAGAGGGCGTCGGAGGCAGCGTCGGCGAAATCGAGGCGCCGGTAATGATAGCGCGGAAAGTAGGGATTCTCGGAAGGTGGATGGAGATGATGGGCGACGATCGTCCGTGTCGAGCGGTGGGGGTAAGCGACCCGACTCCATGGACTCAAAATCCTCAAAGACGGATGCGAGACATGATGCCGCATCAGGCAGCGCTGGGAGCCGGGAATGGCAGCCCCGGCGCATTGGGCCCAAAGTGGGCAGAAAGAATAGCTCCAGTTCCGCTAGTTCGGTGTCTAGTGGGACTCCCGAGCGGAATATTCCTGAACGGGGGAGCGGAACATTGTGCGAGTTTTGCGGTCGACCTACTCACAAGGCGGCAGAGTGTCGACATAAAGCAAAATGGGAGAGTTCGGGAAACTCCCCAAGGTCGGGTCGGCAAGATACTACCCGACCGCACTAAAAACGAAACCCAGCTCCAGCTGTTCTCAGTTTTCGCCGACTCGAGTCCCGATTGTCGCTCTCCCTCTAGACATTGGCCGTAGGAACCCTACGCGCCTAATCCTGGACACCGGCGCTGAGATCAGCCTGTTGAAGCTGAAGGCACTCCATCCTAGATATGGCATGGATGTGCATAAATCTACAACGCTCCAAGCGCTGTTCGTCAAAGGCAAGTCGAGGGGATGCTGCACTGGGAATTTCAAGTTGCACCATGAGATTCCCTGCAGTTTCCAAATAGTAGACTCCTTGCCGGGTTTGGAGGAAGACGGATTGTTGGGGTACGACTTCCTGTCTCGGAATTGTAAGGTAGACGGGCCGAGTGGTTGTTTGGTTTTTCCCCGAACGACCGTAAATCCCGTGCCATTCTCCATTCAATTTGTCAACTATGGGACGGGAAGGGTTGAACATGTGGCAGCCAAACGGGGAGACGTGCCAAAGGAACCTGTTAAGGTCGATACTGCGGCAGGCACTCGCCCGGAGACTCTACCCATACAGGGGAGGGCTGCGAAAAGCTGTGTTACCACGTGCTACCCGAACAGCGGACGTTGGTAATATAGTTATTAGACAACACCTTTAATAAAAGAACAAATAAGGGAAGGATAAGCCTTCCTATAACTTGGAGCCCCTGATCCTAGCTGGCCAGACTCTGGTTACCCTCCGGAATCTTCGTCCTCGTAAAGGACCTTCGTCGAGGGAGACCAACTTGAGAGTCTGACGAAAAGTCTTTAAGGCCAGGCCTAATGCTGCAGGCGCAGTCCCAGCGCAGACTGCAGAGGCAAACCCCAGTGCTGGGGATTGGATCGCAAATATGAAAGTGCGAAAGCGCACTATAATGTCGGGTGATGGTAGGTTTTGCCGCCGAAACGGGACAAACCCCCCGATCTACCAACCCATGGACCGGGGCAAGTACCGAGTCCAAAAGAGGAGGACTAAATCAAATATATAAGAGCGGGACGTTTTCGCCGGCCGGGTGACATTTTGGAGTGGTTGAACGAGAGGGGATCACCTCGCCTTGGCGGGGGAGTCCTAACCGGATCGTGTGGGCGGTCGAGCTTTTGGTCGAACCATCGGATTGAGTGTCGGACCCGCCGCGGACGTTTGTGTTGTCCTTGGTTTTGTGGAGTGCTTGTCTGTTGTTCCCCCTCTTAGGTTAATACATAAGTGTTATTTATTCATTTATTTTTTATTAACCCTAATATGTAAGCAGTAGAAGGTACACACTAACATTAATATTTAGGTGAGATCTTAGGTTAATACATCAGTGTTATTTATTTATTTATTTTTACTAACCCTAGTATATAGGTAGCCTAAAACGTACTCACATTAGCACTTAAGCATTATTTATTTTGTTTCACTAACCCTAATGTATAAGTAGTACTAAATATATAGAAAATCCTTACTAACCTTAACACCTAAGCATGTTTATTTATTTATCTATTTATTTATTGGTTGGTTTGTTAATTGTTTGTTTGTTCTCCGCCGTCCACTCTCCGGCGTGACATTCCTCTCCTAAGAATGCCACGCAGTCTTGTGGAGGGGGGAGGTGTGTTACGTACGTCGGCCACCACCATCATTTGGTAGTTTGTGTTTAATATAATTTTGTTTTAACATAGTATGATGGTAAGGTGGTGGAAGAATTGCACGATCCTGAAGTGAGTTTCTGAACACACCCTGATTCGGGTGTGGATCGTGCAGTTCTTCGAGTTCGAATTTGTTTTTCGAAGTGGACGTGAGTGGAGAGCGAGAGAGATGGAGGGTTGACCCTTTTTGAAAGATACGGTTTTGGGTTCCGTTGACGGAGTTGTAAAAAGCAAGTGGAAGAAAAGCAAGAAGTAAAAGGTGTTCCCGTTTTTTTTTTGTTCTTTGTTCTTTTTGGAGACGTAAAATTAATAATAATAATAATTGTAAAAAAGAGAAAAAGAAGTTGGACTCGAAATAAAAATTATAAAACACTAAAAGTGTTCGTGGAAGTAAAGTTTTTCTTATTTAATACAAAAGTAAAAACGCAAGTGTTTAAAGATCGGACTGGCCAGTCGCAGCCATATCGAAGGCTCCAAAAATCCAACGATTGGTAACCCCAATTGTCTTTCAAAGGAAACGAAGACGTCTTGCATTGAGGAAGAAGCGTCAAGTGACATCCAAGGAGGCTGCGGCTGAATGTGCTAAATTGTTGGCCCAAGGGAAGAAGAACCAGGACTGAGTCGGATGGAAGCTGCTGCTCCGACCTCCAACTCTCCCAGGCAAAGTAGTAGAAAACGGCGGTAAAACCCAGGTAACCAAATTATTATTTCATTAATCAAATTTTGTGTGGCTGTATATGCTACACGTTTATATGTGTTCCCTGAGGTCCACCTTCTCTCGCCGTAATCAGGTATTTTGTTTTGTCTTCATTTATTTCTAGGCCCACCTCTTCTGCCGCTTGCATAATGATTTCACTGTATTTATCTACAGTTTCTAGATTATGGCCCAAAACGGCGATGCCATCATCATATGCGAGCACTTGTGTGTACCCGTTAAGGAATGATCCGGCCATGTTGTCGTCTTGTACCTTTCTGATCTCTCGAGCACAAGGTTAAAAAGACACGGTGAGAAGCCATCTCCGTGGTTTAGTCCGTCCCGGATTTCAAATGGTTCTGAGAGGTGGTTTTCTATTCTAACTCGCCCTTTGTTTTCGTTCATGCACATTTGAATGAGGGGGGCATATTTTTTCGGGATTCCCAGCTCCACTACAATATGGTAGCGTCGTTGCCTTGCGACTGAGTCGTGCGTTTATTTGTCGTTGATGGATGCGTATATTGAGCAGGTTTTCAAAGTGCTGCTTCCATCTTGTCACGATATTGTTTGTTTCTGTGACCAGACAGCCGTTTGCGTCTTGAATTATTTCGGCTTTCCCTCGGTAGCCATTTCTAATTGAATTTATGCCGGCAAGCACACCTCTGATGTTCTTTGCTCTGGCATTTTCTAGGATTTTTTCAATCCGACTCTTCTCCCATTCGGTTTTTTTGCGTTTGAAAAGTCTTATTGTCTGCGTTGACTTTATGGGGTAGTTTAACTAAGCACCAAGCACGGGTGCGGATTCAGCTAACTCCCACGATATTGTTCCTCCGAATACACCGAAAACTCTTCACAAAACTCCGTTGTTGCGAAATACGAGCGAACACAGACAACAAACAAATAAATTTCGAAAATCGTTTATAATCCTTTTTATTTAAATCATATAATAAATACACAGGACTTAACTCAAGTGGTTGAATACGGAATTCAATAGAAGATTGTTCCCAATATTACTGAGGATAAAGTGATCCGCACTGTTACTAGTTTTAATATTTTGTTCTGTTAACATCCAAAAGCACACGTAGCTCTGGTACACGCACGATAGCGATACTTCAAAGTAAAGTAAAAAAGAAAAACTTCGACACCGACGAAAAGACTCCACTCTCAGCGCGTGTGTGCGGTTAAACGGTGAAAATCTGACTGACTATTTTCAACTCCCCGTAGCTCTGTCAAATTGACCCAGCCTCTATGCCTGCGATGGATTTCACGCACACCATCACAGGAGAAAGAAAATCCTTCGGCAATTTGACCAATGAGATCCGATCCGCGTCTCATTGGATGGTTCCTTAGTGATATCGATGCCACTGGAAATGAATGCCTTCCTCCTGGAAGAAAGGACAAACGATCGCGCGTTGAAGAAAGGAAAGAAAGAAAAACCTGCACCTGTTTAAACATAGATCGGAAACATTTCTATCATTACGATAGAGGGTATATTGTATATACCGGAATGGGATCTAAATGTGAAAGCGCTAAGATGCGGCTTTGTTTGTACAGGCAAATGCAAATGCATTAGGGTTGTTTATGCCGCCGATTCGAGATAATTGGATGCAGCTGTATCGGCATCGATTTGCCTGACGCGATCGGGTGATCGCATGGGAAAAGCAAACACAGGGAGATTTTTAAGAGCATAATTGACATGAATGTCGATAAGGGGGCTGTGGGAGTTTTCCTAATGGTTGGGAATGGTCATGGGTGCCGATCAGGGGACACAAATATATTTTTAGGCAAAAAAATGCTTCTCAGCCAAATTCGGATGAAGGTTTTGTTGCCACGGCAAGGTAGTAATCTTTGCCGTGGGTTTATGTTTTCAGGTGGGGAATGCTCTCATGCAGGTAAGTTGTTTGGACATATTGGTAGTGGGATATGGGGCCAAAGTGTTGCGTGGTTTTTCGGGCCCTGAAAAATCCCACAACTTCATCATATCTTTTTAAATGGATCACTCTGACGCGTTTATGTTCTTCGATCTTGGCCCTGCACTCATCATCAAACCAAGGTTTGGACTTAATTGATTTCGTAAATCCTAATACCTTTTGGGCTGTTTGTTTGATTGTGTCTCTGATCGATGTTCATTTAGTGTCCACACTATTGGATTCCTCTTCCCCACTGCCCCCATTCTCTAGGATGCTAAATCTATTCGTTAGTTCATCTTGATGTTCATCCCTTTTGCGCAAGTCTCTTAGTTTATCAGTGTCGAACTTTTTGCTCGTCTCCCGTGACTGGTTTGCTGCGAGCCTACTCCTAATTTTGCCCACCACTAGAACATGATCAGAGTCGCAATCTGCTCCTCTATATCATTTTACGTCAAAGATATTCGAGTGGTGTGTTTTGTATATGAAAAAGTGGTCTATTTGGTTACTATCCGCGATACAAAATCCCGATAAGATTTTGTATAAAAGGGCGATGAAATTCGTATTCGAGGAGTAGTCTCGATTGGCGTCCGAAGTGGTAGGACGCCAATAAACAAAATTAAAATAAACTAATAAACTAAAACCATTAAGATAAAGTATTTGAGTTTTTAATGAAACCTGGCCTATTTTCGGGCCTCTTTCATAAACAGTCGGTTGTCACTCTTCCCGGAGGCCCCCGTAAGCACGGTGGCGACTGCCACGGGTCCCCTCAGGAGCGGTCTATAGAGATCCCTCATTCATTTAAGGACAAGGAGACACGCTCCCTGAGAGAAGGATCACAACACTGTTGCCAGGTCATGGGCAAACGAAAACGAAAAAAAAGGAAATGAGACAAAGGGCATGATAGTGGTGTGCATGCAGCTGGGCAAATAGTCTGCATGCCATTAGGGCAACTTGTGCCTCAAGCAAATAAGAGACTTGCACACCGATGATTGTGCACGGTATCGATGCCGGTGGTAAGGGTCGAATTCTTTGTATGCCTGTTTACATGTTAGAGAATTCGATTCTTGGCGGCTAGACGCGAGATGCGTGAGCTGCTTTTGTCGGGTGGACAAAAGTTGGTGTGACTGTAGACAAGTCTGAAAATGTGCTGCGCATGTGTGTGGCAGGGTATGCTGGCTGACAGGGGCGCCGATCAGGCTTCCCAATGTATGTTGCATGTATGTTAAAGTTTTGATTTCAGGGATGGTGACGAATTAAATGCCTGAAATGGTGTGATGCCTGGCCATGGGGGTTGGGGTTGGAATTGTGGTTGGAATTGTGGTTGGTTCTCAGCTAGATATTAGAGAACCCCCACAGTACCCCACTGAATTAATATTGTTCTGTTAAATTACTATTCAACTCAATTCATTTTTAAGTTCAGGTTAATATTAAATATTAAAACATCAACAGCGATCAACAAAAATTATTTTCCTTTCGAACATCAAGGCTTGCTAGGAAAATTGAAATGAATAGATCTACTGTGTAAACCATGACTGCCGCAAGAGCAGTGAAGCCATTCTTTGTCCTTTTGAATCTCCTCTAAGTTTGTTATTTATTATACGATTATTGGAAGCTGAACTTTTTAGATGTAAATCGCTATACATCCGCTTAATACTGTCTAGTTCGGGTGGAGTAAGGCTCCACATACAGAGTAGGAACTCGTCAGTTCCATCCATATTGGTAGTGGCAAAGAATAATGATCAATTTAACTTCCCAAAAAAGTCGCTTCGGATACCCCAATTGAATTTAAAAAAAGTAATAATGGAAGAATTAAAATATATACATATACATATTTTATAAGGATTATTCAAAAGCTATATAATAGTAAATACAATAAACATGGACAAGGAACGATGGCGTAGCGGATCAGTAAGGTCGTGAACTTTCTGCACAATAAGTAGTAGTAATACTTTTTGGAAAACAAAGGGCGAGTCAGAATAGAAAACCATTGTAGCGATTCTAACAGATACATACACAATTCACAAGCAAAAATAGTGAAGAACACCGAACGAAAAATCGAATAAGAAAAATACATCAGAACCGTATACCAAGCGATAAATTAAAATAATTCACCTTCTTCACTATCCTTGCTTAACGCTACACCATCTCTCAGAACCATTTGAAATCCGGACGGACCAAAGCAGGGAGATGGTCTATCACCGTGTCTTTTTAACCTTGTGCTCGAGTATGTCATCAGAAAGGTACAAGACGACAACATGGCCGGATCATCCCTGAACGGGGTCACACAAGTGCTCGCATATGCGGATGACATCGCCGTTCTGGGCGATAATCTAGAAACTGTTAGTAAAAACTGTGAAATCATCATGCCACCGGCAGAAGAGGTGGGACTAGAAATAAATGAAGACAAAACAAAATACATGATTACAGCGAGACCAGGTGGAATTCAGGGGACACACATAAGTTAAAGAATTTAAATATCTGGGAACGATACTGACGGCCAGTAACGAAATGTCGAAGGAAATTAACAAGAGACTGCATTCCGGTAACGCTAGTTGGCACGCAGTCAGTAAACTGCTAAAATCCAGACTGCTATCACGTAACATGAAGCTCCGTGTCTATAGAACCATAATAATGCCGATTGTTCTATATGGATGCGAAACATGGGCTCTCACAAAACTGGAAGAAAACAAATTCCGAGTATTCGAGAATAAAGTTTTAAGGGGCATCTTTGGACGTAAATATGACGAGGAGTCAGGACAATGGAGGAGACTCCATAACCCCGAATTGGAAGAGCTATATCGCAAACCTACAATGGTGAGAGTAATAAAGTCGCGAAGATTAAGATGGGCCGGACACGTGGCGTGGATGGGGAACGATAGGACCGTGCATAGAATTCTTGACGGTAGACCAACGGGAAAGAGACTGGTAGGACGGCCGCGACGGAGATGGGAGGAAAATGTTAGGTTTGACCTTGAGGAGATCGGATCGAATGGTCAAGCGTGGAAGGAGAGTGCCCAGGACAGAGAACGATGGCGAAGCCGAGTCGGTGAGGTCATGAACTTCCGGGTTCCTACAAGCCAATAAATAATAAGAATAATAATACTTTTTGGAAAGTCTTTTCGGAATTGAAATATAAAACTGAATGCATATTCTGGTCAAACCGCAAATATGTATTTTTATCTTTTATAAATGCTTTCTCAAGTTCACCATTGTGCCTTGTAGATTTTTTTCAACCTTAGTTGTACAGGCCAGAACACACAAGCATTCTTTAAACACGCCAAACGTATGCTACAACCTCGTCATCCATTTGTTCGTCGCCACAATGAATACATAAAACCAATTAAACTTGAAGAAACCCAGTTAAGGTTAAAGTGTAAGTTTAGTCATTAAGGCTGAACGCTTTTATGTCGTAAAATATTTTCTAATTGGACTATTCCTTGCAAACTACTTCCGCCTCTGTTCAACCCATTTCTTATCCGTAATCTATTTTGCGAAGTGGATGTCAATTAAGAATAGATGCATATTCAGCCGAACAAGGATATACCAAGTACGAATTTTTCCTACGAAGGACCAATTCATCTACAACATCGATATATCTCGTTATTCCACAAATCGTATCCCTTGCCACAAGTCGAATGTCGATATGGTCCTAATTACCAGAATGCTTCAATTTGAAAATGATACGAAGGAAACGGAAGCCACACATCTACTCTCTCACGAACGGCATCACCACCAACAGAGAGTTTAAATTCAATTCAGGTCACTTGCTTCACTATAGTTTGCTCCGGGCTTGGTTGGTTCGGTTGGCTTGGTTGGCTTCTTCTTTTTCAAACTATGTTTTCGTTGTTCGTATATTTTTTTTTATTTCTTTCGAATAATGGCGAACGTGCACATTCATATTCATATGATTTCACTGAGTTCCCTTCTAGTTGTATCCTGAGCAAAAATTGTGAGGTGGAAGGAGCGTTGTACCCATGCAATTGAGAGGAGTATGTATATGTTGTCTCTAAGGAATATTTGGAACATAAAATGCCTATTTTTCGGGCAGGCAACGCAAGGAGACATGTAGCTGTCTAAAGAGATGAACACTTAGAATGGGTCGATAGTATCAGATGCATTTTTTCTGTTTCTGTACTCTTCAATTTACACCAAACGAAGGTGCTAAATTCTCGGGAATTTTTTAAAACGACTATTAACACGCAAAGGTGTCTCAAGTTTTTCTAGACCCCGGGTATTTCATGGGCCTATGTATAAAAGAAGATAGATCCTTAGAATTAATGGTTTCGAATTGAAATGAGTTGGAATTCCTTTGTATGAAAATGATTAACTATTCTTTCTGACACATGTCAGAATGAGATGTTTAATAAATAAAGTCTGACGCCAAAAACATTACATACGAGTATATGTATATACATACGTATGTATTTTCCATTTTATTCTTAAACTTGCTTCTTATAAGATATAATTACGACATTTAAAATAAAACACCGTTACATCCAATTACGTATACATTAAATTAATTCACCTCACCCATGAAAGCCAAAATCAATGCAGATCAACATAAACATTGATTTCAATATGAGCGACTGGAGTATAACATAAGTGATATGAAATTCTTGTCCCTCCCACTGAGTTGACGATGTGCTATGACAGCAATATTTAACTACAAATAATTGAACTTACGCTATCAACAGCACAAAATTTGATTCACATCCAATGTGATGCGGATCTATTCACTACCACTGACCCACAAAATAACCTGTTTAATTGGATATCCTGACAGTGTATGGCATACCATCCCATCAACAAAACCCCACACTAAAGTTAATAGGCAAATAATTAACAGCGCTTGGAGGGAGTTTTTGTATAAATCCTCCGTCACAACATTTAGGTGACATGCCCACCCTTTGATTTTATTGCATACAGTCAACCACCCCTGGCGAGATAAGTATAAATGTTCGCCTGTTCATGCGGCAACCATTTATACCAGTTATAGTGTCCTTCTCATAATGAGTTTTTGGCTTCACGACGGCAGCTCCCCGAATGTGCCAAAAACTTAATGAACCATTCCCGAGTGACAAATAGCTTGAGCAGCAATATAACTAAACAATTCTCACATTATTCCAATGTTTTAACGAGCTGGTAAAAGCCTTAGAGGGTGTCTGGTCGTATGCGTATGAAACCAGGCATGTATGCGTGTCAAACTGATTTATCTAACAAAGTTGTGTCCTGTTTTGTGTTTTGTGTATTTCCCTTTTCCTCTCGTGTTTCGACTGAATTAAAATTTGAAAGACCAATCAAACTGAACAGTCGGAAACTGGGACAAATTAATCCATAACACCAGGGATCAAGGATTATCGAACGAAATGACTTCGGATTCGATGTCTTTTTCGTGCTCTTGTATATTAGAGACCAGGCATAGACACCCATTGAAAACTGGCGATACTGTCGTTTTGCACTGAATCCTTGTTAGAGTGATTATTTTCATTTGGATGTTGCCAGCAGAATAAGCCGCGGTAAGCTCTGGAAATAATCCTTCGGATGTGTCCAACTCACAAACATGTAACAGGCGAGATTTGCAACCCAGCATCTCTCTATGCCATTGGTTTTTATCGATTTCCATGTTGTCACGCCTTAAGACCATTTTGCGTAATGAGTGGAATTATGTCGTTTTGTCACGAAGCCTAAAGCGGTTTCCTCCAATTGGCGTATTTTAAGCAGATTAACACTGCTTGTAAATTTCACGCGTGTTTGGTTAAGGCAATAGACCGGCAATGGGACAATGTCGGCCAAGTGATGGACAATGCTAATGAATGCTTGGGAAAGGAGAGCTTATGTATAGTGTAGTATTTGGGTCACAACTCGTGTTATATAATGTTAAGTGATTCAATGAGAACTTTGCTATTACAGGAAGAGATAACATCCTGCAGCGTATTAGCGTGCTTCAATTACCCGGTAATTGAGCGCAATGAAACAGGCGCAACATGCATACGAAAACTCTTAACTTTTTGTTACATCATCATCATCATCATCATCGGCACTACAACCTGGAACCGGTCTTGGCCTTATTTAGCAAGTCCTGAGGCTTGTTTGATTTCCATAATTTTGTTACATCACACATATCAAATTCACAGAGTTAGATGTCAAATCACATGCAGATATTAGAAATTTGATTTAGGCATCACAGTGTGTCTTTTAAAAATAATCCAAGCGTAAAAATATTCGCTGTTCGTTAGTGTTGCTATTTATACAACATGTTCAGAGAGATCTCTATTGAAACCGGATTATTCTACTAAAATTCTACTTCGAATTTGAAAAAGGGGAAATATAAAGCGCTTAGTGGAATCGTAAACACAAAGCTTGAAGAAAGCAAAGGTAGATGATTCTCTAAACTCATTCCATTTATTGGCGCCTGGACAAAAGTCCTTGCAAAAAAATTGCAACTACTCTGTGGGGAGGAAGTATTGTGCCAGGCATGGGCACACCGTTCACTTCCATCCCCATCGTCTAATAAACAGCTCCGGCGCGAATTGTCCATCACGAAAGAAATAAATACCGACAAAAGAGCGAAACGCCGCCACGTTTGTTGTCCACATTAATGGATCGGCACTACCAGAAGTAAATAATTGACACGCACTTTTTATTTATTCGAAAAGGTTCTTATATTTCACAATCATTACCTTTGTTCTAAACCATTATTACATATGTGGTGTTTTTATACTCCGCCTGAACTTATTATTAATACAGAATTGATTTTTATGAATTTTATTTAACTACCCACACGACTCCGGGTCTTTTCGCGTTCTTGGCGCGCGACGAGGAGCGGCAGATCGCGTCACCGTGATGGTCAGCGGATGGAATTAGACTCAGCGATTCAACCTTCGTTTGGGCTGAGTTTGTGGTGTGGTGGTAGATATCCTCTCCCCCCTCCACTAAGGATATGTATTTACTTACCACCAGAGAAACGTAAAGTCTCTCTTGGTGGAATAGGAAACCAGATCTCGTAATGGAGATCATGGTGGTATGTGTGTGATCGTTCAGATCTGTGTTGTTTACTTATGCGTGGAGGATGCATAAGTAAACAACATGTATTCGGAATACCATCTGTTCCAGAGGATTTCTTGTTTTTAACGGATCTAAGGATGTCCATGAGTTCATTCTTATTCACAAATATATTTGTGTTCAAATTTCTAAGCGGCGCACCCGCTCTATTGTTTTTCACTGAATATGGTGAAACTTTTGTTTTCGGAATGCCAAATTTGCCGTTCATTGTGCAGAGAAATATTGTTATGTTTTGTAGGGGTTGCTCCTCAGGGAGCGCGTCTTCTTGTCCTGAAAAGGACGTATGATCTCTTTGGTGGACCGCTCCTGAGAAAACCGTCCTACAAGGAGGCGTCGCCGTGCTTCCTCAAACCTTGAGGCAAGAGCAACATCCTAAGTTTAGTCCTGCCGCGTTTTTGTGTTTCACGGTCCTCGTCTCCGCAGGTTTCCGTGGGAGCAGGTGATACTCTGTAAGGATCGTTTTTTCCCTTGTGGTGGTACCACATCTTTAGTCATCAGTTTCTTGTGATGGAACAGTCAAAACTCAGAAAACGCATGTGTTTAATGAGTACTTTTATTAAATGTTATCAACTTGTTCTCCTATAGTACTTCCTCCAGGAACATCAAAATACTGGCCTTTCTGTAGTATGTCCTATCGGGACAAATAGTGATCTTTTACTGCGGCCTTTCTCCTGGGGTACTTCCTCCAGGGAGAATGGACGATATTATACTGCCGCCCGGAGATCACTTAACTATTCCTTTATAAAGGAAAACGAATATTAGGTTCGTTTATTGTGAACTTTAATTTTAATTCGGATTTCGGATTAAATTTTGCCGTGGGGGCAAATGTTAAGCGATAAATGAATGTGTGATTCGTTTATTGCGAATTTTAGACCATGTTTGGGTTTTTTCGGGTTTTGATAGGATTTTGGGTTTTAGGGTACTATTGCTAGGATTTGGATGTAGGAATGGGGGAAAAAGGTGGTAGGGCTTTTTAGAATACTACAATATGGTTTTGGATAGGTCTGTTTTCGATATCGAGGTTAGATTTTTTTTTAGTTTTTAAACCACATTTATTTTCCTAATTCTTTTTACATGTATAATATTAGGGGTAAATGTTAAACCCTTTTCTACAATCACAGTCCTTAAATTAACTTACTGGCTCTATGCGAGCTCTCTAAATTACACATTACAACTTGATTTTTATATATGCCTTTCAGCGTATATCTTTTTTTTTGTTTCTTATATATATATATATATATATATATATGTATATATATATATATATATATATATATATATATATATGTATATATATATATGTATATATATTTATATATATATATTGTACAGCGTCGAGGAGGGTTCCTCGACGTGACAGCAAAATGTTGTTGGCGTTGTTGCCCAGCAAGTGCCTGTCGCATCGGACAGTAATTAAAAAACATTTTTTACACTACAATTTTACTTTTATTACACGACTTTTACTTGACATAGGAAAGGCACCGGTGCTGAAGGCACCGTAAAAACATGACATTCAACGTAAAGAAGAAACTATACTGTCTACAAAAACAGTACAACCAGCACCGCGTGAAAACAGTACCACGGAAAACGTCACATGAATAGACCATTTTGCTTTGTCTATTCGGCAATAGGTGGCGCTCCGTGTGGTATGTTTTTTTCCGACTGGTATACGCTGGTATGTATGTTGCGGAACTGCAACATCTTCCCGGGCCTCGACGATGGAGCCAGTAGGCCTCCTTAGTTGGCGTCACCACCTGGTGTCAGCGCCGTGGGAAGTAGCGGTTGGTATGGTGGTTGAGCTCAGAGACCTTAATGCTCGTATTGCTCATACACCGGTACGGCAAAACGGTAGGGTGGCAAAATTAATTATATTGTTATACTATATATGTATTCTATTAGTTGATTAAGTTATAGAATATACTTGGTTATGGGGCCGTAGTATTATTTATAGTATCAATGTGTGTGTGTGTGTGTGTGTGGGTCGTTGTTTATTGTTGATAGTCTCCGACATGTTGTGGAGAAGTGCCTGGCAGGCGATATTTGCCGCATCAGCTGCGGCAGCGATGTGATTTGTGTTTAATGTTAAATGTTCGTTGGATCGTACATCCCTGGTGTCATCGATGAACTTCTTGGGCGTAGTCCTCTCCTTGGATCGTGGATCCCTCTGTGTCATCGATGACCTTCTTTGACGTAGTCCTCTCTTTGGATCGTGAATCCATTTGTATGTAAAATTTCAATAAGTTGGACGTAGTCCCAAGTCGGATCGTAAATCCGTTTAAATGAATAAGAATATCTTGGACGTAGTCCCCTGTTGGATCGTGAATCCGTAAGTTTAGTTTATATAGTTTGGACGTAGTCCTATGTTGGATCGTGGATCCATGAATGGTCATTGAGCGATGTAGTCGTCAATATGTTGAAGGTGATGGGTTGTAATTCCACCATCTTCTAAGTATGTCCAGCCTGTGCCGCTGCCAGACCTCTTAGGTATACCGCCAACTGCATAGAATCATCTGCGACTCGAATCCAAGTTGATTGCTCTGGCTGATGCTGTTGCAGTTGGGGATATGTCCCATCTACGCCGCTAAACCAATGCTCGGCGTTGGGCGAATTTCTTGATGGGAGCTGAGATTGTCATCATAAGGTCTATGCTGCTGCTGCAATTGCTGTTGTGGGTGCTGTGACCGCATATGATTTATTGTTGGAACAGCATAGTTGTTCAGGTTCTGATAGTGATCATATTCTGTTAACTTATACCTGGCACTTGATTGAGCCAGAGAGGTTGCGCATCCGGGTTGCTATTAAGAGGATTAATCTGCTCATTATTAGACTTATGTGCAATTGAGCCACAGGATGGAATAGTTCTAAAGCCAGGTACTTTCTTCTTTGACTGGTGGCTGGACCAAGTGTTCACTATTTGCCTTCCGTTGGTTGGATTTCCCGAAGGCTGCCGGCATCTTTCCTGTTCTTCTCTTTCTATATTCCATAATCTTTGCACCGAAAGTCTATCTTAGACACCGACTCCGTTGGAGTGGTGCCCCCGTGGCAGCTATGTGCAATGGGCGGTGTTAAGAGGATGCCCCCAAAGCATTTCGTCCAGGCGGCGAAAGGTGAAGAACCCCAGACACGTGACAACGATGTGCCTGAGTGGCGAGAGCGGCAAAATCCTGGATGCGTAAACGATGCGCCCAGGTTTCGAGAAGCGGTACCCGGGAACGGAAGTGGATGCGGCGGTGAAATCGCAATTCTCTGAGTTCTTGGTTTATTTCATCTGCAATTCGATTTTTGGGTTGATACTTGCAGGTATAGGACCGGATGTGCCTTCGTTGACAAAATCTTTCTTTGGTATTGACCGCTTATTTTACGGTGACAGCTTCAGCTTTGTTGTTGAACTTGATTTTAAGCTTAAGCTTCTTCTCGACTGTTCTGCCCGATAGGCATCGTCCTCTTCTTGAGGTTCTTTCATTGTACGCGGGGCTTATCGAATTCTCTAGCGTAGGCCGTGAAAAGTACCTACAACATCGTATAAGAGGAGCCGAATGATGTTCTCAACCTGGTACTGGGAACGATTAGAATGTTCCTTGATTTACCTGCTGTGAATTCTGCAGAAGTTAGATAAATGAAAACAACCTTGGATGTTCAAGACAATGGACTGTAATTTGGCTTTGTTTAATAAGAGTAATTTGTGGACTGTAAATTATATTTGGTAGAATTAATAGCTTTGTTTATTAATGATGCAATCAATATTTTTATTCCGGTTATTGCTCGACCTATGTGTTAAAGTTGGAATGTAAGTTGGGTTATCTTGGAGTTTGTAAAATGGGACAAATAGAAAGTATTCCTTAATTTATTTTATTTTCCGCCGATTACAAACAAACCTGTTATTCCAATAAAAGTAGAAGTTAGGTCATTCTTCACAAGATTAATGAACCACCCAACCAGTACGGGCTCGTAGATGTCCAGTCCGATTTAAAACTCTGGAAATAGATATGTGGTAAGCATATTCCACTTGACCACGGTATCTTCGTTTTTCAGAAGCATATCTGCCAGAGTTCCATTCACATGAAGTGCTCCATCACCTTGATTATCATCAGCGCTTGGTGATGAAATAACCGCATCAGTTTCCCATTGTTTTCGGTAGAATTCTTTTCTGCGTTCTACCTGATGTTGAGATATTTGTGCTACAGGACCTGGACAATTCAAATCTGCAAAAAATGTCAAATGTTGAAATTGACTGAATACATTCCTGTGGGTCGCTTTCCTAGAGGTCCTGGTCAGATTCTGTGAAGGAAGTTATTAGAAATATAACATCTTCAATATTGCAACCATGTGACGTTTAATTAACTTCTAGGAATAGACATGAACCACCGCATTTTTTTTAGGTACATTGAAAATGTGTTAAGACTCGCTGTGACAAAACTCCGTGCTTACGAGTTTGGTCGAAATCCTTGAGTGAAATCGAGAACAACTAACGTGAACGCAAGAAGATACTACTTCGCAAATCTCCGCTAATTATTATCAACGGTTTCGGGACTTCTGTATCTTCCAAATATGCGTACGATTATGTCAGGAACATGCACAATTGCATCCACAATATTGTTCCGAATCACTGCACAGCGCTGTTCATTAATTGAGAAGGTGATTGTTTCGCCAGGTTTGTCTCCTTGTCGTACCAGCAGGACGAAGTGAGCTTCTTGAGGTAGATAGCTCCAGCTTGTCTAGCTGGTAGTTTTACATTGTTCTTCATAGCCTGTAGAATAGTTGGAGAAATTCCTAGAATTCTATGACTCTGGGATAATTGTTTTTCGGCGAACTCTCGTTGTTCAGGAACAACAGCTATTGTGGCACGTATCAATTCCTTCCGTTTGTTCAGGTTCATTTTTAATCGTTGTTGTCAGGTTCCAATTGAATAGCTTCGTATAAGCGTCTATGGCTTCATCGTACTTTCCGGTATTGAGATATACATCTCCCATTCGGCCATATTCTTTGCCGTAATTTGGATTGTGGAACAATGCAGAGTTGCAGTCTTCAATCGCACGATCATCTTCTGTTACACGGATATATGCTGCAGCTCGATTACAGTAGAATGTTGGATTTTTTGGATCGAAAATAATGGCCGCAGTACCACTTCTTCATATTTGCATTCCTTCATCAGGCGGTTGCCTTTATTCTTAATCCGTTCGGCTGCCCCAAGTGATTGTAGATTGCGTTCGATAAACATTGATTGGCACTTCGCATAAATCTAACTTTGCGGCCTTGTTTGTAATTGCCGTTCTTGATTCCAAATAAATGTCGACACTCAGTTCATGTTAGAAACTAGAGTAATCCCGAATCACTGCACATCGAATCGTCGAGAATCCGTTGTATGGCAAACATTCACCGGCAAAGAAAATTCATGGCGTCCGCAGATGATACAATCATCACTTCATTCCCAAGAACCCAGCAGCCAACGATCACGAACGTATTTGAAATTTTAATACGGCACTCAGGACACTTTTCCAACTTCGAAATTTGTTGATATAAGTTTTAACCGTTTGCTTGAACCACAGTATTGTTGTAAAATTCAATATAACAAGAACTCGTCTCTTTCGGTATAAATCGAGAGATTGGTCTAGCCTTAACTATCTAAGTCCAAATGGTGTATATGTATACATATATTATAGATATGCATATTTTCAGATTTAGGCATTAACATTTTTAGATTGGAATAATCTTTAAAAATGTAAATGGGTTATAAATTTGAGTCTAGTACAGCAAGCACAACAACAATTTATTGGTTTCCTAGTTGTTCTCTTTCTTGCTTCTGCATGCAGAGGAAGAATTTTGCGCATAAGTTATTAATTGACTGCGATAATCGCCTATGGCCTTTGACTAGTCGATGAATTGTTGTATCGAAACTGGAATTCCTGAGAGGATGCGTGCTGTTTCAATGCCAACTTCCAATATGAATCGCTGCTGTCACCCGTTATTCACACCACACAACACTTTTTTAAGTTAAGATCCATGGATCTCTTAATTAAACTATATATTAAATTATAAATTGCATTGCCACCTACCTGTTTTACTGGAGCGCTGCTCACGTTGATCACATGTTGTTGATGTTTCCTTGTTGAGGATGTGAACGTAATCCCATGGACGTAATCCAGACTTCTTGCTCGGATGTTATACATCCGGCTCCGAAGGACCATATGTACAGCGTCGAGGAGGGTTCCTCGACGTGACAGCAAAATGTTGTTGGCGTTGTTGCCCAGCAAGTTGCTGTCGCATCGGACAGTAATTAAAAAACATTTTTTACACTACAATTTTACTTTTATTACACGACTTTTACTTGACATAGGAAAGGCACCGGTGCTGAAGGCACCGTAAAAACATGAGATTCAACGTAAAGAAGAAACTATACTGTCTACAAAAACAGTACAACCAGCACCGCGTGAAAACAGTACCACGGAAAACGTCACATGAATAGACCATTTTGCTTTGTCTATTCGGCAATAGGTGGCGCTCCGTGTGGTATGTTTTTTTCCGACTGGTATACGCTGGTATGTATGTTGCGGAACTGCAACATATATATATATATATATATATATATATATATATATATATATATATATATATGAAATAAATCATATATTAGAGGGACTCCACGTGTACATCTATATGTATACATTATTATTACAGTTTTTTTTTTAATTATAACAAACAAAAACTTCAAAACAAAACGAATAAAATATAAAATAAAAATAAAAGTAATGCGGAAAGGAGGACAAGGGGAGGGGGGACAAGAGGAAGGAGAGCGTTGCTCTTGAGAGGCGTACTATATCTGAGGAAGTGAAGTCCTCTCCTCGTTGAGAAGCCACCACCATTTGGGAGATGTTCGATCTTTGGGTGATTTATCTCTTTCACTGATCGCCGTGCTAAAACGCATGCGGTCTGGGGCATTGGAGTCATCACTATCATGGAGAATTCGTTTGTCCCTGGCACCACGGAAAGCATGGTAAATAATCGAGACTCCATGCACGTCTTGGATAAGGCCTTTTTGATCCAAGAAAGGGAACGCTTCTGGGGGAATTAACCCATTCTGGAGGGTATTCTCCAGATACATGTCATTGGGATAGAATGCTCCCGAGATAAGATTATTGTCACTGCACATTGTCCTCGCCGTGTGACCACGAATAATTTTAATTATGAAATTGTCTATCCTATTTAACCCTAATTTGTTATACAGGATTTTGTTGGGATAGAATTTTTTGTATTGCGACTCTGGTGTTCTATAAAGTCCGAGGCAGGAACGCAAACACTGCCGTTCGAACACACGAAACTTCTCCAAAGTGGAGATATATTATACCATACTGGACAGCCATAAATCAAAACTGGTCGGATGAATGCCGAGTACGAAATTATTTTGACTCTGGGGTCAAGAAGACTACTCCGGAATAGACTTCTTGTCATAGAATATGCGCTCTTAGCTGCGGAGAGGGACGCTGCTACGTGCTTGTCAAAATATAAATACTGGTCTAGCCAGATACCAAGGTATCTAACTACAGCTTTCACTTGCAGTGGAAGGTTATTGTTACCTACAATAGAAAAGTGTTTCCAGTTGTATTTTATATCCCTCGAGGCCCTGGATAGGGGCGTTCTGAAAAGAGTAGTCTCGGTTTTCTGGAAATTAGATTTAATTTAATTCGGCCTTCTCGCCACCATTTTTTTTTTTTTTTTTTTAGCGGAATGTCTATAATGCATGCCTCTAGCACCTGGAATTTGTGTACTTCCGTGCTGTAAACGACCTTATGGTGAAGACCTTTCTTAACTAAGATAGCGACCCCACCCCCTCGAGTAGAGTATGGTCGATCTATATCGAGGTTAAAATGAATGGATTCATTCACATTGTGTACTGCCTCGAAACAGGCGCCAATAGACTTCGCTTTCTCTTGCGGATCCTCGACTACTATTAGTTCTTCGTTGGAGTTGATGTGTTCCGGGGTGAGTCCTGCGTTCAGCAATATTTGACGATTCACGGGAATCCCCTTATTTATTTGCGGAAACATATTCCCACCGCTCGTTTTAATGGAGAGAATTTTACGTTTCCATGCTTCATGAATGAAACGTTGCCACCGATCAGCTTTTGAACGTTTTTAATCAATGACTTAATTGTCTTTATTTCTTGGCTATAAGGATCGCTGAACTGTCTGTAGAGCAGTTTCAGCTGAGAGAGCAGAGCGCTTTTTTGTCTATACAGGGCATCCTAAAAATAATTGTCCCAACATTCACACTAATCTACATATGCATCATAAATCCCAAACCATTCGGCGCCGTTTGTCATCATTAAAATGCAATGTCGGACAGCTTGTTTATGCAGCTGCAATAAACCGACCAGCGATTCGTTTGTTCAATCGACAAACAATTACCGCATCTTCAGCATTATCAGCGAAACCGAATTCTCCCGCATTTCCTAATGTAAACACGAACCCGGCTTCTACTGCAGGCAGAGATGCCACAAGCATCTAAATCCTCAATTAGCACCATTTCCACGATGCATTGCGGTCTATCTATACAGCTGCAATGCACATTACAAACAATGATCTACACGATCCCTTTGTCTTCCAATGTTTCAGGATTCACAGATCTACACGATCGCACACATACATCGGAATTTACCCAGCAAGATTCATTTATTGGTTATCCCATAGCGAGAAACGTTCTCTTTCTTCTCTTTGGTGCTGACAAACTCACCACCGAGTTGAGGGTGAATCAGAAGTCAGACTCAAACCCTCGGGAATTCGTTTTCCATCACCCGACCGACCCGGTCAGCTCTTCTCCCGCTCCCCGTAGTGCTACGGGACGCGTATATAATTCAACTGGAGTCGAGTTAGTGTGGATTATTTTCAGAACAAACACGGTGGATACCAGGATAGCCCTTCTATGACGAGCACACAGTTGATTAATGCATTTGAATTGTTTTTATGTATTGGTTTATAGGAATGTGAACAGTGGACGGCAAACCACAATCTTTACATAAAGCGAAAACACATTGTCACGATTTGAAGTCTTCCACTTGTTGACACACTAAATAATCCTTACCAGTGCATTCCGTAGTATTGAGCTTACTGCCACTATCCATCAAGAAGAGGAAAATAAAACACTTGTTTGGATTTGTATAAAAGGTTCTTTTTTTTTATTCTTAATGTTAGTTACTGAAAGTCGGGAAAACAACTTAAACTTTAAAAGTACACTTATTGTCGACTTAAGGTCTTTGTTTTTACTTATGATTAGTTTTGTGTCTTATATTAAACATGACCGAGTTAAAAAAAAATTAGAACACACTCGAAAGGGAAAACGAACCGACCGACTCCGGCTGTGGATGTATTACGGCTCAATCAAGGGTTGGAATCTGGCTCTTGATTCACCCTCGATTCGGCGGTGGGTTAGTCAGGAGAGAAAGAAGATTTCTCTCTATGGTGAGTAACCAGTAAGAGGATCTTGCTGGCTAAATTCCGGTGTGTGTGTGTGTGTGTGTGTGTGTGTGTGTGTGTATGATCGCGTAGATCAGATTGTTTTTCGAGGCATTTCGGCCAAGGATAAACGAAATCTAAGACAAGGGAAAAAGAACAAAGGGAGAAGCGTTCTGTAATGAGGGTTCAGCTAAATAAATACGCTGCCACTCATTAGGCGCTAATAGGTTCGGGATTCATCATACAATTTGTATATCGTATCTTTGGTCGTTGTAAGAAACGGATTCTTTATTTGCATTTGTTTATGCTATTGAATTCGAATCCGGCAGCTAAGCGCGAAGTTGGTGATTGTTTGGAGATTCAAACAAAGGAGCATTTCTGGGAGAAGTGCTTGCAGTTGAATCAATAGTCGCAAGTCATTGAGATGCCATTTAGATGATTACACAATGACAGTTGTGTATAGCATCTATGTCTATTGTAAATGGCATCTATGGTGACTCAAGGGTCGAATTCTAGTGTGAATATTTACATTAATATAGCATCCGGTTCTTGGTTGCTAATCCTGAGATGCCTATGAGGATGCCCTCGTGGGAGAAATTCTTTTCAGGAATTTCTAGGTAATGCGTTGAAAGCATTAATTATCCTTGAGAAAGGAAATGTTTTTGATGTGGGGAGATTGAGGTGCAAATATGGGTTGCGAATATGGGGGGTTCTTCAGGTGAGCTTTAAGAACCCCCACAAACGTATTAGAGACTCAGCGGTATGTCGATCAATTCTGTCGTTGGAACATAGGCGCAACGTATCATGCTTATGTCGTTTCTATAGGTATTACCAAGGTCGTTGTTCAACTGAGCTTGCTGAATGTGTTCCGCCACCTCATACATTTTCCCGCGATACCCGTCAATCTGTGAATGCGTATCAGTTCCCGTTGAAAGTGGACTTCAAACGCACAAATAAACATAGAGAGTCATTCTTTTGCCGAATCACACGAATGTGGAATGTTCTACCTGATCATGTGTTTCCTCGTCGTTGTGATGTCCAGACATTCAAGACCAATATACATCGATACCTCCTTTCCGTAACCACTACCTCTCCATTCGATCGCACTGTGATCTGAAATTTAAGGGTATTTCAAAATCCCCTTCTGTGCGCGTGTTACGTCAAAGAATCCTTGACGACACAAAACCCCATCAACCAAAATTTGTAACCTAATTACACATTTTGTCTAGACAGAAATATTATTAAGAACAAAACTCAAAAGGTTACTAACTACAAAAATTCAAAGAAACGTAAAATATGGAATAACCAAATTAGAATATAATGTATATCACAACATATGTTACCTAATTGCACATTTCATCCAGATGAACAAACTCAAAGATAATTAGCAAGAACTCGTGGAAACACGAAAATGAATATTACACTAATTGCAATATAATATCCATTGTGATAAAGATATTATATTGCAACGTAGAGAAACAAACCTAGATATAAGATTTTATGTTAGAGTAAGTTTAGTTTACAAAACGGCACTCTGAAGAGCAGACGTTTGTTAAATTCGAAATTAAATAAAATATAAATTTTATTTAAAAGTGTTTTCCTTCATTTCACTCAAGTGGAGTTTAGGAAAACATAATTCGCGCGTTAGTGTAAAAAAAAATAAAAATTTGTTTGGAACATAACATAAGATAATCCACCCCTCCGTGTAGTCTTGTTGTAACTTTAGATAATTTTTTCGAGCACTTTATTTATTATTGTATTATTGTATTGTGACCATGGCTGGATGAATATTGGTTTCCAACCACGTTTGGCCGCTTGAAAACTGTCTTTCGTGTATTACAAACAAAAGTGCAACAGTGTCAAATTGCATGATCTTAGCGCCAATTGACATCATTACATCTCTAAATTACGGGGGCTAAGATTTTCCGTTAAATAAACCCAAAATTGGTCATGTTGTGTACCTGTTGGCGCTGTTTTTTTTTTTTTTTTGTTTTTTTACTTCTCCCAGTAAAGGCGACCCTGTAGCGTTGAATCAACGCCCTGAGATGCTATTTTTTTCTCGACTGGGTCCATCAGCCAAACTCCGAAGGGCGGTCAAGCATTGTTCCCAACCATTTCACGAGCCTATAGTTTAATGGGGTAGTATTTCTCGGGCGTCTGGGCTTTGGGACCTAACCTACTACTCAGTCATTGTGCCGAACTGTACAATAGCTAGAGTCGCCAATTGAACCTAAGTTTGCACAAACGAGCGCAAAACACAACCTCCTTGTCAACTCAGGCATTCAGGTGGCGGTTGCAAACAACCATATATCACTAGGATTTAAATTTTCAATTTCTGCCAAAAAAAGAAAGAACGAAAATTACGTACGACCATGGTGCCGCGAATTGACTGTAACATTGACTCTTCCTTCGTTTTTGAAAAAGTATATACCAATGACTACAATTCACACCAAACAGTCAGCAATGGCTCCTCCATAATTACTTGCGGATTTTCAGAACTCCAGATACGGCAATTTTCTTTGTTAACGTGCCTACTTAGTGATAAATTAGTCTCATCGAAGAAGAAAATTTTTGTGTGATCAAAATCAACGCAGTCAGCGCATTCCCAGCTTGATATGCTTAAATTCTTGTGGGAGTTGAACATTATTAGGATGAAAAGCTAGAAAGTACAATACACCCATAATGTGCCATGGGACAAGTCCAAAATTTGAGAACGGCGAGATCTCGATAGGTTTGCACTGGCAGCTGCGATGTTTACTACCAAGGGAGATCTCCGATGATACACTTGTCTTACCACATCTGTAACATACGCTGTCTTTGGATTTCTTGGCTATATTAAACGTTATGCGCTCGAAAGAGCGATTAGGCTAAACACAATTTATTCGTAAGGTATAAAACTAGAATCACCACTTTTAGGAGCTTTAAAAATTCCCACGGTTATTCGGCCATCAACCGCGCTATCTTGTAAAATAACAAATCTTAAAGAGAGCTATATTTTCCAAAAAAAAAAAAAAACCAAACGGACAACTCATGCATGCTTGAAGCTTGGGCTGCTTGTATCTTTGAAAGGTTACACATCCTTCGACACGAACTATAAAAAAATACTATTTCGTGTAGAATGATTCTTCATGAAACATATGCGCTATATCATTAATTACGTGAATGTAAGTTTCATATAATGTAGATTCTATATTGATTCTCGTGTGTCTTGTTCAAACGTCAATTTGACTTAATTCTTCGCCAATGTCTGTGCTTGCTTCAAATAATGGTGTCTCTATTTTTCCCCAATACATAAGTATATTACAAGTGTGTGGATATTCGCCTTGCCCCATTAAAAGTTACTCTAACATTTTCAGTTCTGTTAAACGGCAATGTATATGTAAATTGATTAAATTGTGTTTTCTTAAAAACCATCAATTAAATAAAGCAAATTTAATTGGCAAAAAATGGCCAATCAAAAGTTGATTGACAAGGTAACCATTTTTAATTAGGAGTACTTGTCTTAAGGTTTCCGCTGAAACTTCATTTACAATCATGGATAAATTACATTTAAATATTTGTCTTTGAAAAAGTTTCTGTTTAAATATTAATTGTCTCAAATTAACAAAAGAACGACGAAAATTCACTGATTAAAGGTTATTTTTGAATTAAGAAATTCTACCAGATTCATTGTAAATAACAACGGCCAGATTACATTAGGCAGATATTTCCATAATTCTACCCGGTTGATTATTTAATACCTCACACCATCGAACAAACTCTACAGGAGAATTTATCGATTTCTCTAACAATGTTGCACACCTCCTCAATGGCAGACTTATATTGATCAACCGCCAACTGTATACCGAAAAATATGTATTTCACTGATTTCGAATTCCAATTCAACTCCAGTGTAGCATTCAGAATATCAGATAGCTACATGTGGCGGTGGTGGGCGAGAAGGCAAAGGATGCCTTCAGAACAAGTGAAGCCTATCCGCTGGCATTCAACATCCCAAACATCATTTCATTTTGTAAATATTAGTTCAACTTTTTCGATCTAGAAATATTCGGGTATCCATCTGACCTATCCTTCCATTCCACCACTTTTCAAAATGCCAGGCACGCTCGGTTTCTAAACACTAAAAAACAGGACAGACCGTAAACACACAAACATCCATATGAAAACTGTAGCACAATTCGGTTTATGGTATTGTTTCGCGCTAAGCAGACCCACTTGCATTGGCAGGACTTGAAGCGTTTTATGTAATGTGTTTCATTGGCATCTTTAATAAAAGGAATGAAATTCTCAATTGGTACGATGCGTTCAGAAGGTAGGTGGTGGCAAAAATATGCCTACACATCGATGGTTATCGATTTTAAATGGCTTTCAACAAAGCTAGGTAAAATTTGATCAGACTTATTATTATTGGAAGTTACGAAATAGGGTGGGTGGCTAACTACCTTGCACGTTATCTTTATTTCTCATGAGAGCTATTTCCATAAAAGGGGTTCGAATAAATATCGATACGAACAAAACCACTGAATTCGAAAATTAGCATAATAGAATGATGGATATTGAATAACAGAGGCTTACTTCTTATGCGGTTGCTAGGGCGCTAACCAAGCGTTTGTCTCAAAGGTTTTTCAGCTGCCTGAACGGAATGTCTGAAGGTAACGTTGAAATTGTTTTGGGGGAATTCAACTAGCGTTTTCGCATTTGACATTAACTAAAAGTCACATTTACATTATGTTACACCTCGCTTTACACCCCCTCTTAAACAATTAATATTCAAGCAAAAATCATTCAGTATAGCAGGCAATACCCGCCTTTTACCCGCAGGCAATTAAAATTCGCATTAATCCCAACGCAAAACGCTACCGCCTTTTCCACGGGCAATTAATTCATATCGCATACGTTGCGATAATTACCCATTCATACCCAGCCACCTTCCAAAGCCAAAACAATTATCATATATCAATGTAATCAAACGCTTGACCCACACCCCAAGGCCACTCGCTAACTGCATTCTGCTTCACATTTCAAAAACCAAGCGAGCACCTGTCCGCGGACCTACACGGTCTCATATTTCAAATGCATATTTTTTGTTTCATGAACGAAAACAAGTGTCTTACAAGAGGAATCTGCCTGACACGGTCGGTGCTTTCAAAGGTTTTTGGCGACGATATAATTGAGCGTCAAATCAAAATGCTGAGTTCTGCGAAGGGACACAGCAACGAAGCGCAAGTCGATGGGATGATACGGTTTGAACGATACAATTTGTACATAGAGCAATGTACTATAATTGGTTCGGTCATTGCCACTGCAAATTGAATGAATGTTTAAACCGATGCCGTTGCACCGCGGGCGGGGCCAAATTAAGCGTTAATGATAATTAAGAAATGCGAATGACTTGTGACAGGCAGTTAGCCTCAAAATAGGACATACGTCCTGGTTGAGGAAAATGCATCGTCTGCATTAACTCACCAATAATTTGGTATAAAAGGAGTGCTCGCGAATGGGCAAAGCAGGCAGTGTAATAACCAAGTAAGAAGGTTGCGGCGGTTCTGCCAAACCCCACGGTTCGCCTTCCTGAAAAAAACCCCAATAACTGCTACCCAGTCTGCATAAGCTTTAGCTAATGCAATCGCATTCGCATCGTAAATGCTCCACGCATTAAAACAATCAAATTTATATAACCTAAAAGTCCCTGGAAAAGAAAACTTACCTTTCATGCATCTGTTCGCATACAATTCCTGTAAGATTTCTTTCTTACCTTATCAGGAATCTCAAACCAATTCGGCACCTTCGGTGTCGGGCAGATTCCCCTAGACGTATTCCTAATAACAAAGGATTTGGATTACATATTATGTAACCTTCCCCAGGGACCATAAAAATTGCGCTGTTTATTTTTTTCAGCTTCGCCATGTGTATGATAAATCTCTTAACGTACACATTGGCCGGCGACCCTTTTCTTCCGGCAATAATATACCAGCAGATGCATTCAATTAAGGCAATCGACGCTGAAACCAATTTCCCTAACTCGCACCATGTGCAAACAAAAGCAAATGCACACAACTAGCGTCTAGTGCCATAAACTGAATTCCTTCGCATGTAAACATGCATAAAAATTCGATACCTTTTCGTTCAGAAAGTTACGGTACACGACCACCCATCGTATACCTAAATTGCTTTAGCATCACCAGCATAATAGCAACAGGCTATTTATCCAGCTGCAGTAGATTCAATTAGCATCTGACGAGTTTCGGTTTTGTTTGCTTTACCGAACTCGCATTTCGTGAATGCACTTATGCCCTTTCTTTGTTTCAGATTCGTTATCATGGCTTCGACCCATGAAAAAAACCGACGTACACATATACATGTGTACAATGACGTTCTCCTCTATGAGATTCGGTTATCACCACCGTAAAAGTGAATGCACCCAAATTTCCCTTGGGCAACGATTGAATATCGTTGAGTCCGTTTAAGTTCACCGACCGAGCAGGTCGTGGCCGTGGTCGTTGTCGCTCCCGCTCTCCGCCGCCCGGTGGAGAAGCGTCCCAATAGAGAAGTCGTGTCGAGTAAAAAAAATCAGTTTAATATCAATTTCACTTGGATACATCCAAACCAAATCACAGTGTTATAACCAATAAATTAATAATAAACAGAATCAGTGTGTTATTCTTTCCTCTGTTGACGTCGCGGAGTTTCGCTTTGTGTTTCCCTCTCGGTGCGCATATTTTCTCCTCGATGATATTTTGCTGTTTTTCTTTCGGTCTACGGCAGACAATTAAAATTGGTGGATACGAGGTAGAACTCTCGCCCATGCTGGCTTCGCGATCTCGTACCCCCACATTGGTAACCCCGAGAAAGGACGCGCAACATTTCCGATCACCGAACAATTAGTATGAGTGAACGCGCCAAAGACACTAAAATCATCACAGTTGCAAGTGACAGTGACTCTTTGGGGACCCGCGAGTTGCGAAAAATCACGCCGTTCAATAATATTCAATCAGTGAGCGATTGTGGCAGCAATTGCCCAAAGGTATTCAGTTGGGTGTTATAAATGAAATGCGCGAAAAACAGGATATGTCACCAACGATACGCTGACGAGATGCGTGTATAACAACCCTTGGTGACATTGGACGTAGCACCTTTTTTCCTAACGTATATCATAGCGACGTCGCACAGCATAGATATATATCATGAATCTCCTTTGTCTTTGCCGCGTGCCTATTTCGTTGTTCGGCAGCCTTCGAACCCGTGTAAATAACATCGGTCTGTTCGATCGCGCACACACACCACTGCACTGAAAGAGTGCATTTCTGTGGCGGCCATGCCCTTAAGAGAAAAGTTTTTCTCTCTCTTACTTTTTCTTAACCCTAACCTAGGATGGAATTCAGGTCAGAGCTCTCTCCTCGGCGAGTCAAATTCCATTCGCTGACCACCACGATCACACGTCACTCCCGCTCTCCGCCGGCTGCAGCGACGCGTAAAAATACCCGGAGTCGTATTTCGAACTTGTCGAACTCTAAATTACTGTCGAACAGACTTGAGGGAAATAAAATTCCATTGAAGGGGAAAATCTACAATAAAACCCTTTTTATAAATTTTACTTAAAATCGAAAATAAATTAAAATACAGATTGGATTTCAGTACTAAGAATTAAAAGCATACATATATATATATATATATATATATATATATATATATATATATATATATGAGTGGGCTGAAAAGTCTCCGATCTCAACGTGAAGATAGCAGCACTCGTCGATAAAAGCTAGTGAATGTAGTTGTGCATCCTTTGATAGTTCCTCACCAAAATTTCAGCCATTTGGGCGTGGCTTTTATTTGACAGTCGTTTAAGGTTTTCTACATAGTCTCGTTGTAACTCTACACACTTCTACCAGCGATGCTCCCATCTCTCTAACCCGTCCAAATAGTATTCGGCGTTTTTCTTTGCAAAATAACTCAATTGACAAAAATCTCTGCCCTACGAGAACAAAAAGAAGTCGCTTGGGACTAGATCGGGTGAGTAAAGCGGATGGTCAAGCAGTTCAAATCGTAATTCGTAGATTTACGTCATGGCAACCGCTGAGGCGTGAAACGACGCTTTGACTTGGTGAAACAGGATTTTCTTTTTCTGCAAATGTGGCCGTTTTCCCACAATTTGTGCCTTCAGTTGGTCAAGTAATGATGCGTAGTATGCTCCTGTAATGGTTTTTCCTTTTCGAAGATAATCGATTAAGATAACCCCATGACTATCCCAAAAAAAAAAAACAGTCGCCATCACCTTCCCAGTCGAAAGAAAGTTTTTTTTTTTGGAGCCGAACCCCCCTTTTCAGTCCACCGTTTTGGCTGTATTCTTGTTTCGGGCGTATAATGGTGTATCCAAGTTTCATCGACAGTAATTAATCGGCGCCAAAACTCGGATTTATTGCACCTAAACTGCGATTATTCCAACTACTTTGGCACTTATTTACAATTCGACGCACCCCACGATGTCTTTTACCAAAAATATCTAACAAAAACATAGCCTAACCTAATAAATGACCCTAAAACGTTTTTCTAATTTATCAATCACAAACGTAACCAAAGGTTATGCTTCCACTGCAAATCCCAAATTTCACCCAGGCAAGGCGGCTTTCGTGGTGGGAGATCTACCACCACTAACTTAGTCGAATTTACTTGCTAAACACTCCTAGCCCTAGAGAACGGCAATGAGGTCGACGTTGTTACTACGGATTTAGAAAAATCTTCGATAAAATTTCGCACAGTCTGATACTTTTCAAATTATCCACCTTGGGCTTCGCACCCGTATTAAAAAAGTGGATTTCGTCTTACTTGAATAACCGGCTCTACAGAGTGCGTTTCCGATCCGTTCTCCTAAATCCTTTTCGTGCGCCCTCTGGAGCCCCTCAGGGCAGACATTTGACCCCCCTTTAGTTCATATTAACAATAAACGACGTCGATATGATTATCAAGCATTCCTGTATCTCCCTTTACGCCGACGATACCAATTTCTTCAAAACAATTTGTTCCGCGCTTGATTCGTTCCTTCTCCAGATAGACCTTGACAACTTTTCGTTATGGTGTTAGAAGGATTGTCTGGAGCTTAATGTCAACAAATGGCACTCAAATAGGTTTTCACGAAAGTGCCCCCCCCCCCCCTCCCCCCCATGCCCTATCCGCTCCTAGTTCTTATTCAGCCAACCTTTATCCTCTGTTAACACACTATCGGCGGGAAGGGTATTAATTTCCTTTCCACATACAGACGCAAATCGGCGGATCGGGTATTAATGCCAGAACGTACGCTAAGTGTTACTAAAGCATTTACCAATGCTTGTTTATTTTTGGCAGTGAAAGAGCTAAAAAAACGTGTAGGACTCATTTTGCTCATGGGAAAAGTTCGTAAAGATAATAGAGATAGTGTGTTAACTCGATTCGAGACCCCGGCGTCTTATGTCATAGTCAGCTAGACTTAATAACACATATTAACGACATGATTCTCAAGGCCAATCCAGCCCTCGGTTTTGTGAAACGCTGGTCTAAGGAATTTTCTAACCCTTACGGGACTCGATCGCTCTACATTACTTTTGTTCGGCCTCTTCTTGAATATGTTAGCCAGGTTTGGTCCCCATATCAAGTATCAAATATCCGTAGAATTGAAAGCATTCAACGACGGTTGCGTTCTTCCCTCTGATAACTGTGTTGGGAAAAACCCCTGTCACTGCCCTCTTACACAAGCCGTTTAAAAATAATTAGCCTAACCACTCTAGAAAAGCGAAGAATTCATGCTGACATCCTCTTCATCTACCGTCTTCTGTCAGCATCAATCGAGTGTCCAGGCCTTCTCTCCTCTATGCCGTTCTATACCAATCCCTGTAACCTACGAAACCCTCGTTTGTTTTATTTACCAGCCCGCCACACCTCGTATGGTCTTAACGAACCAATCTCACGTATGCTACGCATCGTCAACTCTAACCCCACCCCCTTCGATTTCAACGTCACCTCTCCTGCTCTCAAACCCCGTCTCCTTACTTTCTCCTCTTAGCCCCAATCCCAATTCACGCAAACACCCAAGTGCTATGTGCGCCTTCCACCAGAGGCGTTCCTTGACTTGGACATGAATGGGCTTATACAGGATAGATCCGGAATTCCGCTGATCTATCATGTAAGTAGATCATCTGTAGACGGGCGATTCTACTTCGACCAGGAAGTAACGCGCACCGAAGAAGAGCTCTTTCGCTTCAGTAGGGCCATCTCCCACAGAGACCGGGATGATAGTATTAAACAGCGTCAACAGTTCTGGTGCTTATGGATCGAATTCCGATCTCAACAAGGTATATCAAAGACATCAGTCCTATTAAATCCTTAAAACACGCCGTGTAGCATTCCAAAAAACTGGAGGACAAAACAACTTCACCATTTTGGTTCTCAGACTAAAAAGGTAGGCGCAAGAGAAGATCGACCCTGGTGTGGAGAAATGCCATGCAGCATGTTACGAAATTACCTCCTTCTAATTATTATTATTATTATTATTTACTGGCTTGTAGGAACCCGGAAATTCATGACCTCACCGACTCGGCTCCGCCATTGTTCTCTGTCCTGTGCGCTCTCCTTCCACGTTCGATCATCCGATCCGATCTCCTCGAGGTCCAATCTAACATTGTCCTCAAATCTCCATCGCGGCCGTCCTGTCGGTCTCTTCCCCGTTAGTTTACCGTCAAGAATTCTATGCATGGTCCTATCATCGCCCATTCGCGCTACGTGTCCGGCCCATCTAAATCTTCGCGACTTGATTACTCTCACTATTGTAGGTTTGCGGTATAGCTCTTCTAATTCGTGGAAGTGGAGTTTCCTCCATTCTCCTGACTCCTCGTCATATTTACCGCCAAATATACCCCTTAAAACTTTATTCTCGAATACGCGGAATTTGTTCTCTTCCCGTTTTGCGAGAGCCCATGTTTCGCATCCGTATAGAGCAATCGGCATGATTATGGTTCTATAGACACGGAGCTTTATATTACGTGATAGCAGTTTGGATTTTAATAGTTTACTGGCTGCATGTCAACCAGCGTTGCCGGAATGTAGTCGTTTGTTAATTTCCTTTGACGTTTCGTTTCTGGTCGTCAGTATCGTTCCCAGATATTTAAATTCTTTGACATTTTCAAATATCTTGCCCCTGACGTTTATATGTGTTCTCATATCTACCTGCTCTCGTCGTAGTCATGTATTTCGTTTTGTCTTCGTTTATTTCTAGGCCCACCTCTTCCGCTGCTTGCATGATGATTTCACAGTTTTTACTTATAGTTTCGAGATTATCGCCCAGAACGACGATGTCATCCGCATACGCGAGCACTTATGTGACCCCGTTCAGGGATGATCCGGCCGTGTTGTCGTCTTGTACCTTTCTGATAACATACTCGAGGACAAGGTTAAAAAGGCATGGTGAGAGGCCATCCCCTTGTTTTAGTCCGTCCCGGATTTCAAATGGTTCTGAGAGGTGGTTTTCTATTCTAAATCGCCCTTTGTTTTCGTTCATGCAGATTTGAATGAGGGCGGCATATTTTTTCGGGATCCCCAGCTCAACCACAATATGGTAGAGTCTTTGCTTTGCGACTGAGTCGTAGGCTTTTTTGAAGTCCACGAACAGTTGGTGAACCGTCTCTCCGTATTCCCACTTCTTTTCCAGCAGTTGCCGTATTGTGAACATCTGGTCGCTTGTTGGCCGGTTCCGACGGAATCCGCATTGGTAGTCTCCCAGTATTTCTTCTGCGTACGGTGTGATTCTTGCCAGTATGACATTTGTTAATATTTTGTATGTGATTGGGAGCAATGACATTTCTCTGTAATTTTCATAGTCAGATGTGTGGCCTTTTTTGAAAATGGGGATGACTATTGAGGTTTTCCATTCTTCCGAAATGACTTCCTTATCCCTTATTATTTTAACCAGCTGGTGGATCTTTCGAGCAGTTGCCCCTCCTCCATACTTCACAAGCTCTACCAGTATACAATCGTTTCCGGTGGCCTTGTTGTTTTTCAGTCGATTTATCGCGTCTATAACTTCGTCGAAAGGGGGCTCTGGGATCTGGGGCTCGGCAGTATGTACGTCTGGTGCGTTTATTTGTGGTTGATGGGTGCGCACAGAGAGCAGGTTTTCAAAGTACTGCTTCCATCTTGTCACGATATTTTTTGTTTCTGTCACCAGACAGCCGTTTGTGTCTCGGATTATTTTGGCTCTCCCTCGGTAGCCATTTCTAATTGAATTTATGCCGGCATACATACCTCTGCTGTTCTTTGCTCTGGCATTTTCTATGATTTTTTCGATCCGAGTCTTCTCCCATTCGCATTTTTTGCGTTTGAAAAGTCTAGTCGTTTCTTTCCGAAACCTCCTTCTAATTACTGATTCTAATGTACGAGGGTTCCTTCTGACATCGTGACAGGTGATGAATCGTGGATTTACTCTTTTTATTCCCGTACGTAAAAAACAAACTGAGAGGTCAACGTTTTTCGACACCTGAAGAAGCGGTTGCTGCATTCAGAATGCATGTGTTGGAGATACCTCAATCAGAATGGCAAAAGTGTTCATTTTGTTTTTTTGTTTTTGTTTTTTTTTTGTGGCCCTAGTTTTTCATTTCATTATATATTCATCAGCAAAACAAAACACCTAAAACTGTTTCAAAATGTAATAAGGAAAGAAGGTCGACAATTCAATGTTCATGACGTCAAACGGCTGTGTTTCCTGTGTTAATCTACCGTGATAGTATGAGAAATCTCGTAGAGCAAACGATAAACTATTAAAATCCTTGTAATTATTTATGTATTCTATCCTTCTAATTTATTGTAACTGAAAACCCCAGCATTTGTCTCATTATCCTGCGAAATATTTTAATAAACTGTTTGCAGAGTGCGTACCGCATATTCGCCGGTTTTTGGTATTCGGTAGAACGTAAGCCACATCACAATCAGCCATTTTAATTAAGCTATAAAATATGAGTTTGTGTTATCACCCCTGCAGCAAATGTTGAACAGAAGTTGTAATTGGATTCTCGTAGATGTGTGCGGGTATAATTTCCAGCCGGTGTGAGACATCCTTAGATATGAATCTATGTGGGATTGTAATTACTTGTATTCAGCATTTGATGGAAAGTCGCTTACAGATTCAGGAGCCCTAAGAAGCATCTACTAAAGTACTCTCGTAATGTGTGATTATGTATAATTGTTCGCAAGATATATACGAGTAGTATTGGAAAGTGGTGAACTGTGTTCAATTATTGATCGGCTGAACCTACTATCCGGATAGGACGGACGCGATGATGCTTACAAGAGTAAATTTATCGAGATAGAATAGAATGTTTCTAGTTTGAGAAATGTGTAATTAAAGTCTTACATAACAAATATATCTATAACAACATATAACTGTTTAATAAAAGGAAGAAATGTAATATAATTCTTGACCACTAACGACGGACACTTACCGAAACCTGCTCCATAGACACTTCTCCTCCGTCAAGGGTTTTCATCAAAACTGAATTTGAATTATATCGTAAAACACACTCATACTAGGATTCCTTCGAGAAGGATAAATGACACAAAAACAACAAAAAATTAATAAATAAGCCCAAAAACATAAAAAAAAAAACAAATCCCCACCATATGCTAACGCACATCAAGTCTAAAACGATTTTATGCTCCCAACCGTGTTGGCTTGGTGCCCATCAAATCGTAATTTGGAAAATATGCCTTCTGCCTTCGTCCTCCAGTTTTCGGAACACCTTCCTTTGAGAGTGATTGCCATAATTTATATCTAGTCTTCTGGACGACTTCGTGTTTTATGGATCCCAAATTAAGAAGTTTGTTCCCAACAGATGTGCCGAGTAAATATTTGCAAATAGAAAGAAGTCAGAGAAAGAAAAATCATAAACTCTTCATCATTCGTCATTGTAATGCAATTTTCCTGGAGTACCTTCTATGCCATTACCTTTAAAAGACTATAAACTCGCAGGCGACCAGTCGAGTATAAAAGCTTCCAGTGAATCCACGGATACATATTCCCTTGTACAAATTGAACTCGAGTGCACAGTAAAATTTTGATAAGCATGCACACTCGATGAGTTCTCGTTTCCGAGACACACAATGTTTCTGACTGAGTGTTGCCGATACCCGCCATCTTTCCAAATAATAGTTTCTTACATTTTATAAGTGGTAGCTTCACACTGAGTTCGTAACGATTGACAATGAAATAAATCGCACAATCGTTCTTACACTTTTTTACCCCTTTTCAGGAAGAAATATTCTTTCATCCTGTACTAACGTAACAGAATTCAGAAGTTGATATCTTCTCGGATAACTGTCAGAAATCTCCACACTTTGTGTCCAAAAAAGGATGTTGTAGCCTGGTGAACGCTGTTCCGATATATAGGAGAGTTTACACTCAGAATCGTAACATTTGTGTAAAGGATGTACGAATATGTAGCGAAATGATATTTATTGTCTTGGATGATACATGAAGGATTTCTGATGTTTTATCCATTATGTCAGTTGTAGTTTAAGTTAACTGACGATGTTTCCGATTATTTGTGTTCCATTCTTTTTTTATGCGAACGCAAGAACTTGTATTACTTAGCTCTTCCCTTCTTGTCATCAACATGCTTTAGTGTGCCGGTCTAAGCGGACTGAGTCAAGACCGGTCTGGCCATTTAAAAATTCTCTTCAGATATTTTTTGACAATTACGACTACTTGTTGTTATTCAAGTGATCTACGTACGAAATGCCTTGATATCCTTGACCTTTATAAATTTCTTGAATATCAAAGGACAATAAGGGGGATGTCGAGAAAGAGATTATGGAAAGGGGCATATCTATTCATATGGGTCTTGAATGATGAGGCAACATGAGCTCACGCAAAGTATTTTGTACACTTGAGGTTCGTCTAAAGAATGATCTTCCGTCCTCAATTGTACGCCTGACGATAATTGTTAAAGTGAACTCTCTGGTTGATGAGAGTCGCTGGAAATATTTGTAGAGGTGGAATCAATTTATTTGAGCTACAACCATGATAATAAATGCCTCGTGAGTATTTACAGCTAGGCAAGTTTTTCCGAAGACACTACTAAAATCGGGGTGGTAGGTTGGGTCACAACGCCCCGACGCCCTACATAAGCCCATTCCTTTTAAGTTACAGGGTCCGTGAAATAGTCGAGAGAAATGCATGACCATCTTTCAAAGCTTCGAGGAGGAACTTGTGAGAAAGGCTAAAATAGGTGGTAATGCGTGTGGTCGGTACCAATGCGTGTCTCCTGGTAAGATAACAGCCCGTCTACTGATGGTATTCTGTCGGGCACGGTTGCTTTTTTGCAGTCTATGCTGCGAACAATGCGTTGAATAGCACAGCATCTGGCATTGAAGATTGTACCGCGCGGTTCCAGGCGGATCTAAAAACCCATTGTCTAGGGTTAAATTTACGAAAACTAAATAACCGACAACATTGGCTTTATCCTTTGAGTCTCTAACCAGTCTTCCGCTGTACGTCACTAATGAAGGAAAAACGGACATAGATGAAGAATTAAAGTTATTGCTAATAGTATTTGGCATTGACCAGAAGGGATTAATTTGTTGGACAATCAAGCAGTTCGTTGGTCACTTCATCACTTGTTGGTTGACCATTTAAAATGATATCAAACAGTGGGTTTAGATTCCCAATAACACGATGGGATTAACTCTTTGTCCCAGAAATAGATCCAGGTAGATCACTGCGGTTGTCCGGCACTCTTGTACATTTTTCCTGAGTTAAAGTGCGAATGTTCGAATAGTATCAGTGGTCGATCGTCATTTGAGGAGCGGTAGAGACAATAAAAACGGAGTTCTTCTACATGGCTTCCGTCTTTTTTTTTTTTTATATATTAGACTTCTCTCGGGAGAGGCGAACCTATAGCGTCCAGTGGGCGCCCCGAGATGCCATCAAATAACTGTTGCAGTTCTTTTTCAACAGTTGCAGGTTGTAACGCTCCGGGAGCACTCGCGTGGGAAGGGAGTTCCTCAGCTTCCCCGCTCTGTAACGGAACGAGTTCTGATGCAGGGATGTTCGCGCCGTCGGGAGATGAACCACCTGAATGAAAGTTTAAGTTATTAGGTTTCTACCCTTTGATAAGTCAAATTAGTCTTTGTAAAGACGCAGATTCCACCCTTAAAACGAATGTAAGAAGCATGTATGACAATCCAGATCGGCAATCCAGGTAACCCCTCCATTATTTAGCAAGCCCGATCGGACCGCGCGAAGAGGCAGAAGCCACCCTTAAAACTAAATCTCGAATGCAAGTTGTATCCTGAACAACGCAGATATATCGAATCGGTTACGAGCCAACATGAGTCTGGGTTAGTGTCAGAATATTAGGCTTGGCTGTTTGTAAATATGTATGGACTGTGTTTACATTCATTGTAGTAATTCCTCTGATGATATAAAATGCGATTACTAGTTGAACATTGGCTGTGCTTCGCAAGTGGACCTAATTCTGTGAAGTCGAGTTATTTACAATTTAGTTTCTTCTTAAGGTATTTGCATCTTGTTCCCACTAAAATAGAACCGGCGTATTCGTATGACTGACTGATTTACCTTCAGAATGTTTTATCTCAAAGTGTACCATCATGTTTTATTCCCACCACCTGTTCCATTTATTTTCAATTAGGCCCATTAGCCAAGCTCTGAAAGGAGGTCAAGGATTTCTCTCAGCTTTTCATGGACCCAGTAGTTTGAAGGTGCGGTATTATATCGGGTGGGAGGGCACTGTAACCCCACCTACTTATGATATTTTATTCGCTTTTTACTGCAAACCAACCTACCTGTAAATACCTTCTGGGCCCTACTTACGAAGTCACAAATGCCATTTTCCGTGCCTTTTTCGCAGTTAGAATTGTGTCGCTTGAACACAAACGCTATGATTTTAACGCCATACACTTTATTTTGTCACATACCTCTATCAATGCTCTTTCCACGCCTAATTTTCAAATGCGCCCGTTCTTGGCGACAAACACGGTGATTGACTGGCTATATATCATATATAATACACTATATCATCGTCATCATCATCATCATCATCGGCACTATAACCGGGAGCAAGTCCTGCGGCTTGTTAAATTTTCCATAATGATTTGTTTTTTTCGGGAAAGGTCATTAGTCTTGTGCCAGAGACTGCCCGACGGGGAATCGAACCCCGGTCTCCCGCGTGATAAATATACTATATACAATATACAATACACAATATACGATATACGACATTACGATATTTCCCGTTAATTCCGGGTCCCCCATGGTTCTATTTTTGTTCCAACCTCGTTTTTACTTCACATAAATGATTTTTTTTTTGCAAAGTATTCAGTTTTGCGGATGATAATAATGATCGGCGGATTGGTGCATCAACGTGGTACCAGCTTAGATGTAGCCAGATGGACTCTCTGAATCGTGATCTGGATACGGACCTACAGTGGGCAAAGGCCAATCTCGTCGACTTCAATGGAACGAAGACACAATACATAACGTTCACAAGGAAAAATGGATCACAGGTTCCACAGTTGACGGTGTATGGCCAGGCTCTCCAAACTATAGAAAGGATAAAATTGCTCGATGTCATGGTCCGTGGGAATATATCGTGGCATAAAGAAGTTGTCGAGCATTGCCAGGTCCGGCTCTGGAAAACTGAGTAATGGTTTTAGAGGTGAGACATTTTTACTTCGGCCTAACTTCTTCACCTCAATCCCAAATTTGACACGCGATCGAATATTGGTCTCCTGTTTGGTAGTCTGCTCGTAAGCATATCTTCAACCTACTTGAGACCATACAGAGACAAGCGTCCCGCCTGGACCATGACACGACGCTGACACCGAGACTACAATCGCCATCAAGCAGTTTGTTTTACAGATATTATCACGGGTACTCCTCTCTGGAGAATCGGGGTTTTGTTTCGGGGAATTCGGTTTATATCCGCCCCATGAAACAATCCGACGGATCGCACCAATTTGCGGTTCGTCGCCCAATAGCGTGAACATCTCGGTATCCCAACTCGTTCCATTACAAAGCAGGAAAGCTGTGGATATTACTATATTACGATATGATCACATTACAGTATTGCATTACGCCATGGTATTTCGATATTGAGATATGATATGAATTTATGATTTTACGTTGCAATATTACGATTTTACGATATTACGATGTGGCGATATTGCAATATTGCATTATGACATGGCATTTCGATTTTATGATACAATATTACGATGATACGGTATTAAGATATTACGATTTAATGAATTTACGATTTTACGATATAACGATATAACGATATAACGATATAACGATATAACGATATAACGATATAACGATATAACGATATAACGATATAACGATATAACGATATAACGATATAACGATATAACGATATAACGATATAACGATATAACGATATAACGATATAACGATATAACGATATAACGATATAACGATATAACGATATAACGATATAATGATATAACGATATAACGATATAACGATATAACGATATAACGATATAACGATGTAACGATATAACGATATAACGATATAACGATATAACGATATAACGATATAACGGTATTATGATATAACGATATAACAATATAACGATATAATGATATAACGATATATCAATATAACTATATAACGATATGACGATATGACGATATAAAGATATAACGATATAACGATATAACGACATAACGATATAACGATATAACGATATATGTTATCAATATAACTATATAACGATATGACGATGTGACGATATAACGATATAACGATATAACGATATAACGATATAAGGATTTGGCGGATCGTTGGTCTATACTCGATGATGCAGTGTTCCGCCGAACACTGTTCGCAGGAAAACAAAACGAAACCGGAGCAAATGATAGCGACGATTAAAACACTTGAATTCCTTGTTCATTTTCCGTGGTTTTTATTTTATTGTTGGAATTCGTCCTTCTGTTGCACAATTATATTTTGTTATGGCAAAAATGACGCGTAACTTTTGATCGAATCTACGATAACACTAAACTTCCGACACACTCGAAACGTTTCTTTACTTCTTCAAGCTCGCGTATCCTTCTCTCCGCCCTTACCGCTGCTCCTTGACGAAAACTCGCCTCGGTGACGATCAGAATTAGACTGCCTGTCTGCCCACACCAATATCCTGCTCACACAGATACCCAGATTCAAACTGGTATCTGTATCTATCCGGAAAATATTCCCTATTTCCTCTGCTAACAGAACTTCCGAATTTCTGTTAGCAGCATGTTATCACATCCCCCGGGATATTTTGTAGTTTCCTGAAAGGGGAAAGTCATCTTTGCATACATCATTATTATCGCTGATAGAATTTCATTTCCACGGCCTTCTGTTTGCACAGAACATCTGGCGCCCAGACCAGAGATATTCGGCGATTGTTTTGACGTGCAGTCCGTGGGACTTATTTGAACTTGGTACCCGGAATCGAAATCCATTAGATCTTTATAATGGTGCGAAATTCTAGCGTGGCCGTGGGACCGGAGTATTGCCTTTGTTGGCTTAACTCCTCATAAATTATCGGATATCTCGTTGAGATATATTCGATTGCGATAGGTCGTGGCTGCCTTCTGTTGTTCAACGGATTTGGGTGGTCCTTGCGTTAGATTACCGGCACGTGCATCCGTTGATCGGCTCATTCTTTGATGATAGCAATTCTTTTGTATCGAATTTCGGAATTGCCGGTTCGATGAGATGTTCCTGGGCGCAGGGAGCATGTATGGCATTTTGGGAATTGTTTTTTTTTAGGAATAGAACGCATGGATGTTTATACCTTTGTTTCAGGCATGAAGAGTTATACTTGTTGAGCTTGACCTAAAAAGCTTTGGGGACGTTCAGTTCCTTGCTTTTTGGTGTCGGTCTCAACGTTGGCTGCGAGTTGCAGGCCCTATCGTGTGACTTTGGGGCACGCGTCTGTGGGCGCGTGCAACCTTCTCAGGTAAGTAAGTTCTTTGAAGGTAGGAACCTTACCTGCGCAGAATTGTGCGTTCGTAGAACGCTACAAGGATATAACGATATAACGATATAAAGATATAACGATGTAACGATAAACGCTATAACGATGTAACGATTTATCGATATAATGATGTAACGATATAACGATATAACGTATAACGATATAACGATATAACGATATAACGGTATAACGATATAACGATATAACGATATAACGATATAACGATTTAACGATATAACGATATAACGATATAACGATATAACGAAATAACGATATAACGAAATAACGATATAACGATATAACGATATAACGATATAACGATATAACGACATAACAATATAACGATATAACAATATAACGATATAACGATATAACGATATAACGATATAACGATATAACGATATAACGATATAACGATATAACGATATAATGATATAACGATATAACGATGTATCGATATAATGATATAACGATATAACGATATTACGATGTTACGATTTAAGGATATAACGATATTACTATATAACGATATAACGATATAACGATGTAACGACATGACCACATTACAATATTGCATTACACCATGGTATTTCGATATTACGATACAATATTACGATAATACGGTATTACGATATAACGATATAACGCATTTGATTAAAGGTTACTGTTTGAACACATTCCCAAATCTCCCGATGACCATATCGGAATAAACATTACACAAAAAATAACTTTTTGGTCGTGAAGAGGTTTTTGTGACAAAAAACCGACAACTTTATTTGTTAACCATTCCGTTTGGCGTGGAATGCACTTTGTCCCTCATGATGATTTGTTAACAAAAACGCTTCTTCGTATCTGCCATTTCGGCGACGAAATTCGCATATCTCACCGGCGGGCCTAATCGGGTAGAAACATCTGCTGAGACAATTAGATTTTCTACAGCAATGCCTTCACATCAATGGATTATACGCTGTGGAGTGTTTGATACCCAACTGAGCAGAACGACGTCGAGATTAAGTTGTTGGAGGAGGCTTAATACTGGCCTGCATGGTTGCGGTATTTACATCGAGGTCGATTAAGTTCTTGAAATCAACCTAAGTAAATCCTCTTCATAAACCACAAAATTCTCTTATATTATACGATGCCAGATCATGGTTTTGGTTCCGCTAAATCTCTGGTGTCCGAAGGTTGATTCTGAATGGCATGTTTTTTCTGAATATAAAACTGTTTAATCTAAAAAAAAAAAACAATATTGAAGATGAAGTTGTAAAATACATAGGTGGTTTTTATTATAATATCAGGAAAGTACAGGGTATCTCGATATTTCAATTTGGTTTGCTCCTTATATAAATACAACACCTGTAAGAGAGAGTATAGCGTTTGAAATAAAAGTGAAGAAGATCGTGTGATTCGAACTGACGCTATGACAGCTCGAATCACGAAAAAATTTTTACCTAAGCGTTACACACCAGGCTACTGACCGTGTTTAGAATTTGATTTCCCACCCCGACTATATTCCACTGGTGTGAATTATTTTTATTTATAGCTTGGTATACGGTTCTGATGTATTTTTCTTATTCGATTTTTCGTTCGGTGTTCTTCACCAATTTTGCTTGTGAATTGTGTGTGTATCTGTTAGAATCGCTACACCACTCCCGCCGCAGTAACTTCGTTACGATCAGATTCGTATGTGGACGACGGACGAACGAGAGAAACGAGGAAACATCGGAGGCTGTGCTCTATGCGGAAGTCGTGACCGTGTGTGAAGTTCTGCTTTACTATGGGAAGTGGATGCTGCGTGTGTGTACAGATCACGTCGTAGTCACCAATTATAGCGTTTCAAATAATAGTGAAGAAGGTCGTGTGATTCGTACTGACGCTATGACAGCTCGAATCACGAAACAATTTTTACCTAAGCGTTACACACCAGGCTACTGACCGTGTTTAGAATTTGATTTCCAAACCCGGCTATATTCCACTGGTGTGAATTATTTTTATTTATCGCTTGGTATACGGTTCTGATGTATTTTTCTTATTCGATTTTTCGTTCGGTGTTCTTCACCAATTTTGCTTGTGAATTGTGTGTGTGTGTCTGTTGGAATCGCTACAAGAGGATATGCCAATAGCATCGTCGGGAATTAGACTGGCGCTTGAGATTGACGAATTCTTTATGCTTGACACTTGTTTTAATATAGAACTCAATTTCTATTATTTAATAAAAATCAATTTAAAATTTTCATTATGCCCTCTTATGGTGTCGCGTATGACCGTGAGTCTGTCGATATTTGAAAATTTTGGAAGAGCCCAAATAAGTCAAAAACGGACCGCGTATTTTCCGTATCGTATTTTGTTTTTCTGATAGGTTATGAGGTCAAGCAACTTCCTCAAATGGTGGCACCCAAATAACTCAAAAACGGTTCGAGTTTTCTCCGGGTCGTATTTTGTTTTTATAATAGGTTATGTATCCTATTTACCGGATTCCCTGTATACATTGACATTCATAGTTTAATATTCATAGCGTTTAATTTTTAAAATAACTGTTTACAGTTACATTAGGTTTTGTATGTAGTAGTATATTCTGTCAAAACTTGCCATATATGGTCAGCTCCTCGATAGTATAGTGGTATACCCGCCTGTCATTCGGGAGACCGGGGTTCGATTTCCCGTCGGGGAGCCTCTGGCGCAAGACTAATGACCTTGCCCAGAAAAAATAAATCATTATGGAAAATTTAACATGCCTCAGGACTTGCTAAATAAGGTCAAGACCGGGTCCCGGTTGTAGTGCCTATGGTGATGATGATGATGATATATGGTCAGGAGTACAAAAAAATACAACTGCGCGGGTTCGAAAGATTGTAAGCTTGAACAATTAAGACGAATTGGCTACATGCGTTTAATTCTGTTGTTAGTACACTAACTTTGTTGTACAGACATTGCTATAGAGGGCGTTAACTTAGTGTTTTATATTCGCATTTTATGAGGGAAGTATAAAAAAAATAAATAAAAAAAACAAAAATATTTCGAATTTCACGATAGACGAATACTATTTGGACGTCCTGGAATTCAGAAGACTATCAGAAGGCAAAAATCATCGGTTCGGAAAAATCGATAGGTTTTATGATGTCTCACTTAAGTTAGGCCACTCTGTATATTGACTCACTTTTATACAGATATCGACATGCTAGTTATAATTTTTGGTAGACACCAAAATCAACTGAGCGCAATTTTCTCATGTTTGTTGTGAACGGTTAAATAATAATAATAAATAAAATAAATTAAAATACCCTGACATCTATTGTTTCAACGAAATTTAACTTGCGCGGGGTGTTTTTCCTTAGGCGCGTCCTTTATCAACATAGTAGCTCAGGGAGATTCCTCTAACATTCCTAATTTATTAAAACCTTCAATAAAATATTTAGAATTTATTTTAAGACTCATTCCCTTACCATGCAGGTTTGAATATAATGACGTGAAACTCTTGAAAAATATACAGATACGAAGAAATGGAAGTGACTTTCGTTTTGCCACTACAATGGACGTTTTTAGTTGATTCCAATTTTCACGAAATGAAGTTGATGGTGGGCGGTGACGGTTGTCGGTGAATATAATAAACCCAGACGCACAGTGGGGATTCCACAGGTCTGAATACTTCTTATACTTACCTAAATATTGTAGTTTCAGGTTTGGAATAGTTCAGCCGAATAATAATGAATGAACTTTTTGATTGCCATGACTGCAATGATAACAGTGAGGGCTCTACTGAAACTAACTTCTATGAATTGTTTAAGAATTATGTTAATTGACGGTGGGCTAGGGCCCATGAAGCAAGTCGTAATTTACATTTAAATTGAAACAGCATTTGTTTGACTTTCTTCTTCGATTCAGTATTTCAATTCCTGCGCTGTCAACTTTGAACAGAATTGGGAAGTTGAAAATTGAATTTAGTTTTAATGGACTTAGAATTTGTTCTATCGTATGCAAAAATCGTTAAAGCATTGAAATTGCTTGCTGCCATTAAAAGGGTGAGAACAAAATACACTGTGGTTATAAGAATGTGAAATGGTTAGGAGGTTACTGAACACTACGCTATCGAATACTTTCAGCATAGGCTTCTTTTTTTTTAATTCATCTTTAAAATTGATTCTCCATATTTTACGGTAGAAAATAAATGAAATTAAGCGAGAGAATTTACGCTGGCATATAAGAGTGTCGGCAACTTATAACCTGCAGGGTGGCGAGCGATGTAGGTGGATTAAAAAAAAATCCCAAAAATTAACTTAATAAATATTACAAGAGGCCGAAATTATATCTTTGGAACCACTTTTATTAACAGCCTTATTTGTAATATAACTATTATAGTTGGGCCACCATGTCGCTTGCTATTAGGAGCAAAAACGTTAATCCAAAAAGGATGCCAATGAAAGAGTATAACAAACCACAAATAGAGAATATATGGTGTGATGGGGTTGCAGTGATCCTAAATCACTACTCTCACCCAATTACCTATAATCCCAATCCAATTCCCATAGTGAATCATATGAGCGACAAGTTCAACCAAAAGTTAATTTATCGCACATTGATTCAATTTCCAAGAACCTTACGTTCCAGTCCAATTGAATCATATGCACGATAAATTTAAACAAAAGTCCATTTGTCGGTCATTGATTCAATTCTCTATAACCATTGAAGTTATGAAATGCCTAATACTAAATGCATTTCATAATTTCTCCTTCCGGGAATTTATTCAAGTAAATTCCTAGACACTTCCCAGAATCTTATTCCAATTGAAGCACACAAAATCTTGTTTGTGCTTCTTGGAATTTTCATCAGAGAGTATAAAAGGGCGGCACATTTTGGATTCATGATCAGTCGGAATCCGGAGGCCGAGGCAACGGCAAATTAAATAAATAAATTAAATAAATAATCTAAATAAAACCAAATCGTCTTTCATTAATTTGGCCACCTTAAAGGAAAACACCACCATGATCACCTCGAAATAATCACCATGTTGAAATCAACCGCGGAGTATAACTGAAAATCGACGACTTCGAAAGTGATTCTTCCAGTACCCGAGATCTTGTGTGTATGATATGGTCATAAACTATTGTGGGGAACGGGATCGCGACGCCAGCATGGGCGCAGGGTTCTACCTCGTGTCCACCGTCACTAAAAGATTTGGCGAAAGAAAACACCAACAAGGAACTACGATCACGCACCGAACAGCGCAGCAAAATGTTCGCCAAGAGAAAAAGAAAACACGATTTTCGCTAGTTAAAACTTTTATTTTTGAGTACTCTATTGTTATTGTAATTTCACATATGGCATTCTAATCTTACTGCAGGCTTACTCCTTAACAACACCACTCGACAACTCAACTTAATAAAACACGGCCACCTAGCAAACGCTAGTTGCACACACGTTCATAAAATGGGCTAACGCTAGCTCGAACTCGATTTGGTAATGTATACGCGTCCCCATGGTGGGCTACCGTGAGCGGAAGTCGGCGCGACCAGTGACGGTCGGCGGATGAAATTAGACTCAGCGATATCTTGCTCGTGCAGACCTCCCTCGCTAATCATGATCATGGTGGTATGTGTGCATGGTTCTTTCATGGATGAGAACGAACCTAGAACAAAGAAAGGGCATACAGTGCATTCATGGGATACGATTTCGGTAAAGCAAATAAAACCGAACTCGTCGGGTGCTAATGGGATCTGTGTTGGAAATGTGCGTCGCGGCTAAACAAAGAGACGACAATGCGATGTGGAAATGTGCGAATGGGTTTTAGCTAGGTTACTGGGAAATGGTGTTTATGGCATCGCTAGTAAGGGTAGGTATTGAATTCCTATTTGCATTTGTTTACGCTGTAGGATTTAATTGATGTCAAGAGACGCGGAATGCGTATTTGCTTTGGTTCCTTGGGTGTAAGTCGCCAGGCAATGTGTATGTAGGGAACATTGTTGTACACATGGCGCGGCTGGGAAAATAGACGGCCCAATATGTATGGTCCCTGTCATGACGGTTACATTGCATGCAAACCGAATCATTTTGTTTACAGGAATTTGTCTGGTACCAAAGATACCGAATTGGTTTGGAATTCTAGTTAAGTAAAGCAAGAAATCTTACGGAAAATTGTATGCGAAGAGATGCATAGGTAAGTTTTCTTTACAGGGACTTTAAGATTATAGGTTTGTTCTATATAATGCCTGAAGCATTTACAGGTGCTAAATGTAATTAGCAGCAATTAGCAATTATGAAACAATGGAATTTGAGGGCCTTCAGCACAGGAAGCTTGGGGGGTAATTGGGCAAATAGATAGTGGCGTTTTCGGAACCGCCACAGTATAATGAGCGGTGAGTCAAAAAACTCCAATGTAACAGCGATGCGGAAAATAATATAAATAGCCATCCCGATTGGTGTGGAATCCTTTCTTTTTAAATATTAGGTTGAACAATAAAACTGATATTGATGCGCTGAATGGCTGTAGTGACACATATCTCGTGACATATTATCGTCCCTGTCTCTGTAGGAGATAGCCCTACTGACGCACAAGAGCTCTTGTTCGGTGCGCGTGACTTACCGATCATAGCGCAATCGGCCGTCTACCGATGATCTACTTCATCATCATCATCATCGGCACTACAACCGGGAACCGGTCTTGGCCTTATTTAGCAAGTCCTGAGGCTTGTTAAATTTTCCATAATGATTTATTTTGTCTGGGCAAGGTATTAGTCTTGCGGCAGGGCCTCCCCGACGGGGAATCGAACCCCGGTCTCCCGGGTGACAGGCGGGTATACTAACCACTATACTATCGAGGAGCCCGATGATCTACTTATCTATCCCGTTAAAGTCGAATTCCACATCCAGCTTGTAAAAGTCAGGGTTTCCTTGCTGTCTATATAGAATTGCACGACAGAAGCGCACGCTTTTTGGATAATTCATTGATGGAAGGCTTTGAAACCCTTGTGTGTAATAATAGTGATAGTGGTATCTTCACTCTCTTAGATATTCGCGTACGACGTTATATAGCTCTCCAGAGTCAGTTATTTCATTGTGATAATCTAAGCTTTGGAAGTCGACGCCTATTAAAATAAACGTCGAATGTACCGATAAAGGGCAAGTGAACCAACTCTGCGGTAGATTTATTGACTTTTTTCGCAATGTTTGATACCGGCCCTTTAGTCGCCTTTTACGACAAGTTGCCTTAAGACGTATTTTCTAACATGATGCCGCTGGACAAAAAATGTCAGTTCACTTTCACCCAAAGGTCATATTCTCTCATTTGTGTATTGTATTTATATAAACCATTTGTATTCCTTTATATAACCATCCTCTCCCAATCATACAACGTATTCCATATGCAATGCGTCAACGCTTTTTTTCCCAAAACGAGCCTTTTATCCGATAATAAATGTTCTAATTTACAACACGCCTAGGACTATACACCTTGCGCCATAAAAAAGGAAAGAACAGTCTTTCCAAGTTTTTGGAGTTCGAAGAGAAAAAAAGATTCACAAAGCATAGAAACCATATACGTTGAGGAAAACTTTTTGAAAAACTACCAACAATTACTGAAGGCATTTTATTAAGATTCAACTCTCAGATCCTCGTAATCTTTAAACGAAACTGTCACTCAAAAACTTTTACTGTGCTTCACATATAGCTTCCAACGCTTTCTCCAATATATTGCTGTTCTGCGTTTGATGCAGAACAACCGAAATCCAAGGAAGACCAAAGCATAGACTTTAATTTAAACTTTTCCAATAAAAGGATAAACCATTGGGCAACTTACCATGCACACAAGTTCACGATTGGTTGTCTTAATATTTATCGCTTAATAATGCATGTCACGTACGACGTGGCAGCCATTTACCAATATGCTCCTACATCCTGATGTCATCTGCAGTTATCCTCGGTACCTTTCACATTATATTGCTTCTCGTTGAAGTCAACGGAGACATGACTACATAGTGTCCTGTGAGTGAACAATGCACTGATGCGACGAGTTAAGCTTCTATAGGAAACGACACTAAAATGAAAAAGATATGATGACCCCTAGATTCATCTCATGATCCTTACTTTATATATATATATATATATATATATATATATATATATATATATATATATATATATATATATATATATCTTTTAATGAAACAGAAGAAAACGGCAAGAAACTTAAACGACTGTGGACTTAAAGGATGGCTTTAAAAATTATATATTCTGGAAGGTATTCCCACAACGAGCTCGATTTACGTGACCTCCAATAAATTTCACACCTTTTTTGTGGAATGTAACGAAGCGTTTGTGTTCGCATAAATAGGGAAAAGAGCAGAGTAAAATGAAAATATGGTTTCTAAAGTATTTGAAGTGCGGAAGTGTTATTTTAAAAAGGTGACACTTGTTGAACTCAGTTACATGACCTTCCTCTTGGGGATGCCGATATACACATTGGTATATTTGGTTTTACCTGTGTGGGTTGTGATTTTCTGATTTACGTCTTGAATGTTTTTCTTCACTCCACCTTCACTGAACCATTAAACTGTACCCTGGTAAGCCATTGAAAAAATATTGTGGTAGTAAATGGTATACCAAGCTGGTGCTAGACTGCTGGACAGGAACATCTTCAATTTTAGCTTTATTTTATTGCTGCATAACACTGTTTGCCCCACTTTGCCGTGATATACCTGTTCTCCGCTTTAAAGTGTTGTAGAAACATATACAATTGAGTGGCACATCTTTGTCGAAATCAAAAAACCAGTAGTAAAATTAATGCCTCACACTTATTTGCCAAAACTCACAGGCACTAAAGAGTTATGTTCTTATGATGTTGGAATTTATTGAACGGATGCCATGTAATGTGCATTTGTTCTGTTTACCTGACTAAATAAGTATTTGCAATTTGTAATTGCAATGTTTGTTATGTTTTACCAAGTCAAAGAATTTGCCTAGAATGATAAAATCGTCAGCTATGTTCACGAATAGAAAAATCGGAACCACTTAACAAAACCATATGTGAGAATCTGGATACATTTTCTATCATTGAAATATCCCAATAATATTAGAGTGAGGATTCGCACATCAGTCAAATAATTATTAACGGCTAAGTCGATTACCAAGGAAAAATCATTTCTGAGAAAACATCAAATGGTACAGGCACAAAGAAGTCAACTACAAGCCCTTTATGAAATCTCCTGTGATGTGTTCATGACATATAACATATGTATGATACGTGATCTCCCTTCAACCAACTTAAGGACAATCCTTTTAATTTTTGGGTATGTAATAATACCCTATCCATTTCAGCAGCGGTTTTGAAGTGCGTGAGGTATACACGCTGTCGTGTGGCATTTAACGCATTGAAATGGCTGCATACTAATCTTTTCACTTATTCCTGTGAATTGTACGAGGGAAAGTCAATAAGTCCTTAGAAAAATACAGAAAAACACCTTTCCTTTATTTTCCAACATAATTTCCTTCTATTCACTTTGACAGACGTCTGTGGTAGATTATCACAGTGCGTCAGCACGGACGCGGGTTATGCGTAATACACCACTGATGGTCCTCCCGGGAAACTCTTCACCAAACGAGGAAAGTCACTGCTTCGCGGGGAAAGTAATTAAAACGCGTGGAACACTTGATGTTAAAGCTAACTTTATTTAATTCACTGCAACGATGACCTGGGACAACTGTTTTTTTCTGGTTGATGATTCTTATTGCAAAACAAAATGAACTTCCTTTAATGGAAAAATCTTGATTCACAATTTGATTTTAAAAGAACTTGAATCTTGTACACTGTTCACCAAAAGAGGAAAGTCACTGCTTCGCAGGGAAAGTAATGAAAACTCATGGAACACTTGATGTTAAAGTTAACTTTATTTAATTCACTGCAACAACGATCTGGAACAACTGTTTTTTTCTGGTTGATGATTCTTATTGCAAAACAAAATGAACTTCCTTTAATGGAAAAATCTTGATTCACAATTTGATTTTAAAAAAACTTGAGTTTGTACAACTGTAGTTCGAATGGATTGTTCAACTCGACTTTTTCTCACGGTAACTCGGACACGTCTCGCGACATCAAAAGTTAACTTAAACTCTGTCCGTTATAAGTACTCTGTTCCGACTGGCTAGAATGTGAGTGTACTCCTGGGACTATGAGATCTGACTAATTGGAAATCATCCAAGAAAAGGGAACCTCAAAGAGACTGAAAAAGAGGCGGAGTTACACGATTAACTCGAGGTAGTTAATCGTGATTGGACCGGGTGTGATAGGCATACATTACGCATGTGTGCGTATGCCATGCATACGATCGTTCAGCGACCGTGGATGGCGGGCAACATCGCTAGTGCATTTTCTAGGAATGTAAATAATAGCATCTGGGGTGTGAAAGACCCAAACCGATGATTTGGTCATCCTAATGGAAGGCCATAAATCATCATTTCTGTTGCCGATGATTAAACATTGCAACGAACATAGGGTGCAGCCATTGCCAGATGTTGTAAGTAAACATTTTCTGGCTGCTGGTGATCGTTGTCTGAATGTTATCTATGAACATGGGGAACGCTAATTGTGGTGCCAGCGATTGCTGGTAAACAGGGACATGTTTGATTTGCGTCAACAGAAACCTTGTCGGCGGTAGTAAATCGATAGGGGCAATAGCCGTATGCATGTTATGCAGGGGGTAAACAAATACAACGAGTCACAAGGAACTCTTGTTGATTGTTGTTTCCATAGCTTAAGGCTATGGAAACGAGATGCCCTGGCAGAATGTATGCCTAAAGATAAGATTTCAGATGCCATGGCAATGTGTTGATTTTGCCATGGACTTATGTTCTTTTCAGGAAATGATGTACGCCTCGGGGGTAAATTTTTGGTGCCACGGCAAGGTGATAAGCTTTGCCGTGGGCTCAATGTTTTTTAGGGAATATGGTTTGGCCGAGGGTGAGTTTTCGATGCCACGGCAAGGTGATAAGCTTTGCCGTGGGCTTAATGTTTTTTAGGGAATATGGTCTGGCCGAGGGTGAGTTTTCGATGCCACGGCAAGGTGATAAGCTTTGCCGTGGGCTTAATGTTTTTAGAGGTGATGCTGGAGAAAAAGGGGTTTGGAAGGAAATCCCCTACAGAATAGGTAAGCTGCCTAACATAAATTCAAAACGGTTATCCGATTGGTTAACCGTATTAATTCCGGCGATTTGGCTGAGGGTAAATGCCGTAGCAAGGTTACGCAACCTTGCTGAAGTTCGACCGAGAGGTAAGTCGTTCGCCTGGAAAGGTGGGGATCGAGCGATGTATGGCTCTTCGGGCCCTGAAAAGCCCCACTTCACTCCCTCCCCAGTGACGTAGTCACGAAACAGGTAAGGCAGGTTAGGGGGTGGTTAGTTGGTTATGGGCGCGCGTTTGAGCGCGAGTACGGGGAGGTTGTGCTGGTGGAGTAGGAGCGGTGTCGATAGATGGAGGTGATTCTGGAGCGGAAGCTTCCAGAAAACAGGGCTTAAGCCTTTCGACGCTGACCGTGGATCGCTTGCCTCTAATGTCGATCTCGAAGACGCGGTCACTGATGCGGCGGAAGACTTTGAATGGGCCATCATAAGGTGGGTCGAGGGGTTTTTTGACCTTATCCACCCTGACAAAGACGTGCGTGCAGCTGTGCAGTTCAGGGTGGACGAAAAGTTTTTTGGAGCCGTGCCTGGTTACAGGGGTTGCCCTATACTTACGTAGTAGGTCACGGAGATGTCCCAATTCGCGAAGTTGGTCACGCGGTGTTTCGCCATCCAGGAAAAGTTCTCCTGGAAGAAGGAGGTTGGTACCGTAGGTAAGCTCTGCTGCCGAAGCGCCTAGGTCCTCCTTAATACTTGTCCTCAGGCCGAGGAGGACGGTTGGAAGGGCGTCAAACCATTGTGTGTCATTATGACACATGAGTGAGGCTTTAAGAGATCTATGCCAGCGCTCTATCATCCCATTTGATTGCGGGTGGTAGGCGGTGGTACGACTTCTTTGGCAGCCGAGAAGATTTGTTAGCTGCCTAAAAATTGTCGCCTCAAATTGTGGACCTCGGTCCGAAGTTATGGTGGTTGGTACACCGAAACGTGTGACCCAAGTTGAATAAAAGGCCTTGGCGACTGATTCGGCAGTAACTGCCCGGAGAGGTGTCGCCTCTGGCCATCGCGTGCAGCGATCCATCATGGTGAGGATATAAGAAAATCCTCTTGATGGAGTAAGCGGTCCCACTATGTCTATGTGGACATGGGCGAAGCGTGCCGTGGGAAGCTTGAATTGCGCTGGCTCCAGTACATTATGTCGCGCTACTTTGCAGCGCTGGCACTGGAGACAAGCACGGGCCCAACCGGTGAGGTCTTTGTTCATCCGGGGCCAAATAAATTTGCGACGGACAGCAGCGGCTGTTGCTCGGCCGCTGGGGTGGGCAGGGTTGTGGTAAACCTGGAACACGCCCTTACGAAGTTTCTCGGGAATGTAAGGTCTAGCGGTTCCAGTGGAGACATCACACCAGATTTCGCCCAAAGGGTCGCGAAGGGTAATTTTCTTGAGCTCTAGTGCCGTATCGGCAGTTAGGAGGGACTTGAACTGTTCGTCCTCCTCTTGAGCTAGGGCAAGGTCAGTGTTATTCAAGGCGGTACGCAAATGAATCGTATCGATTCGAGAAAGGGCGTCCGCCGTGACATTTTGTTTACCGGAGATATGCCTTATCTCCGTGGAATATTGCCCAATGAGGTCTAATTGACGCTCTTGTCGGGGGGAGGCATTTCCCGACTTCTTCCGGAACGCATAGACCAATGGCTTATGGTCTGTTAAGATGGAGAGTGAGCGACCTTCTATCATGTGACGGAAGTACTTAACAGCGCTGTAGATCGCGAGCAATTCACGGTCGTAGGCGCTGTAACGTCGCTCAGTGGGACTCAGCTTCCTTGAAAAGAAACCAAGTGGTTCCGGGCGGCCTTCAATGTCCTGTTCAAGGACGGCTCCGATTGCGGTATCCGATGCGTCGCATTGGATAGAAAGTGCCGCTCCCTCGAGAGGGTATCGGAGTAAGGTGGCATTTGCCAATTGTTCTTTGGACAGTTGGAATGCTCGATCTGAGACTTCTGTCCAATTAATGGGGCGCTTATCATTGCGCTTAGCTCCTTTCAAAAATTCATTTAAGGGAGCTTGAATCTGAGCGGCATTCTTCAGGGTTGGGCGGTAAAAGTTAAGCATGCCCAAAAATCGACGCAGCTCACTTACGTTAGTAGGCCTGGGATACTTCATGAGGGCCTCCACGCGGTCTGGTAGTGGGCGCGTTAGTAGGCCTGGGATACTTCATGAGGGCCTCCACGCGGTCTGGTAGTGGGCGAATGCCCTGGTTGTCAACGACATAACCCAGATAGGTGATTTGCTCCTTGGCGTATTGACACTTATCTGGGTTGATGACAAGACCGAATTCACGGAGGCGCTCTAGGACCTGACGTAAGTGGCGTTTGTGTTCGGCGAGGTCTTTGGAGGCGATGAGGATGTCATCAAGGTATGCATGGCAGCAATTAAGACCTCGTAAAGCCGTGTCGATATACCGCTGGAATGTCTGTGCGGCATTCCTGAGGCCGAAAGTCATCACTTTGAACTCGAAGAGTCCGAAAGGTGTAATGACTGCGGTCTTGGGGATGTCTTCAGGTGCCACCGGAATTTGGTGGTATGCCCTGGTGAGATCCAGGGTTGTGAAGACATTGCACCCTCGTAACTTGTACGAAAAATCGTAGAGGTGTGCAATTGGGTATCTGTCCGGGACAGTTGCTGCGTTCAACAGCCTATAATCGCCACATGGGCGCCACTCACCAGAACGTTTCTTCACTAAGTGGAGTGGGCTTGCCCAGGGACTGTCCGACGGTTGGCAGATACCTAGTTCGATCATATGCTCGAACTCCGCGCGCGCCGCACGTAATTTTTCCGGAGCCAGTCGACGTGGACGCTGGCTCACAGGGGGACCACGTGTTTCTATATGATGAAACACCGTGGCTTTATGTCGACGCTGGTTAGGTAGAGGAATTGTTGTGCTCACAAATTCCTGTACCATAACCTGGAATGGGTCTAAGCACTCTGTGGCCCCTGAAGTTGCCGCTGGTGATGCCGTCATGGGCAAGGGGGGTGCGGTTGGAGCCACAAGTCTGTTATGGGTCGAATCGACCAACAGATTATGTGCGCCTAATAGGTCGGAACCTATCAGGGGTTCGTTTACGTCCGCAATGACGAAACGCCAAGTGATCGGACGACAAAGACCCAATTGTAGTGTCAGCTTTTTACGTCCGTACGTAAGTATCGGCGTATTATTTGCAGCTGACAATTTAAGTGCGGCCGGCACACGGTTACGCGGAGCAAACGATCGCGGGAGGACTGAAATATCGGCGCCGGTATCGACAGTAAAAGCGATATTCAGTTTCGAGTCCCGGATGGTTAAGCGACTTATCGTAGGGGTGCCGGCCGATTGCGCGAGGGTGTCGGTCGGCAAAATCAGTTTAAAGAGCGCCACTGGTTGGTGGAAGGTTGCGTCCAACCACAAGGCGCTTTGCAATTGAATGCGCGATCACCATATCGCTGGTGATTGGCGCACCAAGGCAGAGTAACGGCATTATCAGGTATGTTCTGCGTATTACCATTGCCGTTACGGGGAGGTCGAGCCGGAGCTCGCTGGGAATTGGCCCGGTGAGGGCCGTTTTGAGAGGAATTGGCTCTCTGTGGGGCATTTTGAGGGAAATAGGCCCTCTGAGGGGCATTTTGGGGGAAATAGGCCCTCTGAGGGGCATTTTGGGAGAAATTCTGCCGATTGGGAGGACGGCTCGGCATGGCACGATTCTGGGCGCTTCGAGGATTGTTCCTCACCTCTGCCCGCAATTGAGTTATCTCGCGGAGGAGTGAGGTTTGGAGCGCCCGGAGGTCAGCAGGAGTTAGTTGTGTGGGCGAATTTCTTTGGTTAGGGTTGGGGCCTGCCACTGGATTCCCCTGAGGGAAATTGGTTGAGGCGGGCCCTCTAAAAGGTAATTGGGTTTTAGGAGGATTGGGAGTTGAGACCAATTGATGGGCTGTAAAAGGTAGACGAGGGTGCCGTGTAGGCTGGGCGGCGTGTTGAGAAACCGCCGCTACCTGGTACGCAGGAGGCTCAGAATACTGATCTGAACTTTCCATAATTGCGTCCGCGATTTTGGATAAATAGCCCAAACTCTGATTGGGTTGGGCTATAAGTGCCGAACGGGCATGCTGGGGAAGACACCTCAAAAAGTGAGGCCTTATTAGGTCGTCCCCAATCCTGGTCCCCGCTATAGAGCGTAAATGGGTCAGGAAAAGAGATGGTCTCATCCCGGATAAGTTGGTTACAGCGGCCAAACGTTGTTGCCGCACACTTCCAGGTTCGTCCAAAGCTTCAAGCAGGGCATCACGCATGTTGCTATATGGGGTGCGGCCGGCCGACTTTATTATGTGTGCAACATGCGGTCGCTGAGTGCGGTCAAGCACTTTCAACAGCTCAACTGCACGAAGTTGTTCGTCGTGCAAGGCTGAGGCCTGGAAGATGCGGTCTGCCACTGCAAACCAAAGGTCCGGGTCCTCCTCATCGAAGGGGGGAAGTCCTATATTAGGGTGACGAGTCCCATTCCCGAGGCTGGAAGCATCGTGGAATTCTTGGGACTCTGAAGGTCTTTGGGGTTGTTGTGAGGTGCCGGCACCAGTTGTGGGCATTAAAATGCCGGAATTTGTCAAAGGGCCGATACCAGGGGCGTTGGAAGAGGTTGGGAGAGCGTTAGAAGATTGGGGTCGGTTCACGACGCTGGGGGCAACGGGTGGTGCCAGAGGAGTAGATGGTCCGGGCAAGTCTAAGTCAGCATCGACTTGCTCAGTGGGGAAATCGACGCTGGAGGCGTCGTGAAATTCAAGAGGCTCGGATTGTTCCAGAGCCTTTTTGGCCATGGTGTTCCTCGTGTTGACCATTATAGGTCGTGACGCGAAACTGAATTAAAAGGCGTAAGAGGACGCGCAGAAAGGTGAAGGGAGGCCGATGGGTCACAAGAGGACGCGAGGAGTTGGGGAAAGGTCGCCAAGGGATGGTGCGAATTTAAGAGGGTCGAGTAACGCGTATTGTCGGTTGAAGATGTTGTCGCTGGGGAAAGTGGGGGTTGGACAGAGTCAAATGGCACCTAAGGTAGTCGCTGAGCGTCGAGTGTAGTTGTTAACACGGACGTGCAGGTTGGAGTATTGCCTACCCGAACTTCAAAATTAATGCTTGTCAATATGGATAATTACAACCACGATTAAAATTCCAAAAGGGAAGGAAAACAAGAATTCAATGTGTGCCGGAGTGTGTGTAACAGTGTTGTCGAAAAGTGGTGAAAAGAAGGCGATTGTGAGCTTCGGAGCCAAGAGAGAACCGTATAATGTCGAGTGGCGTTGCTTAATGTCGCGAATGTTAGTGAAAAAGAGTCGAGAGTGTCGAAAAGGAGTCGTGTGTAGTCGAAAATTTTCGTGTGAATCTGTACCCAAAAGGGGTTTACAATAATTATTTTTTTGATCGTATAAATTTTAGGTATTTATTATAAGAGTATTTCTTATTTTTGTTTTTGATTTTTTGGTTTTTAAGGCTTTTATTGTTTTTCTGCTTTATCTTGTTTTCGATGTTAATAAAAAGTAAAGGTTATGTGTATAACAGAGAAGAACATAATGTGGGGTAATTGGGATATAAAGTAGTTATTCGATTAAGTTTGTTTAAACGGAAATTTCTTATGTTGATACGTCTATCGGTGTGGTTAAAATAAATTTAATACTATTCTGAAAGGGTTTACTCTTGTTCGTATCCTTATAGTATATATTTTTGTCCGTCTTTCATTTGGCGGACAGCAGAGAACAATGAGAAACAATTGTCTTTTTAATTAATTTAGGAATAGGTGCTTCTTCCTTGGTGATTTTTATCTTATTTCACTTGAATTTCGTTTTCCGGAGCTCTGAAGGAGCTTGCAAAATTTTCTCTAGTCGCTATTGGGTGTTTACAGTGATTGTGCCCAGAAGGGGCTTACGATAGGCAACAACGCAAATACCAATTCCTGAATAACTAACTGTTATGGAATGTAATTGATTAATATATTTTTAATATATTTTGTATGTCTCTTTTCTAGTATGAATATTAAATTGCTTCGTGATATGGGTTAGGTCACCATTAATTTTTAATTGAAAAGTGGTTATAGAGATAGTACTATTGTTGTTGAACGTTTAGGCGCTGCTAAATACCCTGAAGGGGCTTACAATGATAGGTGCCTTTATTGTTTTGTTTTCTTAAAAGTATAAAATTTTTCTGCTTCAACACACGCTATTTTGACACGATTAATTGAGTTAATAGCGATAAATATTTAAAAAATTGTATTTTGATATTTTGACGGTAAATGTTTGTTCGTTAATTGTCAACCCTTCTCTTAATCTTTTATTATTTAAGTAGGTGACGGTTGTCTAGACAATTTGTTCTCAGGAGTGATTTATGATTGCAAGTGTGTTATTATTTATTTTAGTTCAGTTACCGTATTTGGTTGTATATTGTAATTTAATCTTATTTTACAGTAAAACGCTATAACGAATTAAATGATAACTTTATATTTATTTGTTATATAATGGATAAATTACTAGAAGAATTTATGTTTCAATATTCAAAATTTTCCGATTCTATTGATTTATTTATAGGAGCTAGCTTGCCAGACTAACAAACTTTTTGCCTTACGCAAGGAGTTCAACATTTAGGTTTATTTGCTACGCACTTAATTTAGTTGGACACTGTTGCACCAATAAAGCAAATAACTGAGTGAAAGACTTACGAAAAGGAAGGATTCCTGTTGATGGGTTGCGGCTGCTAATTGTAGTTGACGGTGTTGTGGTGGCTTGAGTCCCTGTCCTGAGCTGGAGCGATGGTTAGCTGCGTACTGTTGAGGTGGGGCTCTACTTGCCCTTACAAAGTTCTTATTTTGGTGTACACCAAGTCACAATTTGACTATTGTCGTTGAGACCCACTTTGACGCGAATGTTCGAAAAGAAAGGTGGCGTGTTATTCACCCTTAGGTCACCAATGTGGTAGTTTATCACTGTGCGTCAGCACGGACGCGGGTTATGCGTAATACACCACTGATGGTCCTCCCGGGAAACTCTTCACCAAACGAGGAAAGTCACTGCTTCGCGGGGAAAGTAATTAAAACGCGTGGAACACTTGATGTTAAAGCTAACTTTATTTAATTCACTGCAACGATGACCTGGGACAACTGTTTTTTTCTGGTTGATGATTCTTATTGCAAAACAAAATGAACTTCCTTTAATGGAAAAATCTTGATTCACAATTTGATTTTAAAAGAACTTGAATCTTGTACACTGTTCACCAAAAGAGGAAAGTCACTGCTTCGCAGGGAAAGTAATGAAAACTCATGGAACACTTGATGTTAAAGTTAACTTTATTTAATTCACTGCAACAACGATCTGGAACAACTGTTTTTTTCTGGTTGATGATTCTTATTGCAAAACAAAATGAACTTCCTTTAATGGAAAAATCTTGATTCACAATTTGATTTTAAAAAAACTTGAGTTTGTACAACTGTAGTTCGAATGGATTGTTCAACTCGACTTTTTCTCACGGTAACTCGGACACGTCTCGCGACATCAAAAGTTAACTTAAACTCTGTCCGTTATAAGTACTCTGTTCCGACTGGCTAGAATGTGAGTGTACTCCTGGGACTATGAGATCTGACTAATTGGAAATCATCCAAGAAAAGGGAACCTCAAAGAGACTGAAAAAGAGGCGGAGTTACACGATTAACTCGAGGTAGTTAATCGTGATTGGACCGGGTGTGATAGGCATACATTACGCATGTGTGCGTATGCCATGCATACGATCGTTCAGCGACCGTGGATGGCGGGCAACATCGCTAGTGCATTTTCTAGGAATGTAAATAATAGCATCTGGGGTGTGAAAGACCCAAACCGATGATTTGGTCATCCTAATGGAAGGCCATAAATCATCATTTCTGTTGCCGATGATTAAACATTGCAACGAACATAGGGTGCAGCCATTGCCAGATGTTGTAAGTAAACATTTTCTGGCTGCTGGTGATCGTTGTCTGAATGTTATCTATGAACATGGGGAACGCTAATTGTGGTGCCAGCGATTGCTGGTAAACAGGGACATGTTTGATTTGCGTCAACAGAAACCTTGTCGGCGGTAGTAAATCGATAGGGGCAATAGCCGTATGCATGTTATGCAGGGGGTAAACAAATACAACGAGTCACAAGGAACTCTTGTTGATTGTTGTTTCCATAGCTTAAGGCTATGGAAACGAGATGCCCTGGCAGAATGTATGCCTAAAGATAAGATTTCAGATGCCATGGCAATGTGTTGATTTTGCCATGGACTTATGTTCTTTTCAGGAAATGATGTACGCCTCGGGGGTAAATTTTTGGTGCCACGGCAAGGTGATAAGCTTTGCCGTGGGCTCAATGTTTTTTAGGGAATATGGTTTGGCCGAGGGTGAGTTTTCGATGCCACGGCAAGGTGATAAGCTTTGCCGTGGGCTTAATGTTTTTTAGGGAATATGGTCTGGCCGAGGGTGAGTTTTCGATGCCACGGCAAGGTGATAAGCTTTGCCGTGGGCTTAATGTTTTTAGAGGTGATGCTGGAGAAAAAGGGGTTTGGAAGGAAATCCCCTACAGAATAGGTAAGCTGCCTAACATAAATTCAAAACGGTTATCCGATTGGTTAACCGTATTAATTCCGGCGATTTGGCTGAGGGTAAATGCCGTAGCAAGGTTACGCAACCTTGCTGAAGTTCGACCGAGAGGTAAGTCGTTCGCCTGGAAAGGTGGGGATCGAGCGATGTATGGCTCTTCGGGCCCTGAAAAGCCCCACACGTCCATCCAACTTTATTAAGGCTTCTGAAAAGTATGATTGTGGTAGTTCCTCAAAATACTCTTTTGTGTATGCGATGACCACCTCATTTGATGTAAACCGTTGTCCGTTGAGCCATTTTTTTAAATTTGAAAATAAACACAAGTCACTCGGGGCCAGATCTGGTGAATACGGTGGATGTTCTATCAAATCAAACTTTAATTCCTCATTTGTAGCCATTGAAACTGCACACGTAAGCACTCCAGGATAGAGGATTTTTTTTCATCTTCAAATGAGGACGATTTTCTTTTATTTTCTTATTTAGCTGACCTAATAATGACGCATAATACTGTCCAGCTATCGTCTGTGCCTTTTCCAAATCCTCAATGAAGATAATGCCACGTGCATCTGTGGGGTTCTCTATATTACATGGAGAACCAACCCACAATTCCAACCACAATTTTCGCCTTATTTCGAGCGCTTTCAGCATGTCATACTAACCCCTATCCCACCGTTCGGTACTCACTTGAGAATCATTGATTTCCCAAAGGACGCATAGCTAATTTAATTTTTTTTTTTTTTTTTTTTTTTTTTTGGACGCATAGCTAAACTCATTATCCTATGCAGATAATGCATAATTGAGTTTAGCTACCCTTTTGCCATACGGCAACTGCATTTTTGTTAGCCCATGAGATTTCCATCGGAAATCACATCATGTCGGTTAGCAACAATAACTCGAAGCAGACGACACTGTTGCATACTCATCCAACCGCTGGGGAATTTATCGAAATATCTAATTAGTTCTCATGATAAATTACCCTAGCCAATCTGGCGTCACTTCGGCTTTTCCGCAGATCATCCATTCGCTTGGGATCAATGATCTCTTTTCGCATGTGAATAGCACCGGTCACATTTCCTCTCCTCCACCATTCTGTCTCCCTACGGTTCAATGCACTCTGAGATCACCACAGCCGTAACACTAGGGCAGTAGATCATTCTCAGAAACTGCATTTGATACCGGCGCACAAGCTAAGCCAACCCCGAAGTCATTGCGCTCTTTCTTTTGTTATTTTTATCCTTCGCATGTCCAGCGACTGTCGAATGATGCGCGAGTATTATTCACCTCACTGAGGCATGCGAATGAGAAGATCCATGAATGCAATTATGATTGGCTAATAGGTGTGCGAATTCGAAATTCGGTTTCCATCCCTAATTCGAGTCAGTCGGTACTCAAACACGATAGAGGTTAGTCACGCTACTTCGAGCGTCCATTAAATAAAGTCGAGTATCAATCTCTGTAGCGCACACACACCACAGAGTCGTCTTGCTGCCCAAAAAAAATCGTGTTGGATATTTTCATAGTAAAGTAATTTGTTGACTACTAAAGTTAGATAGTAAATTCCGAATTTTATTTATAAACAGTTTAGGGTTAAAAAATAAAGAAATAAAAACTATGTCAAGAACATAACAACAACAGAGCAGTTTATTTTTCACCTTTTTATGGATTATTGGATATTTCTTTTGCGAACAATTTTCGGCGGATCCTCGCTGGGGCAAAGTAAATCCGTGCCATACGTCGGCATTCATACTCTTACCCCCACACATCCCAAAACACAGTAGCCATAAGCTTTCTAGCCGATTTCACCGTCTTTGCCTTCTTTGGAGACCGTTCACCCTTAACAACCCACTGTTTTTACTGTTCTTTCGTCTCGGGCGTGTAATGCTGTATCCATGTTTCATCTACAGTTACTGTTACATAAGAGAGAAGGGTTCGACTGTTTTGAACGACTTAGCGGCGACTCTGAAAATAAGCTGTATCATGTGAGATTCTGTGAAGAGAGTTCGAACTGAGAGGATGAGGCACCAGCGAGAGGAGTACGCGTCGGAGAGGTCCCATCGTGATCATAGGAACGTAAAGTATGATCACTGGATTAGAGACTGGAGTAGAGACTCACCATTGGCGTATGTGACAATTGACATTCTACCCAACCATAACAGTGAGGTGTTCGAGGATGATCGAAGTAGTGTTATAATAAGTAGCTGGCAAGTAACAGAACGAGATACCATTGACGTAGGTGATCTCAGTCCACCGAGAACGTTGGTGATAGATCGAGAGGCAGCGCCAAACGGGGATGATTTTAAGAAGAACTAGGTGAAGTCCGACCGTTGTCGTAGGTCTTAGCATCCATGAGTTCGCATACCATTGGGGGGGGGGGGGGGGGGGGGGGGCATTAGATGGCGTCAGTTCGTAAAGGACTGACTTTCGAGACAGGATTATCTAAGTATACGATGCCGATCAGGAGAAAACGGCAATTGAATGTGTTTATAGTCTTAGTGATGGCGCAAGGCTAATAATTTTGCCCGTAAAAATAAATTATTATGGAAAATGTAACATGCCTCGAGACTTGCTAAATAAAGCCAAGACCGAATCCGAGTTGTTGTGCAGATTATGATGATGATAGTCTATGTGACTCCAAGCCACTTTCGCGTCCGATGATCAATAGCTCGACCTCGCTGACAAGAAGTCCAAACGGATTTGAAGTAGGCAGCAGATAGAAAAACTGACAACGTAGCTGCTGTAAGACACCTGAACATGAGTCTCATGAAATCGGGCAGTGGGGGAACCAACGCCGCAGTCATGAGTCTGTGGCGACTCTAACAGATACACACACAATTCACAAGCAAAATAGTGAAGAGCACCGAACGAAAAATGGAATAAGAAAATATATCAGAGCCGTATACCTTAGCGATAACATAACAATTCACATCAGTGGAGTATAGTCGAGTTTAAAAATCAAATTCTAAAATCGGCCAGTAACCTGATGGGTAACGCTTAGGTACAATTTTTGGTGATTCAAACTGTCATAGCGTCAGTTCGAATCACACGTTCTTCTTCGCTATAAGCCCATTAAATCCAGAACCTCTGTTTGATCGGGCAGTAGGTACTGTTGTAGGGAGCGAAGCACTGTGCACCGGCGTACGGCGCTGATTCCTTTCGCATCCCTATCATTCACTTTATTTATGTTCCGCCAAAAATTGTTCGCTGAAAACAACCGAAAGAAACACTGCGAAATGTCACCTGGGGGAAGAACGAAACGCCGCCACGTTTGTTGTCCACATTAATCGATCGGCACCACCAGAAGCAAATAATTGACACCCACTTTTTGACTCTATTGTATTGAATGTACTTTATTATTCCTTTATTGTTTTTGGTTACATGGATTTCTTTTTTCTCCCCGTCGAGAAGCCTCTGGCGCAAGACTAATGACCTTGGCCGGGAAAAAAAATCATTATGGAAAATTTAACAAGCCTCAGGACTTGCTAAACAAGGCCAAGACCGGCTCCCGGTTGTAGCGCCGATGATGATGATGGATTTCTTTTTTTGTTTTTTACTCGATTAGCATGTGCACGATTGAATTTAAACAGGGGATGTTAACTCGCGACTCAGAGATTTACGCATCTCCGCAGCCGGCGGAGAGCGGGAGCGGCATGACCGTGGCGATCACCGAATGGTAAAAGACTCGACGATATTCAATAGTTGTTAAAAGAAATTCAGCCAGTGAAACTGGCTCTTTGGTGGAAGTTTGTCGTCCTTCGATTGAAGGTTTTGGTTGCAGCGTTCTGCCGAACACTGCTAGCACACAAGGAAATCCACACAGCGAACAGCACAATGAAACACGGAGATCGTTTTGGACTTAATCTTTTTATTTAATAACACCAATTGTTTAGAAGTTACACAATATGATGAATTCGGATAAGGTGAATGTCACAACAATGTCTTAAGAAAACGCAGTAAGCCACACGAACGAAGCACAAGTTACTCGGTTAAGGTACGTTAGGTGAAGTTAAGTTGAGTTAAGATACGCGTTCGGCACACCAGCTACTCAATTAATTTCTTACTTATTCCTCGAGATGACATCCTCGCCGTTCGAATTGTCGTCTCGTTGACGATCAAAATTGGACTGTTTCTATACTACTGAAAAATACCTTGATACGGATCGTATCTGTATCTGTACAGAAAAATTATATTAGTTATATTTCTTTTGGGAGAGAAGAACCTGTAGTGTCGCGTCGGTACCTGGAAATGCTACTAAGTAACTGATACAAGTCTTCTTAAAGAGTTGCATGTGTGACGGTTTCAATAACGCCACCGCTCGCCTTTTCCAGGTACAACACCTAAGTTCCCCCTAGGGCATTCAAAAACATTATAAAACAAGTATTGTGGCAGTTCCATTAAACGCCACTACTTACCTTACAACCTATGATGAAGAAACAGTTTCCTAAAACACATAAAACATGTACTTACCTTCCATAGTTGTACCAACTATCTTCAGAAATACTTTTAATCAATAATTCTTGCTGACATCAAAATTCATCAGCAACAAGTAAAGTATTTTCCACAAGGAAAAACAATTTGGTTACACCATCAAGCAACCAACATTACCCGAACCATATCAATGAGATATCTCCTAACGAGTCTGCCGCATACGTGCAGAAGATGTTTCTTCTTTTCCTTTCTTTTACCTATGACCAGATCGGTCGGTCATTCAATCGACAAATACATAATGGCATACGGCTGACCGCCCAAGGAAGTCGAGTTCTCCTAAATGGAAAATTACCACCGAGAATTCGACTACTTGGAGATGCCGCCAAAACGTGCACGATCAGCATAAATGCTGTACACAGTTGCTGATCGTGTATAAACCTAAATCTCTACGTCGAGATAGTTGCACGAGCTGCAACCATGCCAGCTAATGTTCCCCTTGTCGATTCGTTTGATCCACGGTCCGCATACTCGTGGACACACGCCATGAGCAGCAGAAACGATCATCGTGTGTGTGTTTCGCCCCTTTTTGCTGGACCAATGCAACGAAAATCATCCCTTGTCGGGCATCGAAGCAATGAACGAAATTTGCTGTGTTGTCGTCTTCGGTGAATCAATCGCGATATGGATTCCGTGGAGGCAAGTCGTGTCTCCTCGTTAAATAATTTGAGTCTGAGCCCAACAACCATCGGTGGACGAGCGTATTAAGGAAAATAAGCAAATTGAAATACAGTGTTTACTTTATCAGATTTATATGTCTGCATCTGGCGGTGGTGCGTTTGGGGAACTTTTTTTACGCAGCTTTTGGGTCACCAAATAGGTTCGATTCTAAAATTATGTGTGGTGATATAGCTCTGCAGGCGTGGGTCACATGAAGTTCACGGGCCACGTATCACGAAATAGCCATGCCGCTTGGGAGTGTGGCTCCTTGTCCAAGCGGAGTGTCTTGAGATTGTGTGGGGATTTGTAAAATCGCCGCACGGTTCGACTAAAAAAACACTCTTTGTGCTTTTAAAGTTACCGTTTAGAAAAACTGTAGCGCACTTTTCTTTATGGGGGGTTAAAGCATTAATCATTCCTCATCATATGTCTTTTAATTTAGTAACTATTTGGACAAGTACTTCAAAATTCCCCTTTTTGCGCGTGTTTGTGTGACAAGGAAGGTCCTAAATATCTTAAGCATTTCCTTTGACATAAACTAAATTTATTGAGATCACACAATCAGGTACGTAAGTTTACAAGAGTCTAAAGCGATACGGAATATTCTTGTTCTAGAAGTTTCTAAAAAGCAATCCTCCTCCATGACTCTTAATGAAAATACTTACTCCTTTCTTTCCTTTTCGTGTTCTTCGGACCTACAATCATTCAATTGAATGTACAAGTCACGTCTGATGAAACCCAACACGTTTACAGGATGTTCCTTTAAATACCCGCGCTGTTAATCTGAGCTTCCATTCACAAGCGAACATCCTTCTAACAATACTGCCCATTTATTGACCGACATTTCGCAATCTTGGTCATTTCACGCACTTTATACGTGCAAGCGATAGACCCTAAACAGAATATTAAAACTAAAATTATGGACCCTCCGACGAATGTCCATAGCAAGATTATGCTTGGATGCTGTTAAAGAAACATTCAGAATTCATCGGTGGATGTGTTCAGCATAAAAAAGACAGGCGATTCCTGCTAAATACCCCATCGGCTAATTGGGAAAATACCATTTCCATTTGTGTATTTTCCAATGTGTAACGGAAATAGAATTTCATGGCGGATGACAGGGAATTACTTTCGTGTTTCTCTATGGTGGTGATTGCCCTGCGGGCATTTGTAAATCAATCGAAATGTACTTAACGATTCGACCACCGGAAACGGATGCAGATTTTAACGTACCATTCACGTATCTCGAAAATGCTTTACCGAATCGACATACAATTATCAGATTTCGTGTTCGCACGAAGCGCAGTGATGAAGACTTATCGAGTGCTAAACATAATCCCGCTGATAGGTAAACATGTTGAGGGTGAGTGACATCTTAATTTCCTTAGAGAGGAATATTACAGAAACGAGAATAACCAGGAAATCGAGGCGGGTGATTGAAGGAGATGATCATAGGATTGAAGATGGATGAAAGCGCAGTCTCTGCTAGGATGTTGTACAATGCACGAATATACACAGAAATGGCTCTTATCGGAATTGCATTCGAAGGAACCCTTGCTTCCTATTAGAGGAGGACAAGTTATAAAGGACATTAAAGAAAACAGAATAATACCTCTTTTCTGATAGTTCCATTCGTTTACCTTCTGTGCCGTGAGTCATAAGAAGAAGAATACAAATTGAGTTGTTTTTTAAGTAGTTCTTAATTATCTATGGCACATAAAACTCATTTCTTCCTCTGTGTTCTTATAATGGGGCGTTGATCTTTACAACAAATTGAGACATAAAATAGATACAAAGATAATTATAATCATTGCTTAGATACTTTCTTGACTATGAGCAAATGCCGTGCCCGGGGTTGCAGATTTTGCATCTAGATATGTTCGTATCATTCTAAAATATAACTGGGGATATTTATTTTTGGAATCTTTCAAAGGCGAAATACAATGTTAACCAAAGATTAGGATGACCATGATTGGATATCAGTCGTGGACTAAAAATTTGATTCGGTTTCGGGGGATGAACGACGCACATTGTTTATTTGAACATATAAAATTAACCTTTTCAGTTGCATAAGTTATATACGAGCTAAAGAGTTTTATACACGAATTCAAAAAAAAAAAAAAACGCTTGTTTTTTCCTAAGGAGATCCCACGATCTCTCGTGGGACGTATTTTATTTAATAATATACACATTTGCTTACAATTTAACATGGGGGACATATGTTGCCTCCACGGAATCTATCAGAAGACTAACTCACAAAATTCTCCAACGCATCAGCTAACCTAATTTACATTGCATAGGTAAAAGTATCATCATCATCATCATCATCGGCACTACAACCGGGATCCGGTCTTGGCATTATTTAGCAAGTCCAGAGGCTTTTACATTTTTTCATAATGATTTGTTTTTTTGTTTTTCCGGGCAAGGTCATTAGTCTTGCGCCAGAGGCTTCCCGACGGGGAATCCAACCCCGGTCTCCGGCGTGACAGGCGGGTATACTAACCACTATACTATCGAGCCATAGGTAAAAGTATATGAGAGCAAAAAATGTCCACGCGAAATACAAATAAGGAAGATGGTGAACTATCTGTGGCTGAAGCGTGGAACATGATCCGATTATCGGATGGGGGCAGGCGAACGAACCCACGGTCGCTGGAAGCACGTTAGTGATCGGCAAAGTGCTGATCTTGCGTTTTCAGCATTATCGCATATACATTGCGACATTCCGTGAGAATCGTAACGTTAGCTGAACCGACGAATTCAGGCTACGTTGCACGAAGCCACAATGGGGTATAAAATGTGTATTACATTATGGATTAATTAATTTTCTAGTTATAATAATGTATATTACATTGTTGATTATTTACAATATGTTGCGGATTCGCCCTGGACCCAACTGGCTAATTCGCAATTAAAGTCAAGATGTGGCATCACCGTAAACAATGTCAGCAACCAGCTGACTTTTTGGCATTATTTTCTTTTAATTGTCAAATGACAATCACTTTTATGTTTTGTTTTCTTCTTCTTGTTAATTTTCTCATTACGAACGGATGTCAAGCAACTATCGCTGCGCCGATTTATAATCCAATTAAATATAGTCCATCCGCTGAATAAATCTTAAAAGTAAAACTACCACTTCACCGCGTTTCCCTGTTGGGATTTTTGGATCGTTTCTTAGTCGAATTGATCAGGTATTCCGGTCACTTTTTTCATTTAATATCAAGTTGGTTTCAGGAATCAAATTGCTGCCGCCCTTGCTGTGTTGCCGTACACAATCAAGATAATTTACATACCAGGAGGCGCCACCGTGTTCCAAACGTGTGTGTTCAGCGCTTGTCTGACACACGACTCTCTTTGGCCAAGTGACACCATCGTGTTCTTGACCGCGTTGTATTCCACGCTTGTTGGATACAACACAATATATGTTACAAAAATATATTTTACAGTTTGATATTATATTGACGTAGTTCGTTATCATAATTCTAAATCACAGATAATGCTAATATGTGCTCCTCCATTGCCATGTATTAACAAACGTCTCACATCGGGATGGTATTAGTGGCACCTGATGACGTGCGCGTGAAACGGCACATTCCATCACGTAGATGAAATTTAAATAGTTAATGATATTGATACTTTGGATTTCAATTTCCCAGTACATCATTCGCCGTTAGTGCCTTAGTGGTCAAAAACTCCATGCGATTAAAATACGGTCAGAAAAAAGCGATATTTATGATCTCTTGAGCCAACCGCAATTTGGTTTTCCCCTATCGAAAGGACCACTGTGGGTACCTAAGGTAAACAATAAACGAACCGACACTGTTCCTACAAGGAGATACAACCTTGTAAAAATATTGCAGCCGAAGATAACGACCCCGACCGAGGAAATCACGAAATTCAGAAACCACATGCGGGTAAATTACACAAAAGGATATGTGGGGCTTTTCAGGACCCGAAGAGCCATGCATCGCTCGATCCCCACCATTCCCAGCGACGCGACTTACCTTGAAGTCGAATCTTCAGCAAGATTACGCAACCTTGCTACGGCATTAACCGCCAACCAATCCGCTGGAATTAATTCGGTTATCCCCAAGGATAACCGACATAAATATATATTAGGCAGCTTACCTTTTTTGGGGGCTTTTCCAAACCTCTTCCCCACGGTCATTCCTGAAAGCATAATTCATGGCAAGATTATCATCTTGCCATGACATCAATTCATCAACCGAGCTTCCGCGACCGAACAATGGATGGCACATATCCACCAACACACGCTGATCTTTCCGTGTGTTATTTTCGTACCCATTCATTGACCTAGCATTATTTCGGGTTGCTTGCACATCTGCAAGCCAGATTTCCAACGGCATGTCTACGATCTATCTTTCCTAAAGTAAAGAAGATCAAATCAAACATTGGCCTTTCAGGCGCGCATATTTGCTTGACCGATTTTATGATCCGTTGCCGTTTCTTGGAACGATCACCAGCATCGGTCATGGCCACCAATTTTAGTTTACACAAAGTAAACATTCAAGCGGATACTTTCGCCTGACAGTGCCTTCAACGGGATTAACATATCCCTAAGATAACATGCATCGAATCAAATGACCGAAATTTGTTTATTCTAGATGATCTAACAACGGCCATGCCCAATGTTCGATTCATTTTTCCAAGATAGATTTCTGCCTTCGGCAAGGGTTTTATTGACTCACGTCAATCAAAGAATCTATCCCTTGCGTATGGCGGCAGTTTATCTTGCCCAAACATGTAGCAGCGGATTCGATTTGCTACATGAGTTTTTTTCTCTTTTCCTTTTGTTTGGACCTTCGCCATTGGCGGCGAATCCTTTAGGTTCGTTTTCGTTGGATGTCTGTAAAGAGACATCCAATAACCAGTCAGATGATAGCTACCGAGCAGAACGTCACCAGGAAGTCTTTATCTGGTCAGCTGAGAGTAAAGAAGTGCGTCGAAAAATTCGCGAGTGGAAAATTAATTTTAGTTGCAAAATTCGGTATTCCTAAGAAAAGTTCGTATGTTAAATTTCCCAAATAGCATTTTATTGAATTAATGTGATGGATGGAAACAGTGAAGAAATAGTAAGAAACGGAAAAAAATAAGTTGTTTCAATTCTCTTCTTTTATTGGTATGATATTTTCTTGTGACCAGTTTTAAAGTAATGTAACAAAATTCAGACATATGTGCACAAATTTGAATAAAAATTTGACAAAAAAATTCAGTGTAGTGTAATAAAACTAATATGAACTTTGAATGGAGATATGGTGCCACAATTGCTCACCGAATGTTACTCTTCTTATCTGAGTTTGTGGCGGTTCCGGCAGATCCCACGGCTCGCCTTCCTGAAAAAACCCCCATAACTATTACCCAACTCCCTTAAGTTTGCTAATGCAACGGTATTAGTACCTGTAAATGCTTCACGCATTATATAGATCACCATCTGTAATCATAAAATCCCTATAAAGAAAACTTACCTTCATGCCTCCCTTCGCATACAATTTTCCGTAAGATTTCTTTGTTTGCTTATTTGGTATTCTGAACCAATTCGGTACCAGACAAATTCCAGTCCAAAATAATTCGGATTGCATTCAATGTAACCGTCATGACAGGGACCATAAATATCGCGCCGTCTATTTTCCCAGCCGCGTCATATACCTTTTCATACACATTGCCTGGCAACCTTTTTCGTTTGTCTTACCAACAAACAACCCAAGCAGCTGCATATAATTAGCGCAATAGACGCTGACACCAAATTCTCCAGCATTTCCTAATGCAAATATGAACCCGGTTTCTATTGCAGCCAGAGATGCCATAAACATCCATATTGCTTTTAGCACCTTTTTCTCCTAACGTCGAAAATAGCGACGAGGCATCGTATAAACATGACCCTCATTAAAGAGCGAGCCATTTGGTCGCCTTTTCTTTTGTCCTTGCCGCCTGCCTGTTTCGCTGTTCCACTGCACGTGTGAATAGCATTGATCTCAACGATCCCACACATACCACCATGACCTGTATTACAAGATCAGGTTTCCTATACCACCAAGAGAGACTTTACGTTTCCCTAGTGGTAGGTAAAAAACGATATCCTTATTGGTGAGGATATCGTTTGAGTCCAATTCCATCCTCCGACCACGCTGGTCGCACGGTGAAACTCCCGCTCTCCGGGTCACCAGCGGAGAAGCGTAAACAGTAACCTACGCCAATATATACCCGGAGTCGTGTGTGTTTTATTTTTTCAACTCTAGGAAGTTTTAGTTTATTTTTCCACGTAAATTTATCCGTGAATCTATGAAATAACGTAAATTTATTGATCCCAAATTGTTTATTATCGAAAACATATAGTGCGGCAAAAAAAAAAAAAAATCGGTATGCAATAGTCTGTTTGATAAAACAATATCCTTAAGTTCATACGAAAGTGTTCAATCGTTTTTGTGAAAAAGAATAAATCATACAAAAATGTAAAAGACAAACAATAAACAATTTATAAATTTCATTTAACTGTCTTGTGGCGGAGTTTTACTTCTTCTGTGTGACAATTTTTCAATTTGTTAACTGGTGGAACTTTGTTTCGGTGAGGATGGGGAGTGAAGTGAACCGTGTGCCCGTGTCCGGCACAATACTTCCCCCCCACAAGTTCACATACACATAAGCATGCGCCCGGCGACACATCGAAAGAATAATAAAAAATAAAGAAAAATAATCCATAGGTGTTCGTGATAGCACCTTATAGTTTACGTTTAGCGCACGTTTTAAATATATGGAAATCTCGGAATCGGTGAAATATGATTTCGAAGTAAATAAAGTTAAAGTAGCTGGACTTATAACACTCGACTCATTGTCGTAAAGACGTTAAGAATTCGGACGCGCAATGTACACCAACAGGACACGATAGTGGTCATACCACTCTGATATATTCAACCAATCGAGGAAGTACACTTCACGATCGAACACTGGACTGGAAATGATAAATTCAATGCAAGTTCATATCGTTGGATTTATGAGTTTATGTAATTTTTTGAAACCGTTTGGTTCAAATAAAAACAAATCGACAAAACACCGCTCGACTTAATAGATGGTGAATGAAATTCACTACGCCAATGACTCCGTATATCTGCGCTTCTCCGCCGTGCGCGGAGAGCGGGAGATCGCGTGGCCGCTCTGGTCTGCTGATGTAAAACGTCTCAGCGATAATCATCTCGTGCAGAGATGATTCGCTTATCGTGATCATGGTGGTATGTGTGCATGGTTCTTTCATGGATGAGAACGAACCTAGAACAAAAAAGGGCATACAGTGCATTCATGGGATACGATTTCGGTAAACCAAATAAAACTGAACTCGTCGGATGCTAATGGGATCTTTATTGGAAATGTGCGTCGCGGGTAAACAAAGAGACGACGATGCGATGTGGAGATGTGCGAATGGGTTTTAGTTAGGTTACTGGGAAATGGTGTTTATGGCATCGCTAGTACGGGTAGGTATTGATTTCCTATTTGCATTTGTTTATGCTGTAGGATTCAATTGATGCCATGAGACGCGGAATGCGTATTTGGTCTGGTCCCTTGGGTGTAAGTCGCCAGCCAATGTGTATGTAGGGAACATTGTTGTACACATGGCGCGGCTGGGAAAATAGACGGCGCAATATTTATGGTCCCTGTCATGACGATTACATTGTATGCAAACCGAATCATTTTGTTTACAGGAATTTGTCTGGTACCAAAGGTACCGAATTGGTTTGGAATTCTAGCTAAGTAAAGCAAGAAATCTTACGGAAAATTGTATGCCAAGAGATGCATGAAAAGGTAAGTTTTCTTTACAGGGACTTTTTAAGATCATAGATTGGATCTATATGATGTGTGAAGCATTTTCAGGTACTAATGCGATTGCATTAGTGAAGTTAGGAAATTGGCTGAATGTTATGGGGGTTTTACGGTGAGAACCGCCACGGTACCCCCCACCACCCCCAGTGACGAAGTCACGAAAAAAAGGGGTAGGGCTGAAGGGGTGCTCGAATGGGTGGTGCGTGGTCAGAGGAGGGCCGTGCGCTTGGAAAACAAGGTGGCACTGCGTACTTCGGGAGGCGCTGCAATTTGGTTAAGGGAACTGTCGTGATGACAAGTTCCTAGTTATAGCTTGGGCCTGTGTTGATAAATGTGGTGGACGCGGATGTTACCGCTTCATGCCGTCAATGGCAAGGGTGTGCGGCGTAGTCCAATAGCTCGTTGTGGGTCGCTTGGACCAACAGGTTTATCGTCCGATAGGACGGAACCTATCGGTAATCTGCTCACGTCCGCAGTGACGAAAAAGCATGTGCGGGAAGATGCAGAAAACAAGGCGCTGGAGGTGTTAACCTGTTGTTGGCGGTACCTGCCAACAGGTTGTAACTATCTAATAGGTCAAATCACATAGGGGCTCGCTGACATCGTACGACGAGGTGTCAGGAGACGGGACCTATTGGGGTTGCTGGCATCGTACGACGAAGTGCCAGGAGATGAGACCTATTGTGACTCACTGACATCGTAGAGCGAAGTGTGAGTGGATAAGATTAAGGAGACCGAGTGCAGAGTCGGTGTCTTTCGTCCATACGTTTGTATGGCGATTGTTTGCCGCTGGGACTGGTAAGGGGGGGGGGGGGGGGGGCACTCAGTTGCGCGGCTTACCGATCGAGGAAGGACCCGCATATCGGCACCGGTGTCGACTACGGCGCTCGATAAACGGCAGCTACGACCTCGACCGAACGGCAGGTTGTGAGGGGGTGCCGGCCAGTGGCACTTGGTTAAATTTGGGCGACTTAGCTTAGGGGGCTCCTGGTGTGTGCTTGGTTGTGTCCAACCGCAGGGCGGCCTAGGGTTAATGATGCGCGCTCCGAAGTGTGATGAACCTGGGATATGGGGCGGCTTAGTGGGGCGCGTTTTGCCCATGGTTGCCGCTTAAATTGAGCCGTGGTGGCTTGGGGGACATTTCGAGTCCCAAGGAGGAAAGATCCTTACGTAGGAGTAAGGGAGGAAGAACCGGCATCCTAACTAGTATTTGCTACGCGTAGTAGCTGTGGTTTAGTAAGGAGCCGAGGTTGTGGAAGAAGGGGATCGTGCAGAGGTGAGCGGAGTCGCTTGAAATTGTGTGGAGTTGAAAAGTGTTGCAAAAATTGCCGAAAGGTGATTGTGCGGTGATTGTACACGAGGTGTCAGGAGACGGGACCAGAAGGGGTTTACAAAGGTTTTTATTTTTTAGTCATAGATTGTTGGGTACATTGTTTATTTTATTTATTAATGTGTATTTGTTGCTAATTCAATCTTAGCGATATGCATTCTTTATTTTATTTAAATTAACAAAATGGAAGATTATAAACTTTTTTCTTATGATTATTTTCACCTTAATATATTACCTATAAATGGCAATGTAGGTTGTGTGTGAACGTGTGGTCTCTGAGTTACGCAATTTATTTTGCTCAATTATTAGTGTTTGTTTGTGATATTTTTTCTCTACACTAGTATTTGTAGTTGTTTGGTTACATGTATTTTAAATTTTGCTATTAATTAATCGTGTTTTCTTTGAGAGTAGCAGGTAAAATAGTGTAAGAACCAAATGTATCTACATATATTTATGTATTTCAAGGGACAATTAAAAGATTTTAAAGTGTTGCAAAGCTATGGCAATTAAAGTCAACACTTAACTTTCCAGGAATAAATCGCATCCGCAGCGACGGGTTGCCGTGTGCGGGAGGGAAAGGAGACCCGGAGTGCCCATGCCTGGCACAATACTTCCTCCCCACAGGCTCTTACAATTCGCGGTTATGGAGTTTCTTCCATTGTCCTGCCTCTTCATCATATTTACAGTCAAAGATACTTCTTAAAACTTTATTCTCAAACACGTGGAATTTATTTTCTTCCCGTTTTGTGAGAGCCAATGTTTCGCATCCGTATAGAACAATCGGCATAATTATGGTTCTATAGACATGGAGCTTTATATTAGTGCTATCAGTTTGGATTTCAGCAGTTTACTGACTGTGTGCCATCTAGCGTTGCCGGAGTATAGACTTTGGGAAATTTCCTTTGATATTTCGTTACGCCAGTCAGATTGTTCCCAGATATTTAAACTCTTTAACTTTTTTCAACCATCTTGCCCCTGACGTGTATGTGTATTCCCTGAGGTCCACCTGCCCTCACCGTAATCATATATTTTGTTTTGTCTTCATTTATTTCTAGTCCCACCTCTCTTGCCGCTTGCATCACGAGATCACTGTTTTTACTTACAGTTTCAAGATCATCGCCCAAAATGGCGATGTCATCCGCATATGCGAGCATTTGTGTGACTACGTTCAGAGATAATCCGCCAATTTTGTCATCTTGTACCTTTCTGAAGATATACTCGAGCACAAGGTAATACAGTTTTTCTATATACAAGAAGAGGAACACTTCTGGGCGAATAAACCCAATCCTGAGCGTGCTGTTCAGATACATGTCATTGGGATAGAATGCTCCTGAAATAAGATTATTTTCACTCTCCGCATTGTCCTTGCAGTGTGACCACGGATAATTTTAATAATGAAATTATCTATACTGTATTGTCCTGATTTGTCGTACAGGACTTTATTGGGGTAGAGCTTCTTATGTTATGACTCTGCTGTTCTATACATTTCAGGGCAAGAACGCAAACACTGCATCTCGAACATCCGACACTTCTCCATGTAAAATGGGGATATGTTATACAACACCGGGCAGCCATATACCAATACTGGTCGGATGAACATCGAGTATGATATTATTTTGACTTTATAGTCTAGGAGACTACTACGTTTTTAGCTGCTATATCGTAATCAAAGTAAAGATACTGATAAAGCCAAATACCAAAATAAACTACAGTTTTTATTTGTAGGGGAAGGTTATTACTTCCTACAATGGAGAACATTTTCCAATTCCGTTTTCTATCCCTTGATGCACTGGGCAGGGGCGTTCTAAAAATGATAATTTCTGTTTTCTGGAAATTGGTCTTTAGTTTCCGGTCGTCGAAAAAAACGTTTGATTCTATTGAAGTCATATTGCAGAAGTCAGCTCCTGTCTTTGCCCTTTTTCGGGATGGGATGGACTACCACAGTTTTCCAACGGGTTGGATAATATACATTATTTAAAGGGTTATTTAATAAAACAGTGTACATCTTAACTGCTTCAAGACGCAAGTGCTTTAGAACAGTATTTGGAATACTATTTATTCCAGAAGATTTCTTGTTTTTATTAAATCTAAGTGTGTCTGCAAGTTCATCCTTGTGCACAAACATACTCGTGTTTGCATTTCTAAGAGGGGAATGCGCTCTATTGTTTTCACTGAAGGTTGTGAAACTTCGCCTGTCGAGACGCCAACTGTTAAGTTAATTGCGTACCGAAATATGGTTTCGGAGGGCCCTACTTTCCAGGTCAAGGTTTAAATGAAGGAATTCGTTTTCTCTATACACTGCCACTTAATCAATTTCATCATTATGAAAATGTTTGTCAGTCGGTGGATCTATGCCATTAGAGTGTAATTCGTTTTTTATTAGCCGATCAAAGCGACCAGTGTGCTTTTCGGAAATTAAAATATGTGTTTGGTCATTTTGCTCAAGTAGTGAGTACTTGTTTGGAATATAAATTACGGCGTCTAGTCCGTAATCATCTCTATCGTACTCGATTGTACGAAGACAATTCGAGTAGTTGGGTCCGTATCTGACCACCAGTCGATTAGATCATTGCCTCTTGTGTTCGAGCCAAAGTTACTCCAAGGACTGTGCACATCTCCTGTCATAATTATTTTCCGAGTCTGACTTGAGACTTCGTAAAAGGGTATCAACTTCATAGATAAGTTATGTACACTGGGGAGCTTCAGGAGCATAAACAGAGCTTACATATAAACTTGACTTCTCAAAAGAATATTTAAAATTCAGGCTTCTAACACCTAAAACTAGTATACCAGAAGTATGCATATGTTGTTCCCAGTTTAACTAAGAGATGGCGGCAGCGAAAAGTATGTGACACGTCATTTTGTTCGTCTGAGATTTAACTACAAACAAACACATGTTGAGTCTGCCAAAATCTAGCGTCTTTGTTTTATCGTTCAGTGATCATGTCCGGTTTTGTGCCTGAAAAAGAACATTTGCGGCACGCATAGGGTGAACACGATCCATCAATTAGGACATGTGAGACATGGTTTCGACAATTAAAAAGGGGTGATTTCAATGTGAAAGACATTGAGTGGTCTGGTAGACCACAAAAATATGAAGACGAGAAATTTCAGGAGTTATTGGATGATGACCCAACTCAAACTCAACGACAATTAGCAGAAGCATTTCATGTGTCTCAAGAAACAAGCAGCATCCGTTTACAAGCAATGGGGAAGATCAATACCAGATGTATGCATACGTTTTTTTCCGCTTCAACTAAGAGATGGCGCCAGCGATAACTACGCAGCACACAGCAAAACTAGTGAAAGACACCTTGAAATCGCTTCGATGGAACATCCTTCTGCAGCCGCGTACACCCCAGATTTAGCGCCATTTGACTATCACCTCTTCGCACCAATGAGGCACGCGCTCTCAGAGCAGCCCTTCAGCGATTTTGAGGAAGTTGAAAAATGGCTCGACGAATTGTTTGCCGCGAAAGACAAGCAGTTTTTCTGGTATGCTATTCATAAATTACCTGAAAGATGGGCGAAATGTGTAGAAGCCGATGGCCAATATTTTGAATTAAAAAATTAATTTCCCTAGAAACTGACGTATTTTTTTTAACCAAAGAAACCGGGAAGAACCTATGCATACACATAGTACAACTGTGCTGTAAACGACTTTGTGTTGTAGACCTTGTTCAACTAAAAGAGCGACCCCATCCCCTTTGAGTGGAGTTTGAACGACCTCGTCTAATAACTTTATAATTTTTGTAGCCCAATTTGCGCCTTTGGTTTAGCTTAGTTTCGCTAGCCAAAAGCACATTTGGGCGTTCGGCTTCCAATAATTTAAAGGGTTAACTCAGCCGACGAGAATATTGTGTCTATGTTGTGCAGTTATTTGGAAACAGTCTCGAATAGATAGTATCCAGTCTTCAGGTACTGAGCGCTCCTCTATGTGACCTTACGTCAAGGATGTTCGAATTGTGTCTTTTGTGGATGAGGAAGTGGTCTATTTGGTTACGCGTTACGCCGTCGGGTGATATCCATGTGACCTTATGTAGCCGTTTGTGTTTGAGCATGTGCCTTTAAATACCAGATATTTTAACATTGCGAACGTGATAATTCGAATTCCTTTACCATTTGAGATGTTGTGGGGAGGAAGTAAGTGCACCGGCGTACGGCGCTGATTAACTTCCTCCTCCATCATTCACTAATTAAGTTTGGCCGAATATCGCAGCAGGTACAGGAAACGCGCTTTAACAATGAAAGGTGTCTAGTTTTGAATTTAATTTACTTTTAAATTTTGAAAATCAAACAGTTAATGAAATTTATAAATTGTTTATTGTTTGTCTTTTACATTTTTGTATGATTTATACGTTTTCACAAAAACTATTGAACACTTCGTATGAACTTAAGGATATAGTTTTATCAAAGAGACTATTGTATACCGATTTTCGCTGCACTATATGTTTTCGATAATAAACAATTTGGGATCAATAAATTTACGTTATTTCATAGATTCACGGATAAATTTACGTGGAAAAATAAACTAAAACTTCCTAGAGTTGAAAAATAAAACACACACGACTCACGGGTATATATTCGCGTGTTACTGTTTACGCTTCTCCGCTGGTGGCGCGGAGAGCGGGAGTTTCACCGTGCGACCAGCGTGGTCGGAGGATGGAATAAGACTCAGCGATCGTCATCTCATGCAGAGATGATTTCGCTAAGGAAAAAAATGAAGAGAGAGAAAAACTCTTCTCTTAAGGGTGTGAATATATCCTTGCCAAGGATATGTTTTATCTCCCACAAGTGTAACGTAGAGTCTCTCTTATGGGAACAAGAAAACCAGATCTCGTAATAAAGGTCATGGTGGTATGTGTGGGATCGTTCAGATAGATGCGTTTCACACGTGCAGTGGAACGACGAAACAGGCAGGCGGCAAAGACAATAGGGAAAAATGACCAAATGCCCGTTGGTAATGCGGGTCATTGTTTACACGATGCCTCGTCGCTATTTTCGACGTTAGGAGAAAAGGGTGCTAAAAGCAAATTGAATGTTTATGGCATCTCTGGCTGCAATAGAAACCGGGTTCATATTTGCATTAGGAAATGCTGGAGAATTTGGTTTCAGCGTCTATTGCGCTAATTATATGCAGCTGCTTGGATTGTTTGTTGGTAAGACAAACAAAAAAGGTTGCCAGGCAATGTATATGAAAAGGTATATGGCGCGGCTCGGAAAATAGACGGCGCGATATTTATGGTATTTGTCTGGTACCGAATTGGTTCAGAATACCAAATAAGCAAACAAAGAAATCTTATGAAAAATTGTATGCGAAGGGATGCATGAAGGTAAGTTTTCTTTATAGGGATTTTAGGGTTATAATAATTGGGTCTGTTTGATGCGTGAAGCATTTAAGATGCTAATGCGAATTGCATTAGCGAAAGCTGGTGCAGACCCGGGTTATGGTTATGGGGGTTTTTTCAGGAAGGCGAGCCGTGGGATCTGGCGGAATCGCCACAGTACTCCCCTCCCAGTGACGTAGTCACGAAAAAAGAGGTAGGGGCGAGGGAATGCTCGATGGTGGGTGCTGTGATGATAGGGAGGTTGCTTCGGAAATGCGCTGTGGTAATGTTAAGGGACTGTCGTGGTGACCAGTTCCTGGTTATTGTTTGGGCCTTTATCGATAAGATGGACACAGTTGTTACCGCTTGATGCCATCAAGGGCAAATGTGTGCGGCGTGGTCCATCGGCCTGTTATGGGTCTCATGGACCAACAGGCTTATCGTCCGAATAGGTCGGAACCCATCGGAAATCCGCCCACATCCGCAGTGACGAAATGGCGTGTGCGAGATGGAGGGGAATTTATCCCAGGGTAATTCCCATCCGCAGTGACGGGTTGCCGTGTGCGGAATGGAAAGGGACCAAGTCCAGAGCGGGTGTCTTTTGTCCATACGTTTGTATGGCGATTTGTTTGCCGCTGGGACTGGTAGAGGAGGGCGGGCCCTCAATTGCACGTTTTACCTATCGAGGGAGGACCGGTACATTGGTGCCAATGTAGCGGTAGCTGCGACCTCGACCGAATGGAAACTTGCTGTGAGGTGCCGGCCGTCGCTCTTGTTTAAAAAAAAATAGGGGATTTTGGTTAGGGGGCTCCTGGTGGGTGGTTGATTGTGTCCAACCCCAGGGCGCCCTAGGGTTATTAGATGTGCGCTCCGAAGTATTATGCACCTAGGTATTTGAGGCGGCGTAGAGGGGCGTGTATAGCCTTTAGTTGCCACTAAAGGGGAGCCATGGTGGCTAAAGGATTGGGGAAACAGGTATGTTGTCTCAGCCCGATGGTATCGGTTTGATATGTGGGCCGGTGTCGCTGAGACATTTGGGAGACGTAGGAGATCTAAGGACGAATGTCCTGAAATTTAAATAAAGGGGCAAAACCAGGTGCCCTGATGGGTGCTACGCGTAGTAGCTGTGGTAACGAGGGAAACTGGCTTGCTGAAATCGGGTAGAAGGTCGAGCATTGATGAACAGTTTCGCGTGATAACTGTTTTTGGCGTAGATGGGCGCCAATATATGAACAGAGACAGAAAAAGGTGTTAGAGGTCAAGCAGAGTCGAGAAGGGATGCATGGGGTTGCGTGAAGGCTATGGTTGGTGAGCGTGAGCGCCGACCTTCAGAAAGGAGACAGAAAAGGGTGAGGTGTTTCACGCGAGACAAAACCGGGCGTCCTATTGATTATATGCTACGCGTAGTAGCTGTTGTTAGCTAAGGGGCCGGTTTGCAAAAAATGGGCGTTGATAATGGCGAGCGTGTGCGCCAATATGTTGAGAAGGCTTCGGGATTGAATAAACCCGAGCAAAATCGAAAAGGGTGAAAAGAAGTCGGGTGTGAGGTGGGTCGCGTAATGTCGAGTCGAAAGGTTCGAATGTGTCACGGGGAGTCAAGTGGAGTTGAGTGTGGGCGACGTGAAGTCGAAAAAGAAAGCAACTGTAGGAAGAGGTTGAAAAGGGGTCGGGTATTGTCGCGAGTAGTCGAGAGAAGTAGGAAGCGGAGTCGTGTGTAGTCGAATAGGGTTGAAGGAAATACAAGGCGGAGTCAAAATAGAGTGCGTGCGAGCCGAGTCATGTGGAGTCGTGTATACTAGCGAAAACGATTGTATCTTTATGTGTACCCAGAAGGGGTTTACAATGCTTATAATTTAATTGGCGGGGATGCTTTAATTTGCTTATAATGCTTAAACTTCAAAGTGTTTCTTGCTATTAAAACGGATTAAAAATAAAGTAAAAATTGAAAACTGCTTTCCATTAATTTGGTTAGAATTAATCTGTGTGTATATATTTATATTAATTTGAATTAAACATGAATAAAAAACTAGGAGAAGCAGTTAAAATAATATTTAAAAGTAAGGGATTAGGAATACAATGAAAATATTTTTATTTTTTAAACAATATGATGGTGCTTGCAAATATATGTACATATATATAAATTTAAAAATTTTTGTTGTTGGTTGCTTTTAAGTCCATTACAATTTTTATTGTTATTTGGCATACTCGTAAATTATTTTCGTTACACACTGTCAGTGGTTTAATGAGGGACACAAATAAATGTACATATTTTTAAAATTCAGTGAGCGCAATATAAATGAAAAATATAAGACAATCGGTTTCTGATAAATAAAACGTTCAATTTAGAATAAAATACAAATACCAATTACGTAATGTCGTTAGTGTATAAAACGGCAGTCTTCGCAAAAAATTAATTTTCCTTTTGCTTTAAGTGTACTTAAATTCTAGGTGTTTCTGTTTTTACATTGATTTTATTTATGTATACGACTGTGCGTGTATATGTGTATTTATAATTTTCATTGTTGATTTTTGCTTTATATCAACGGTTAATGTTTGTTAAATGCAGAATATATTAAATAAAACAAAAGCAAAACAGGGACTTAGTGGAACAAAGAAAAAGGAAGATGTAAAATGTATGTATTCTTAATGTGCAATTTTCCAAATGCTAGAAAATTTATATAAAATATATAACCCATATTTCTAACACTAAAATCTGATTTTGTTTCTATTGGTAGCAAATCCCAGTTCACATTGCACTCAAATTATCATTAAGTATATATTTCTGGTAACATTTTGGATTGTAATTCGAGTTTTTTATGAATTGTTCTTGAATGTAAATATTACATAACGCAGGTATATATGGTAAACAAATTTTAAAAGTATAATATATTCTTGTGGTTTTTTAATTTATTATTGCATTACAAAAGGAAAAAGAAGAAACGCATCCATACAAATGCATATATTTCCGGACATATATGCATCTATATAAATATCAATATCTTCTATAATTACATTACAAATTTTAATTATTTTAACAGTCAAGCCTATTATACGGTTTTCCTAGACCGGCAGGACAACTGTTTCGAACCAGTTGTCTACCTTTACTATGCAAATCGTTTAATTAGGACTGTGTGTGGTAATTTGCACTTCAAACAGTTAATTAATTTCTGCATAAAAAAAAACAAGCTTAATAATTACTTCTATGATTCCTTGATCCCACTAATCAATTTGGAAAAATATGATTGAAAATTTGAAATTTGAAAGTATTTTGCTTTTTTTTATATAGTTTAACAATAAAATGAATTTAACTCAGATACGGCTGTATGACTAAGAAATTGTTTGTATTGCACAGTATAGTATAAAAGAAAATAAAGGAGTTTAATATAAATACTTGATACATGAAATTTTGAAGGATTTTGAGCAGTGTTTGTTAAGGATAATCGCAGCCAGTCGAGTTGTTCACATGTCTTCAGTTTACGCATCATAAATTGTGAAATGCCTGCAATTTTTAACATCATCACGGAATAGGCAACATACATCTTGTCACTGAACTTGCACCCATGTTGTTGGAATGTTGAGTTGCTCGTGGCATGGTTACGCTGGTGATGTTGAGCATGTGTCCTGTGCTGCTGTTCGGTGATACAGGTGGCTACGCTGCATCGTTGGGACGTCGTTGGCAAAGCGGTGTTGGGTAGTGGGTATCCTTTTAATTGTCTTTTGTTAATTGCGTATTAATTCGAAGGCATCTGATTGGTTTAGTTCCGACAACTCTTACACTTGTAAGGCTGGTGAATACAAAAAAAAAAAGAAGGAAGGATACTTATCTTACCAACTCCTGGCTATTGTTGTTGAGGTGGTTGTTGTTTTGTTCTGCAGATGATGGTCCGGAGATGGTGTTGTTCCTCGTGCTGGAAGAAAGGCTGGCGTTGGGGCGATGTGTTTTGCCCATATATTATTTTACCGGCAATTGCCGCCACAATTGTTCGCCGCTAGTCACCGTTTTATACTCCTGACACTCGAACGAAGATTCGCGAGTTCTTCGCTGGTCACCAAAAGTCACTGTTTTGTTCGGAGGTTGCGTGTTCTTTTTACACTCGCGGGTCACCAATGTGGGGAGGAAGTAAGTGCACCGGCGTACGGCGCTGATTAACTTCCTCCTCCATCATTCACTAATTAAGTTTGGCCGAATATCGCAGCAGGTACAGGAAACGCGCTTTAACAATGAAAGGTGTCTAGTTTTGAATTTAATTTACTTTTAAATTTTGAAAATCAAACAGTTAATGAAATTTATAAATTGTTTATTGTTTGTCTTTTACATTTTTGTATGATTTATACGTTTTCACAAAAACTATTGAACACTTCGTATGAACTTAAGGATATAGTTTTATCAAAGAGACTATTGTATACCGATTTTCGCTGCACTATATGTTTTCGATAATAAACAATTTGGGATCAATAAATTTACGTTATTTCATAGATTCACGGATAAATTTACGTGGAAAAATAAACTAAAACTTCCTAGAGTTGAAAAATAAAACACACACGACTCACGGGTATATATTCGCGTGTTACTGTTTACGCTTCTCCGCTGGTGGCGCGGAGAGCGGGAGTTTCACCGTGCGACCAGCGTGGTCGGAGGATGGAATAAGACTCAGCGATCGTCATCTCATGCAGAGATGATTTCGCTAAGGAAAAAAATGAAGAGAGAGAAAAACTCTTCTCTTAAGGGTGTGAATATATCCTTGCCAAGGATATGTTTTATCTCCCACAAGTGTAACGTAGAGTCTCTCTTATGGGAACAAGAAAACCAGATCTCGTAATAAAGGTCATGGTGGTATGTGTGGGATCGTTCAGATAGATGCGTTTCACACGTGCAGTGGAACGACGAAACAGGCAGGCGGCAAAGACAATAGGGAAAAATGACCAAATGCCCGTTGGTAATGCGGGTCATTGTTTACACGATGCCTCGTCGCTATTTTCGACGTTAGGAGAAAAAGGTGCTAAAAGCAAATTGAATGTTTATGGCATCTCTGGCTGCAATAGAAACCGGGTTCATATTTGCATTAGGAAATGCTGGAGAATTTGGTTTCAGCGTCTATTGCGCTAATTATATGCAGCTGCTTGGGTTGTTTGTTGGTAAGACAAACAAAAAAGGTTGCCAGGCAATGTATATGAAAAGGTATATGGCGCGGCTGGGAAAATAGACGGCGCGATATTTATGGTATTTGTCTGGTACCGAATTGGTTCAGAATACCAAATAAGCAAACAAAGAAATCTTATGAAAAATTGTATGCGAAGGGATGCATGAAGGTAAGTTTTCTTTATAGGGATTTTAGGGTTATAATAATTGGGTCTGTTTGATGCGTGAAGCATCTAAGAAGCTAATGCGAATTGCATTAGCGAAAGCTGGTGCAGACCCGGGTTATGGTTATGGGGGTTTTTTCAGGAAGGCGAGCCGTGGGATCTGGCGGAATCGCCACAATGTCATGTGGTCTTTTTTACCTTTTTTTTTTTATTAGACTTCTCTCGGGAGAGGCGAACCTATAGCGTCGAGTGGGCGCCCCGAGATGCCATCAAATAACTGTTGCAGTTCTTTTTGAACAGTTGCAGATTGTAACGCTCCGGGAACACTCGCGTGGGAAGGGAGTTCCACAGCTTCCCCGCTCTGTAACGGAACGACTTCTGATACAGGGATGTTCGCGCCGTCGGGAGATGAACCTATAGCTGGTTGAAAGAGATCTTCCTTTCTAATTTTCACGTTGAGATCCACGAGGAGGATTTTAACATCGAATGATGAAATTCCATCAAATACTTCCTCTAGGGTCTCATACAACGTTCCCTTCGTTTCCTCGCCGGTAGATTCTGTTGGGACCTGTACGTTTATAAGTACGTAGTTGTACTATGGTCCCTGTGTTTTTAACACCGACGTTCGGTCATTAACGAACTTCACTTCTTTTACATGTGGCGTAATCTAATTAGTTATGATGGAGTCGGTTCCGAGATTATGTGTCATACAAGTGCGAAGCCGTTGGTTTCGATTATTTGGTATGTGAGTCGAACTCCCTGAAGCGCGACGATGGTCCTTTTATATTGTTTCGTGATCTTTACGACCGTCTGTATCGCGTCTGGTTTATATAACGTTCAAGCATTCCACGTGCCGTCGCGTATATCCGCGTCTTCCATTTTTCCCTACGTCTTCTTATTGTCGACTCAGTGATTTCTTGATGATTTGTTCTCTTATGGCAGTGTCGGCTCTTCACACCTACGCCTACCGGGTTTTTCGTGAATTTGTTTTGTGTATATTGGTCATTCATTTTTATGTTGCATATCAACTTGCACCATAATATCGACATTGCCCCAACATGGAACTTAACATTTTGTGTCTTAAACTGGAAAACAAAATACAGATATTGAAATTGGAACACTTTTGATATAGCAAAGACAAAGAGGAACATTGATTTGCATTTATAATTATTCCACAAACTAATGAGGCTGTATAACTCGATTCTAAAGTGTGGTTTCTTTTATTTCAGGATACGTAACGAGGTTTCCACAATAATTATTACAAGTGTTTGTCGAATCACGACTAGCTGATTGGAAAAGTGAGTATTACGTTGCTGTTATTGAAACGTTTTGGATGTAGGGGCTGTATTAGCTGATATTTTAACGATTGTGTGAGGATGGTGTGAGGATCATAACCCTTTTGGAGTTGAACTTTGGGCCCGATACAATTTCTGCCTTGAAAAATGTTGGGTTTTTTGGGATGAGATGATCCAAACATTGATAATGTCTACAGCCACGATAAAGTTATACCGTCATAAGATGGAAAACGGATTCTATGATTTTAGTAATTTTAAAAATGATTGTGACAAACGTATTTTTCTGAAATTAAAGGATTAAAAGGAATTTGATTAAAACTGTTTAGAAATTTTTGACAGAATTACTCAGTCAGTTTTAAAAAGGGATTTCGTATCAACATAAATTCGACAATATATATTTATATACTTTACTTTATAAAAAAAGAAAATTTAACGTTTTGTTTTGTTAATTTTTAAGACATTTCTTTATTTTCTTTTTATCTTCTTAGTTTCTAAATTACATGCTAGACAAAAAATGCTTAAATTCTAGCTTAATTATCTTATATTATAATTTACCGGTCCTTCGCAGACGCTCTACGCTAAATATTACATAACTATTGTATAATTTGCCTTTCGGCGACAGCATTTTGTTTGTGGGAGTGCTTATAATTATTTAAATGACAAAGAAAAATTTTGAAAACTTTGTGTCGAATTCTTTTTTGTGTTTTTTTCTTAAAATTTAACCTCCTATTTTTTTTTTTTTTATATAATATTATTTACAAAAGCTTAACTTAACTTAACTTAAATCTTATACTTCCCTAATTCTAGAAAAGCTATGTCTATGTAAGCTGGCTGATAATACGAGTACTATTATTCTTTACGGACTTTGGTATCCACTTCTTTATATGCCATAGAAAATTCAACGTTCTGGCACAGATGTTCACTCGAGAACTTCTTATTTCCGACTGAGTGAAAATCTGACATTTCGTCTGGTACAATCTAATATTATATATTAGAAAAGAAATTATGTTCGGCGATGGGACCTATTACTGGCTTAGTGGCACCTCGATAAGCAAAATTGTCATAATAGAGTTCCGAGCAGCGAGAAGGTTCAAGGGCTCTTCTTACAACCAGACAAAACAGTGATTTGATGTGTTTATAAGCATCAGCCCATAATTTTTTTAAGAACTAGACCGAATGGAACATATTTAATTAAATAAATGGCATATTTTATTCCCTTCTCAAGTTACATTGTAAGTGTGTGTTAATAGTTATTGTTGACCGAAAAGTTAGTTAGTATTGTTAATTCGAGGGTAGGTCAATAAGTCCTTAGAAATGCCCACGATAGCGCTCGTAGTACCACTGTAGTCTGTTTTTAGTAAGCATCATTCTCCACTAATCATCTGTCAATTTTCTATTTATTCCATGTTTCAATTTCGCATGATAAATTGGACATGAGAAAAATATCCGCGAATATGTGGGCCGCATTTGCTCTCAGCTGAGAACTTTTGGAGCGCATGCGTCGCAACCCAGGCGAGTTTCTGCGCATATTAGTAACTTTAGATGAAACATGGATACAGCATTACACTCCCGAGACGAAAGAACAGTCAAAACGAAACAACAGTTAAATGCGAACGGGCTCCAAAGAAGGCAAAGACGGTGAAATCAGCTGAAAATGTTATTGTGTTTTGGGATGCACGTGGTATTGTTCTGCTGTCGTGGGGGTTGTTCCTCAGGAAGCGCGTTTTCTTGTCCTGAAAAGGACGTTAGATCTCTTTGTTGAATGTTCCTGACACAACACCCTCCAGCAGCAAGGGGTCGTTGCCGTGCTTCCTCTGATCCAGAGGGAAGAGCAACGTCCTGATTTTCGTAGGACGTAACTTAGGGGATAACGTCCTTGTATACCAACCTCAGTACCGGTTCTTGTACCAATTTACGGAGTCGTCCTCGTGCACAACAGAAAAGAATCGTCCAGCGTTGGTGACAACACACAATTTCCAAAGAAAGATAGCTTTAATTTTGGTTAAGTTTTATTTGGATTTTATGTTAAAGTATTACAACAGAATTTGAAAAATCTCTGCTCTGTGGCATGAGGATTTAGATACTGCGGCCTCGAGATCTTTTTTTTTTTTTTATATAACGCTGTCTTTATTGACCATTATAAGTTTAGTTACATAAGTTTATAGCTAGCTTAACTAAGTTGTGACAATTTTACTTACAATGTCTAGAACATTTTTTCAAGTATTATTTAATTGGAGGTCTTACGTCTATAGAGATTTATTCCAGATACAATTTACTAGTAGGACTCCTGGAAAGGTCATGAAAACCAGGACGGATTACCTATGTTTAGAATAAATATTCGTAAAAACTACTTACCTCTACTTAAATCTAGCTTATATCTAAGGTAGTTTAATAAATTCACATTTAGCAATGTAGAACAATTTAGCCTAGTCTTAAGCTTAAGTCGAAATTTCATATTTTACATAACCTAAGGAGGGAAGGGAGCTGCAGAGGGAGGTCTCTCCACCTACTGCTCGTTAAAGGAAAGAACCCGCACGCCGGTGCTCTAGGCGGAAGTCGGGATCGTAGTTTAACGGCCTGTTTACTATAGGAGGGTGTGTGTTGTGTGTATACAGATCACGTCGGGTTGTTGTGTTAAGCAAGGATAGTGAAGACGGTGATTTGAACATGCGATGAAACGGGTAAAAAGCGAATCGTTGGAGCATCAATCTGCTGCCGCGTGTACGAATTCGATTTCTAAACTCAAGTATCGGGTTTTCCAATAGGGACTTGACAACTTTGAATTTAATTTGTGGCCATGTAAACGAAGTCGAGTTCCATTCATAAATGTTTTGATTGTACTTCAAGCCGATAATAACGTTTTTGAAATAACTCAAATGGTTTGGGTTTTATTTAAAAAAAAAAAAAAACGTTGTCAAGTCCCTATTGGAAAACCCGATACATTCGACTGATGTGGAAATGCTATATTATTGCTATGGTATACGGCTTTAATGGATATGCTTTTGGTTGGTATTATTCTTCACTATTGACACTTCACTATGGCTGTACGGACACTCTCGACCTTTACGTATCAACAACAAGGTTGAATGAAAAATATGTGACTGTGGCGACTCTAGTACGTATGGGCACTTAGAAGGTTGATAATTGACTGCGCTAATTAAGTGTGAGATTCTGTGTTCTATTTTTGCACACAGAACAACCAAAAGAGATCACCCCTCTGCTCTCCCATTGTCACGCCCGTCGAAGTGTGGTACAAAATCGATTAATTAATAATCGACGAACATGGGATAATGAGAGAACAGAAACACGATGTACGATGATGTCGGGGTGGTTTTGGTTGTGTGTGCTGGTATCAAGTGCAGTTTCTGAGTATGACCTACTGCCATAGTGTTACGGCTGTGGTGATCTCAGAGTGCATTGAACCGTATGGAAACAGAATTATGGGGGAGAGCAAATGTAGCCGGCGCTATTCACCTGCGAAAAGAGATCATTGATCCCAAGCGAATGGGTGATCTGTGGAAAATCGATAGGACGCTACACCGGCTAGGGAAATAATACCGTGGGAAAAACGCTAAGGAATGCGGTAATTATGCAACCGCGTCGTTTTATTCGACTTCTTCGAACCAACGTGAATAGAATTTCCGGTGGAAATCTCATGGTTAGAGGAATGGAGTTGCCGTATGACAAAAAGGGTAGCTAAACTCAATTATGCATTAACTGCATAGGATAATGAGTTTAGCTATGCGTCCTTTGGGAGTACATGATAGTTCAGGTGAATAGCATGAACGGTGGAATAGGGGATAATGTGACACGCTGAAAGCGTGTAGTCACGAAATAATGGTAGGGCGGAAGGAGTAGTTTGATGGGTGCCGGGGGGAGAGTCGGGTGCTTAGAATCTGGGTGGTTTGGATTGCCCCAGTAGTCGCGGTGGTAAGGCTTGGAACTGTCGTGTAGATGAGTTCCTGGGTCGTGGCTGGGGTTGGGTCAGTATAGGAAGTGGACCTGGTTGGTACCGCGTGTGTTGCAGGCAGGGGCAACGGGATTGCGGTGCGGTCCACTGGCTTGTTGTAGTTTGCATGGACCAACAGATATGACATCGGAGTAGGTCGTGGCCTATCGGTAGCTCGCTTGCATCCGCAGTGACGAAGTGGCGTGTGGGGGATGGAGTAGCTTCACACCCAGTGTTAATTTTTCTCCGCAGTGACGGGGTGCCGTGTGCGGGATGGAGAAGACTAGAGTCTAGGGTCGACATTTTTCGTCCATACGTAGGTATGGAGAGCTATTTGCCGCCCTTGGTCAACGTGTGGTTTTGTGGTCGCTGGCGTTGACGTACAGTCTTGGCCATGCGAGTTTGTGTTGGAGTCGTAGTCCCCGGGGATTACTTGTTTTGCCCCGACTCACCCTGTCTTCGCATTTGTTCCGCGTGTGATCTACACGGCCACACAACTCGCAGCAACTCCGAATGGTATACACTCGGGGGTTTGATGTTGCTGGAGGCGGGGAGGCAGAGGGTTGGTGTGGTCCCGGATGTGTTGTATTCTGGGACTCCCTCTGCTGGCGTGGTGACCTGTTCTGTGGTAGTGTGGTCTATCGCGCACGGCATTCTACAATGTCGTGGCCATACTGCCAGCACTCCCGACAGAAAGGTGTGTTACGCCTTTTCAGGCACTCGTCGTACAGGTGGCCTAGTTTATGGCAAAAACTGCACGTGATGCGTGCAGTCACCTGGTACAAGCGACTCGTGCCGTGGTCCCTCGTGGTTTGATCCACAGGTGTGGTGTTTTGAGAGGGCGAAGGACGACCTACCCGTTTGGTATGCACGTTTCGATGGGTGCTTTGAACCTCCGCGCGGTTTTGGTTTAAATCCCGACTGAGTGAGGCCTGCAACGCTAGAACCTCGGATATGGTGACGGACGCAGGGGAGCTGTCCGAGGAAAACTCGCTGGGCCTGCGGTCGTGGGTTCAGGTTGAACTATAAGGAGTGGGCCTTCTAGGGGGTGAGGGTGACTGAGAAGATGACGCTGCTGGAGAAGTCCTGGGTGCTGATACCGGAGATGATGTGTGCCGTGTAGGCGGTGCGACGTGTCGGTTAATCGCTGCGTCTTGATATGCTGGGAGCTCACACTGCGGGTCTGAACTTTCCATTATTGCGTCAGCAACTTTTGCTAAATAGCCCAAACTCTGATTGGGTTGGGCTATTAATGCCGAACGGGCATGTTGCGGGAGACACCTCAGAAAATGCGGCCTAATTAGATCATCCGAGATCCTGGTCGCCGCTATTGAGCTTAAATGGGTCAGGAAAAGGGATAGTCTAATATCCGAGTAGTTATTTTCGGCGCAAAACGTTGTTGCCTGATGCTGGTGGGCTCGTCCAGAGCGTTGAGGAGCGTCTCCTGCATGTTGCTGTAGGGATTACGATCTGACGACCTAATCACATGCGCAACATGCGTCCGCTGTGTGCGATCCAGCACCCGCATCAGTTCAGCAGCACGGGGTTTTTCGTCGTGCATGTTGGCGGCCCGGAAAATTCTGTCAGCTATGGCGAACCATGGCTCTGCATCCTCCTCGTCGAAAGAAGGAAGCTTAATATAGGGGTGCAAGGGATTGGGATTCGACGCTGGAAGCGTCCTGAAACGCGGGGGAATCAGCGCAAGCTTGGGCCTGCTGTGAGGTACCGGCTCGTGTGGTGGGCATCGTGGTGCCGGAGTCAATAAGGAGCCGGAATTTGGAGGGTTGGGAAAATGTCGCGTTTTGTCTGCGTGAGTAGGCAAGAGAAAAAAGTGGAGGCGTGAGTCGAAATGAGGCGAAAGGTTGTGGTTCGAATTGTGGGTTGGTTCTCCATGTAGTATAGAGAACCCCCACCTATAAATAAACCATTCATTATTTACGCTACGCAGACGAATAATTCTAGTAACTCTTCAAAATCTAGTAATTCTTCAAAATTCTAGTAATTCTTCCAAATCGCAAAATGTGGAAGAGGAAAAGTCTAAAACAACTCCCTTTTTCACTCAAGGTTTGCTGAGCAGTTAAACATCACCTGTCCTATCAAAATATGCGAAGCATTTCATATCATAACAAATTTAATAACAATGCGGCTGCATTTAATAACGAAACCCTGTTGGAAAGCAGTGCTGCAGTCGTCGAAATGAGTGTATTGTTTTTGAAATGTACGGTTTCACCTATCTGGATCATAATTCTGCTTAGTTGTTCTGGCGTATGAAACTTCTAGTCAAATTCAAACTAACCCGTTTTACACATGCAAGAAAAAGTTCGAGAATTGTTTGTTTCTATTGTTGCCTGACATGTCACTCACGAAGTGCATTTATTGTATGATAGTTGGTAACGGTCACCATGCCCCCATTCAATGCACCTCTATATATGCTCATTGAGGGCATCCTCGAACTATTTCCTGTTGCTAATATTTACATATTACTTGCCCAATTTTTTCTTCCACCACCAGTATGGTTCTGCTCTAGTAGATATGCTTATATTGAGATGAATGCTTCCTTCCTCCTTGACTCGGTTGCTTCATCTGCACTCTATTGGATTAGTACACAAATTAAAAATGAAAAAGGATAGTAGCAAAAATTAAACAAAAAATGGTATCCTTCCATCGTCCTGTCGACTCGTTTGAATTCGATTTGTTATCCATTTGGAATTGCTAATATTTGCGTTCGTTGCTGTGCTGAGGAAAGTGTTTCAGATACGTCCTGTTAGTTTCGAGTTGTATTCTGTACATGGCGTTCGGATCGATTTGGCATGCTAAGAAAAGCTGATATACCCTTGCATTTCCATTTAATGTAATTTATTTGAATGAATGCAACGATAGCAAGAACTTTCAGTTAGTTGATTGTTCTTCGCAGAAGTTTCACTTTGTTTTAGTTTATTTTTTTGAATTCGTTTCCATTTTACACCAATACCTAGCACACAGTTTTATTGAAAGTTTTTGAATACAGTTATGGACTCGTCAGAATGAAGTCCGACTTCTTGTTAAACAGAGTTCTAGCAACAGCATCAACGTACGACCGTTTTTTGTCCGAGAAGAAAAAAAGGACTTTAAAAAGTTGGCAATTCAATTGTTGAATGAATTAAATTATCATATAATAAAAAAAGAAAGAAATGCGACCTCCTTTGATACTAAGTAGTATTATTTGAGAGGTGTCTTTGAAATTATTCATTTATAATACTTCTATAATATTTTGTGGTATAAGAATAAGTCTATTTATTTTGCAAGCGTCATCATATGTTTTTCATCAAGTGGAACGGTTGAATTACCGCGTTTTCAATTTTCTATAGTGCGGCTATGTATGAGTTATTCTGCAATAAATTTCTGAATTGATCCTATTTTAATCAGATGCACTTTTGGAAGAGATCTTCTTCAGCCGATTGACACAAATGCGTAACGCATTGCTTGGAAATGAATTGTGCTACAGTATTCATGTTTCTATGTTTACTGATCCTTTGTATCTTCCTGTACTGATCATCGGTCATTCCACGTACACCCTCTAGTGATAAGTTCGCGGTATGCAACGGAGGCAACCGTGTTATTCCAAATAAATGGAATGTCTGGAAAGGAAAATTAGGTTTGCTTGCTGAAGAAATTACTTGAGAACATGGTAATGAATTGAAATTGACATTATTAGCTTCATGCTGCCTTGAACATTTATTTCACTTTAACATTACATTGTCTTATTCCTACTTTAAAAACAATAAACGATAAAAAATATAATAAATTAAGTCTTTCAAAGAGCTCACTTAACTAAACAAAACGAAAAAATAACGACCAATTCTACTGGCAGTATCTAACTAAAATTAGGTTACGTTGAGCTTTAACAACAACGTCAATATCAATAACTAGAGCTAATACGTAACGTATGTTCCTGGCGCCAGTTGTACTTGCAATTAGTGTATCCTGAATATACTCCCGAGTACGTCGGTTGTTGTTAACTTTTGGTTCCGATACTTCCGCTTATGTACCACGATACGTTTCCCCATTACACCTTCTCGCCACTTAAATTAAGAATATTGTAGTAGTTGTGATCTGGGAAGCGCTCTAGTTCAATATAGTCCATTTCCGTGTGTAAAAGTTTATCGAGCATTTGTACTATCTCCAAGAACGTTGGCCGCTCTATGGGATTCTCTGCCCAACAATAATACATGATGTTGTACAGTTCCCGACGACAGTGTTCTGGTTTTTCCAATCGATAGCCATCCCTTACCTACGGGTATCAAAATGTGCCGGAAAAGAAAAGAAAAAAGAAAATGAGCAAGTGTTGCCGATAAAGAGAAATAAAAAATAGATGGAACTACATAAAATGTTTCATCAGGGGGTATCAAAACGATGAGTCACTGAGGATAGAATGTTGCGCTTAAATGGAAAGGCGGTTTAAGGACGCGATGGAGCAAAATCGTAAAAATTGAAGAGCTACAACTATATGATGGATGGATAGAAGTGGCAAGGACAAAAAGTCAAAGCCTTGAATTAACATGTGTGTTTGTGTGGAGAAAGGGCTCACATATTTGTACCTTTCGCATAACATCTGCAGCTGATACACCCGGATATGGTGTGGAACCCAGAGTCACTATTTCCCACATTAGTATTCCAAAACTCCAAATGTCCGATTTCACAGAGAATATATTATCGTAAAGTGATTCAATCGCCATCCATCTGCAAAAAAGAATAAAATTTATAACAAATATAGAGATAAGCGAACAAAAATCACAAAAAGAACCGGAAGACTATCGAAAAACATACAAAAAATAACGGAGAGACTAGCTTCACAGATAGTAGTATCCTTTCCGGGATATTATTGGAAGATTTATGAATACATTTCACCCTCTACACATGGCCCACCAGTTTTTGTCTGGCACTCGTATCTCCATCTGGACTCGAGTGACTTCGCTGAATTTTTATTGTTTAGGATATCTTGCCAAATGTCGAACAGGTTGTATGAGCTTAAAATTCCCACAAGGATCTTTGGTCATTTCTCATTCTAAAAAGCGACCAGATGCCACGTTGTATGTTCTAACAAATATACTATGATGAAATGACGTTCGGTGGAAACACTGCACGCCAACCGACTTGAATATCTAGCCAACACTCGGGTGTACCACTTTATTGTGAAAGTCACCAACGTAGTTCAGGAACCAGGAGGAGAGCAAGAATCAAATTGTGGCTAAGCGTCCTTTCATATACTCTACTTTGAGCAGGTCCTTGTTGAAAGGACATTTGTATAGCTGGCATTATTAAATACATCAAGGACATAGTTGATGTCCACGAAACAAGCAAATGCATACATATTTTCGTTTGTTCTTAGGAGACTGGACAGGACGAAGGTCATGTAATTGAGTACATGGAAAGATTCTGTAATGAGTTTCATGATGTTCGTCGACCGCCAGCATACTAATAGAATTCACATTCCCCTTACATATTCGGCTAGGATTCGATAGGTCGTCTAAAAGATATCCGTTTGACATCAGAGGTCGGTATCCTTAAAGGAGTGAGTGTCTGGTACACTGCTTAAGTTCCATGCTCCGATTCCTTGATGATGAGGTCATTGACAAATCATGTGAAGTAATGACAGTTGCTCTGCGTTCACTATCGGGTATTATTTCCGTGAAATGCATACGAACATCAATTAGGGATGCGTTATGGTAATTCTATATACATCATCATCATCATCATCGGCCACTACAACCGGGGACCGGTCTTGGCCTTATTTAGCAAGTCCTAAGGCTTGTTAAATTTTCCATAATGATTTATTTTTTTTTTTTTTTTTTTTGGGCAAGGTCATTAGTCTTGCGCCAGAGGCTCCCCGACGGGGAATCGAACCCCGGTCTCCCGGGTGACAGGCGGGTATACTAACCACTATACTATCGAGGAGCCTATATACATACGTATAATATATATAAATGTTTTGTTTGTTTGTTTTTTTTTTTTTTTTTGGTTAAGTACAAGTTTTTACCAATTTTCCTTTCGTTTGATAAATAAACTGTCAATAAATATCAATAATTTTAAATGATTTCCCAAACACTTTGGGTTTCTTCCCCCACTCTATTTCGTTAAAAGTGTTATCGTACTATTTTGAATTTAGGTCGTTTAGGATCATGTCGAATTAATTACTTTTAAAAAACTTTTAGTTAAAAGGAGATGATCTAACAAAAGTTAGGACGATATTACAAACGTGAACTTACGCCTGATTAAACGATTGAAATAAAGGGGTAGTATGACACATATGACAGTTAAGAATAACGGTGTATTTGTACTGAGGTCGCGAATTTCCAAGTACCAAAAAACCGCATGTTTTTAATTTTATTTTATTACTTTCTTTTAAAGACTTCTCTCAAGTTACATGATTCGATACCACATTGATTGTGCCCTCTTTGCGAATCGGGAACTGTTTGTTTCTTCTTTTTTTTTTTTAAACAAAAATCGCAATCTTTTCGTAATGTGCGTTCTGGAAAGCCGCTCCAGACTTCCCCGTTCATAGTCTAACAAGATTTTCTAAAGAGTTGTACAAGCCATTAAACTCAAATTTGTATTTGAGTTTAGTGCGGCTAAACCCCAAAGCTTGCTTAATAATTTAGTGCGGCTAAAGTCAAAAGCCAGCTTAATAATTCTTGTTCAACTGGGAACTAGTTTAATGGTGCACAATTTGTGTGACCGCCTAACCAAAGTTAGGAACATTGAAAATCACCGAAGAATTTTTTTCTAGACCTTGGCACATCGTTCGATCGGATGTTAAATTTTCTGTACACATATTAATCATATAATTCCTAAATCTTATTTATTGATTGAACTATCAAAAGAATTCTCTAATCTATATGTAAACAGATCCCTTTCCATGACGGTTGTCCATCCCAATATCGAATAACTTAGTTCAGTGCAGTCTACCTCTCAACGAGATCACTTGTCAAGGACCGGAATATTTTAATGAAATTCTCTTCGATTTGCTCTCTGAGCGATCGGAGACCACCCAATTGTCTTTCGTCGTAATTACAATCAATTAAACTCAATAACTTGAATAACCTGGAGGAATGCCGTGACATAGCATACATTACTTTCATCCATCGTCTCCTCAATGTTTTTTAACACTAACCCTACGCCTCAATGTTCCATAGATCTTTCGTTGGCGGACCGAAGACACTTCTCCATCTAGCCAATATCCCAGAGGCTGTTAGAGTTAAACCTAAATTCTTCGACCTCCCCTGCAAACTTTTCCATCTTCGAACGGATGTCCTGCGCAACCATCCCCAATCTTAGCACGTTAGTCTTAGTTTTATATTAATAAATGGACTCTTTTAGGTCACCACCATCAGAAGCACAAAACCCCTCTTTTGACCCGGAATACAGAAAACAAGAAGAGTCCAATTACGACACTTGGAGTCTAGTGATTGAACTCAAAATACTAGGGTAGGGCGTTCTATAACTATAAGAGATGCTCACTAAGCTTTTACTTAGTGAAATTGAGATTATGTTTTATGCAACTATTGGCTCCACAAAACCGTTTTTATGTTTCACAATTGAAGCTAACCTTTCAAATCAGTCTTATAAATAATTGTGTAGCAACGCAGTATTTAATTCTCCGGAGGACAAATCTCAGGAAATCAGTAGCAACCACAGCGCGTCGAATAACAGGGAAACGCTTTCAGCCGCAGCACTCACACTTCCTCGATACCAGCGCCAAGTGGTGTGGTTGAATGGATTGTGCATAACTTGGTTTGATTGGGTCTTTTATATTTCAGATTATTATTCAAAACTTTGGGGCTTTTGAATCGGCGATTTCCTACTTTATGACGTAAACTTTTGATCTTTCTTTGGTTTGCTAGGAATTAATCAAAGTACCCCCAAATCCCCGTTCGTGCACGCGTAAGTAAACGAATTCAAAGGCCCATGGCCACCCAGCGAATATTTAAATATGAGTAAAAGTAAAGCCTTGATAAGGATGCGCAAAAAAAAAAGTAGGCTCTGTGGAATGAAGAAATTGTTGCGCTCTGTCGGCAGTGGATAATTGCCAAACATCATCTTCAATTTCCCAATTGAGCAATTCGTGAACTAACAAAATGATCAAGGACAATGATATCAATATATTTATAGTCTTAATTTTTTCCCACATTGTCTACTGAATAATAAAACGTCATACATAACTGTTTTATTACAAGGGTCGGTCAATAAGTCCTTACAAAGGCTCAAGATAGCGCTCATAGCATGGCTAATGATCTGCTTTTAGTAAGCATCATTCCTCATTAGGTATGTGTCAATTTTCAATTTGCTTCATGTTTCAATTTTCCGCGATAAATTGGGTATGAAAAAACGATCTGCCAGATGGGCGCCGCATTTGCTCTCAGCTGAGCACTTTTTACCGCATGTGTCACAACCCAGATGAGTTTCTGCGCAGATTAGTAACTGCAGATCAAACATGGATACACTCCCGAGAGGAAAGAGCAGCCAAAACAGTGGGTTGTTAAAGACGAACGATCTCCAAAGATGGCAAAGACGGTGAAATCAGCTGGAAAGGTTATGGCTACTGTGTCTTGGGTGGTATCACTAATAGCTGATAACTAATAACTAATAACTAATAACTAATAACTAATAACTAATAACTAATAACTAATAACTAATAACTAATAACTAATAACTAATAACTAATAACTAATAACTAATAACTAATAACTAATAACTAATAACTAATAACTAATAACTAATAACTAATAACTAATAACTAATAACTAATAACTAATAACTAATAACTAATAACTAATAACTAATAACTAATAACTGCTCCTCGATAGTATAGTGGTTAGTATACCCGCTTGTCACGCGGGAGACCGGGGTTCGATTCCCCGTCGGGGAGCCTCTGGCGCAAGACTAATGGCCTTGCCCGGAAAAAACAAATCATTATGGAAAATTTAACAAGCCTCAGGACTTGCTAAATAAGGCCAAGACCGGTTCCCGGTTGTAGTGCTAATGATGATGATGATGATGATGATGAATAAACTAATAACTAATAACTAATAACTAACATATATTCTGTGTGACTGATTAACTTATAAAACTTGTCTGAACGCCACACATGATTCAAAGCAGCATCCCCCCTGGACTCGATTGCAAGAAAACAACGGAATAGGACCTTTTTTATGGTTACGTCGAGGAATTGTGTAATATTCCAAAGTTACCAAGGGCCAGAACCACTGGCCTACACGATTCAGAGAGTTGTATAGCATGTAACAACGCTGCCTCAGCGCCAAAAAACACGCCCCTACATTTCTTACCACGGTTCCCGCGGGACTGACTTTGGGTTTTCCTCCGGTAGACTGGTTGGCTCCTTAGGCTGATCTCTTCTTGCTTTCTGTGACTTATCGTCTTGCTCTTTCGAGTTCGCGTAACTTATTCTGAATTAGGGTTAATAGAGTGAATTTCTCAGCACTTCTCTGGCCGCAACATATAGTCTACGAGGTGTCTTGATCTTGGACGTTGGTTTCTCCCTTGATGTAAGCGGCTGCATGGAAAAATTACATGTTGAACATCGTCCTGTGGACAGAGAGGTGAACTATCGTGTCCAAAACAGTTTAGATATTTCCGATATCCGCCATGCCCCGACAGGAATTACGTAAGATAGCGATTGCAGTTTTCATATGGGCGCCTAATCGAGACTTCCACCGATGGTGTGAGTATAAACGTATTTTCACTTCGTATTCCATCAGGCCTGCCATATGATCACAGAAGCTTCTTTTTCGTCTAGCTTTATTGTCAACATTCCACCACTTCATCCTTCGTCGGTTGTTTTTTAGAGATTCGAAGTATCTCCATAGCTAGAATATCTATGGGGAGTAATTCGAGTATGTCAAAGGCTGTTTCATCGGAAATCGTACTGACACCGCAAGTAGTCCTTAATGCACAAGGCCTGTGATTATTGCTCTCATCATTTTCTTTAATTGTTTTTTTGTAGAGCTTTTGCTCACACTTGCGCGGCATACGTTAATGTTGATGTGACTACTCTTGACAGCATAATTCTCTTACTACATTCGTGTCCAGCAGAGTTTGATAGTATTCCGGATAGGGCTGCTAGTACGTCCGCGGCCTTTTTACTTACAAGCTGTTGTTGTATCCCACTACATGATCCCAACCCCACAATCCCATTAACTACATAAACGCCACCCCAAAATCAATTAACATAATTAATTTCAATCCAATTAAAATAATATTGCACACGATGCGAATCCTCGTTAATTACTCATCTAATGACGCACAGTCATTCTCCAAGCAACACGCTATCCAATTGCAAGTACATTTTATTCCTCGTATCGCATATCCGAAAACAAGCGCCACACCAGGTATGGGCCACTGCCTGCGTCTACAAAGACGCTGAATAACGACAATTATCATTCGTCAGGTGCCATTATCAAAATGCGGAGGCATACGAAAGGCAGGCACGTGCATAACAACGAAACGCCACTGGCAATATAGGTGAGCGATACGGATTCCTTGAACGAGGGCCACTGCACTTTGATGGATCGACCAAGTGGAAAAATCGATTTAAACAAAACGAATGACTCGTGGCCGGTCGAATGAACTCGCCGAGGGTCAAAGCCGACTGAGTGGCACTGCGGGTAAATGACTTGCGCTTTGGGGCCAGAAGAATTAGTTGCATCGTTTGCGATTCTGCCCCAATAAATTGGGTATAAGTGGGGTTTTTTTTTTTTTTTTTTTTTTTATTAGACTTCTCTCGGGAGAGGCGAACCTATAGCGTCGAGTGGGGGGTTGCAAAGCAAATTGTTGAGAGTTAATCGATCAGAGTAAAAGGTCGCAGCCTCGCATAGGTACAGTAGGCCTTTTACTCTGAATAAAATTGTTGAGAGTTAAGTAAACCAAGGAAATCCAACAGGTCGTGGCCCCGCATAAGTACAGATGGCCTTTTGCTTTTTAAGTAAAATATTAAATCAAATCAAAATAATAAACAAAAGATAAAACTAAAAACGTTGTTAGTGTCTAACTCTCCACGGCAAGCCAGTAGAAACCTCATCCTCGCATCTCAAACCAGTAGAAACTTCCTTTTCACATCTCCAACCGGTAAGATCTCCTTGGTGGTTAATCCTGGACAGAGGTAAGTAATCTTAACACTATACTCTACGTGAAACTTAAATTTTAGCCGCTTGTCGAGCATAACTCCCAAGTAGTTTACATTTTCCTTTGATCGCATGGTTTGATTTCCGATCTGGAAGTAAGGTTATTCCGTGCGCTTTGCCTAGTTATTACGGCTGACTCCGCTTTGTGGTCAGCTAGTCCGCATCCGCCTTATAATCCCGATCTAGTTCGGAATGTATTTTATTTATATCCCCAGTCTAAGAAAAGCTCACAAGCGCCGTTTGCCCGGTGAGAGTGTGGCTGTAAAGGCTTTAGAAGCGGCTTGGAAAGTGCTCTCCAAGAATGGCTTTGATACGTCTTTAAGGAGTGCCAACAACGCTCGAACAAGTGGAACTTTATTGAATACCCCTACTATAGGCCTTTTTCTACTTGGTAGCCAGTGGTTCGTTACCCATTTCTCACGAAGGGAAAGAATGAAATTGACCACTGAAGAGAAGAGGAATGTATCGTTTGTAGTTGGTTATTAATATTTTTATTACTTAACCAGTAAGTAATCGTAAATCTGCTTCGCAGTTCGGTTTGTTTTGTTGCCTTCCTCCAAAATGGGTCTGTGGGGCTTTTCAGGGCCCGAAGAACCTCGCATCATTTTCAACCCCATAAAAACCCTATAAACCCCATATCTACCCTTAAGTCGAATCACTGGCAAGATCACACAACCTTGCCATAGCATTCACCACTGTCCTAAAATTGCTGAAAACAATTCGGTTATCCCCACGGATAACCGACATAAATACCCCGAACAGGGCTGTGGAGCATTTTCTTTATATTCGGCATGGCATACTTACCCTTTATCTGCAGACCCATCGACCAGGGAAAAGCGTATACAAACACCGTCTCCATGCCCATTAGCGTCCAAGAATACATGCCGGGCTATTTGCTGGCTTGCACATCTGCAAGCCAGATTTCTAATAGCCCTGCATTAGGAGATAATGAGTGGGATAATCCCAGAGACCAATAAACCCTTTTCTTCTAGTTGCTATGGCGAGCGATCTTCTGTGAATTTTACATCACAGAAGACCCAATTGCCGCCGCCAGCATTGTTCCATTATGCTACCCGAAAAACTTCTGTCTATCCGACGTAGACAAAAGAAAACATTTTCGTCCAGCCCGCAATTTCCTACATAAACAACGTAGTCAAAAGATTCATGCTCTCAGGCACCCTTGGGTTTTTTGCCGATATTTTATCACCATCATGGGAAAACCATTCTCATGATTTATGACTGCATTTTCTGGCAGCCTAAATTTGCGTCCCTCTAATTGACCAGATGTGTTTTGGAATTTCCCTGGTACGCCAGAGGTATCCGATACTACAAGGAATGTTGAGGACGATTTCTCCCGGAGTCTGATAATAACCTTTACGGTATGCACTTCTTCTTGCAGTCAGATATTAATCGTGAAAACGAACGATACTGAGAGTCAGATTTCTATCGCCGAACCGGACAGTCCAAGTCCAGAGTCGCGTCATTTCGCTGGTCATAGTTGTGCACCGTGTGTTAGTTAATCGAGATATTTTTGTCTGTCCGATTATTTTAGTTGTGCGCTGAGTTGGAAGTGATTTGCATTCTGAGAAGATGTTTGTAAATTTTAATTCGTAGAACTATAATATTCAGTTTAATAAAGACATATAGTGATTTGTATTTTAAAGCGCTAATTCGACAATTTGAATCCGCGTGCAATTACGATTACAAACAATAAAGAACCATTGTAAGAGGATACGCAAGAGTTTTTTTTTTATTGTTTTCATCGCTTTCCAATGTACATCGGTGGATTTACTTCCCTGTGTTCTCCTAAGGATCAATGTAGTGTGCCCAATAGAGAGTGGGGTATTGTTCTGAACCTGCGTCCATGTCGACGCCTAGAATAAATACCCACAGGTCTTTGGGGGATTTTAGTTTTTAATGTTTCATGGTTGTCCCACTTGCGGAAGTGTTCCGCAGAACACTTTAGACGCTTCTCTAAAACACGCGACACAAGTCCCCACAAGAATAACACACCTTTTCTTTCTTTTTTATGTATGTTCTTTATTTCTCTTTTCTTTTCTTTTACAACAATCGCCAGATTACACAAATTGACTCCACCAGGAATTCCACTCTGCACGCAAAAGTTGTAAAGTTAATTTCGAACACAAGTCACAGAGTTAATACTTCTGGGCACAAGTTACAAAGTTACTTTTGAACACACACTGCACGACCTTCCGTGATTGTCACTTCCTGTCAAACTGAATTACATTTTTCCTTAGGGGACTCAACCGATAGTTCTCTTCTCATTTTTCCACTCTCCCTTAATCGAGACTCTCTCCACTAGGGAAGATCGTACTCTTTTTTCGGTCCTGCGGTTCCCTGTCCCGTCGCAGGCCAGATGTGCGGTTGCATCCACATACACAGACGCTGCCTGTGTGACCGGAGATCTTCCTAGGATCGCCAGAATTTTCACACCTTCTGTCGGATCGATTTTGTATGTATTCGGGTGTGTGGTTTATTATTCTTGGCGATCCGGTTACAATAATTGTATTTGCTTTGCTCTATGAGAACAGCGTTTTCGTTTATTACTGTTTCTCTGCAATGGCTTTGTTTGGTAAAGTGCATTGCGGTAGGGTCAAGGGTTCAGCCCACGGTTTATTTTACGGCAATTTGCTTGTCGTCGGGGATATGATGTTTGTCGACATCTGGCGCAGCTGTGCCAACCACTTGTGTTTATCCAGCTAATGGATCGGTACACATTTTACATGCTGGTCGTGCTCTTCGATCGCCGTGCAGGCATCGGGAAATTGTTGGGGACTTGGGGCCCACGTAATTGTGGATACGTGGGGTTGTTGACACCGGTATGGCTCTCACCTTTGGTCAGGTGAAAAAGTGGACTTCGAGGGCACGTGTCTGTGGGCATGTGAAATTTAGTCATAGGTGAGTATGCTCCTTGTTGGAATGAATGTATCTCGGCCTATGGTGATTTGTGTGGTTCATGGAACCGCCACAGTTCGTCATAATTTAAAACCACATTTTTAGCTGTTGTAATTTATTCTCATTTCTACAAAGCAGAGAACTGCCAGAGCTTTGTAAAACGATCTTCAGTCTTTTGATGTCCAATTTTTGCTCTTCCATTGGCAAGTTGTATATACATGGGAGAAGATGAGGATATCACCTTTAAATCAGAATTATGTGCCAAAATCGCATGGCCAAGGAAACCGATCGAGTCGGTGAATCAATCTGGGCTGTGGTAAAAATCAGAATAGTCTCATAAATTGATGTTTAGCCAAATGACGTTGAAGTTGATAGCTTCAAATGCTTTTTTCCTTTAGCAGTCTAGATTAGACAGGGCGAAAACGTATACGCCACCTTAAAATTGAAATTTGGCATGTAAGCGTACCAGGAAAAACAGAGATCATTCGAATTGGTTGAGGTGTCAAGAGTTTCTGTTAAAGCTTCGGTGTTTGTAAATGTAAACCGCATTTTTGTCGGTATTAATATAACCGAGTCTAATCTAACCTAGTCCTCTAACATTACAAATTGCCGTTACAAGTTCATCTTTGACAGAATTTCAAGGACTTTTACACCTTCGGAAGTTTTAAACTCTGATGGCTGTATCATGCCAGTTATTGCCTATCATAGACGGAACCTCCGCCAGGCTCGATAACATAGTTAAAAAACAAAAAACATAATATGGTGGTGTCTAATCGGGCACAGATACTCCAACTCAATGGCAAGTTTTCCAAACGGATCACTACCTAAGCTACTTCTCCCAACTATTTCACGGAGCCTCTAACAGTGGAGTGGTTTTTCAATTGCCGGATCCTTGAACTGGAATAGCTGTATGTTTGAAAAGATGAAACGTGAAGCGAAATATTTTATAAAAAATGCAAAAAAATATTTCATCTCATCCAATTAGTGAAATGTATTTCACTCTAACTCGACTTCATTTCCCATGGTTAGTTATTCAAAGCAAAATCGGCATTGTACTCGATAGGATACAAAAACGACCAGTGGAAATCATCTAGGACCGAGTTACAATAACTCTATACTAAAGATTTATCCACAGGTTGATTTCTCTTCCTCTAAAGCAGGGGTAGAATTTATTGCAAAATGAGCATTCATATGAAAAGGCTAGAATTCTCCCCGGAGGGTTTCCTAACATACATTAAAGGAAGTCATTGTTAGAAAGATGTAAACCTCTCAAAGCAACTTCATACATGTTTAGCAAGGAAATCGTCTTTTTCTAGATGCTTACAACCAGAGATTTCAAGACATCGTTTTCATCTCAAAAGACGCTTAGTATCTTTCAATACTGCTATGTCCTCGTAATAACTACTACAGGATCAGGACATATTTTTCGTTCATGATTAAATTTCAATGGACTAGAAATAGCAACAGACAAATATCCGTCTTCCCTACTGACAATATTTACAGGCTCCAGACAATTTCACCGCATCTGGCATTTTCATCTTCAATGGCCCATGGGAGTTTGCTTCTATATTTGCTTGCACGAACGAATTGTACTCGACATCATATTCCTTGGAAATTTGCTGTAAGTTTAGTCCTTACTTTGAAATACGGTTTTTAACTCGCACAGAGCATCCGAATGCATTTCAAAGGAAAAGTCTTCGTATATTTGGTTGAGGGGGTTTGGAAAACTTTTACACATGCAAGATCTGTAAAACTTTATATTCAAAATGAAGTCAGTTGAGGGAAGGACATACGAAAGAGCGACCAGGCTTCGATGTTGTGAAAACTTCAAGACAGCGTCATGTTTCCTTTTCCATTTGGAACTTTATGCAAACATGAAAGATGTGGATGAAAGTAAAATGAATATTGGACACGCAATGGAAATATGAAGGACCTTTGGATGTTACTTTCAGGAGTGCCGGCTCCTTCTTTTTTTCGCTAAATCGTTGTATTTCTTTTCTTATTTTTAATGTAGCAGCTGCCTTTTACGGTAGAATTACTTTTAGAGGGAGTAAAAAATTCAATTCGGGAGGACCTATGAACAAAAATACGTCTGAGTATCCTTATGAATATGAAATTACCCAGAAAATTGGATACTTTGTACCGACTGTACGTCACGCTTCGTGAATTGTTATGGTAATGAGTGCCAAAGGATCGCAATGATTTCGAAAGAAGGGTCCTTATTGAAACATTGAATTTATTTTTGATATTTTCATTAAACCATTGGACTCATTCAAAGAGGCTTATTTGGAATATCCTACGAAATGGTTTACTGTAGCTAGTGGGTGCAGTTTCATTTAATTTATTGCCCTTGAAGGGCAAAAAAGTAAAATCGTGTTTTTTTTTCGGTTGCAAAATTATGACTTGCCTTCGATTTAGAAATGACTTAGATATGAATAATGGAAGTTGGCAATAACTATGGAGAAGTAATTTACAGCAAACATTTATACCTAGTTGCGACAACAGGAAATACGACAACCGTCGGTGTTGGAATGGGATAAGGAGAAATTGGCTGCAATATTGACCAGCCAAAGTATGCATGGAACTAGAATTGGCGTCGCAGTTGAATTAATTCAATTAATGAAAATAAGCCAAATAAATAAATAAACAAAAGCAGTGTAACATCTGGTCATTGAATAACGGTACAAAAAAAAAGTCAGGTATTACCTTAAGGGAAGGAAATTCATGGTATATACTGACCACAAGCTCCTAAAAAGAGTATCGAGCCTGAAAAACCCACAATCCGGCTGAGATATTTTCAGTACAAACTCGCGGAGTAGAATTACAAAATCAAATATGGACCCGGGAAGTACAACGTTAATGAAGACGGCCTTAGCCGAATCCCACATGGAAGTGCTCGACTGAAATCTGATTTGCCACAACCCTACGCATGTGCCTCACCAGCGAGCCCACACAAACAACAACTGGCTCGCTGACCTTCAGACCAAAAACAACTCTAAAGTAATTACAAAACCCGAGGAGGTCTTAGTCTTTCTAAGGGATTAAAGTTACTCTCTTTTTGGCGTACACTAGGAAGATTCTATTGGCTTGTAGGAACCCGGAAGTTCATGACCCCACCGACTCGACTCCACCATCGATCCCTGTCCTGTGCACTCTCCATCCACGCTTGACCAGCCGATCAGATCTCCTCAAGGTATAACCTAACATTGTTCTCCCATCTCCGTCGGGGCCGTCCTGCCGGTCTCTTTCCCGTTGGTCTGTAGTCAAGAATTCTACGCACGGTCCTATCGTTTCCCATTCGCGCCACATGTCCGTTTCATCTCAATCTTCGCAACCTGATTACTCTCACAATGATAGGTTTGCGGTATACCTCTTTCAATTCATGGTTGTGGAGTTTCCTCCATTGTCCTACCTCCTCGTCATATTTACCCACAAAGATACCCCTTAAAACTGTATTCTCGAATATGGGGAATTTGTTTTCTTCCCGTTTTGTGAGAGCCCATGTTTCGCACCCGTATAGAGCAATCGGCGTGATTAACACAAGGAAGATAGCAAAACATATGCTCAGCGGTATCAGAGGATGCATTAAGCAAAAAATTGCGACACTACCAAAACAACACCCCAACTTCGAATACTAATAGTTAAAACTGCGCTAACCAAAAAAAAAAAAAAATCTTTCATTAAGTATACGTAGGACCATTAGAAAAATTCATATCGGGAATCTATATAATAGGTGTGCAAGTAGGAACTCGCCTTTTTGACAAATTCAAATTTATTAGAAAATATACTTATACAAAGATTAAGCGATATTGCTTATGTGATATTGATATCCAAAGTGGCGAGTGAATTAGATGCCTTCAAGTGTGTTGTTAATGCAACCAACTTCAGAGCCGAGTTTCTCTTGTACACCTATTATATTGTCGTTCCAAGATAATTTGACAAAAATGATGGACTGCTATATGCTTTGCCGAATGCAGAAGCATAGTTAGTAGCTGAAGCGGACTTTGATCAAATTATTTCACGGTATGGTATTTCTAAACAGATAGTAACCGATGAGGGAACAAACTTTGTTAGCGTTCTGTTCACATACTTGTGAAAACTTTTTCGAATAAAGAAACTGAAAACAACCACCTGCACTCTAATGGAGCATTAGAAAAAGTTCACAGGGCACATTCAGTCGATGGAGTGAGAACTAATACATTGGAACAGCTACCTTCGGGTACAAACCAGAACGCACGATAGTACCAAATTAACACCAATGGACTGGCTTTACGACTTCCGTACGGAGGTTCCCGATCATTTAAAACGCGATCCTGAGCCCATTCTCAACCACGAAAGCTACTATCAAATTCTCCGATACAAACTACAAAAGGCTTATGCAACTGCTAAAAGCAACAAACAACAAACAAGCTACTATTATTACTATTTATTGGCCGGTAGAAACCGGGTAGTTCATGACCTCGCCGAATCGACCCCACCGTCGTCCAGAGTTCTATGCACGGTCCTATCGTTTCCAATTTGCGGCACATGTCCGGCCCATCTTAATCTTCGCGACTGGATTATTCTCACTATGGTAGGTTTGCGGTATAGCTCTTCCAATTCGTGGTTGTGGAGTTTCCTCCATTGTCCTGCCTCCTCGTCGTATTTGCCGCCAAAGATACCCCTTAGAACTTTATTCTCGAATACGCGGAATTTGTTTTCTTACCGTTTTGTGAGAGCCCCTGTTTCGCATCCGTATAGAACAATCGGCATGATTCTGGTTCTATAGACACGGAACTTTATATTGCGTGATAGCAGTTTGGATTTCAACAGTTTACTGACTGCATGCCAACTAGCGTTGCCGGACTGTAGTCTTTTGTTAATTTCCTTCGACGTTTCGTTACCGCCAGTCAGATTTTTCCCAGATATTTAAACTCTTTAACTTTTTCAAATACCTTGGCCCTGACGTTTATGTGTGTTCCCTGAGGCTGCTCTCGCCGTAATCATATATTTTGTTATGTCTTCATTTATTTCTAGTCCCACCTCTTCTGCTTGCATGATGATTTCACTGTTTTTACTTACAGTTTCTAAATTATCGCCTAAAACGACGATGTCATCCACATATGCGAACATTTGTATGACCCCGTTGAGAGATGATCCGACCATGTTGTCGTCTTGTACATTTCTGATGACATACTCGAGCACAAGCTTAAAGAGACATGGTGTGGGACCATATGCGAGCACTTGTGCGATCCCATTCAGAGATGATCAGGCCATGTTGTTCCCTTGTACCTTTCTGATGACATACTCGAGTGGGTTAAAAAGGTTAAAAAGAGACGGTGAGAGACAATCCCCCTGTTTTAGTCCGACACGGATTTCTATAGGCCAATAAATAGTAGTATAATTATAATAGTGTAGCGAGCTTAGGGTTCGCTGGATTAATTATTTTGAATAAATAAGAGCCGTTAAATCAATTTTGAATTAATATAACACTTTATTAGTCCGTTAACCACAACCGTTACTTTTACCGTACACAACGATTTCTCGACTTATCGCTTCCGTACTTATCGCGTATTTTACTTCTTACTTATCGCTTGCTTCTCACTCGAGACTTATTACTTTCTACTTCATACTCATCACTATGCTCTGTGTGCGGCGTATTTATACTGTTTCAGCGTTTCGTTTCCGTCCGTTCCATTGCCTTGAATGTTCTACTGTTCCTAGTCTCCAGTTTTCCATTACTTTATAGAATATTCTAGTACTCTGTTTCGGACTCTCTACAATATTCTAGTACTGATTGTCATATGCGTCACAATAGTATATGGGAAGCTCAACAGACACACGCGAACACGCAACCATAGTGAAAACCATAGCTCAAAAGATAAATCATCAATCTTTTTCAAATAACACAGCAAATAGCTGCTTCATCACCAAGAAAAAAGTAATATGAAAAGTGTTTGTTTTTAATGTATGGTATTGGCTACGTTTATTTGTAACTGAACATCGAACGTCAAATTTGTATACACGCTTTTTTCTTGACATTCAACCTAAACATAGAAAAAATGGCACGATTCTGTCGAGTTTCATGCTTTCAAATTTGGTTCGATCATGGAGAATTTTAAAGACCATATTCACCATATTTTGCGTTATTACTTCGAAAATGGGAGAAAAGCAACTGAGGCAAGAAAAAGGCTGTGTAGAGCTGTGCAGACATATCATCGAAAAACGCCGCTGCCAGAATTAGTTCGATGGCTTCCTTAGTGTGAATTTTTCACTCGAAGAAGGGCATCGGTCCATTTTGGTGACATTGGTAACGTTGGTAACAGCAGGTCACCTTTATATGCTGTAACTTTTGTATACAATTATTTTCGGAAATTTTAGGGACTTATGAAACACACTATAAAAAATGCCTGCACTGTGCATTAACATTTACTATTTATTAGCCTATAGGAACCCGGAAGATCATGACCTCACCGACTCGACTCCGCGATCGGTCCCTGTCCTGTGCACTCTCCGTCGACGCTTGACCATCTGGTCCGATCTCCTCAAGATCAAACCTAAAATTGTCACCCCATCTCCGTCGCGGCCCTTCTGTCGGTCTTTTTCCCGTTGGTTTACCGTCAAGAATTATATGCACGATCTTATCCTTGCCCATTCGCGGCACGTGTCCGGTCCATCTTAATCTTCGCGACTTTATTACTCTCACTATTGTAGGTTTGTGGTATAGCTCTTCCAATTCGTGGTTGTGGAGTTTCCTCCATTGTCCTGCCTCCTCGTCATATTTGCCGCCAAAGATACCCCTTAGAACTTTATTCTCGAATGCGCGGAATTTGTTTTCTTCCCGTTTTGTGAGAACCCATGTTTCGCATCCGTATAGAACAATCGGCATGATTATGGTTCTATAGACACGGAGCTTTATATTACGTGATAGCAGTTTGGATTTCAACAGTTTACTGAGTGCATGGCAACTAGCGTTGCCGGAGTGTAGTCTTTTGTTAATTTCCTTCGACATTTCGTTACCGTCAGTCAGGTTTTTCCCAGATATTTAAATTCTTTAACTTTTTCAAATACCTTGGCCCTGACCTTTATGCGTGTTCCCTGAGGTCCACCTGCTTTTGCCGTAATCATATATTTTGTTATGTCTTCATTTATTTCTAGTCCCACCTCTTCTGCCGCTTGCATGATGATTTCACTATTTCTACTTACAGTTTCTAGATTATCGCCTAAAACGACGATGTCATCCGCATATGCGAGCATTTGTATGACCCCGTTGAGAGATGATCCGACCATGTTGTCGTCTTGTACATTTCTGATGACATACTCGAGCACAAGCTTAAAGAGACATGGTGTGAGACCATCCGCCTGTTTTAGTTCGTCGCGGATTTCAAATGGTTCTGTGAGGTGGTTTTCTATTCTAACTCACTTTTTATTTTCGTTCATGCAAATTTGAATGAGGACGGCATATTTTTTCGGGACTTTTGAAGTCAACGAACAGTTGCTAAACCGTCTTTCCGTATTCCCACTTCTTGTCCAACAATTGCCTTACTGTGAACATTTTGCGTTCGTTGACCGGTTCCTACGGAATCTGCACTGGTAGCCTCCAGTATTTTTTCTGCGTTCGGTGTGATTCTCGCTAGTATGACATTTGTTAGTATTTTATATGCGGTTGGGAGCAATGAAAACCAACATATGTCGAAGGCTTATTATGGCCGTCAAGTCAGACCACACATATTTGTGGGGGATCAAGTTCTATTAAGAAAGGAGAATTGGGAGGACAAACACACTTTCGTTGGGATCGGCCGTTGATAAATTAACATGACAAAATGTTTTAAGGAAGGTACAATATATTACTTGAATTAGGGATAAATGCATATCGCGGTGGTTTAACCATTTGTTATTTTGGAAAGAGGGTTTTTAACAAAAAACAGTTATGATTCGTAGTGTAAGAGTCAGTTGGCTTCGGTCACTCTAACGTGATGTTAGTTGTTCCGTGTTTGTGCAGAACTTAATAAAAATTTTCTAGTCCAAGGAAAATATTTTTTAACCATTTAGTATTAAATCTAGCTTCATCCAGTCACCCCCTTCCGCCACTCTATATGGGTTAATCGTCGTTCCATTGAATGTGTAGTACAGAGTAGTGGGAGGAAGTAGTTAACGATTTCAACTTTTTACATACAGAACCAAAAGAGAATCGAAAAAATTATGAGCGCTGTATACAAGAGCATTGATGTAGCAACTTAGCGCTTATGTCGCGAGTTAATGTATCCCGGGTTCAAGCGGCAATGCTCCGTTACGTTAATGACGCGCTTGTAAAAATTTCATAGGGTAATTTCGAATCACTAATTCGAAAATGCTAAAATTCAATTTTGAAATGTATCTTTGAAACCACAGGTAGCATTGGTTCTCGGAGATATTCAATCTCAATGTTTTCGTCTAATATATAATTTAGAAACTAAGAATACAAAACAAAAATAAAAATTGCTGCAAAAATGAAAAAATTAAATGACGATAAATGGACACAATGGAAAAGGATAGTTGTAAACAAATGCGAAAGCAATATAGGATTTTCTATCTATCTGTTAAGCGGCTCTCTGTCTGTTGCGGATTCGCACTGGACACCACCAGCGAATTCGCAACTGAATGCTACCCGTGGCAACAGCATAACAAATGTCAGCAACTAGCTGACATAATCAATTATTATTCTGGTTGTCAAGCAAGCAACATAAACAACCAACGGAATCAACATTTATTGGACACGCCAGGAGCAGTTCCGTGATCCTGACGTCCTTCCCCCGGCCCGCCAACAGATCCAGTTGTTGGTGGAAGTTGCGTTCAACGCAAATATTGGTTCTTCGAGCCGGATCCAGATTGTGGAGTCAGGCCGCCGCTCAAGCCAGGCGCTATAGGCATCATAGTGGGGATCAACTAACGCCGCCCAGTTCGCGGCGTAACAGCAGTGCAAGCCGCCGCAAAGTTCGTTGGCCACTGCAAGGGATCCAGATTGACCATCCCAATGTACCACCGTCCAGGTCACGGCGCAACAGCGATCCAGACTGTGGATCCAGTCCGCCCAGTTCGCGGTGCAATAAGAGGATTCCGATTGTGGGTCCAACATCACCGCCCAGTTCGCGGCAGAGCCTGCCAGAACCAAACTGTGGAACCAATCCACCGTCGCCAGCTTCACAGAACGCAGCCCCAAGGTCCAGTCTAAGGACCTACCGACCAAAGATTAGTGGTACATCAACGGGCTGCCCCAGTGCAGCTACCTTAATTCACGGCGCAACAATGAGCTGCCCACATAGTAGCTGCAATACTGCCGCCAGGTTTGTGGCGCAGTAATCAGAGCTGCCCCAACTACAGCTAAAAATACCGCTGCCCAGTTCGCAGCCCCAAGGTCCAGGCCCTACTCCCAGTGAGTATGCACCAGCAGGCCGTCGACCAGAGTGCCGCCTGCCCAAACCTTACTCCGGCCCATTTCCCGATGCTCGGACCAACGCCACAGCCCCACCAGAAACCGATGCAGCGCACGTGGTGTGGGGGACAGAATCACATGGCCGTTCCCCGTGGGTTGCGAACGTACAACTCCGACCCAGAGGAACTTGTCCACCTTGAACCAAGGCATTTCATAAAGACGCTATCAATTGCATCAATTGCAACAGCCACAACTACAGCAGCAGCAGCACATTCATCAGGTAATGGCCTAGGAGCAGGACAAATGCATTTGTCATTCACCAACCCATCGGTGGTGCCATTCGACGCAGCCAATTCTAATTCGTTCCACTACTCAGATGGAAATCTTCCATCAACCGATGGGCTCGCAGAAACTGCCAGTAATAAAGGCAACCTAACCGAGACACCGGCTGGCCAACCTCCGACCAATGACAATCATCAAGGACGACCGCTACTATGTAGCCTCACCAAGAGATATAGGGGAGAGCAATGCCCCGCTTGGCAGGCGGCGCGCATTCAAGAATCAATTTTCATTCAAGCACCCCTCTCCGTAGTCCCACAGAGGCGGTACATCGACCAGCCCAGTAGGCACTGGGTCCGCACCTGTCATTCCTCCAGAACCAGCGGACGGTGATATGGAAGAAGCCGCACCAGACGCACCATTGCGACCTCACAGGCCATAGGCCGCATCCCATCGGTAGATACTTTCCAGGGACGGAACCCACGTCGCGACCAATGCACGGCGGACGGCTCTCTCCAGACCTCCGCATCACTAGAAGACCACGGCCCTGGGCCTCTGTTCACTAGAACAAAAGGGTTCGCCAATGTTTGGCGAAGGCGGGCGGAATGTTAAGGATTTGCACTAGACACCACCAGCGAATTCGCAACTGAATGCTACCCGTGGCAACAGCATAACAAATGTCAGCAACTAGATGACATAATCAATTATTATTCTGGTTATCAAGCAAGTAACATAAACAAACTCTCTTAACCGGTAGCGGTGATGCGACACAGTTCGCCGAATTTATAATCAAAATAAATCTCAATCATCAACTGAAATAAAGTATATATTTTTGCTACAAAAGACGATCCAATGTGTTTTCAGTCTATGGCGAATAAACTTTGGGATTAGGAATAAAGGTAAGCTTTTCAATTGCACATTTTATAGTTATTGTTGCAGCCAACTGAATCAACATTTATTGGGCACGCCAGGAGCAGTTCTGTGATCCTGACGTCCTTCCCCCGGCCAACCATTAGATCCAGTTGTTGGTGGAAGTTGCGTTCAACGCTCGAACGCAAATACTGTCCGATATGTTTTTCTTCGACTTACCGTATTGGCAATTTTCCTTCACTTTTTCGTTCATATATCTTGGAAGTGACGATGTCTCGCGCAAATCCAAAATCTGCTACTTTGCAAATATTGTCATCGGTTATTAGAATATTTCTGGCAGCCAAATCGCGATGAATTATCTGTAAAAGAAAGGGAATGATTGATTCAAATATATAAAAGAAATTAACAATTTAATAAAAATATTGAGCAACAAGTTAAATATAACTTTTCATTGCATTTAATTGAGTAAGGGTTGACAGCTTTCTTATTAATACTGTGGCGAATTTACAACCGAAGCGAATAGCAGACAAGGATTTAAACGCGACATCTAGCGCGAGATAGACGACATAGAGAAGCAGGCAAACTGACAGCGGAATAATAAGTGACAGTCAATAATGGGATTTGGAAAGACCAACAAGCGTGAAAAGTAATAAAGAAAATGATGAAGCTAGAGAAGTAAAAAGAACAAACTTTGGAATTATATTTGGATTATTCACAATCCAGAGGTCGAACCGAGGAAGTCAATCAACGTAAAATCGAAATTACGTAACAATATTTCAAACAAGGAGATAATTTTATTCCTTGGCAAGATGTGACAATGTTAATATTGTAGCTCACTTATTAAGTATGATACTACGAGGGTAGCCTGAAACGTAATGCACCAATTCTTCAGGACCGCGAACAAAAACAAAATAGCAAGATCGAGCAAGAAGTAAGTAAAAAAGTGTAAAGTACAATCGGTTCAACCTTCAGGTTCAAAAGCTGCTCACAGCATTCCAATCGCGCCGTTTGTTCTCGGCTGTGAGACGGCGTGGAACCAATCGTAAACAGATTTTACAGTATCCCAATTGTTCAATAATAAAGCCGAACGTTCCTTAGATATTTCGTTACGATTTGCGATACCCTTTTAAACGATGCGCCGGTCGTTTTTAATCAAATAGTTGACGAGTTTGCGATGATTATCTGTGGTTGTGATCGGGTGACCGATGGGTGTTCCATCAACAGTTATGGCTTTTTCAGATTTTCAACCACAAAAATGTATTGCCCATCGATTTACAGTACACTTATCAACAGCAACATCACCATAAATAGCCTTTAAACGATGATGAATTTCAGTAGATGTCACTTTTTCAGCAGTTAAAAAATCGATAACAACACGTTGTTTAAGTTGCGTTGACATAGCACTGGAAAACGCGGCCATACTTCCCGCTCTAGATGAAGAGGGAATGTTACTTCCATTTGCTGCCAACCACGTTCCTGAAAGTCATTTCATTTGCGTTATGAAGGCACCTGAGCATTACTTTTCAGTCCACCCTCGTTGTTTGTACACGAACTTTTGTTTCGCGCAGGGTATAGAGCATCAAGTTCAAGACGAGTATCTGGTTCGATTCTGTGTCTAAGAAAGCTATTAAGTGTCGAAGTTGCAGAGAAAATTCCACGAGGCATTCAAGAGGATTATGAATGATCGGAGTGTTCATATTGAACGGGGAAAGGTCTTACACGACCAGCAAGTGAAACACAAACTGTTACACTCTCCCAAAGTTACTAGGGATGCTATGGGTGTGCATTCGTGAGCGACAAGTACGATAGCCCCTCATCTCTTTCTTTGTTTGTTACTGACCATAGACCAGCCATTAATATGATAAAGAAAGTGAATCTAAAGGGTGTGTCGCGGGAAATTCCTTATTTTAAAAAATCATACAGCAGAAAATACTATAGATATCGTTTACACTTTTCTCTCTTATATAGCAGCATATTTAAAAAAAGTTTTCTTTTTAATTATTTCTTGAAAACTATACCTTGAAAGTGGCCTGTTTTTGGTCAATCTATATGAATAGTCGAAATCGAAGGCTTCAGCCCACTTTATCTAACAAGTCTGTGTATGTTGGCAATAACAGCACGAACATTGTTCTTCAGTTCACCCAAAGTCTTAGGACGATTAGTATACACGAGGGATTTAAGATATCCCCATAAAAGATGAACACAAGACTGCCACGACATAGGTTTTCGATATAGGCTCCACATGCTTTTTCGTGAAACCAAATCGCGTGCATTAAGTTTTTGCACCACTGAAGATTCGACTCACAATGCGATCAGAAATTGTAAGAGCAGCGACTTGTTTGCGTTCATATTGCTTAAAAGAATGTCAAAACCGCCTGCGTTAGAGGTTTTCTTGTGTGCTGGTCGTTTTTGCAGGCTTTGGCTCGTTTTTCCACACACTACCAGCATATAACAAGTGAACAATCGATTTTCAATCAGGGACACGATCTGCAGACACGACATTAAACTGTTTCTTGATTGGAGATTTTAAACTGTTGCGATTGAACGGCCGTTAGAAAAGTAAGTCGCTACGACAAACGCGCGCTTTTCTCTAATCCTCTGCTTGCTGGTAACTAAACTAAACATACAACACACATTAGGATACGCCATTTCAAATGCGCACAACCCCACTCTTCAAGGATTATTGGGTCCTGTATGGAGCGCGTTTCAAATAAGGAAATTCCGGCGCCGCACTCCGTACTTGTCACACACGTCGCAACCAATACGAGACTCCTTGATACCACATCAAGCGTAAACATATTTTGCGACCCTCATTTGAACTAGCCCCAATTCGGTTTTCCTTCACGGAAACCTTGAATAAATCAAAGTTAAAAACCCATTGAGGGTAAGATAGCTAATAACCTTACCCGTAAAAACAAATTATTATGGAAAATTTAACAAGCCTCTACACTTGCTAAATAAGGCTAAGACCGGATCCCGGTTGTTGTGCCGATGATGATGATGATGATGAGGGTAAGATAGCACTGATCCTAAATTGTGGATAATGGAAGCAACTCTACAATAATGAATTCAGCTATAACTCAAAGCAACAATAGTGAGAATCAGCAGGTGGCGAAGATCCAGATAGTCCGAGCGAGATTGGGCAACAACGGAAACTGCCGTAGAATTCTTGAGGGGAGACCAATGGGAAAGCGCGTAGCCGAGTTAATGATGTCATGAACTTTCAAGTTCCTACAGTATAGGCGGCATAGATTACAGTAGAATGCTATGAGAGAAAAGTAAAAGTATCCCTCGATCAACGAGCTATTCGATATTTAGTAACCAACGGTAAAAGGTGTCATAAGCCACAAGGACTTGCATGCGTGTGGTATTGTTTACAGGAATTAAATCTAAGTGCAATCACATTGGAAAGTCTTATGTGTGTAAGATAATTAAGTTCATTATGGGGAAGACCCTACATAAAAGAACGAAGTGTTGTGCTTTTTTTTTTTTTTGATGGAGCTTGATATTAGTCACGGCATGACAAATGTAATCAACTTATCCAAATATGATTGCGCTATTCCCGCTGATTCCAGAGTATTCAGCTTTAAAAGAAAGCTAACTTCACATATATGGATGAACACAGAGAATCGTTCTTCGGTATAATAGTTTTCGCATCAGCCCCACAATCTTTTGTGAGAGGACGTCGACGGAAAAAAGCACTTGTTTCTTTCTGCCGGTACAAAATTCCCTTTCTTTAAAAAAATGTTTGAATTTTACTTAGGGCTTACAAAATTAAAGTACGGAGAGGAAATGTCATCTAGCGAACTTTACTTAAGGTTAAAATACATGTATACGTTGACTTACAATCTAACGTACAATAGATTACTTTGCTAAAATACAGCATTAACAATCAAAAAGTAAAATACGAACACGCAAAAGGGAAATGATTTGGTGAAACACGATCCAAGCATTCGATGTGATTCGGTAGGTAGAACGAACCCATGGGTCGCTGGAAGAGAGTTGAATGATGGGAAAAATACTGATCTTGCACATCCCGCGTTCTTGCATGTTCGCTACGAGTCAGCACGTGCGCCCCTGCCCCATGATCCGTCCAATAGGATCAATTGTGCAATCCGTTTTGGGTATCTTAAGTAAACATAAGATACCCGATTGCAATATCGGTTCGCGTATCAAATCTTCCGTGGGCTTCGAAGTAAACAAACGGATCTCCACACACGCGTCCGAGTGCAGTGCCGAATTATTTGTGGAACCCAAATAAACAAACAGATCTCCGAGTGCTCGGAAAGAGTGAAAATATACACACGAGCTAAGCGCAGTGCGTGGAACTTTCATACCATTTCCTTTATTGTTCTTGTTTTTTTATATTTTCACACCTCTGTTGCGTCCCTCAACTATCTATACTCTCAATTGATTTATAATCTTTGAAGAGCTTTTGGTTTTTGAGTGGCGTAATATTCATCATGGAAGGGATGTGACCTGGATTTCATCATGGATCTACCGGGTTACCAATTACAAATCATAACACATGTAGTGGTTACTTGCGCTCACACACATGTAGTGCTATTGCTGGACCTGACTCGCATTCTTTTCTCAGCGGGTTTTGGCTTTCTATGTCAGACCATTTCAATGGAATGGGAATTCCACGTCGATCTATGTAACGTCTCTATGCAGAAACCAGCAATCCTTGCCTTAGCAAAACTGGTAATAGCTGATACAGATATTTCTAATTTTAATATACCCGGTTTTAACTTAGTGCCTCTGCTCTTCCCACATCGTGGTTACGTGTAGCTACGACCACAATATGGGCTCTGCTCCAATCCAGAATTTAATTTCTCGTGACTAAAACTTCACATTCGTAAGAATATGATATTTTACTGCTTTCTTTTACAGAAGCCCAAACGAATTTGATGTGCTTTCTGATTCGATCGATAGTATCTTGACGCTATGTGCGCACCCTGAAATCGTTATTACGTGTGATAACTCTCTTGTGCATAACTCTCAGTGGCTTCACCACCCCGGACACACGCCTGAAGATCAATATGTTCAGCTCTTTGCTAATTCAAATAAGTTAATATGTCCAGCTCTTTGCTGATTCAAATAGTTTAACTCAATTCTTCAATGAGCCAACACAGATTCCAGACAGAGATGGTCATATCACCAACATATCGTCTTGCTCATCTCCTACCTGAATAAATATACAATTAAAACTTCTTTGTCCTTGGACAGTTTAGATCACTGTGTCGTGTTAGAGAAATTTTCTCTAACCATTGTGGCGTTTGTAACAGATACACACACAATACACAAGCAAATAGTGAAGAACACCGAACGAAAATCGAAGAGAAAATGCATCAGAGCCGTATACCATAACGATACCATAACAAATCCACATCAGTCGAATGTATTATACTTGAGTTTAAAGATCGAATTCGTACACACGGCGGTGGCCTGGTGGGTTGCGCTTTGGTTCAATTTTTGGTGATTCTAACTGTCATAGCGTCAGTTCGGATTACACGTTCTTCACTATCATCCCAAACGAAAAAACTCCCAAATGAACAGTATATCCCTACGGGCGAGCCAACTGGGAAGGTCTGAACGACTTTTGCGATGTTAGTCAGGTCGTTATTCTTCCTTAATAACGATGTTGACATTATAACGAACACATTGACCGGCACAATTCTACTTGGTATGCCGACCTTTATTTCAGACAAGGTAACGAGTATTAAGCCCAGGATAAACATGTGGTTTGATTCTGTATGCAGAGAAGCCATTAAGGCTAAAGGGTTGTGCGTCGTGTTGTATAAATCAAACAATAAAGATTCAAGAGAGCTAGAAATGACTGCAATGTGCATATTCATCGCGCAAAGTTCTTCCTTGAACAGAGAGTGAGACAAAAGTACTACACTCTCCTACAGGTATTAGAAACTTCTGGGAATTCGCGAAAAATAATCAAAATTTGGTCTCCTCATCCATTCCTTCGCTTAGAGTGGATGACAGACCAGTCACCAGTGCTAAGGAGAAAGCCAATCTACTTGCTGCACATTTTGCAGCCCACTCAACGCTGCGTGATACCACATCCCCACCCCGTCATATTGAGCATAACCAGTACCCCATGAACCATATTCATTTTCGAACGCGTACTGTTGCCCGCGCATTCAACGAGCTGAACGCAAACATATTCGCCGGTCCGGATGGTATTCCCCAATTCTCTTGAAGAGATATTCTTCTTCAGTCACCAAACCACTACGGAAACTCTTTTATCTGTCCTATTCTACTGGGTATTGGAAGTCTGCGAACATTCAGCCAATTACCAAAAGACGAAAAATCGTCCCCCTCTTCTTATCGACCCATAGCAATAACTTATATTTTCTCGAAGGTAATGGAATCGCGCATTAAGCGTCAACTTTCGAAATATTTGGAATCAAATGACCACCAATAAGGCTGTCGTAGCAACCGGTACAGGGGTGATTTTTGATGGCGTACCTTACCAAAAAGTGAAGCCATTCCATCCACTAATTCGGTGAAAGCCAGGTTGTTGCGCTGGCTATTTCAAAAGCCCACGGCGGTATTTGGCATCCAGCCCTTTTGTCAAAATTACATTCATATGGAGCAGACAATTCCCCTCTCCGATGGATAAGAGACTATCTTTCTGCCCGTTCAATCCAAGTGGTCCCTGATGGTTCTAAATCTGTCTCCCATCAAATTAATGCAGGTGTTCCACAAGGAACTTCGACACGGATCTAGTGGGGCATCTACTCATACAGGGGCATATAACTTGCAGTGGTTGCTTTTGCTCATCTGTCGCGGGCCCCAACTTGCATCCTTTTCTGAAGCGGTATTAGTTATCTATAAATTGGCCGATCTTCGCTCACGTATCAACGGGGATTATCTAGCAGGGTAGAATTCAGTAACCTAACACATCAGTGGTGCATTTTATCGCCAAAGGTGAACTCCAAAGTAAATATACTGTCGATGAACGGTAGTTGCATCGACGAAACCAAGGAACTATCAATCCTCGGCAGTCGAATTAATGCAACTTTTAATTGGGGACCACATATTTGAAGCTACGAAAAATGTGGCGAAATGTATAGGATTCCTTCAGAGACCCAAAACATACTTCACTCCATCCAAATTGGCTACTAGTTACAAGGCATATATTCATCCCAAAATGAAGTTCAACTCTCACACTTGGACAGGGGCATCCTAAACTGCACTACACGTGCTCAATAGGATGCATAGCGAGCAGTAAAACTTATTAGGGACCTGTGGGGATTCTCTATGCCACATGGAGACGCAATCCACAACACCAACCAATCTTGGCAGCTATCTTGACCGTACGTCACCCTAACCTAACCTGTAACCCATTTCAAAACATGCAAAACTAATCCCAATCTGCAAGCGCATCTATCCCGAACTTGCAAAAGTCCATCTCCCAATCTGCAATGAAAGGCATTTCCCAAAACCCCCAACAGAATACAATTTAATAGAATACGTTCTAAATCATCTCCCTCAATTACATCACCCCACATATAATTTTTCACGAAGCCACTTCGGTCAATTCTCTATTTAAGTCATATTCCTTCCTTGCGACCAAGCAATCTTAATTTCCCCGAAAATGCATATGCTGCAATAAAACGCATATTCAATTTACAACGGAGTACCCACCATCTCCATTAACTACACCGAGCCGCATACATTTCCCCGAAGTCGCTTCGGTTAATTCTCTATCCAAATTATATCTCTCGCTTGCACTCAAGCAATTCCAATTTCCCCCGAAAATTCATGCCCATACTTGCTCGTGTTCGCAAAACCGATTTCTCGGCACACATAGCAACCGAGGAATCTAGCCCAGCCAGTACGGCAGGAATTCCCGGAAACAAACTCCCTATACAGGCATAGCCACCCTTTTCGAAATTTCTAGTAAATGGCAGCGAGTCGATTTTAGCTATGACTCAACCGCCACGACACGATGAATGGATTCTTTCCTTAATTAATTAGTCGTCGTTCAGCAACCGACACGCGCACATCGGGAGTCTCCTGACAACCGCCGCGACCACAAGGGAGCACGCACGCCAGCCGCGTGCCAAATAAAGTCGATTCGAACGTTTCCCTTTCAATTGCTGTGGGCACAGCGTATAAGTGAAACAGAAAAATAAAGGGGAACTTACAAACAACACCAGTGACTTTTACTTACTGACTTTTACTTTGGTGATCGAATTTTGGGCGGCAGTGTTTTAGCAGTGAACTCTCTAGTGGGGGCGTTGGTGAACTGGTGCCACACGTTGGTACATCTACATCGTAGCCCCACAGACCCAGTACGTAAGTCGGTCAATTCCGTCGTTAGAACGTAGCCGCGACGCATCATGTAGTCTTTTTTCCATACGCATTACCACGGGAGTTGTTCTACTGAACTTGCTTAATGTGTTCCGCCGCTTCATACATTTTCCCGCGATATTCATCAATCTGAGAGTGCGCATCAGTTCCCGTTGAAAGTCAGCTTAAGGCGCCCAAATAAACATAGAGAGTCATTCCTGAGTCGAACCACGCGACTGTGGAATGCTCTACCCGATCATGTGTTTTCTCGTCGTTGTAATGTCCAGGCATTTAAGACCAGTGTACATCGATACCACCTTTTCTTATCCGCTTCCTCTCGCGCGGTACTCCGACATTTAAGGGTACTTCAAAATCCCCTTTTTGTGCGCGCGTTAGTGAAAAAAAATGAACTCGGGTCATGTTGCACAGTGCCACAACTTGGTAAGAAAAATATGTTCGCTTGGAAAAGCGGAATGTGGTTGACGTGTAAATTAGTAAGGAAATAAAATATTATTTTATATATGTACAATTATTTTTTTTTAATAACATTCTTTATTGGATATGAATAGTACAATCTTAACAATTTAATTTAATACTAGAATGTACAATTATGATAACATTTTGATGAGGTACTTCGTTATCATAACTTGTAATCAGACATTAAAAATTCAGCCCAACCTAAAAATTGATCCGAAAAGTTTTTTCAATTTAATAATCACAAACGTAAATTCGGTGGTGATCTAATCTCCTTTTCATTTAACTCAGAAACCTCAACGGATTCACATGTCACTGCGAAACTCGGTGACAGTCAATTGAACTTGTTCTCGCATTGACGACACGATCCTCAAGGCCAATTCTGATTTCGGATTTGTGAAACGCTGATCTAAGGACGTGCCCCGATAGCTCTAAAATTACTTTTGTTCGCCCTATTAGAATGTCCTGACCAGGTCTGGTCTCCTCATCATATGTTCCATATTCGCAGAAACGAGAGAATTTAACGTCGATTCTTAATTTTGCCATCCGAAGGCAAAATGTCCCTTCACAAGCCGTCTCAAAGTAATTAATCTAACCACACTTGAAGAGCGGAGAAGTCATTCATTCATCATCATCACATTCTACCTACATCTACCGTCTTCTATCAGGATCGTTTGATTGTGTAAGCCTTCTCTCTTCTATCCCGTTTAATTCTATTGTGGAAGTGCTTCGGAGCAAAATGAAAAAGAAATCGACTGTAACTTCCGTTGTTATTTTCATCATCATCATCGACACTACAACCGGGGACCGGTCTTGGCCTTATTTAGCAAGTCCTGAGGCAAGGTCATTAGTCTTGCACCAGAGGCTCCCCGACGGGGAGTCGAACCCCGGTCTCCAGCCTGACAGGCGGGTGTACTAACCACTATACTCTCGAGGAGCCCTCGTTGTTATTTTACGTATCCCGAAAAACTCACTTTCAGCCAGGTCCATTTATTGGTTCTAGAGCTAGTTCCTTTTTTTTTGGGTCTAATGGTGATAATCGTGCTAGAACTTTGTCAGGTCCGACCGTTAAGCCATCGCACGAGTAGCGTCCCATTTTGCAATACTATTATAACATTTACCAGGATGGCAGAGCCCAAATAATAATGTAGAATGGTCGCTCATCTTAGGCATATTTTTGACAGACAAGCACTTGTTTTTTATAACACAACCCTTCGAAAACTTTTTGCAATCCAGCCGTGAAACTTTATTATAATATATACATGGGTGGCCTGAAGAGTTTCCGACCTAACAAAGATAGAAGACATTCTTTCTTAAAATGTATTTTTATTTTTCTAAATAGTCTCCTTGGAACTCTACACACTCCTCCCAGTGATGCTCCCATCGCTCTAACCCCTCCAAATTGTACTCGGCGTTTTTTTCAGCACAATAACTGTTTACGAAGGGGATTGCCTCCTCATTTGACGAAAATCTCTGTCCTCCGAGTGCAATTTTTAGATTAGGGGACAAAAAGAAGTCTTTTGGGGGTAGATCAGGTGAGTAAGGCGGACGGTCAAGCAGTTCAAACCGTAATTTGTGGATATTCGCCATGGTAACCGCTGAGGTGTGAGACGGAGCGTTGTTTTGGTTAAAAACGATTTTCTTTTTCTGCAAATGTAATCGTTTTTCCGCAATTTCTGCCTTCAGTTGGTCAAGTAATGATGCGTAGTATGCTCCTGTAATGGGTTTTCCTTTTTGAAGATAAACGACTAAGATAACTCCATGACTATCCCAAAAAACAGTCGCCATCACTTTCCCGGCCGAAAATACAGTTTTTGTTTTTTTTGGACCTGATTCCCCCTTTTCAGTGCACTGTTTTGACTGTATTTTTGTTTCGGGCATATATTAGTATATCCAAGTTTCATCGGCAGTAATTAACCGGCGCCAAAACTCGGATTTATTGCGCCTAAACTGCGCCAATAGAGCGTTGGAAATCTTCATTCGAACACGTTTTTGGTCTAACGTGAGCAACGGGTGGACAGTTTTCTCATGCCTAAATCTTGATTTAATATGTGACAAACACGGTCTGGCGCAAGACTGATGACCTTGCCCGGAAAAAACAAATCAATATGGAAAATTTAACAAGTCTCAGGACTTGCTGAATAAGGCCAAGACCGGTTCCCGGTTGTAGTGCCGATGATGATGAAACACGTTCTTTGGACATTTTTATAGCCTCTGCTATCTCTCTCACTTTAATTCGGCGATCGACTGGCGCCATTTGGTGAACTTCCGAATGTTCATCGTCTCCCAAGCTCTCACGGCCCCGTTTAAATTCAGCTGCCCAAAATTTTACTGCGGTAAATGATGGTGCAGATTCCCCATACACAGAGTCCAATTCATATTTGATTTGCGTAGGCGTATTGCCTTTCAAAAACAAACATTTAATAACAGCTTGATACTTTATTTTGTCCATTTTCACAAAAACACACATCGACACACTCAAACAACTATCAAATAAAAACTACGCGCCCAAAATGGCTGAAATTTTTGTGAGTAACTGTCAAAAGATGCACAACTACATTCATTCTTTTTGAAGAGTACTGCTATCTTCACATTGAGGTCGGAAAATTTTCAGCCCACCGTCGTATTTTTGAAAGTATAGACTATCGAAAAATGCCATTTTTCATACGATGAAGTTTTACATAAAATATCATAACTATCTCGAAATTAAGTACAATCAATAGTTATAACAAACCTACAAAATAAGTACTACAAATTATTAACGATTATTAGAAGGTTATTAACGTTTAGAGAATGTACCAACCATTCGAATTTAAACAAGAAACTGTGTACAACAGATATACCCAAAGACCGCAATATTTCTACGTGTTTGCCCCCATAACCTGAAACATTTGCTTCATCCCATTTTTTTTCGAATATCATTGGATTGTCCGTTTTCATATTGTGGGTCATCCTCTTATATAAAAGCTCCTTTCTTTTTAATAGTATCGTTGACAATGTAATGACCCTTAAATCCTCATCCCTTGATTCTGGCATTATACAGCTGCTGTTCAAATCGTAAAGCCATTCCCCTGGCATTTGACCAAATGTTACTTACTCCATAAAATACGCAGCCACATTTGACTGGCACTCAAGAAAAGGGAAAGGTTGTATTCATAAGATATACATACCTACAGCATGCCAGTATGACCGTCATTATCTTCATGTTAAATTAGAATTAAATACAATAAGGATGACGTACATCTGTACATGAAGGAGGATAAGGAACTGAATTCCCATCAACAAGGACGTCATCCGGCTTACAGTTCACACAAACTCCTCGGTGCTAATTGATTCAACAGTTTTCTTATCTACACTTACAGAAGATACTGTTCCAGAGCCCTCATAACATTTCGCAAGGATTTTGCAATTGCAATTCGCAAAACCCATTACCACCAGGATGATACACCAAATGCCATCTGATAGAAGTACTAGTATCTGCACAACAAACTGTTTCAGCAAACATCGTCCCGCATGCAGTTAACAACTTAAAAAGGACGTGCCTGATATGGCCCGTACTGTCACGTAGAGTTTCTTGCAAAGCAAACGTTTGCCTCGACAAAAAAGAATTGGGTTTACACTTCGTCTTTGTATAAGTTACACATTTTCTGTTTGCATACATGGTTCCAGGATGATGGTGTATCCTTCAGATAAAGCAAAAAAAAAAAAAAAAAGTCGAAAAAAGGACCGACACAAAAACCTTATTCAGGCTGGATTACCAACATAGAACCGCCAAAGAGTCCTGTGCTTTGATTCAGTTCGCGTTTCTTGATATTTTGCGTGATCCGAACTCATAGTCAGAACTAGTATATTCTGAATCCTTACTCTGAAATGAGGTTTCATCGTATTTTGCTTTTTTTCTATCTCTTGAAGAATCTATTTCCTGGTTCCTCGGCTGGTATACTCCTCCGTACTTAAGTGAAATGTAGTGCATGTGCGACGTGTACTCACCCCTCGAGATGTTAGGTAATCCATACCCTTCGCAACCTGATACATGAATGATGTTAAATCGCCTGACGTCAGGATATTCGATTTTCCGTGTGTATTACCATAATGCCTGCAATAAAGGAAAATGGTTATGAGTACGGTGCATACATGTCATGTTGGTTATAAACTGAACTGGAGGTAAAAGGTCTTGCAGTCTTGACGCCAATAAGCTTACTGTGACAGGATAGGAGCGGGATATCGCGACGAATGGAATCAATGTAGGAAATGCAAATAGTACCTAGACTTGCTTTCTGCTTTTTCATGAGAGCTATCGTCACAGATGGCAGAACAAAGAAACACCAGGAGATGGTATCAGATTATATTGTCAAAGGTGATAGAAGGGTTATACCTTAAGACAGGAAAGGTATATCAAAAAAATTCTTTGATTGTACAAGCGCGTGTTTAAATTTAACGTGAAATTTATTACTTTCGAAGCTACATACACAATTGAACATGATAACTGGATGAAATACATTGTAGTTTGCATATATATTCATTTAGTTGTTGTAATTTGATGCCATATAAACTGTAATTGCACCTCAAGTTAGCTCTTAAACAAAGTTAAGAGCTTCCGGTTGCAATGTAATCAACTTGGGATGATTACGAGGGTTGCCTCTTATGTTTCGGGATTTGGCAACCCTAGTGTTGCAATCCGGTAATTGACAGCTCTGTCGTAAAGTTGGACATTTTTGAGGTTATACGCACTCAGAACGTGTTGACATACGAGCGCTATTTGTGTTGTTTACAGTAACTTAAAAGATTCATCTCGGCCCAAAAATGGAATTAAATCGTCAACATTTTCGTGCGATTATTTTTTACAACTTTCGGCGTGGATTAACTCAGCAACAGTGCATGGATGAACTTAATTCAATTTTTGGCGATGAAGCTCCATCAAGGACCAGTGTTTATCGATGGTATGGTCAATTCAATCATGGTCGTAGTTCACTCCAAGATGAATTTCGTGAAGGTTGTCCAAAATCAGTTGTTGTTCCGAAAACCATTGATGCTGTGCGCGAACTGATATTGGAAGATCGTCATGTGACCTATCGTGAGATTGAGACAACCTTAGGCGTTAGTGGGACCAGCATACATTCAATATTGCATAAACATTTGACTGTCAAAAAAATTTGTTCGCGTCGGATCCCACACAATTTGTCAATCGCCCAAAAAAAGGCTCGTGCCAATTGGTCGAAAGAAATGCTCAAAATATACGGTCGCGGTGCTTCGAAACACGTCTATAACATCGTGACAGGTGATGCATCGTGGATTTACGCGTATGAGCCCGAAAGTAAACAGCAGTCGACTGTCTGGGTGTTTCAAGATGAGCCAAATCCAATAAAAGTTGTTCGCGCACGAAGCACTTCCAAGCAAATGGTCGCCTGTTTTTTCGGAAAAACTGGACATGTCGCAACCGTACCACTAGAACAACGCAGAACCGTCGATTCTGAGTGGTACACAACCATTTGTTTGCCAGTTCTCTTCCAAGAAATCAGGAAAACCAACCGCCGAAGACGGATCACTCTTCACCACGGCAATGCGAGCTCTCACACATCGGCTGCGACAATTGCATTTTTGAGCACCCAAAACATCGATTTGATGGGTCATCCGCCGTATAGTCCTCACTTGGCACCGAATGACTTCTTTTTATTCCCGTACGTAAAAAACAAACTGAGAGGTCAACGTTTTTCGACACCTGAAGAAGCGGTTGCTGCATTCAGAATGCATGTGTTGGAGATACCTCAATCAGAGTGGCAAAAGTGCTTCGACAATTGGTTCAAACGCATGCAAAAGTGTATAGATCTTCATGGGGAATATTTTGAAAAACAATAAAGTGATTTTCGATGATCAATATTTGTTTTTGTTCTCTATTCCCGGAATATAAAAGGCTACCCTCGTATTTAGAAACTTTACTGTTTTGCAGATACACCATATTTTGAAACGAGATATCGTTCGGAGACGAGTTGGTGGTGTTTAAAATCAACTTGAAATACCACAATTGTTGGACCTTAAACGGATCTATTATATAAATGGTTTTGTTGTATGTTGCCCTTTAATTAAATTATTTGTTTAACTTTATATGTTATTTTAAAATATTGTTTGTTTCAGTTGAAAGATGTTATGCTTTGTTATATATCATATCTCTAAATTGTAAATTGTGTGGTGGCTTCTCCTATTTAATTGATGTGCAATAAAAATCCACTATCTATCTAAACGGATCAATTATACCTAAAAAATAATGGAATTTATTTGAATTCATTATTATACAAGGTGGCGCAAAATTAATCACCCTATCGGACGACGTTATAATTTTTGCAAATGGCGTCATACGTCAATCATATTTAACATTGTGAACTAGACAGCTGCAGTATACAAACACACAAGCAATGGAGTGCTATACTTTGCAAGAGCGTGGAATAATTGTGTAAACAACGAAGAGGACGATTTTGTGTCGAAAATCATTATGAGCGACAAGACGCATTTCCACTTAAGCGGTTATGTCAATAAGCAAAATCTTCATTTCTGGAGCACTGAAAATCTGTGTGCGATGCACGAAAGCCATTATATCCACTCAGATCCACTGTGTGCTGCGGCGTTCACGCGGGAGAAGTGATTGGGCCGCATTTTTTGAGGACCGCATCGGCAATACGATCACTGTGCATCAACGTCGCACCAGCTGAGATGTAGCCATATCGGCTGTCTGAATCAGGATCTGGATAAGATCCTGCAGTCGGGAAAGACCCATTTTCTCCTTCCGCTAGCATTGTGTTCTGACATTTGAGGGTGCTTCAACATCTTTCTTTGTGCGTACGTTAGTGTTAAAAAAGAATTTAAAAAAATCTCGTCGACTTCAATATGACGAAGACAGAATATATAACATTCACAAGGAAAAATGGCGAATGGAATGGAAAAATTGCTCGGCGTTACGGTCTGTAGGAATGTATCGTGACATAAACACGTGTTGAACCTCGCCAGATCTGCCTCTGGAAGACTGAGTTATCTTTTTGCAGCCCGGAAATATTTTACTACGGCCCAACTTCTTCTTCTGTATAAATCCCAAATTAAAACCGCGGTCGAATATTACTCCCATATTTGGCGCTCTACTCCCAAGCATACCCTCGGCATGATTGAACACAGAGATGAGCGATGTCGTCGGGACTACAGTTTCTATAACATCGAAGGGGCGTAGGGGAGCTTTATTTGTTTTACGGTTTTTATCACGAGGACCCTCATTCAAACCATTCGTATCGCTTAATTGATATTCGCACCTTGTGTCTCGTGGTTATGCATGCGGGTGCCTTTCGCAGACCCCATCATTTCGACAGAGACTCCGTTAAACGGTATTATGATACCTAGCTTACGACAATTGTCGATGCAAAAATGTAGTTGCAATTTGATACCGTGTAGCTTGGGGAGTGACAGTGTTTCATTGGATGCGCAATTAACGAAGAATTGAAATGCGTTACTTGATTGTTAAATGGGGTTTGTGTAACGCGATACAACAGTGGCATCTCGGGGCACTGAGTCCACGCCTTAGGTTCTACTCTCCTGAGAGAAGTATAATAAAAAAAAATTCATAAAAAAAAAAAAAAATTAAAATGGTTCACTTTGGACCTCGGACTGAAGCGGTAATCCTGTTATTATCCCTAATGAGAGTCGTGAGTCTACGAGTGGCGGTTAGAAGTTGATGCAGGTGAACCACAGCATCGTAATATTAAATAAAAACGAATAAATAATAAATTGCTTCATCTCCATTCACAGTGCATAATATATGATAAATGCGTAAACAACTTAATCATAAAATAAACACAATAGAGATAAGAAACATAGGAATTAAAAGAAGGAGAACTGTTATGGGTAAATAAAATTAGTTTTTTTTTTCCATAATATTGTGTATTTTTATTTATAATAAATCGATGACAAATTATTGTAGGCTGCCCATTTATTAATTATCGTGTTGCCGTCGCATTTTACAATTCCCAGGAAGACGCTGCATCAAGAAACAACATTGTGTCGACTCGCGAGAAGATGCTACCCGCGCAATGGCAGCACATGCGGCAGCTGCTATCTGCACAAGGATTACGCATTAGCAATATATCGATGTCTAAGAAGATGCTCCCGGCACAATAGAACCACGCATGGCAGTTGGTCGCTGCGCAACAACTGCGCATTAGACAATTGTGCAGAACATTTACGCATTGGGACGATCGTCGAATAGTATATAAGGGGAGGAAAATTTGTAAATAGTTGAGTCACCGACCAAGACGTGATCTGCGTTTACTACCGCACTCAAGACCTACCGGTCTTGTATTTTATTGTATATATTTCTCCATCCAGGTAGGTAGAGAACACTTGAATTAACCCTGTCCACACTATCATTAGATACCTCCCCCCCTTCCTTTTTCAATATTTTGAGACCGAGCCCGACATTCTCACAATTACCATAACCCAGATATTACAAGGTCAAATTCGTTAAACAATAAATAAGCATGTCTTGGATAATAATCTAGCGGAACTAACTAAGGTAAAGCCAAAGCAATCTACTATTAGATTTGTCGACTGCCATGTTTTTTGAAACGACAAGTTTGCTCAAGTGTTTTATCACACAGAACAAGAAGTGTCTTTACCGTTCGGATACTTAAAAAAATGTCAACCCCAAATGATGTCTGATTCAAGGTGGCATCTTCCCCCCGAGCCGTCCATGCGGCCACATAAGACGTACTTGTATTATTTCTTGTTTTATTAATTCCACTCTTCTTTTGTTTGGAAAGACAGATAGATGTAGTAGATGGATATAGTACTACAACAATTTTTTGAATCTATAGAATTCGTTTGAAAGATTGTTTAATCGGATTACGAAGCGTAATCCCTTTCTTTTTTGAGAACTTTTTTTTTCAAGATAAACAGAAATTGAGAACAATCTTTTCAATTTATTTATTTTTAAATTCTAAACCTTTGCATTTAAATGTACACCTCAAAGAGTGTGTGTTGATGTTCCTCAATATTTCTTGTTGCCTGTTTTATTTCTTATTTTCATCAACGATAGGGATTCCTCACACCAATCCCAATCCAATTTCTTTGCTTATGGGAACAGTTCAATTTCCATTGCTATTTCGATTATGGTCTTTCAACCCCTTCTGTCTTCCCACACCGGATTTTATGACGAGCTCGTTCAATTTGTATCTTAACTAGATAAAGCAGGTGTTTGGGGATTTTCTAAATGCCTTTAAAACAATTCCGTCTTCTGTTATCAAAAAGAAACTCCAACTAAATACGAAGTAAAGTGTTTAACTCTTTTTAATATTTAGTGGGAAATGGAGAAATCATAGTCAAACGCGGGGTGCTAAAATTGCAATTGGTGAAAAGCCCCACGGATGTCGGTACGTTAATGATTTAAGGACTTTGGTTAGGTAAGCGAAAGAACCGGAAGTAAACGAAAGTCGTAACTTATATGGTATATGTAAGTACAGTGCGTGTTATTGTTTGCCTTTCACCCAACAGAATAAAACAGCTATTTAAATCCACACAAATTTGCCTTACGTGATGCGGTTTTTTCATCTCAATGTAATGATATACACACTCTATAAGTCATTTACCATTATCCTTAAATCTCAAATCGTGTTGACACTTTCAAAAATCTCGTAAACGTGTGAATCATTGAAACCAAGTCATACATACACTCGAAAACCTAAACACTTTATTAAACCAATTTCACGTGGGCTTTGCGCATAAAGCCAAATATATTGTTTTTTTTGTTCCTCATATTTACAGCCTTCATTTTCATGGTCGTTTTATGTGACACAAGAGAGAGTTTTCTCCCCCAAATATCAAATGGGGAATCTACCTGTGAAATGAATTCCCAAATTGATCCCTTTCTCATTCCGACCTAACCCCAAATACTACATAAAAAAAATTTACCTCTCAGCCCGCGAATTCCGTAAATAGGTTTGCAGCTTTCCTCGATTTACATATTCGATTATAACAAATATCGGATCCTTATCAGTGCAACAGCCCAATAGGCGTACTACGTTTATATGTGGCTCCAGTGACTTCATCACCTGCAACAAAAGAAAAAGAAAAAAGTTAGAATTAGGACACGGAAGATGATGAACGCACGTACCTTGGCGTAAAGATACGATTATTTACGTTATTTCATTTACGATTTCGGATATTACGCCCTTAAAACGTTTTATTGCTACTAAAGCTCGGTAATGTGTATCATCACTGCGTGTCAGCTAGTTCTGGTTGGTAAGGTGTCGTGGTTGGCAAGTAAATCAGTATACGGAAGTACGCGAGAGTTCTTGTGCTTTAATGTAGGTTCCTAGGTTGTTCCCCATTTCGGAATTAAGTAGAAGCTGTGGTTTGTGAATTTCAGTTGAGGAGCATAATGACCTCTCACGTTTTAAATTTTATGGAATTGTGGAAGTGGTAAACGTGTGGAGAACGGCGGAGTAACTATTCTGGCACATGCATTGCCATGAAAGATGGTGAAAAATGTTTCAATCCCTAACTATACTTTCGGGGCGGTTTCCAGCAGTAGTAGAATGTAATTATGTTCAATAGTGATAGAAATACAAAGGATTGAATCGTGAAATGACGAATCAGAACCACAACGTATGCACAGTTCTAGACAAAGGGTGCTGAACACAATTTCTCTGATTACATTCCAATATTATTTTTAGATTTCAATATAATCTCATTGAAGATATGTCGAGATCTCCACCGTGTTTTGAAACCTTACGAAAATTAAAATCAGATTTCAATAGTGTACGAGCATACTGAGACGCATTAAAACCCACAGTGCTAAATACATAACGAGTGCGGTCTGTACAACAACGTTGTTAGAACTAGTTAAGGTTCAATACCCTCCACAATTAATTAACATTGACCAACGCTTTAAATTAGCCCTCTACGGTAAATATTTGAAAATACGCAACCGCAAAATGCTTATCCAGGAGGCTTGATTCACAATTTAAAAAAAAAATATCATGATGACACCACCATCATTAACTCCTTTTCCAAGCAAAAACAAAAAAATTTTTTTCACAAGGACCACGGTGTCATCTGTGGAATCGACAAACATGACAATGATAGCGTAGACCCATATAATATGACATTTTGAAATCGTAAACCACCAATAAATACCCGAAACTAAATGGAAATCACCAGCGTTGACCTCTAATATACACTTAACATCAACCAAAGCGTAAACACAAGTGTGTTGTGCATTACTCTAAAGCGCAATGTGCGCTTTTTCTATTAATGTTTACTAATCTCCGGCATTGTTCGCTCATAGTAAAAACCATTGCCAGTAATTCTCCGAAAATTGAGAGTTACTTTAAGAATTGCTGAAACGCTGACCAACAGAGAGATTATCATCATCATCATCGGCACTACAACCGGGATCCGGTCTTGGCCTTATTTAACAAATCTCTCCACCGGTCCCGATTTCGAGCCGATGTCATCCAGTTTAGCACTCCCAGGCTCTGGGCGTCCTGGTCTACGCCATCCGTCCATCGCAGACAAGGTCTGCCGCGCTGTCTCCTTCCATACATCCTGCAACAAAGGACTTTCCGGGCAGGGTCCTCTTCGCTCATTCGAGCTAGGCGTCCCGCCCCGGAGTCTACCGAGCTTGATTTTTCTTACAATATTAGCTTCAAGGTAGATTGCGTACAACTCATGGTTGTAGCGTCTCCGGAATCGTCCTCCCTCACATACGGGGCCAACAATTCTCCTTAAGACCTTTCTCTCGAACGCGGCCAAGAGTTCAGAGTGCTTTTTATTAAGCACCCAGGTCTCGGATCCATACATGAGTACTGGTAAGACCATGGTCTTGTACAGTAGAAGCTTGGATGTTCTGGATAAATTTCGGGATTTAAAGAGCCTTGATAGACCATAGTAGGCTTTGTTGGATTTAATCAGCCGTTCGCGTATTTCTTCTTCCATATTGTTATCGGCTGATACTATTGACCCAAGGTAGTTAAAGGATTGCACTACTTCAAATTCGTGCTCCACTACCCTGATAGTTTGACCAACGTTAGGTCTTCTCTTCGCAGAACTCGCCACCATGTACTTGGTTTTTCCCTCATTAATGCGCAGTCCCAGTTTTTGTGCCGCCTGCTCGATCTGGGTGAAGGATGCCTGTACCGCCGATTCGGTTCTACCGATGATGTCGATGTCATCTGCGTAGGCAAGTATCTGGCTGGACTTGGTGACAATAGTCCCTCTAGTTGTAACGCCAGAGTCACGGATTGCTTTCTCCAACGCCAGGTTGAAGAGGAGGCAGGCCAGACCGTCCCCTTGTCGGAGTCCATTATAGATGTTTATTGGTTTGGACAGCAATCCCGCTACTTTTACTTGACTAGTTACGTTGGTCATGGTCAACCTACAAAGTCGTATCAATTTATTTGGAATGCCGAATTCTCTCATGGCATTATATAGTTCTACCCTAGCTATGCTGTCGTAGGCGGCCTTGAAGTCTATAAATAGATGATATAGTGGAATCTTAAATTCCAGACATTTTTCCATCGCCTGCCTAAGGGTGAATATCTGATCAATTGCTGATTTGCCTGGGATGAAGCCACACTGATATTGACCAATGATGGCTTTAGCGTATGGGGATATCCGGTCTTGTAGGATAGTGGAGAGTATCTTATAGGCGGTACTCAGCAATGTTATACCCCTATAGTTGCTGCACAGTGTGATATCTCCCTTCTTATGTATGGGGCAAATTATACCACGACGCCAATCTTCCGGCATCTCCTCTTGCTCCCATACGTGCACCACGATCTCGTGAATTGCGTGATGTAACGCTGTCCCTCCTTGTTTGATCAGCTCAGCTGGTATGCCATCAGCTCCAGGGGCTTTATTTGATTTTAGCTGTCTAATGGCTTTTAGTGTTTCCTCAATGCTTGGTGGCGGCAGCATTTGGTCCTGGTCTTGCATTGGTGGAGCCTCCAATTCTTCTGTGAGCTGACCATTTAGCAATTCATTAAAGTGCACTTCCCATCGCTCCAGAATGCCTTCAGGATCGGTGATCAGATTACCCTCTTTATCCTTGCAGTAAGTGCAGCGTGGTGTGTACCGCGTCATACTGCGGATTATTGGTAGAACTTCCGCGCCTGGTGCGGACCTCGCTCTCTACTTTTCTCTATTTCACAGACAAGATTTTTTTCCCAGGCACTTTTCTTTTGTCTGTGAAGCCTTTTTTCAGTTCTTCTGAGCTCTTTGTATTTCTCCTCGCGTACCCGCGTCCTACAGAGAGATTATACGATGCGGTAATAAAAACAAAAAAAAAAAAACAAAAATTAGGATATATATATATATATATATATACTGTGGGGGTTTAAATGTAGGGATGCCAGACAGGGGCATGGATTCACTTAACCCGCCAACGCTTACATCGTCAAAAATTGTCCACAGAAGAAAGAGGTAACGAAAACACCATTTTATTTGTTGTTTTTATGTTCTTTATTTTTTTGCACATTATCCAGAGAGGTTGTTTTGTAATTTTTTTGTTTTCGTTTTTTACTAAGGACTTATCATTAATCTGTACAATATGGAACACTTCTTTCTCGACACTGCGACCGCATAATTAAAAACTGGTGTTGAATATATTCCTCAGAGGTTGAATATCTACTGGTAACGTGGATGTACGCGACGAATGATTATTGTGACTCGGCGCGGCGTGGCCGTCACTGGTGGTGGATGCAAAGCGACTGATTTGAATTAGGGATGAAAATAGGTAATTTAATTTTGCACACAGGACAACCAATAATGATCACGCTTCTGGTCTCCCATTGCCACGCCCGTCAAGGTGTGGCGAATACAACGGTTAATTCGATAGTCGACGAACATGGGAGAGTGATAAAACGGAAACACAAAGTACTATGATCTCGGGGAGGGTTTGGTTGTGTGTGCATGAATCAATGCAGCTCTGAGGATAACCCATTGACCTAATTCGGGGAAAGTGGTGACCTCAGAGTGCATTGAACTGTGGGAAGGTAAAATTGAGAAGGAGAGGAAAATTTAGATGGAGCTAAACTAAATTAAATACTTTAATAATTTCCCCAGCGATTGCATGATTATGCAACCGCGTCCTTTGATCAGACTATGCCGTTGCTAACCGACATGATGCGACTTCCGGTGAAAATATCATGGGTTAGGCGAATGGAGTTGCCGTATGGCGAAAAGATAGCTAAACTCAATTATGCATTATCTGCATAGGATAATGAGTTTAGCTATGCGTCCTTTTGGGAAACATGTTTTGCAGGTTAATTACCGAACGGTGGGAAAGGGGTTGATATGACCCGCTGAAAGCGGTCGAAATAAGGCGGAAATTGTGGTTGAAATTGTGGGTTGGTTCTCCATGTAGTGTAGAGAACCCCCACAATACCATAAAACTGGATCTTGCAGTGTATCTGTTGTCGCAAATATTATAAACAATGGCAGGAGTGATAATCACAGACAGACTTCGCCTGTCTTTGGCAAATCGAAAATCAACCAATGCAGAAACCAACCAGCACGAGAATAAAATTAAAAGTGGATGAAAAGGATGTCAGTGTGAATTCTTCGCTCTTCTAGAGTGGTTAGGTTAATTAATTTGAGACGACTGAGACTGTGGGCGGGGGCAGGGGGTTCTCCCAACACAGTCCTCGGAGCGCACAACGCACGAACCGTCATTGAATGCTTTCAATTCTGCGGATATGAGATACCTAATATGGGGACTAAACCTGGCTACCATATTCAAGAAAAGGGCGAACGAAAACAAAATCGAATAAGAAAACGCATTAGCCGTATACTAACCATAACATAGCAATTCCACATCAGTTGAGTATACTTGAATTTAGAAATCCAATTCGTACACGCGGCAGTAGCCTGATGATTCAATGCTTCGTTTCTCACCCGTTTCATCGTGTTGTAGTACGGTTCGCTTCCGTGCTTCTCGATCAACGAGGAAGAGAAGCGAACGATGGAATCCTTTGACGTGATCGGTAATTAATTCTCTTCTATATCGACAACTATCAATCCGAAGTGCCCGAAACTAACGCAGTCACCGAGGAACTCTAAAAGCCATGGCCGTAGAAAAAAACAGACTGATAAATGTAATCACTTTATTTTGGTGCCTTTACACCACTCGCACTACATACTGACTCTTTTAAGCGACTCCAGTCAAGTCACCCTTTTAAGGTGTTGACCTTCTCCCTTCAAAATTCTAATTTTCAAATATCTTTATGTTCTTTTGAAGGTCAAAACGCATCGCCCTTATCGTTTCATCCTTTCTTGGGGTTTTTGTTTATGTTAGCCATCTGGCCACAAGATCCATGGGAATTGGTTGTTAGTTTAGGATCTGGGAATCCGTGTCTATTAGCAAATCATAAAACATCTGGTATGCGTTTGGATGTTTTATGATTGCAAGAATTGTGTGCCGGCGTATCGAATAGATATGCCTTTGTGCACTTTTAGGTTTTGGATCTTGTAGGTTTTTTAGGTGCTAATTGCTTTTAGCATACATGGGAAAAAAATGCATTATGCTGTTTGATTTTAGGAAATAGAATCGAACAAATGCATTGAATTGAATAAATGAATTTGAATTCCAAAAATGAGAATTTGAACGTTTAGTTCGATTTGGTTTGACATTGAATTCAACGTTATGTTGGGGATATTAAATGGATTTTCTTAAAGGTGGGAGCAAAATGTAATGTGGGAGATAAATGTAATGTGGGAGAAAAATGGTAGGGCTTCTTGGAGCACTACAGTGTGTTCAATTCACCTTCTTCAATAGCCTTGCTAAACGCAACAATCCTCTCGCATGATCTGTATATACATAGCACACAATTTCCCATATGTAAACAGGACATTACTACTGCGATCACGATTTCCGCATAGAGCACCGGCACACTCGCCTGCTCCGACATCCTCTCGCTCCGTCGTTCGCGCACGAGGTTGATCGTAACAAAGTTACTGAGGAACATGTAGTGTGACGTTTCTAACAGATACACACACACACAATATACAAGCAAATAGTGAAAAACACCGAAAGAAAATGGAATAAGAAGATGCATCAGCCATATACCAAGCAATAACACAGCAATTCCACATCAGTTGAGTGTACTTGGTTTAGAAATCGAATCCGTACACTTGCCTGCTCCGACGTCCTCTCGCTCGCTCGTTCCTCGCTCCGTCGTTTGCATACGAAGTCGATCGTAACGAAGTTACTGAGGAGGGACTAGTGTGGCGTTTCTAACAGATACACACACAATATACAAGCAAATAGTGAAGAGCACCGAAAGAAAATCGAATAAGAAAATGCACTAGCCGTATACCAAGCATAACATAGAAATTCCACATCAGTTGAGTGTACTTGAGTTTAGAAATTGAATTCGAACACGCGGCAGTGGCCTGATGTGTTAAGCATTGGTTCCATTGTTTAGTGATTCCAACCGTCATAGCGTCGGTTCGAATTACACACTCTTCACTATCGTCGCAAACACTATAATATCACTACGTAACGAGGCATTTAATAACATAGCTATAAGCAGTCATCGAGAAAAACGTGAGTTAATGTTTTGCCACATCTAAAGATAACACCTGATTGCCAAGTGTTATAATATATAGATAAAATGTATATATCAAATGTTATATTTAATTTTATAATCTAATTGTAAATGACAAGGAGAAACCTTTAAATGGCGCCAAATATTGTCTTTTACTCCTCGCAGTTTGACCTCTATTATCCAAAAATATATACGTTTTGTGGTACTCGCGTGGCCGTTGTTCTATGTTACTTGCTGCTGCTGCTCCTCGTCTACTGTTGCTCCAGGTGTCGTGCGGCGACTGATGTTTGTTGCTACCGAGGAACCTACCTAGGCCAGTGTTGACCTTCTGTCTCCAGTCCTCTTCGTTTTCCCAAATCCAGTCCCTTGACGGTATGTTTTTGATGCCTCTTGATAACCTCTCTGAACTCCCCCTCAGTTTGCTGTCTTTTGAAATTTCCACTTTATTTAAAATTATGATATTTTATTGATGTCATTTCCCTTTTTCACGTCAGATTTGTCTCCGCCGACTTCTTCGATCCGGTTTTAAAATGAAACAAATTCGATTACTCAAAACAAATATATTCTGCACATCGTTTCTTCGTTCAATTGTTATATGGTATTTTTCGCAATGGAACATATTCGATTAAATAAAACGAATACTTTTTACACATCGTTTCCTTCTTTTTTTATTCCCTTTTTTCTACGTCTTCACCGGTTTTACACAACTCTCCCTCTTTTCTTTACTGTCACCATACTGTTTTCACTGTCACCACCATTGTGATTCCTTTGTTTTTATCCTCATCGTTATCCCAACGAGAGAACCACGGCGATGATCAATTTCGAAACTATTCGAAGATATCGTCACCGCGGAAATAACTGGGTTTGCATGCACGAGTTATATGTATTTGTTTTATGTTTTTAATGCAAAATGTAAGTTAATGTTTTGTGTATTATGTGTTTAATTATGTGAAATGTAAATTGTATAAATGAATGTAGTTATTTTATGTTGTAAATGAATGTTATTGTAATTTGCAAATGAATGTAATGTAATTTAATATTTTATGTATTACGAGTAAATGAAAATGTACATTGTGTTTTGTATTTAAGTTTAATTTGAAAATGTGATAATTGTTTGTAACATATGTATTTAAGTAATGTTTAATAAGGTAAATGTTTACATGTGAAATATAAATGAATGTTTTAATTTAAAAATGTAAATTGTATGAAATGGTTTGTATGTATAATATTGAAATTGTTTAAACCCTTTATATGTTATGTCCTTTTGTTTATGTTTAATGTTTTATGCGTTTCGTTTAATGTTCTCTCGCTGGGACAAAGATGGTGGAGGAGTTACTAACTAACACAAGCATTCCAACCATTCCTTGAATTGTTATAGAGTTTTAGCAAAGGTGGTGAAGACAATGATTCGAACCCACGTTAAAAAATGCTAAAATTGCACCAAAAATATTAGAACCAAGATATTAAATGACGACCGACTATAGATGAGGATTTTTCCGATATTATTTAAGCCATCGGATTGGTATGTGTCTTCGTAATGGTATCGGTCACTGTTGCCTTATTTTTTCGATTATTCTGATGTGCTTTGTTTTACATTATGGTTGCGTGTTCTTATAGTGTGACGTGTCTGTTGGAATCGTCACAATGTATATTCAAAGGTTCGCTCAGTTCCAATTTCGAATCAAAATTTTGATCTCACTGGTTCACATTGAGAATTTCCGTAAGAGAAGGAAGTTGGCGAGATTACTTCAGCCGCAAGGAGATGACTTAGATGGAAGTCAAATATATAATGACTACTTGGAGTGGCTCTAAAGTAAACAATTCTAAAAGAGGTTTTATTGTATTTCCATTTAAGAGTACACATTTGCACCATAGTGGTCACTAATAACTAGGTATGGGATCTCAACCAGACGTTAGGTTGCAAGTCATGCCCATCGATTGTTTATTAAGGGGTAGAACCTCATGTAAAATGAAATTTTTTAGCCACTTTTTGTTTTTGCCTAAATTGATAGGAAATTTCCTCAAAAATACGAGAAAAAAAGTTAGAGAGTGATCCGACATCTCCTTGTACTTCATTTTCAAAAGAAAGTAAACAGTCTAATTGGGCGGAGCACTCACGCTTGTCGGACGCTCGGCCTTTCGGTTCAGACCAGAACAGTTTAAAGAAGAGGAAGGGCTACTCTATGGCCCTGGAATCGCAGATTAGCAAAAAACTGCAGTAAGTTAGAACGAATTTTTTCACGATCTTTCAGTTACTCAAATTTCGCACACCACGCAACGCAGCTCAAAAACTAATCATTCAATCTTTATGAAGTTTGGTATAGAAATTCTATAGATATTTAAAACATTGTTATTAAAATTGTTTATAAAGGAAAATCCTGTTTTAAAAAACTTCGCCATTTTTGCAAATTTTAATAAACGGGGAACGTCATGCTGAGCGTTTTTGCATAAACTAAAGAACCCATTTTGTATTTTTTTGTTTCAGATCATTTTTGTGACCTATATGCTGCACGGCGCATTTTCAAGACGCTGTTTTCAATCCGCCATTGCACGGTTTTATTGTTGATGATTAGTCTTAAAAAAATATTTTCTTTAAATATTATAACGTAAGTAAATTGTGCCTTAAATTGCAAATTAATCTACGCATTACATTTTTCAACAAAAATTCCTGAAAAACAGGCTATTTACATGAGGTTCTCCCCTTAACTCCCTACAAAAAGACGCAGATATTCTCTTACAGGATTCCACCCCAATACTGCCAGCCCGCCAGTGCGAATCATGCCCATCGATTGTTCAAAAAATGTAGAGTGTATTGTTCAAAAGAATGTAGAGTAATTATTCAAAGAAAATAGAGTATATTAACTTCCTAAAAAGATGCAGATAGCCCATGTGAATCATCTTCATCGCAGAATTTGTTGATGAAGCACTCGACATAAACCACGACCTGGAGCTAATCAAATTATTGATCGTCGTCCGATGACAGCAAAGCTTTGTCATTACAAAAGGAATGAAGATCGAAATAACGTCAGCTCTCCACCCAACAACGCTTTCCTGTAGACTGAGGTAGATCACACGTTTTTCTATCAGAAATGTTCCATTTAACAGCCTTCTAACCTTGACCAGGAACTTAATGACATTGCACGTACGGCCACTCTCATCCTCACTGTAAATCCGTTTGCTTCAATGAAGCGTGGAATGAAAGCCTCCATAAGCTAAACAACAACAACTTATCCGCCTTTATATATATTCCAGTATCCGAGAAACGGTTGCATCCTAGTTGGAGAGATTCTTCCAAAAAATTACGATATTATCATTAAAAACATCAACAAACTCCCAAATACCAACTCAAATGGATTTTGTTTCTGCATTCCACCGTTTCCACTGTTCCTCAACCCAACTGGAGACGCACTTAAATTAAATGGGCACTCTATTGTTAATGCTGATATTCACAACAATAAACTTATTGGTTGTCAAAATAATTTCTCCGTCAACCGCCCCAACCCCCAGCCACTAATCCAAGTTAACCCACTCTTATATTTTCAAAGAAACAACATTCCCGTAATAACCAAGCCCATAAGTCCCATATTTCGCCTGCTATTTTTCTCCCTCTCAATATCCCAAACAAACCCAATCATCTCGATCCGATACCAAAGTCAATGATGCCCCGGAACAAACCGAAAGATATACACCAAAGAGTGTCTCCCGTCCATAATAAAACGCGTCCTTTAAAAATCTCCACCTAGCGAAGTTTTGACTAACCTAACGCCAGCCCGCCCACCTGTTCTTCGTACGACACCACATCTCTTAGTTCTATCCCACAATCCGTCCATAAAATGAGAGTCAGGTATCCAAATTTCCGCAGATCCCATATCATGTACCGTTTTCTAAACATTCAGTCTCCAAGTCCTCATCTACTCCAGGTTCCGTTCAGTTGTTGGCCGTCTATAACAATACTTCTAACACCACATCATATTCCCTGACTTCTTGCTCCTCTCAACTAATTTTCGATTCTCTTATACCTTCCTCAGTAAAGGTGTGGCGATTGGACGTACTTGTGCTGTTGTTAGCACCGGTTCTACTTCCGTCACCAGCAAATTCACTCCCTGCACTGTCACCAATTATGGAGTCGCTTGGTCTTTAGTGTCTCTGAACGACTTCCCCAACTCCAGATCTTGTTCAGATCTCAGTATAGTATGGATGTAGAAGACAAAGTCTAAATTTTACACATTCCACTGTTCTTTATTACTCTTAAAATGAAGGCTAATTTAAACTAATGTCATAGTACTTTCTTAAACAATCTCTCGACACTATTGAATTGCTATGGATTTGATAAACGATACAACAAAATGAATTTTCTTCAACAGATTATAGTATGTACACGAGTTGTAGCTAGAGTCACTTTGCTTTCTTAATGCAGTTCTAAACAAAACTGGATTAACATTGATTTAATAAACGAATCGCTCGACGACGCAATATTGCCACTACTAAAGCTAATTCACCCGGCTGCGCGTTTTTACTCCAACTTATTTGACACTCCAAAATAACTCTTTTGTGTTTAAACTCTCAATTCAAGGGTGGATAATTTCCGACTGACATTATTTAACATGGAGGCCCGATTTACCTCCCCGGAATCCGTATCGCGATTGATGATCGCCACCGAAACGACAGAATACCAAATTCCATCCATCGCTTCGGTGACCATATAAGGGATGATCTTAGATGCTGATCACCGAGAGGATGTGCACACACACAGATGCGGTTACCCCGCACGCTCATACTGTGCACGAGCAAGCGGACCGTGGACATTACATTCCCATAAAAGGATATGTTTATCCGATTGGTACCTCGTAAGAGATCCATGCTGATCGAGCGCACGTTGCTGGCGTCATCAGAGGGTCGAACCGGCGTGTGTATTTACACTAACGAGAAATCGATCCCTTTTTGCGGCCAGGTGCGAGTTAACCATTTCTTGTCGATCGGTTTACCGACCGATATGGTTGCAGCATGCAGGTAAAGCAAGAGTATCTCCTGCTTGTGTGCTGTAAATTCGATGGGGGATATGTGCACTACGGTGGTCGAGTTATGTCGGTTGATTGGTGGAGCAACTGAATTGCTTTTAAGGAAATGGTGCGTTTCATGAAACCATGCCTTTAGGGAAATATCTGTTTGGTGCTGATGGATTTTACACCAGCAAAATTTTAGGGTTTAGATACTCTAGGCGAAGGTTTGAGCAAACAATGGAAAGGTAAGTGATTTTATTCCACTAGGAAACTGTTTCCTCATTATAGGCTGGAAGGTAAGCAGTGGCGTTCAATGGAACTGCCACAAAGGTCACTCGGCTAACCTTAAAATTTACCAAATATCAATACGCACTTTCCAAATTTAAAGATAGACGAACATATGACAAGATTCGTATCTGTCCGGCGTATCTTCTTGACAATTTGGAATCTGTCTGCTTTGAAGGTAAAACTAAAATTAATGTCTAGTATCTATTCAACAAGAGGTTTTACCCATTGACAGCCCGTGCTTTATAGGGCCTTTGGATGCTCTAGGTTGGAAGTCCTCGAATAATTGATGGGAAGGCAAGTAGTGGCGTTCAATGGAACCGCCACAAAGGTCACTCGGCTAACCTTAAAATTTACCAAATATCAATACGCACTTTCCAAATTTAAAGATAGACGAACATATGACAACATTCGTATCTGTCCGGCGTATCTTCTTGACAATTTGGAATCTGTCTGCTTTGAAGGTAAAACTAAAATTAATGTCATGGTATCTATTCAACAAGAGGTTTTACCCATTGACAGCCCGTGCTGCAAAATCCATTCATAAAATTTCATGAAAACTTCAATTTTTTTTTCTCAAAAAATGTCAAAATATCTTACCACTTTGGCCACTACGTTGACTGTAAAAGTATTTCACATCATAATCCATCGCAATACTCCTCTTACCTTCTACTACCAAAATATAAGAGTCCCCAGCTCAAACATTTACTCCGTTCTAAAAAATCTCATCTTCTACCTTTCCACATACATTCGCTAACCGAAACTGATTTAATCCCCAGCATTAATAACCTGTAATTATCCTCTCCTACCTTTAAAGTCTATCGGGTCTGATCATATGAATCATGGTCGAATCTTTGGTCGTACGAATACAAAAACAACCTGCATATGCTCAAAACCTATCCCAACAGATTCCCGTGACACCCACCAATCAGAGAATGTCCATCGGTTCACGCTGAAAGTCAGCTTCAGACGGAATCATTCTCTAGCCGAACTACACAAATGTGGAATGTTCTGCCGAATCATATACCTCCTTATCGTTGTAATATATAGACACTTGGGACAAATATGCATCGAGACCTTCTTTTCTTCTTCTGTCTCTCTTCTTACGCTCGCCCTGTGCTTTACCATTTAAGAGTCCTTCAAAATCCTGTGGACGAATTTGATATAACAGAGAAGAAAACAGCAAAAGAATGTGAGAGATGGGTAAAAACTATTGAAGTGACGTTGTGAGGAAGAAGCATATTGCGTCGGCGTACGGCGCTGATTCTCTTCTTCCTCCATCATATATTGTTCGCGAGGACACTGCTCACAACACAAAAGAAATGAAGCACACATATTGTTTGATGCTTTTCGGGGGGAAGTAGTACGGCAGTTGATCCAATGAAATGTGGAGCGGACACAAAACGGAGAAATAAATACACTGTATGTCTGTTGTAATGAATGTTCTTTTATTTATTTAAACTCTTTCAAAATCAAGTGTTGTGGTTATTGTTTATATGTTCTTTGTAGGTAAGATTATTTAAGTTACTTTAAACAAACACGGTACGAACATTGATTGACTGAATTTACTTATACACACAACAAGGGGAACCAGTTAAGGTAAGCAGGTACACCTTATTAACTTCCGCTTGAACTATTGTGGTGCAGACAACTCACACGATTCAAACTAAATTCGAGGGTGTTAAATTCGCGACTCCGGGAATATAATTACGCGTCTCCGCTGACGGAGGAGAGTGGAAATCGGCTTGATCGTGGTGGTCCGCAGTTGGAAATGGACTCACCGAGGATAGAACTCTGACATGAATTCCATCCTAGGTTTGGGTTAAGGAAAGGGAAGAGAGAGAAAAACGTTTCTATTAAGGGTGTGGCCGTCACAGAGATGCACTCTTTCAGTGCAGTGGTGTGTGTGCCCAGAACAAAGAAAGGCATAAAGTGCATTACTAGGATACGATTTCGGTAAAGCAAATAAAACCGAAATCGTCGGATGCTAAAGGGATCTTTGTTGGAACATGTGCGGCTAAACAAAGAGACGACGATGGGATGTGGAAATGTGCTAAATGTATGCGCAGGAGTTTGTGGGAAACGGATTCTATATATCTATATTTGCATTGTTTATACTTTGAATTCAATTGATGCCAAGAGACGCGGAATGCGTATTTGCTTTGGTTTGCACATTGTGCGAGTCAGAGAATTTTATTGTTGGGATAAAAAGGTAGCCGGCTAATGTGTACGTAAAGAAATTTATCGTACACATGGCCAAGTTGGAAAATAGACGGCGCAATATTTATGCTCCCTGGTGAAGGTTACAAAGTATGTAATTCAAATCATTTGTTTACAGGAATTCGTCTAGGGGAATTTGTCTGGCAAAGTAGATGCCGAAATTGGTTTGGAATTCCTGATAAGCCAATAAAGAAATCTTACAGAGGATTGGTATGAAAAGAGAATGCATGAAAGGTAAGTTTTCTTTACAGGGACTTAAAGATCAAAGATTTGATCTCTTTAATGCGTGAAGCATTTTCAGGTGCCTAATGCGATTGCATTGGCGAAAACTTATGCGTCTTGGGATGAGGTAAGGAGGGTTTTTAGGTAAGTGTACCGTAGGGTTTGGCGGCACCGCCACAACGTCTTGGTTAAACGTGGTGCACACTCGCTTCTAGCATTTGTTTAATGAAGAATAGGAAGACAGACGTGCATTTAGTATTGTCATTGAAATATAATTGCAAACTGAGATTAACCTTTCATCGCTTAGGAAGATGTAATTTTATCCTGTCATTCACTCGCGCTGTGATTTGACATCTTCAAAATCCGCATTTGTGTAAGCGTTTATGTAAAAAAAAGTAGGTAAAAACTTTGTCTGATAAAAGCCTCGGAATATCATTAACTCAATGCATATCATTGCAATCACTCTAACAAATGCAAAACAATTTTAAATATAAATTTAAACTAACCGTAAGCGGAGGATAACAAGCTCACGGGTTATATAATAAGAGATTCGAAACAGACAGTCATCCCAAAAGGAAATCTCTTGGTATTGAAACGAAAAGATATGTTAATTGCGTTCAATAAATGTTTTCTTTACTTTGTTTCTAGAATTGACTGATTTTAAATTCTCCAAAAAACTCAGAACATGTCTAACAAACTACTGAACAACTTTGAAACAAACCTCACACCGCTCTATTATGCTTGGAAAACTAGGTAATTCTTTACTATGCTCCATGGCAACTTTGTATAAACTTGTCCCAAAACCAGTGTGCCAGTGGCATTATTGTGGTTTACCATTTATTTCATATTCAGCCACGTATTGTGTCTCAATTCGATACCTAATTGCCGTCAGTTAATAAGCAATTATTTACGACCTAATTACCCCACAATATATCAATTAGTCCGCATATGTGAGTGCATTTAATTGGTCCCTCCTTTAAACTATTCAATTTACTCATATAGCTTTAATTAGCGCTAGCAAATCGCCCCTCTCTCGCAGCCTTCTACCCTTAAAACCACATTTCCTTTCTGCTCCATTAGACGTGTGCATCAACCGCCATACTTACAAATATACGGAAACGTTCCAAGTGCCAATAAAATCCGCTCGTCCTTCAAAAATACCACCCACCCACACCACCCAAAGCCTAACCACCTGCTCTACATAATGAGGCTTCCCCCGACTTCTATATGGAAGACAAAAACCATTCAAAACCTGCTTTATTGGGTAATTTAGTTGTGAGTTATTTATTTCCCTGTAGAAATCCAACAGCAGCTTACATTCGCTCTTGTTTACTTCAAATGAAATTGGAATCAAGGACACTTTACCATGTCCCCCCAGCAAAGTCAGCCAATTCAGTGTGCCACCCTACTGGCCTGTAGACTGCGCCGATTATTGTGGTAACGTTTGTGGTTACAACGATAACGGCATTTGCAAAATGATGATGAAGAGCGTGCTGAATCATCTTAAGTTATTCTTTTATCCGCCGTCGTCCTTTGGAACGTCCACCCTCCTGTCGTATACGATGAAAGTTTTCCCTTCTAATAAAATTATCCTACACCTCGAGGCATTCTTCCATAAATATTATTGGATGGTTTTTCCTTGCCTTTACCGCGTTGTTGCTAGTGATGCTGTTGATAAGTGTGTAACTTTCCTCTTTCACACTTTAATGTTAGATAAATCATTTCATTTGCCACTTTGCGAGTAGATATTGCTTAGACTTCTTCGCCCCCGTCCGCACAAATGATTTCATTCTTTCCAATTTGCCCACCGAAGAGCATCATTAATTCTCATCAAAAAAGCATTTCAAGGAAGAGTACTTTCGACGACGAAATAGGGAGAAGTAGGGCAGTGGTCTAAATAACCGATAACTTAATATATCAAGTGAATTGTTATTGATGGCATGGTGACCGTTTCCAAAGCGTCTACTTAACCCCGAAGAAAAACGCAAGTGCAAAAGTTTTCTGCAAAAATTCCTTACATCCAAATTCTTGTGCCTGGGAGCAATACAATTCTGTGTTGCGTATCCTGTAACATTCTTTATTGATCAATAACGTTCAACCCCTTTCCACTGGTCAATCGAAATTCAGCTCGATTCGGTTACTCTTGACTTCACTGTGATGGTTTATATTCTATGTTCAGTGTTTTGTCTTATCTGAAAAGGTTTTTCCGATATGAAAGCATTTTTGCGAATATTTGTCGTTCCGTTTTACCCTTCCTCGATGACTTTGGTTTTCCTGTATAATTTAAGCTTCTGGAATCTGATATTGATCTGTGTTATCAGTATTGTTTTTTAGATAGTATCGGACTATCGAACAAGAAAGATGTATAGTTTAGAATGGAAGATAAAAAAACAAAATATGTATTGCATGCATTGGGTGCCTCAAAATTCGTATCCAGAAATATTAAGATTGAATTAAGCAATCGCCATACGCACTCAGAATTATTTTATTACAATGAAAATTGCTATTAAGCAAAACTTTTAGCACGAACATATTGTTATAAAGCACAAAATGTCCTTAAGCAGAATCCCTGGTTCCCGGAATTTAAATTTATGGATTTCGATACCACACCGGCTTGTGGATATTATAAACGAGCAAAGTAATACACGTATTTGCGGTCACATATCTCAGTTATCGTGATAAATTATTTGCTTATGAACACATATCGATTCACTCTCGAAAACAACTTTTACTTCGAAGAACTGATATGATACATATGTGTAAGAGTTTCGCGGCGACCACTGCAACATTGCTGATTTAAGGGGAATTTTCACTGTTGCGTCTAGTCCTCTCTTCAACCACTCCAAGTGAAATATATGAGGTTCATATATATAATTAGTATCAGTGCGCAGTACTACAGTCAAGTATAAAAGAAAATATACTGTTCTACGCTTTCTGTTACAAAGTAGCCAACGCGCCAACCCGGCAAATAAATCTTTACTTTCCCACCCATATATAACTGACGGTGCACGAACTCAATTTGCAAGAGTCTAGCTTACTGATCAAGTCATTCTAGTCTGCATTAAATTCCATTCCCATCGAATTAATGCTTAGAACCCTCTTATAGCATCTTTTAAAAATTATCTATACGAGGGTTGCCTCTTATGTTTCGGCATTTGGCAACCCTAGTGTTGCAATCCGGCAATTGACAGCTCTGTCGTAAAGTTGGACATTTTTGAGGTTATACGCACTCAGAACGTTTTGACATACGAGCGCTATTTGTGTTGTTTACAGTAACTTAACAGTAAGATTCATCTCGGCCCAAAAATGGAATTAAATCGTCAACATTTTCGTGCGATTATTTTTTACAACTTTCGGCGTGGATTAACTCAGCAACAGTGCATGGATGAACTTAATTCAATTTTTGGAGATGAAGCTCCATCAAGGACCAGTGTTTATCGATGGTATGGTGAATTCAATCGTGGTCGTAGTTCACTCCAAGATGAATTTCGTGAAGGTCGTCCAAAATCAGTTGTTGTTCCGAAAACCATTGATGCTGTGCGCGAACTGATATTGGATGATCTTCATGTGACCTATCGTGAGATTGAGACAACCTTAGGCGTTAGTGGGACCAGCATACATTCAATATTGCATAAACATTTGACTGTCAAAAAAATTTGTTCGCGTTGGATCCCACACAATTTGTCAATCGCCCAAAAAAAGGCTCGTGTCAATTGGTGGAAAGAAATGCTCAAAAAATACGGTCGCGGTGCTTCGAAACACGTCTATGACATCGTGACAGGTGATGAATCATGGATTTACGCGTATGAGCCCGAAAGTAAACAGCAGTCGACTGTCTGGGTGTTTCAAGATGAGCCAAATCCAACAAAGGGGGAATATTTTGATGTGTTGGAGATACCTCAATCAGAGTGGCAAAAGTGCTTCGACAATTGGTTCAAACGCATGCAAAAGTGTATAGATCTTCATAAGGGAATATTTTGAAAAACAATAAAGTGATTTTCGATAATCAATATTTGTTTCTGTTCTCTAATCCCGAAATATAAAAGGCAACCCTCGTATGACATTGATCACATTCCAATCTGGCTCCTTGCTCATTATAGCGAGTTGAGCTTTTCTTACTGATTCAAAAAGGCTCTTCCAAGCTCTTCAGGTTTGTAGAATATGCTGACCTACCTGTATTCCAACCTCAACAATAGGAGAGACGGCAACTACTTTAGAGAAAAATTTAATACTTTCAAAACAAATTTACTAGTCACTTTTATAGAAGCATGAACCCGTGTTAAGATGTCTTTTTTTTTCTTTTGGGCAGAAGGTGAGCTCATCTGCGAACACTGGATTGAAGTAATTTGAGAATAAAATCACACTAAAAAACCCACAGTTTGTTATGTCGCCAAATTAGCGTTGGCTCAGTGCTATAAGATTGCCTTTCCCAAGTGAAGTATATAAAAAATAAAATAAAATAAAATAAAACAAATAAATAGAAAAATATGAGTTATCCGCTGCGGATTTATTGAAACGGATGGTTTTCAACAGAATTAATGCACCCATAAAGAAGATTATAGTATCAACAGGGAATTGGAAAATAAATCATCCGAATGGTGATCCTGAGCATTAACTTAGCAGTTTAGGTTAAGTAGTAAGTTGAAATACCCTCGCATACACTCGGCGGTTATCTGAGGCTATAGTGCTTTAGTTTGAACTTTTTTCTAGCGTCGGTTTGAACCATTTTCTTTACCACTCTCGCCAAACACTATAAATGATGTCCTCGACCTCAGATGATGACACAACAAATCACTATCCCATAGTAAATCTGTAAACCTCTTCTTCACAAAAGGCCGATACACCCCCCGCCTGCTTCCCCCTCTGTTCTCTGCAGAAGCTAAAGATGCCATCACTTCGTAGAAGCTGTTCATAGCATAGTCTATGTGACGGGAGTAGTGCGGCGTTTCGAACAGATTACCCACCATGGTGATCTAGCACCAAAAGAGAATCGAAAAATAAATCACGAGAACCGTACACCAGGACATTAACGTAAGAATCCACATCATGATTGGCGTGTTGAAAGATCCCTGGATACATATGGCTATGATCTCACCCGTTAGTGGTTTGATTTTAACCTTTTCATAAGGTCAATTCGAATAATCGCTATATGTCCTTTTGGTTAGTAAAAGAGAGAAGGAGAGAAAAAGAGAGAAAGAAGATGTGCATTTATCCACTCGCTGGTGATGGATCTGGTAGTTGGCCCATTAAATACCTGAAATATCGCGTTTTATTAAGTGGATTACTTTTTTTCTGTCTAAGTAGGAGGTTATGAGAACCTTCGGATGGGCTGGGAAAAGTAAACATTGGTGTTCTCCGGACCCATTCCACACCCAAATGCTTTGTTGTTGTTGTTGCATAACGCATTTATTGTACAATAATTTAACAAATGTTGACTTAGGACTAAAATGCCAAATCCTATTTTACAATCTTTTCTTATTCTTAAAATAATTTACTGGCTCTACACGAGCACTCTAAATTACACGATACAATTTTGTGTAATGCCTTTCGGCGTACAATAATATTTTTATATTTTTATATTTCCTATTACCCGAATATTTTAGAAGAAGAAGTTCTCTCTCTGTATTATTATTATTTTTTTTTTTTTTTTTTTTTTATAAATAATATAAGGTAAAACAGTTTACAAAAAAAAAATAATAACAATCATATTAACAAATTTGTTAACATAAAGAAATTTTAAAACGAAAGGAATCTGAATGAAAAATAGAAATGAAAAGGAAGAATAAATAAATATGAAAAGGGAAATGAGGAATGGGAAGGGAAGGCGTAGCGTCTGAAGATCTTACTATATTTGGGGATATTAACTCCTTTCTTCATTGTCAATCCACCACTAGTTGGGGTGGGATCGGTCATTAATAGATTTATCTCGATCGCCTCTTGCAATGCTGCACACCCAAATGCTCCCCGTAGTGGGTGGCCATTCATGGATAACACCTATCTGAAGGGTCAACGTTATCTTTGGATTTTACTGATCGCATTTAACAAAAGGGCTTTATGGTGATTCTGCTAACCCCACAAAATCGGAATGGCGGAATACCTTTGCGCCCAGTAAAGGAGGGCCATACATTGTGTTTTGTTTTTTATCTCCACATTTATTTAACAATTCAATTACAGATTTTACTTAAGACTAGATGTTAACTTTTATTTTACAAATATCATTCTTACATTAACTTACTGGCTCTTCGCAACCACTCTAAATTATACATGCTCATTTTTCTTATGCCTTTTGGCTTACAATAACTAGTGTCTTTATAACATGTCACAATAATGGTATGTTTTTTTTTAAATTTATTCTATTCCTTCTATATCATGTATTATTTATAATTATTTATTTATTTATTTTTATTTTTATTTTTATTTTTTATTTTTATTTTTTTTTTATTTTTTATTTTTGTTTTTAATTACATATATAGGGGGTTGACAAGCAAAATAAAAGAAAAAAAAACGAAACAAAACGGACTAACATAAACAAGGAATACAAAAAAAATAAAATAAAATAAAATTGGGAATTGGGGATAGGGGAAAGCAAAGTGGTGCGTCTGAGAGCCATACTATGTTGGGGGACGTATAGTCCTTTCGTCATCACTGATCCACCACCAGTTGGGATGGGATCGATCTTTTATTGATTTATCTCTTTCACCGATCACCATACTAAAACGCAGGCGATCTGGAAAATTAGAGATATCGTTATCCCTGGCACCACGGAAAGCATGGTAAATAAGAGGGACTGTTACGTGACGTTCGACAATCCACCGCCCCCATCATTTATTTGTTTTCATATAATTTAATTTTAATATAATGTGATGGTAAGGCGGTGGAGTAAGTGCACGATCCACATGTAAGTGTGCGGACACACCCCAGTTCGAGTGTGGATCGTGTACAAGTTTCGAATTCGGTTGGAGGTGGATGTCGATGAGTGAGAGAGAGAAACAGCAAAGGGATTTTCGATTCCGTTTTTGATGTTTTCGAAATATACTGTTTTTCTCAGTTCCGTTGAGGACAGTCCGTTGATAAAGGTTGATTGCGGAGAATTGAGCGAAAAAGAAAAGAAAGAAAGGCAGAAATAGCCCGTTCCTTTTTGTAAAGAAAAAATGAAGTTAAAATTGAAAAAGTTGCTTGATTTGTCTTTGTGTGATAAATTAAAGAATTGATAAATTAAAAGTTAATTTGGAATCGAAAAAGTGCTTTGCTTGTCTTTTGTTTCGATAAGTGAAGGATTGAAAGAGAAAAAGGTTTTCCTGGAATTTCATCTATCACCCTGCGCAAGTGCGGGACGTTCTTGGAATGGATGCTACACAAGGAAGGAATACATAAAGCGGCTTCCGACACACAAAACTACGAACGTTGTGCAAATAGTCACCTTGACCCCAGGTAACCATTTTATACTTACCTCCAATTTTCGGTGGCAAAACTGTCACAGGACTTCATGTTTGTCTTGGATAAGTCCTTGTTTAATCAAGAAAGGCAACGCTTCTGGGGGAATGAACCCATTCCGGAGAGTACTCTCCATATACATATCATTGGGATAGAATGCTCTCGATATGAGATCATTTTCACTCCACATTTCCTTTGTTCTGTGACCGCGAATAATGTTGATCTATTCTGTTTAGTCCTGATTTGTCATACAGGACTTTATTGGGATAGTATTTCTTGTATTCCGACTCTGGGGTTCTGTACATTCCGACGCAGGAACGAAAACACTGCTCCTCCAACACCCGAAACTTGACCATGTAAAATGAGGATATGTTGTATCGTACACTATTGGTCGGATGAATGCTGAGTATGAAATTGTTTTCACCTTTGGGTCCAGAAGACTACTACGGAAGAGATTCCGTGTCATTGCATATGCGTGTTTAGCTGCTGTAGGAGCAGCTGCTGTATGGTTATCAAAGTAAAGATACTGATCAAGCCAGATTCCAAGGTATCTGACTACGAATAGAAAATGTTTTCCAATCCTGTTTTGTATCCCTTGATGCACTGGACAGGAGCGTTCTGAAAAGGATAGTCACTGTTTTTAGGAAACTTTTTTTTAATTTCCAGCCGTCGCAAAAACGTTTTATTTTGTTGAAATCGTTTTGCGAAAGTCTGTTGATGACATCAATCTTTTCTCCAGATCTAAACACCACAATGTCGTCGGCATACGCAATTGCATGGTTGAGAGAACCCACTAGATCACTAGTGTGAATGTTAAATAGAGAAGAATTCAATGCTCCCTGTTGTAGACCGTTTTTGATGTGAAAGGTCTTGTTAGAGATATATCTCCACATTTCACCACAAATTGCTTACCCATTATCATATCGTAGATAATGTATAATAAATATTCGGGCATACCTAGATTTCATAACTTATACATAAGCCCTTCTATCCATACGGTGTAGAAAGCCTTTACAAAGTCAACCAAACAGGACCCTGTGCATTGTCTCTTTGCCTTGTTCCACTGTATGTCGGAAACAAGTTTTGTCGCAGCGTGAACAGTGTCATGTTGCGATCGAAAACCAAACTGGTTGTTCGGAATAATTCCATTTTCCTCACACCAGTTAGTCAATGCTTTATTTATAATTTTCTCGAATACCTTGCTGATGTTCGCAACCAAACTAATCGAGCGAAGATTGGCTGGATTGCTCCTGTCCTTACCCTTTTTGGGGATGGCATGGACTACTGCAGATTTCCATTGGGTTGGATAATATGCATTATTTAGAGCGTTATTGAACAAAATAGCGTAAACCCTCACTACTTCCAGAGGTAAATGCTTTAGAACAATCTTTGGAATACTATCTATTCCAGAAGATTTTTTGTTCTTAATCGATCTAAGAATGTCCGTCCCTTCATCCTTGTGTACAAATATGCTGGTGTTTAGATTTCTAAGTGAGGAATCCGCTCTATTATTTTCACTAAAGATAGTGAAACTTCGACTTAAGAAGCGCCAATTGTTCAGTTCATTGCGTAGTGAAATATGTTTTTGGAGCGCCCTATTTTCCAGGTCGAGGTAAGAATGAGCCGATTCGTTCAATTTATACACTGCTTCGAAACAAGCACCAATTGAGTTCGCTTTTTTTTGCGGATCCTCGACTATTATGAACTCTCGTTAGGGTTAATGTGTTCCAGGGTAAGTCCTACGTTCAGCAGAGTTTGACAATTCTCGGGAGGCCACGGAACTCGCAGATATGGGATATCATTATAATCATTCCTTTATTTATTTGAGAGAACATATGCGGTCCACTAGCTTAGATGGCGTGAGTTCTGTTATTCAGTCTTCATTAATTACTGATCTATAGTTGTCACGGATCAGTTTTTGAAGATTTTTAATTAGTGACTTAATTGTATTAATTTCCTGGCTATTTGGATCGCTGAACTGTCTGTAGAGCAGTTTTAACTTAGAAAACAGAATACTCTTTTGCCTATACAGCTTGTCGATCGTTGCATTTCTGTATCGGTTTGTATGGCTGTCCATGTGAGAAAGAACTTTTGGGAAAGAACGATTCATTGTATCAGTAGCAATGTTGTTCATCGTCGAAAGATAATGATCAATTTCGTCATTATGAAGATTTCTGTCAGTAGGTGGATCTATGCCATTAGAGCGTAATTCTTTTTTTATTATCCGATCAAAACGCGACCAGTGTGCTTTTCCGAAATGAAAAGAATGTATCTGTTTGTACTGCTCAAGTTGTGAGTGTTCGTTTGGGACATGAATTACGGCGTCTAGTCCATAATGATCGCTATCGTACTCGATTGTACGAAGACAATTTCGAGTAGTTAGATCCGTATCTAATAATTGTATTCGCTCGTCCAGCAACAGTAAATTCAAAAAGGAATTTCGTCTTGGATACGACGGAGTACTTGTAGCGTACAATTCTAGTTTATGTTCAATAGCGTTTGTTTGCCACCAGTCGAACAACGCATTGCCTCTTGTGTTTGTGATAAGGTTATCCCAAGCATTGTGCTTAGAGTTGAAATCACCCGCCATAAGGAAATTATTATTTTCCGAGTCTAACTTGAGACTTCGAAAAAGGGTATTAAGTTCATTGATAAACTATATACACTGTAGAGCGTCGGGAGCATAATCAGAGATCACATATAGATGCTTTTGACTTTTCAAAGGAATATCTATAACGCAGGCTTCTAGTACCTGGAACTTGTATACATCTCTACTCTAGACGACTTTGTGTTGTAGACCATTTTTAACTAAGACAGCAACTCCGCCACCCTGAGTGGAATTTGGACGATCTCGTCTAATTACTTTATAATTTGGGTAGCCCAATTTGTGCCTTTGGTTTAGCTTAGTTTCGCTAGCCAAAAGCACATCTGGGCGTTCAGGTTCCAGCATATTGCTCGGATTATCCCTTCTTTCCATGCGGATTAGTGAATTAACATCACAGCAATAATTTTTAGGGTTAATTCAGTCGCAGTGAACGTTATGATTAAAGTGCGGGTTCGTCTGGAAACAGGGTCGAATAGATAATATCCGTTCGAGCCACTTGTTCCGTCAGTTTTTTTTCGATCATTTCGAATTTTTTATCAGGCGCAGCAAACTGTCCTTGTATGGACAGGAATATAGCCGTTATATCAGTTTGTGCCCCTGGAGCACGCGTTTTAATGATATTGCGTGATTGTTCTAAGATTGGTGCATGTTTTACTCCACCTGCCATTTGAGCGTATGACACACTTAGTGCCACGAAGTTGTTGTAAGAGCGAGTTTTCATCCGTTTCTCTTCTTCAACTTATTTCTTTCTGGCTTCCAACTTTGATTTTAGTAGTTGCTAGTTAGGGCAACTTCTAAAGTTAGCTGGGTGACCTGTAAGTTTACAGAGGACGCAGGATAATTTATTCTTATGCGGGAGTTGTTCGTTGCCCTATGGGCATTCCCCAATGATATGCTTATTTAGCCATTTGACGCATCTGAAATGCATATTGCAATTCGCTGCCACATGTCCGAAGCGTTGACAGCGCATACATTGCAATACGGGGTCGGACTTCTTTATTCTCTCCCAACTTATTGTTTGGTGATTAATGTAGTTAATATATCTAAGTCCATCAATTTTACTATTGGGGCTTAGCGACACAATGAACAAAGGCAACTTACAGATGCAATTTCTAGAATTTGCTGTAGAAAATGGTTTCACACCTGTAAATTTCAAGGTATCGTTTTCGAAGCTTTTTAGTTCTTCGAGCACCTCTTCGGGAGTAAAGGAAGGATCAACTCCTTTGAGGAGCATGGAGACAGTTTTCCCAATTTAGGGGGGTACGTGTAGTACTCGCTTCTCGATTTCTCCAGTGCCGATTTAATTTTGCCACAGCCTTCTAAATCATCGCATGTTAAACTTATCTTAAAATTATTTATACGTTTTGTTTTAAAAGTTTTGCATGTCAACTCACCCAATTTTATGAGATCCTTTGTCTCCATGTAACTAATGTGGATAGGAGGTACTTTCTTCTTTTTTTTTTGGCTGGGACCTGCTGAGACGGTACCTGCTGTTGTTGTTGATGTGATTCCTGCTATTGAGTTTCATTAGATTGTCGTGTTCTCTTTGTTTTCGCGGGTTGCTGTTGTCTTTGTTCTTGCTATTGTTGTTGTACCTTCTTCGTTTTCCGCTCATTCTGGCTCATATATCAACAAGATATATCAATGGGAATTATCTAACCGAACAGAATTCAATTACTTAAAAATTCAGTGGTGCCTCTTGTCGTCAAAGGCGAACCCCAAAATAAATATATTGTCGATGAACTGTATTTGCATCGACGAAGCCAAGGAACTATCAATCCTTGACACTTGAATTAATTCGACTCTTAATTGGAATGACGAAAAGTGCAGCCAAATGTATGGAGTTCTTTAAGAGATCCAAAACATAATTCACTCCATCCAACCTGGCCACTATTTGCAAGGCGTATATTTGTCCCGAAATGGAAATCAGCTCCCATATTTGGTCAGGCGCTACACGTGCACAGGATGGAAAAACGAAACTTATTGGGCATCCAGCCACAATTCGTTTAATTCCGTCGTTATAACATGGGGGCAACATATCATGTCTATTTCTTTTCTATCGGTAATACCACGTTCGTTGCTCAACCGAACTTGCTGAATGTGATCCGCCCCTTCAAACATTTTCCCGCGATGCCCGTCAATCTGTGAATCAGTTCACGTTGAAAGTCAACTTCATCCGCACAAATAAATATAGAGAGTCATTTTTTAGCTGAACCACACGAATGTGGAATGCTCTACCAGATCATGTGTTTCATCGGCGTTGTAATGTCCAGGCATTCAAGACGAATATACTTCGATAACTCCTTTTCTCATCCCCTTCCTCTCCATCCGCTCGCACTGTGCTCTGACATTTAAGGGTCCTTCAAAATCTCTTTTTGTGCGCGGGTTTGTGTAAAAAAAAAAAAACAACTAGACAGACGAGACCAGAAAAATTGCATATTTCTATTATATTGTTCCTTATGAATAGCTTCAAATATTCATGGGAGAGTATCTTGCGCCGAAAGCTTAAGAAATGTGAACGAATTTTGAGAAATATAAAACTGATTTATCTGTTAACCAATCATTAGTTAACTATATTTATCATCATCATTATCATCATCGGCACTACAACCGGGATCTCGAGGGTTGTTAAATTTTCCATAACAATTTATTTTTACGGGCAAGGTTATTAGCCTTGCGCCACAACTTTATTTATAATAAATCATTAATCAATATGGAATTTTCTTCTTGTTTGTGTACACTCACCGATTGGAGAGAACAATCCCTGGCGGATATATGTATTTTTCATATACGCAAGGACAGGCGAACTAGGGCTGATTAAAAAGGAACACTGCAGTTTACTAGGAAATTAAAGTGTACGTACATCGAAGTGATAGACACGACACACCACACAAACACGCAACCAGAGAGGGAACAGTAGACTAAAATAAAAATTGAAAAAATATGAATCCTATACCATCGCAATTTAAATAACAATTCCACCCCTACACGCGGCCGTAGCGTGGTAGGTTTGGGTTTGGTTTCGAACATTTCGCCATGATGTGTTTCATAACATGGGTTTGAATCATATTCTCCACTTCATAGCAAAATGCTATAAAACCAGTTATATTATATAAAAATAAATATATAAAAAAAGTAGTGAAGTTAGTTTAGTTAAGTGTAAAAAAATCACGTTTTCTGTTATTATACATTTTCCCTGTTTTTACAAATAATTACTGTGGGTACCATACCAACAATTCAGAAAGATATAAAGTCGAAAGGCAATAGCCGATAACTGTAGGCACCTCAAATTTAGCTTAGAGTGTCCGCGTAAGTTAGGATAGAATATAAATAAGTGGAATATATATATAGTGGGTCGAGTTAGTTAGGATAGAATATAAATAAGCTAGAATTTAAGCTTTTTTTTTGTCTAGAAACTAAGTTAAATAGCCCATCCACTTCCGTTAGTTCTGTTTTGCCACCACTCGATAGACGTTATTAGATATTATGGTAGAAAATTGGGGTTTAGTTGAGACTTCACTCAGTAAACATTCAAACGTTTCCTTTGTGTTTTGAAAACACCAGAAAAAATATAATTAATTCTCCGCACAAATTAAAAAAAATATTTTCTGGTGAGTGGATGGCACTTTATTAGATTATTATCTCGCTTATTCATATAACGCACATTCCATTACAATTTCTTCAATGACCTATAATTAGCCGGATTACTTTTAATGATACATAATGGCGAAAAGTTCTTACGTTAAGAATAAGACGAACAAATTACTCCAAATATTGACTCAATCAATCTCTAATCTATCTTAGGATTGATTAGTGAATGATTAATTCCACTCACACTCATGATGGACGTCCTTTTGGTCGTTGATTTCTTTCGTATCCTAACTTTTGTAAGCAATATCCTTAGCTATTCACATACATACTGCAATTTTCGAACAAGAAAATCAATAATCAATCATACAACCATAACGTCGACCACACTCCACCCCAATACATCCGTTAAGGGGAGTTCATGGGGATTAATATACTACATATCGGTTCATTTCCCCGAGGTGCTGGATATAACAATACAAGCGATTTTGACTGACCATGTACCGAATGAGTGAAATGGAGAACGCGTCTCGTTGATTCCAGCCCAACCCTAGAGCAAACCCAAATAATTACGTGGCCGATTACGATACGTTAAAAGGGAATTTAAAAACCATGTCAAGTAAACCAATTAATAACAGCCATGCTCACATTGACATGGTCAGCTAATAATTCTGATCTAATAACATTATTCTAGAGCCTTAAAAATTCCTGACGTCACGCAATATTGTGTGCAAAAATCGGAGTGAAATAGGATCGATATATTGTTTACATCAGCGTATTTCATGATTTTTACGTACATTATCCACAAGTGTTTGTTTTCTGTATTTTTTTTTTTTTTTTATTAAAATATGTTAATCATGTTTTAGGTCAGCTTTTACCGTGCACAAATGCCTTCTCATTTTTATATTAAACAAAAGTTTCAAAGGCTCGTACCATTCATGGACCTCTTGTAACTCGGACATTCAATATCAGCATTCTCCATCCAAGCATCTTCTATTCATTCAATTTCATGCAAATCAGCTCCCTACGGCAAAGGTGTCGTTCTGTACTCATGTTGTTCTCTCAGTTTCCGATCAATTCTTTGAGCATACCAACCCAGCTTTCATGGGCACCTCATTTAAATGTTTTAATAATTGAATAAAGGACGAATTAATTGAATTAATATATAAAATATGTTTACAGAGAGTAAGGTCGTGGATTTCACTTTTTAAAAAGAATATCATCCGAATATCTTCCATTGACTTACACGCACAATTCGAAATGGAACATAATATTTTACGCAGTAAATTCGGTTGAAAGCCGTTAATTTCATGGCGCATATTTTCTTAGATCCGCGATGGAACACGCATTGTTTTGATACATTTTTTATATAACCCTATAAAACTCAGTTGTGTAGTAGTGTGGGGGGTTTAAGTGTGGGTGCACCGACGTACGGCACGGATTCACTTAACACTTGCTGTGCCAAAACGTGTAGTGATCCTAAATCACTACTCTCACCCAATCCCCCACTACCACATAAAAAACCAATCATCCACCTTTAACCCAAATCAATAATCCTCAACCATGTCTATTTAATTATTCTATTTCGTCAATAGGTGTGCTAAAACGTGTAGTGATTCTAAGTCACTACTCTCAATTTGTAACTTATACATACTTCAGATGTAGGTAATCATGTTGCTTGAATTAAGCCAATAAATGGGGTGGTAGCCCCACCAAACTGAACTAAACTCACCCACTCCCACATTATTACTTAAAAAAACGAATCATCCATCTTTAACCAAAATCAATAATCCTCAACCAAGAAGCCAACCCCCAAATGATGAGTCATAGTACAAGCCCTATGTTCATCATCATCATCATCGGGCACTACAACCGGGGGCCGGTCTTGGCCGTATTTAGCAAGTTCTGAGACTTGTTAAATTTTCCATAATGACTTGTTTTTTCCGGGCAAGGTCATTTAGTCTTGCGCCAGAGGCTCCCCGACGGGGAATCGAACCCCGGTCTCCCGCGTGACAGGCGGGTATACTAACCACTATACTATCGAGGAGCCCAAGCCCTATGTTCATACTACGTACTAAACAATTCCCTGAAATGATAATATCAAGAAATGCGTATCTTCAAGTGCATTTCATGATCATACATTTCGGGAATTTGCTCAACCAAATTCCCATATAATTCTCTAAACAATAGTCCCAACCATTACCCTCAATTGAATCATATGCGCGACTTGGAATTTTTATACAATTATTAACAAATCTCTTTAGATGGGGAGTATAAAAGGGCAGCACATTCATCGTCAGTTATTTGCCCAATAGCAGAAGGTGGGAAACCAACGTATCACCCCTCAAGCTTTCGCTCCATCTCGCTCCTCGCTTGCACCAGCAAAATATATATGAAAAATGCATATACAAGAAGCTAAATAACTTTATCAGGGCCAGGAACCTTGTGGGGAGGAGAAGTAGGTTACACCGGCGTACGGCGTTGATTCACTTCTTCCGCATAACCCTTCACTGAAAGTTCCACCTCCTAACGCCAAAGGAAAAGCATAAACACACGACACCACAGCAAAGGTTAATGAAACGCACAGGGTTTTCGGAGTCTAAAGTTTATTTAATGTTCGTTGATTAATAACTTTGTATGAATTATTAACTTTACACAAGTTCGCACAACTTTCAATAACTTAATGCTATTTGGTTGGATTTATTGTCCCGTTTAGCAAAGGTTTATTATTTGTGTTGGACGGCCCTGTTAGCTTAATTATGGTTGCGAATTCACTGCACTATAGGACACGGGAGTTGAATGGGAAAGGACCCTTTACTTTTAGCGCGCCTACTCCACTCGACTTAATTATCTTCGCGTCCCCGTGCGCACCGGGGAGCGGGAGTGACCACGACCGTGGTGGTCGGCGGATGTAATAAGGCTCCGCGATAAGCGGTTCGTGCAGAGCCGACTCGCCCATGGGGTGAGTTTGTGGTGTGGTGGTAGATATCCCCTCCACTAAGGATATGTTTTTACTTACCACCAGAGAAACGTAAAGTCTCTCTTGGTGGAATAGAAAACCAGATCTCGTAATGGAGACTATGTTGGTATGTGTGTGATCCTTCAGTTCTGTGTTGTTTACTAATGCACGGAGGCAATGGAAAAACAAAGCAGGCAAGCGGCAAGGACAAAGGAATCGGGGCGATCATGGTTTATGAGGTGCATCGCGGCTAAATAAATAGAAGACGATGCATCGAAGAGATGTGCTAAAAGCAAATATGGGACGAGGGCATCATAAAAGTCTTAGATGAGTGATGCCCTTGTGTAAATAGGCGAATAGCCATTGGAAAAAGGTGCTAATGGTTGGTGGACTAAACGAATCCCTTGCTTGCATTTGTATATGCAGGGAAATTCGTTTGTGGGAAACGGATTCTATATTTGCATTGTTTATGCTTTGAATTCAATCCGGCGACTATGCGCGAAGTCGATGATTGTTTGGAGATTCAAACAAAGGAGCATTTCTGGCTAAAGTGCTTGCAGCTGTATCGATAGTTGCAAGTCATTTCAAAGCAGATTAGATGGTTATACAATGACGGTTTGTATATACCATCTGTGTCTATTGTACATGGTATCTATGGCGACACCAGGATCGAACTCTAGTGTGAATATCTACAGTAATTGGAAATTCGGTTCTGGGTCCCTAATGCAGAGATGTATTGATACATATATGAATGCCCATGTAGGAAAAATTCTTTGCAGGCATTTCCAGGTAATGCATTGAAAGCATTAATTATCCTTGGAAAGGAAATGTTTTTGCTGCGGAGAGATTGCGGTGCAGGTGTGGGAAGGTTGGAATTTGCCTGACAACCGAAGGTACCGAATAGGTTTTGGTTTATGCACCTGTATAATGGAAAGAATTCTTGTAGGGAATTTGTATGCGAAGAAAGGCATGAAAGGTAACAATTCTTTTACAGGGACTTTTAGGTTATAAATTTGATTTATTTGATGCGTGAAGCATTTAATGTGCTAATGCGACTGCATTAGCGAAACTTATAAGCTGGGTCGAAGCTATGGGGTTTCCTCAGGTAAGTAACAGTGGGGTTTGGCGGAACCGCCACAATCTGATATCAAGGAATACAAAAAAAAATTAAAATTAAATCAAAAACAAAAAGAAAAAAATAAAAATTATTGGGAATTGGGGATAGGGGGAAGGGAAGCGGTGCGCGTGAGAGGCATACTATTTTTGGGGACGTATAGTCCTTTCTTCATCACTGATCCACCACCAGTTGGGATGTGATTGATCTTTTATTGATTTATCTCTTTCACCGATCACCATACTAAAACGCAGGCGATCTGGAAAATTAGAGATATCGTTATCGTGGAGAATTCCGGCGGAATGAACCATGAATGCACATTGCCTTTGTTGTGTGACTTCGAATAATATTGATAACGAAGTTATCTATTCTGTTTAGTCCTGATTTGTCATACAGGACTTTAAACGGATAGTATTTCTTATACTGCGACTCTGGGGTTCTATACGTTCCGAGGTAGGAACGAAAACACTACCTCTCGAACACCCGAAACTTCTCCATGTAAAATTGGGGTATGTTGTACCATACCGAGCAGCCATACACTAATATTGGTCGGATGAATGCTGAGTATGAAATTATTTTCACCTCGGCGTCCAGAAGACTACTACTACGAAAGAGACTTCGTGTCATAGCATATGCGTTTTTAGCTGCTGTAGGAGCAGCTGCTGTATGGTTATCAAAGTAAAGATACTGATGAAGCCAGATTCCAAGGTATCTGACTACAGTTTTTACTTGTAGAGGAAGATTATTACATCCTGCAATGGAAATTGTTTTCCAATTCCGTTTTGTATCCCTTGATGCACTGGACAGGAGCGTTCTGAAAAGGATAGTCTCTGTATTTTGGAAATATATTTTTAATTTCCAGTCGTCGCTAAAACGTTTTATTTTGTTGAAATCATTTTGCAGAAGTCTGTTGATGACATCAATCTTTTCTCCAGATCTATATACCACAATGTCATCGGCATACGCAATTGCATGGTTGAGAGAACCCACTAGATCACTAGTGTAAATGTTAAATAAAATGGGAGAATTCACTGCACCCTGTTGTAAGCCGTTTTTATCGCCAACAGTCAACCCAACAGGCCCCTGTGCATTGTCGCTTCGCCTTGTTCCACTGTATGTCGGAAAAAAGCTTTGTCGCAGCATGAACTGTGTCATGTTGCGATCAGGAACCTAACTGGTTGTTCGGAATAATACCATTTTCCTCACACCAGTTAGTCAATGCTTTATTTATAAATTTTGCTGATGTTCGGAACCAAACTAATCGAGCGAAGATTGGCTGTATTGCTCCTGTCCTCGCCATTTTTGGGGATGGGATGGACTACTGCAGATTTCCATTGGGCTGGATAATATGCATTATTTAGAGCATTATTGAACAAAATAGTGTAAACCTTCACTACTTCAAGAGGTGAATATTTTAGAACAATATTTGGAATATTATCTATTCCAGAAGATTTTTTGTTCTTAATCGATCCAAGAATGTCCGTCAGTTCATCCTTGTGTACAAATATGCTAGTGTTTAGATTTCTCTTATGCTCTTGACAGACTTCTCCGCTTATCTTATGCACGGAGAACATTTCCCACCTACTGGAAGATCGTTCGAGTTCAGCCAATTCCATAGAACGGAAAAAGTGTCTCGCACAAAATTACCGGGCAATAGCATTACTGTCTGTGCTGTATAAGGTGATGTAAAAGATCATCAGTGCCGAGTTAAAGGGGGGACCCCACGTAAAATGAAATTTTTTAGCAATTTTTTGGTTTTGCCTAAATTGATAGGAAATTTCCTCAAAAATACGAGAAAAAAAGTTAGAAAGTGATCCGAGACCTCCTTGTACTTTATTTTCAAAAGAAAGTAAACAGTCTAATTGGACGGAGCACTCAAATAGTCGAGCGCTCGTCGAAAAACTAATCATTCGATCTTTATGAAGTTAGGTATAGAAATTCTAAAGATATTTGTCCTCAGCATGACGAGCCCTGATTTTTTATTTTTTTATTTAAAACATTGTTATTAAAATTGTTTATAAAAGAAAATCCTTTTTTTTCAAAACTTCGCTATTTTTGCAAATTTGCAAATTTTAATAAAAGGGGATCGTCATGCTGAGCGTTTTTGCATATACTAAAGAACCCATTTTGTATTTTCTGTTTCAGATCATTTTTGTGACCTATATGCTGCACGGCGCATTTTCAAGACGCTGTTTCCAAGCCGCCATTGCACCGTTTTATTGTTAACTATTAGTCTTAAAAAAAAAGTTCTTTAAATACTATAACGTAAATAAATTGTGCCTTAAATTGCAAATTAATCTACGCATTACATTTTTCAAAAAAAATTCCTGGAAAACAGGCTATTTACATGAGGTTCCCCCTTAATTAAGTATTTGGAATGCAACGGACTTGTAAATGATCGTCAATACGGATTACGTGGCAGGCCGTCCATGTGAGACCTTTTGCCCCTTACAACCGGTATATGGAAATCTACGATTGAGAGGCATGATGAGTCAAGGGCGGTCGCATTGGATATCTCCAAGGCTTTTGACCGCGTCTGGGATGGGCTATTGCCGAGCGAATTTCGTTCATATGGACTTTCCCAGCAGCTTTGCGAGTCGAAAAGAGCTTCCTCGTAAGTCGATCGATCCGGGTTGTTGTGGACTGCGAATGTTCGGATCTGTATCCTGTTAATTCCGGCCTCAAGGTTCTATTTTGGCTCCAACCTTGTTTTTGCTTCACATAAATTATTTCTTGGAGTCAACAGATAACAAAGTGTTCAGTTTTGTGGATAATAGTACGTTTGTTTCCGCTTTTTCGAGTGATCGGCCGATTAGTGAATCAACGTCGCACCATCTGAGATGTAGCCAGATCGACTTTCTGAATCGGAATCTGGATAAGGTCCTACAGTGGGCAAAGGCCAATCTCGTAGACTTGAATGCAACGAATACGCAATATACAACATTCACAAAAAAAGTAGATCATCGGTTCCACAGGTGGTGATGAATGGCCATGCCCTCGAATTTGGCGAAAGTATGAAATTGCTGGGCGTCTCGGTCTGTGGGAATATATCGTGGCATAAACACGCGTCGAACATCGCCTGGGCCGCCTCTGGAAAACGGAGTTACTTTTCAAAGCCAAGAAATAGTTTGCTCTGGCCCAACTTTTTGTTCTATATTATTCTCAAATTATACCGGCACTCGAATATTGCTCTCGTGTTTGGAGCTCCAGTCCTAAGCATACCCTCAACCTACTTAAGATCATACAGAGACGAGTGATTCGACTGATCGGGGATACGAGGCTGATACTATCACGGGTACTGTTCGAATAAGAGTCGTGGTATTGTTCCGCGCATTTCGGTTTATATGCGCTGCACGGGACAATCCTACGGAACGGACCAATTTGGGGTTCATCTCCCAAAGCCCGAACATCTCTGCATCAGAACTCGTTCCATTAAAGCTGTGGAATTCCCTCTCGACGCGAATGATTCTGCAGCTCGACAACCAGATGCAACAGTCATTTAATGGCATCTCGGCGCTATAGGTTCACCTATCCTGAGAGAGGTATAGTAAAAAATAATAATAATAATCATGATAACAAATCGACTGTACTGATGTTTGTAGATCACAAGAAACGTGTGCAGAATTAAAAGACGCTAAGAAGGAATATATGGCGCAAGGTTAATAACCTTGCCCGGAAAAACAAATTATTGTGGACAATTTAACAAGCTCAGGACTTCCTAAATAGGCCCAAGAAGGGATCCCGGTTGTGGTGCCGATGCTGGTGATGAAGAAGCAATATAGGAAACTTGCACCTAAAATATTCACCTGGCAATATGTAACGAAATCAGTTTGTTTACTTCAGAGTCCCCAGAAAACTGGTCGCATGAAACGATAAGTATAACTTGGTGTCTTGTGTTTATTTATTTTAAGCCGGCTTATGCTACAGAAACTCGATAATAAGGATTTCGAGACACAAGTACACGTCCTTCCTGGTCGGCGGTTGTATTCGTAAAGATTATATGAATATTTTATAGAGGTAATTGACATCAGTATTTATGCATTTTACGTTATTTTATTTCCTGTGCAACTTCACTTCTATTGTGCTTGGAGTTTGCCGCATTTGCTTTCTGTTCAATAAAAACGTAATGCTTACATCTCATGCCGATACACATCAACTAGGGATTAATTCCTGGTAAGGCTCCAATACGAGGGTTGCCTTTTATATTTCGGGATTAGAGAACAAAAACAAATATTGATCATCGAAAATCACTTTATTGTTTTTCAAAATATTCCCCATGAAGATCTATACACTTTTGCATGCGTTTCAACCAATTGTCGAAGCACTTTTGCCACTCTGATTGAGGTATCTCCAACACATGCATTCTGAATGCAGCAACCGCTTCTTCAGGTGTCGAAAAACGTTGACCTCTCAGTTTGTTTTTTACGTACGGGAATAAAAAGAAGTCATTCGGTGCCATGTCAGGACTATACGGCGGATGACCCATCAAATCGATGTTTTGGGTGCTCAAAAATGCAGTTGTCGCAGCCGATGTGTGAGTGCTCGCATTGTCGTGGTGAAGAATGATCCGTCTTCGGCGGTTGGTTTTCCTGATTTCTTGGAAGACAACTGGCAAACAAATGGTTGTGTACCACTCAGAATTGACTGTTCTGCGTTGTTCTAGTGGTACGGTTGCGACATGTCCAGTTTTTCCGAAAAAACAGGCGACCATTTGCTTGGAAGTGCTTCGTACGCGAACAACTTTTGTTGGATTTGGCTCATCTTGAAACACCCAGACAGTCGACTGCTGTTTACTTTCGGGCTCATACGCGTAAATCCACGATTCATCACCTGTCACGATGTCATAGACGTGTTTCGAAGCACCGCGACCGTATTTTTTGAGCATTTCTTTCGACCAATTGACACAAGCCTTTTTTTGGGCGATTAACAAATTGTGTGGGACCCAACGCGAACAAATTTTTTTGACAGTCAAATGTTTATGCAATATTGAATGTATGCAGGTCCCACTAACGCCTAATGTTGCCTCAATCTCACGATAGGTCACATGACGATCTTTCAATATCAGTTCGCGCACAGCATCAATGGTTTTCGGAACAACAACTGATTTTGGACGACCTTCACGAAATTCATCTTGGAGTGAACTACGACCACGATTGAATTCACCATACCATCGATAAACACTGGTCCTTGATGGGGCTTCATCGCCAAAAATTGAATTAAGTTCATCCATGCACTGTTGCTGAGTTAATCCAACCCTCGTACAACGACAGCAAATTAGTTAAAAAACTTAAAACATTGTTAAAGGGACGTCGTTTTTCTTTCTTGTAAAGGTATTCGCCGAAAATTTTACTGGCTTATTTTACGTTTGTATGGTAGCAACATTTATGAGATTCATTTGACTATATTTTCCATTTATCAAAGACTTAGGCTTTAAATTTTAATAACAAAGCTATGCGTCAATTATAAGTATATGTTGTACTTACTTCTAAAAGTGAACTTGGTAGCGGTAGTCAATGCAAATGCAGAGTCATTTTCCAAAATGATTTGTAGATGGAATTTAAATTTCATAATAAAATTGTAAAATGCTGTATCACGGAGATTAATCGTGTGAAGTTCACATAAATGTCATAAGTAAAATGCTGGCTGGCTTACAAACACGATAGAGCTCACATCAAGTGGATCCTTTTTTGTGTGTCCTGGATAAGAGTTGGTAAATATTTTTTGCTCCCGAGTAACTTGACCCACAGTTAGGGATTATATTTCGCAAGCCTCATATACCGCCGGCATAAAAACTTACCCATTGTGTTTTTATCTTTTCTCTTTTGAGTCACTTGTGTAATTGTGTGGGGTGGTTATTCTATTGTATTCAAAAGTTTTAGTCGTTTTGTTAATTAAAAGTTAATTTAACAAACATGCTGGAAATGTGGGACTGGAAAAGTTTCAGTTCAAAATGAGGGATGATAGGGAGTGTACAATAAAACAAAAATGAAGCCGAAAGGAAAAATTTATGGAGTTTGATATTTGATTGCAGAATACATGAACGTATGACACATGCACACCATTAATAAATGTACATCCGGTGAAAGTGCAAAAAGAAATATTACCATATTCACCTCGCTCGTTGTTGTGAAGTAGATGTATATAGCCCATTCATCCATCAGCATCAATCCCAAAGTTCCGTGACAATCGAATAGCGTTTCGATTTAGAAAACACATTTCACTTTTATCGCAAACGCTGTGCGAGAATCGGTTTTTCATCCCTCCCTTCCTGGATTTTCCCCATCAGCCATTAATCAAGATGAAAAGGTCAAAAGACCATTATCCAAACCGGTTATACTCCGAGAAGTTCTCACATGAATGGCGGAATCGATTCAGGTTGACACACTCCTACCAGGACTCGTTAGATTCAATTCAAAGGTTCAGAAGGAAAGGCAAATATGTAATCTAAACGTCTTTTAATTTCCCCCACCTCACTATCCCACCAAAGCTATTTACACACACTCGCACTGATATCATTGAGGCTATGCCAAGGAGAAATTGTGGTCCGACAGACTGACCCGGTTGATTGGTTAACTTGGCACAAAATCTGCCCCATTCCGAGCCAATCTCAAATGAACTGCCATGTCATTGTAAATGGCACTTTGATTTGCGATTATTGTACCCACTGCCCTGTGCCTTAGCCCTTTGGGGAGGCTAATTAGAGTTCCGTTCCCTAGTTCGCAGGCCTTCACTTGACGTTTCTACTTTGTCTTGCCCGGAATGAGGAAACGAGGCCGTAGCAATTTCTCAGGTGGACTGTAAAAAAAATCTTAAGTTCTTAGTGATGATATTTATGACCCGAGCAAGGAATATGCTTTCGAAATTTATTTGTGCTTTTAAATGATGTCCTTGTCGTCTTGAGTTTGCCCTTCTCTCTTTGCCGTCGAAATGAAATTAAATTATCAAACTTTCTAGAAGAGGATTTCTGAAAACAGAGATGGCGATGGGGTGAATTCCTTTGTGTTTTTCTTTCGTAAATTTACAAGTTTCTTGAAGAGTTTCTCTGGGGAAGGGTCTATAAAGTGCATAATTTCATGATGGACTGTCCTAATTAAGGGCGTAAAAAATATAAGGTGAAACAAGACACCAAAGTAAGTGAGGGTGCACCAAATTGACTTTGTTTTCCTTTTTACATCGATATAATAAAAGCGGGTGGGTCAGCGCTGTTCGCTGGTTTTCTAGGTTGGACGAGGGGATAACATTTTTGAGCCCCTTTTGTTTTGTAGATGCCATTCGTCTTCGTTAATGAGGCAACAGGTGCACGTTTTCGAGTTGGAGTTTGTATAATTCACTATCGCTGTTCATATTTCATGGGACTGTAGTCATCAGATAGGGCGTAATTAAGAAACGTCGGCTGAACCCATTAGTGCCATCCGCGATTTAAGGCATTGAACGTTGGCTGTTGCTGTTGAAGTAATGGTGACTTTAATAATTGTGGTTCAGTTAAACAGGCAATGTATTAAATTGTTCACGTTGTCTAGATATTGATTTGTTGTACCTATTTAATTATATTATTTACTTAAAAATAGCACACGTTTAATAGATTATGAATACTTTCTTGTATTTAGAGTATCAGTCAAGAACTGGGAAAGCAATTGAGAAGTCAAGTAAATAAAACAATAAAGTGTCACTTGGTGCGTCTTATGCAACTCGAGTCATTAATATGTAACATTCATAGCTCATATCGAAATACCGAGTATTACACGATGCACCTAGCTATGATGAGGATGCTCAGTGAGAACATGTCTTTCAAAATAACTCTCCACCCCCTACACTCGCGGTGTTAGCTTATGTGACAGTTGATTGTCACAACTGCTCCGTTTCGAGTATTCGAGAATTCTAATTCGAGAGAACAGTACAACAGTACTGCTCTTGATCGAAAAATCTCACAAAAAGCCCTGGAGTGAAGAGGAGCGGTGATAATGTTGTCTGGAGAAAAAAGAACTGATCTCACGGGCCGATAAGAAATCGACAACAAAGGAAAAAAAAATAGCACGTCCAAAAAAAGAAGCAAACGAGTTCTATGGTGCGATGGTAGTGTAAAGTTATATAATTGTTATGTTTTGGTTTACCCTTAGCTTCTACGGTGGATGTCTGTTCCAGATGGAGTTGTGAGGGCGGCGTAATGGATGTGCCCGGCCTCTTTAGTGGGAGCCTACCCGATGAGCCGATATCCCAACGCACGTTCCTTCCGCTTGCTTGTTTCCGGAGTTAGTCCACCATGGGGGATGGACTTCCTTGTTAGCAGTGGTGCCGACAGCGTTGGCCGTCTTGGAGAAATGGATCAACAGTTGATGGGTGAGCGGTCCCGCAATCGTTTTTTATTTCACAAATAAAACTAGCCCCTAGACTCTTCACTTCTCCAATCGGATCTTGACAGCTTTTTGACTTGCTGCCAAAATAACTGGCTAGAACTGAATATCGCCAATGTCACACAATCACCTTCTCTCGGAAGCTCTACCCCACCCAGCCACGCTCTTACCTTTTACTGAACCAATCGGCAATATCGGTTGGGTCGATTCGCGATCTGGGCGTCCTATGCGACAAGGAGCTCAAATGTACCGCACATATTGATGACATAATCCTTAAGGCCAACGCCGCCCCTGACCTTGTCAAACGCTGGTTGAAGGAATCCCTAAACCCCCACGTCGCCCGACCACTCTACATAACTTTTGACAGCCCACTACTCGAATATGCTAGTCAGGTCTGGTCCCCATATCAACTGTCTCACATTCGCAGGATCGAGAACATTCAACGTGGTTTCTTGCGATTTGCCCTCTACCACCATACACAAGCCGGCTTCCATTAATCAATCTTAACACACTTGAAGAGCGCAGAATCCATGCCGATATCATCTTTGTCCATCGCCTTCTGTCAGGCTCAATCAATTGCCCAAGCATGCTCTCCACTATAACATTTCATACAAACCTCCGTAACGTATGTAACCCTCGACCCGTTTACTTGCCATATCATCAGACTTCTTACGGTGCTAACGAACCCTACTATTTCCCCACCTCCTTCGATTTCAACCTCTCCACTCCCGCTCTCAAACGACGCCTCAGGATACCCGTCCTAGCCCCCCCCCCCCCCCTCCAATAACCCATCTACCCTGCAATCCCACCTCTCCTCTCCTGCTCTCAAAATAGTTCCCCCAACACCTTTCCAGCCCACCCAAATCTTTCACCCCCCCCCCCCCCCCCCCGGCCTCTAACCCCGCCGCCCCTTCCATCCCGTACACACGCCGTTCATTGTCGCTGTCTCACGATGTGACGCATTTACCACCCCCACATACACTCGCTCTTCCCTAGCATCCTACCTCCCCTATCGCCAAGCCCTCTTCACCTTCCTGGTTTTTTCTCCTTTTTTCGTTTTTTAATTATGTCTGAATTACTACTCTAGATTTTAAGTTAGTCTGTACGGTATTGTGGCGATTCTTTAAAACATTCACAAAGAACCACCCATTCCCTTTAAATCAACCCGCCTTTCCACACCCAACAAACCCATTTTGCTTACCTGTAATCGAGTAGCGTAAGCTACCCGTCAGTATCTTACTCCTGAAACATAAATCCACGGCAAGATTACCATCTTGCCATGTCATCAATTAAAACCATTTCGGTTCGTCTGCATGAACCGATCGGTTACTATGGGCGGCCACATGCCCATCAAACACAGACCAATACTTCCGAGTATTCTTGTTCGCTACTAAGCAAAGCGCAACTCGCGCCTAAATGCCAAGAGCCGAATTCTTTGCCAGTGTAAACATTCACACTGGAATTGGAACCTTGACTCGCTACCAATGCAATGCACAATTGACGTAGATAAATACACAAACCGTCATTGTGTAATTATTCCGATCACCAGATCAGGTCCCATGGTATAGTTTCCTTAACAGCCCATATACCATTAGCTAAGATAAACAAACGCGTATCTTAGCGCATGACCCTCGAAATAGCGTCCTGTTGACATAATACTCAGAAACCTATTTCTTCCTTCGCCGATTTTTCGCCATCGCTTATCTCAACGATGCCTGCAGCCCATAATACCAATTCCCTTTCATCGGTTATCAACCGATCATGGAATTTGGGCATGGATATGATGATTGTTTAGACATTCTTACCCATGCCATGCGCTATGATGACCCACCAGCAAATCAAAGCAAACACACAGTACCTCACTGTGTTTGTTTTGTTTACTAACCGCTCGTCCATGGTTCCCCTGGGTGAGACGTTAACCTGCACCAGTACATTGACCTGAAAGGATATAGGAAGAATCCGTCTTTATGGCGGCTGGTGGAAGTTGATCGCGACGAACATCGTTGAGTCAGATATTATCTATAGAACCATACACACGTACCGGGACGTTGCGTAGCGGAGTTCCCTTCGGTTGAGGAGCCCAAATTTATTTCATCCGTAATTCAGTGGTCTGTCGCCGTAAATATATTTAAGTTAAACAAAAATACCGGGGTTGGATAGTGTCATCCTAAATTAACTCAGTGACTACCAAATATATTAAGTAGATTGTGCGCTAATAAGATAAGCATTCCCGTGTTAAGACATTGTGTCCAAATATATAACTAACCGTGTATTAATACAGGAACAAATAAAGGAACATTAACATTAGAACTAACTTACTCTGTTTTCTTTTCCTTCTGGAGTGGAGTTCCGATTCTCTTGGAGAACATTTCCCGGTGATTACCATTGTAGCGATTCTAACAGATACACACACAATTCACAAGCAAATCTAGTGAAGAACACCGAACGAAAAATCGAATAAGAAAAATACATCAGAAACCGTATACCAAGCGATAAATAAAAATAAGTCACACCAGTGGAGTATAGTCGAGTTTGGAAATCAAATTCTAAACACGGTCAGTAGCCTGATGTGTAACGCTTAGGTAAATTTTTTTTCGTGATTCGAGTTGTCATAGCCTCAGTTCGAATCACACGATCTTCTTCACTATTATTTCAAACGCTAAAGCATCAGCTCCTTTTCATATCTTTTCAGACAACGTTGATGAACAATTCTTGGCGTCGGAATAACTTGAGTGGGAAGGAAGTGAACCGAGGGGCCGTGTCCTGGTGCAATACTTCCTTACTCCCACAGTGTTATATGAATTTAATTTAAGCTTGGATTAATGAGGGTTCTGCCCTCACTAAACTAAAGTTAAAAAATAAATAAAGCAAACACACAGAACTAATTCAGGCGAGGCATCTGAATTCTACTGTTCTGTTGGTGTGTAGGTATATAGTTGTCGGTACAGATGTTATGCTTATAGTAACAGATCACAAACTCCAAGGATTTCATTCTAAAAGGTACCTGCCTAACGGACGACTGGAACGGCCCAGATTATTACAAGATTGAATAACAAGTACACTTAACAGGAAAATATTGTGGGAATTACGCGCAATCACAACCGTCTTGGAGGACACAGGAACAAAAGGGAAACGAAAAATTCAGCGTCTTTTACCATAGCATTAACGTACCACTCACGGCTTCTGTCCCGAGCAGAGATATCTTCACATACCTTCGGTTGTGGTCTGTTACGTCGGTGTTTTGTCGGTTCGATCCACTTCTTCGCAAAATAGTCTAATATAATAATGATAGAAAAGATAAACACATAGGAGTCGATACGCCTTTCAGGTGATGATTAAACTTTTATAGGTGAGCAAGCATTTATTGGTGAATCCATTTCTAACAAAGCGAATACTTCACTGGTGTTTTTTTTTTTTTACATTGTCAATAGGATAGTCGATTATATTAGTAACGTATTTTTTGTACCAAAAAATTGCTTACCTATTGAAGGCATTTTAAACTCATAACTCCACTGGATCTCTTATTAAAAGATACGCGAATTGACCAAAGTAATAACTATTCAATCCACCAAGGGCAAATTAAGTGAATTGCTTAGTTTTACAGGAATTTTACACCCAAATCTCTCACTTAAATGGACCAATGTATCAGATCCCATTTCATTAGCGGTCGTAGGTTCATTCCCTATTTCACAATAGACCCAATAATTACAGGGCTATGACTATCTAATCGAAGTAGCTCTACAGCAACTATTTGCCCACATAAAGGTCGTTTAATGAGAAAGAGATTTCTTTCACGTGGCCTCCAAAGAGTATTTCCTTCAAAAGAAATCTTCATTGTGGGAAACCATGAATAGGAATAGTGAAAGGCCAACAAAGACATCCGTGCAAGTACTTTTCTATAGGGGGAGTACAGAAAGGAGCTAGCTGAAAATACCAGAAAAGTTTTCGATCAAAATCAAATAGAAAACTGCTGCTTCTGATTTACTTAGAATAAGGGCGGTTCAAGGAATGGCAATTTTATACCCTTGGGACTGCATAAACGTTGCTATCAATTGCAGGGATTTTCCCTCTCAGACATCCCTTCACCGATTTGTTTCTCTTTCTATTAGTCGAGTTTGGGTACAAATTTATTTTTGAAGTGGCAAACTTTATATGGAGTTGTGTTTTTTCTTTATATTTTTTTTTGTTCACCGTATTTCAAAATTTCATCCAACCTTCTCCTTGGAAAATTGGTAATGAATATTCAAATCGTCGCATATCATGTAGATACGTTTCTCTTTCAAAGTGTACGTAGTAGGTTTCAAAGTTTGAAATTAATTAACGATAGCTTTTATGCGTTGCGCAGCATGAGATTTGGTGTTCTTTTTCGTTTTTGTTTTTACGGTTTTTTGTTAATTTATTTTAAACATTTACCTGAAGTTCGGAGAGCAAGTCCTGTTTTTCAACTTCGGCAGCATTTTCCTTGATTGTTTTTACGGCGACTGTTGTTACTCCTTCCTTGCCTGTAAAAGAGATAAGAAATTTTCGTAATTAGATAGCACTGGGAAAGGTTCGGTTTCTGTTTGCCTCATCCGCCGTTTACGAACGTCGTTTTCTTTGAAATGGTATTTCCACCAAGTCAACCATATTGAACGAGCTTGAAATAAGTTTGTTTTGTAAGCAACTCATGCTATCCAAACAATCTCAGAGATAGAGGGGTGTTCTGTAAGCAGTTTCCATTTCCGGATAGCGGAAGATATAAAAATTGACTTGCTAAACCTGAAGCGAAGGAAACTGGAAAAGACCGACCTCTGTTTTCTCATTTGTGTTTATTAAGAGCAGCGATGTCATTTCTGTGTGTCATAACATTCGCCTTGACAAGAATCCTAATTTAAAAAATTGCCCTGGGGGTGTGAAGCGGCGAGCGAGTGATTATCATTGTAGTTTAGAAGCGTAGCCTATTGGTTCGTACAATATTACGTAATTAATATCTGGTTTCAAACCAATTATGATCCCTTATCAAATAATGGAATTTTAGATTGCAAGTAATATTAAATGTCATTAAGGGATAACCCCTACAAAATTGGTTCTTTTGTTTGCGGTGCTATTGTTCAGTTGAAATGGATTAGTACAGCAAGTTGTTTGACCATGTTTGGAAATACTGAAATGACGAGTTTCAGCCGATGAATATGGAGGATGCAAACTTTCATTCGTATATCTTCGGCACCAAAACAACTCTGATGTGAAGGTGCTGTGTCTCGACCGATGCTCATTGAATTCAGGAAATTTATTATGTGATTTCGATAAAGTTAACATATAACTCGGATAGCTCAATCGGTCGACTATGAGAAAATCAATCGCTTCATTGAACTCAACGAATATACTTTCGATTAATTGTCCGGTTTTTATTAATGATTGAACTACTTATGAATGACTTGATTGACTGGTGCACTTCGTATCGATTTCATTCTTTTTACCAAGAAATGTTTATTTTTTCTTTTTGATAATATTGACTCAACCTCAGTAAAAAAAAAAAAAATTCGATGGGGTCGACGATGATGCAAGCCAGAGGAATAGCCAACTGAAAAGTCATCGGACGGACGACTCTTTTTATAATTTACACATACACAGACGATTAGGGTGGAGAACGCTGTAAGAAACATAGCACAAAAAATCCACCAGTGCCGAATGTCCAAGTAATTAACTAAACAATTACGCAGCTAAGATTGCTAGCTGAAACATTCTCGTGTAGCTGCTTGAATTGTTGATGCTTTGGTTCTAATCTTCTCGTAGCGTGGAATCACATTCTGCACTTTACGATATATGCTATAGTCTTCTTCTTTTATCTTTTCTATTGGTCGATTTCTAAATACAATACATTTAAATCAGCGAATAACAACTAATTCCGGGCAAGGATAACTCACCACTCCTGTTCCTATCGACACATGAAACAACTGACAAAAGTTATAGAGTTGTGGGGAGGAAGTATGTACCAGCATGGGTACTCTGTTCACTTCCATCCCCATCATCTATTGTTCTCGCCCTAAGGAAAGTGACACTAAACAAAACCTCTCGACGCAGGAAACAAGTTCAAAATTCAGAGTGGACACAGCACAGGAACAATGAAACAAACACTGGTGTAGTTATTATTTAGACATCGGGTTTTTATTTTCCGTAGGTAAACGTTAATATTAAATTTATATGCACTCAATACCGACTCGCGGAGACTACGAGGCAAACGATTATTTTTCATTATCGCTTCCCTGTGCGCACCAGGGTGGCGATGGAGCCGCGACCCGCTTGGGTCGAAGGATGGAATTTTACTCTGGGATAAGTTCCCCTCCATCTCGCACACGCCATTTCGTCACTGCGGACGTGAGCGGATTTTCGATGGGTTCCGACCTATTCGGACGATAAGCCTGTTGCTCCGTGAGACCCATAACAGGCCTATGGACCACGCCGCACACCTTTGCCCTTGATGGCATCAAGCGATAACAACTGTGTCCATCTTATCGATAAAGGCCCAAACAATAACCAAGAACTGGTCACCACGACAGTCCCTTAACATTACCACAGCGCATCCCGAAGCAAGCTCCCTATCATCACAGCACCCAGCATTCCTTCGCCCCTACCTTTTTTTTCGTGACTACGTCACTGGGAGGGCAGTACTGTAGCGGTTCCGCCAGATCCCACGGCTCGCCTTCCTGAAAAAACCCCCATAAACACAACCCGGTCTGCACCAGCTTTCGCTAATGCAATTCGCATTAGCATCTTAAATGCTTCACGCATCAAACAGATCCAATTATTATAACCCAAAAGTACCTGCAAAAGAATTCTTACCTTTTCAAGCATTCCTTCGCATACAAATCCCCTGTAAGAGTTCTTAATTTCCTCATCATAAATTTCCTGAAAAGAAAAACCCTCGGTTCACATATCATGTAACCATTCCAGCCAGGGATAATTATCATTGCGTCGCCTATTCCCAGCTTCATTCATGTATACGATAAACTTCCTTATGTATACATTTAGCTGGCGACGTTTTTCTCCCAGTAATAAAATTCTCTGACTCGCACAATGTGCAAACCAAAGCAAATACGCATCTCGGGTCTTAAACCTATTAGCACCATGTGCATCGGCATTGCGGCTATCGTAACAGCTGCAATGCATACCATAGACAATTCATATCGTTTAGGTACCCGAATCACATTTGCTATGTAATGAGCGGCTGCTATTTATCTAGCCGACCCTCATTACCGAACTATGCATTAGGCCATATTTCCCTTGTCCTTTGATTCCCGAATCTTGTCCCTTACGAACTAAATGCATAAACAAATACAAAGCCATTACCATCCGACGAGACGCTATTCGTTTGTTTCAACAAACACACATCTCTGGGATGCCCATTATGCCCCGTCCTTGAGTTTCAGGTTTATTCCTATGGCCTTGTTTATTAAAAATAAACCAATGTGATCTTCACTCACACATACCACCATGATCAAGATTAGCGAGTTATCTCTGCATGAAATAATTATCGTTGAGTCTTATTCCAACCTTCAAGGCGGTCGGGTCGTCCGCCATCCACCGTACCGGCGTCGGTACGGCGCGCACAAAAAGGCTAGTTTGAATCGTTGATTCTGCAGCGCGCGAACAAAAGTCAAAGTGTAAAAATGTGTACCACGTACATTACCTAATCCCCTCTTAATGGTCGTAATTATGTATCAGTGAATTCGTGTACTTCCAAAGTATCTTTGTCAACCTGCATTCCAATAATTGTTAACCCTACTTTTAACTAAATCTATAATAAACAATTGTGTGAAAAATCCCAACCAACAATAAAACAATTAAAGAACCAATAGACAGTGTGTTATTTCTTATCCTCCTGTGCTGCAGTTTACTGTGTGTTATCGTTCATCCTTCCGCGTTTATGGGCAATTTAGGTGCTCGCATTTGTGGTGGAACTTTCGATTAGTGATGGGGAGTGAAGTGAACCGTGTGCCCGTGTTCGGCATAATACTTCACCTACCCCACAGAGTCACCAGCTAATCGCCAATTATTGAAATATCTGAAAAGAAATGACGCATTTAATGACTACCAATGTGGGACGGGATCGAACACACAGGGCAAAGTCAGTGGTTGCTTCTGTGGCGGTTCCGCCAAACCTCCCGGTTCGCTTTTCCTAAAAAACCCCCATAACTTCCAGCAATCTCCTAATTTCACTAATGCAATCGCATTAGCACCTTAAATACTTCACGCATTAATGAGATCAAATCCTTAAACTAAAAAGTCCCTGGAAAAGAAAACTTACCTTCATGCATCCCTCCGCATACAAAATCTGTAAGAATTTCTTTTTACCTTTTCAAGAATCCCAGGCAAATTTCAACTTTCCCACACCTGCACCGCAATCTCCACCCAGCATACCTGAAAGACTTCCTCGTACAAGGACATTAATGCTTTCAACGCATTACAGGAAATTTCTTAAAAGGATTCTCAGGCATTCATAATTCAATGCATCATATTTGCTTTCCTAGAAGAATTCCTTAAAGAACAAACCACATATCCCTGATAGAAAACATATCGGTTACAGTACCATATAACCATCATAGTCGGGGATAATGATCATAGAGTCGGCTATTCCCAGCCTCACCATGTGTACAACAATGTTCCCCACATACACATTGGCTGGCGACTCTTTTGTCCAACGACAAAACAACTCATAGCAGCCTATTGAAACAGCTGTATACAATCAGGGCAATAGCCGCTAAAACCAAATCATGTGCAAACAAAAGAATTCTGTTCTACCGCAGGCATTCTGGCGATACGATAAACAATTTAACTTGTTTGACGTATCCCGAATGCATTTCCCATTTAATGAGTTGCAGCTTATTTATTTAGACGACCCTTATTACAGGCCGATGCCTTAGGTCGCTTCTCCCTTTGTTCTTTCTTTTCTCGTTTCAGGTTTCGTTTATCCTTTGCTAAACGCAACGATAAACTCGGTGATGGGTACGATCACACACATACCACCATGATCTGCATTACGAGATCTGGTTCTCTGTTTCACGAAGAGAGACTTTGCGTCTCTCTTGTGGTAGGTAAAACATATCCTTAGTGGAGAGGATATCCACCACCACCGAATCGAGGGTGAATCAAGAACCAGATTCTAACCCTCGGTTGAGTCAAATTACATCCGCCGACAACGCTGCTCGTGCGACTCGCACTGTCCGTAGCGCTGCGGACGCAATATACCCCTGAGTCGTGTGTGTGAAGTCAAGTAGAAAAATAAACACCAATTTCTCTACTGACCGCGGTCCAAATAAAACCGTGTAAAAAGTGAAAAGAATTAAGCTATTCAAATAATAAAAACGGTGATCACCACTAGATAGTGGGTTTTAATTTTTTACTTCCCTGTATTGCAGTTTCCACCAGTTATCGTGATTGTTATGTCCGGCGTTCCTGGATGTGTTTATTTAATCGTTCTTTTGGTTCGGTGTTTTACAAGGCGAACAATTTATGATGGAGGAGAAAGTGAACGGAGTGTCCGTGTTAGGCACAATACTTCCTCCCCACACTTCCAACCCGGCGAAGGCCAGGACAATCCTTGTCCGCGTTTAATCCAAGTTGATATGCACTCTCCATGTGACACCCCTGGATAGTTGCTTTGGCACCCGCCAAGTAGTGGACCAATGCATGTAGCGGCATCCTGAGAAAGGTTGGCGCAAGTCTAATAACCTTGCCAGGAAGAACAAATTATTATGGAAAATTTAACAAGCCATGGATATGGACCGGATACACGACGACGGCCACCAAAACAAAAATGTCTAAACATTTTGAGTATTTTCTCATGGAACGTCCGCTCACTATACAGAGCTCGAGCTGCACAGCAGCTATCCGATGCCCTGACCTAATATAAGACTGACATAACAGTATTACAAGAAATAAGATGGACGGGGAGTGGTGTTATTCAAAGAAACGAGTATGACATTTATTATTGCTGTCATGAAAATCGTTCTTGATGATTTGAATGCCAAAATAGATCGGGAGCCGATTTTCAGGCACTACGCAAGTTCCCATAGTTTGCATGAAAACACTAATGACAATGGACTACGAGTCATCGAACTGGCAGCATCAAAGAACTTTGTCTTTGCGAGTACCACGTGTTCGGGTAAAGACATCCGCAAAGTCCTCCGGGTATCACCTGATAAAGCCAGTCGCAACCAAATTGCCCACGTGTAGAATCGCCGCCACTTCTCGAGCCTGATGACGGTACGAACGTACCGAGGTGCCAACGTCGACATGGATCACTATCTTGTTGGTATATTTCGAGCGCGGAGAAACGGGGATTTGTTGTACCCTTAAATGTCAAAGCACAGTACCAGCGGAGGAAGAGGAAGTGGATAGGGAAAGAACGTGTCGATGTACATTGGCCTTAAATACCTGGACATTACAACGACGAGGAAGACTGAATGCTTTTGAAGTTCTTGTATGCTTACTGCAGCAAGTACTCATCAATTGGTGTAATGGAATAACCCTCATATAGGTAAGAATTGGTGTAATGGCGACCATCAGACCTTCTGGAGTACTTGACGTATCTTCTGAGGAGTTTTCTTTCAAAAACTGGAAATCATTCCATTTAGGTCGAGCATATGCAAGACCGTATTGAAGAAACGTACCATATTCCAGCCTGAATTAGCGGCTTATAACGGAGTAGCCTACTATTCTGAGAATATCTACAAGGTTGGGAGTGTTGACTACTTATAATGATAGCGACTGCCTTAATTGGACTCAGTAGACCTTTCCATCGACTGTAATGCTGAATCAGATCGTAAAAGTAACGGTTAAGGTAATTTGTTGTGAGTTAAGGGCTTATGGATGACGTGAACACAAGAACTTCGTCCGCGTGTTATATTTCCTTTAATCTGTCATCCATATGGGGTAGAATGTCTGATGTGTATCTGCTTGGGGGGAGAGTGGGGGGGGGGGGGGGGTCGTGTACGTGGAAGGATCGGGAACGATAGGCCGCAAGCTAGGGTGTGATAAGTGTGAGTGCGAGTATTTATATTTTGTGAAAGTGTAGGCGAAGAGGGGCTCCTCGATAGTATAATGGTTAGTTTACCCGCCTGTCACGCGGGAGACCGAGGTTCGATTCCCCGTCGGGGAGCCTCTGGCGCAAGACTTGATGACCTTGCCCGGAAAAAACAAATCATTATGGAAAATTTAACAAGCCTCAGGACTTGCTAAATAAGACCAAGACCAGGTCCCGGTTGTAGTGCCGATGATGATGATGATGTGGGCGAAGAGGGGTGCGGCCAGGGTGTGGGGGCGGTGGGGGGGGGGGGGGGGGGGTAAGAGACGAGGCGACGTTTAAGAGCGGGAGAGGTGAGATTGAAATCAAAGAAGCTGGGGTAAGTTTGTCCGCCGCAGCATTCGCGAAATGGGTTCATTAGAGCCGTAAGAAGTGTGATGGGCGAGCAACTACAATAGAAGAGATGTGGGTTTCGCAGGTTACGGAGGTTTGTGGGAAATGTGATGGAGGAGATCAAGCTGATTGAACCTGAGAGGAGACAGAGGATGAAGAGGATGTCCTGAATTCTGCGTTCTTCAAATGTGTTAAGGTTAATTAGATAGCGACGCCTTGTGTATAGGAACAGAACCCAAGGATTTTACCAATTCAATCCTCGGGAGCAAAGCTTAAAACGAAGTTGCACGTTTTCGATCCTGCGAATATGGGAGAAGTAGTAAGGAGACCAGACCTGACTAACATATTTAAGAATGGGACGGGCAAATGCTGTATATTTAGCGATCGGGAAACGTAGGAATTAGAAAATTCCTTTGACGAGCGTTTCACAAAACCAAGGGCAGAGTTAGCCTTGGGGATATTGTCGTCAATATGTTAAGCTCCCTATCACATAAGATGCCAAAGTCACGAATCTATTGGAACGTTGCGAGGACGGGGGATGAGGGCTTTTACGGGAGAATCTGATTGAGTGACATTTGTCAATATTTAGTTCGAGGTGGTTGTTTTGGCATCAAGTTGAATAGATGTCGAGATCCATTTGGAGTAGTGACGAGTCGAGAAGTGATCCGATCCTCTTGAAGAGTTTTGTGTTGTCCTCGTAGAGGGGGGTGGAGGAGTGGTTGACGCTGGAGTCAACCGTTAATAGTAAGAATACATATGAGGGGTCCAAGACGACGATCTTGGGGATCTCCTGACATGGGAGAAAGGGGATTGGAAAGGGAGCCTCCAAATCTGACACGGTAGGTTTGATCGCTGAGATAGGAAGAAATCTAGCTAATCAGTACGTGTTCCAAACCAAGCGAAAATAGCTTAAAGGGGTTCAGGTTATGGGAGATTTTGTCGAAGGCCTTGCTGGAATCTGTTGTGATTACATCGACTTCGCCGCCATTCTCTTTTTTCCATGTCCATTTTGCGTAAATTTTTATTTTGTTCTTTTTTTAATATTTATCTTACTTGCTAGACAAAAAGTGCTTAAATTCTAGCTTATTTAAATTATATTCTAGCATACTGGTCCTCTGTGGACACTCTATGCTAAACTTGGGGTGATTATTGTTGTTAGGTGTACCGGATGATAACGGTACCCAACAATATTTAATTTAATTATTTGCTTGCTGTACTTACCTCCGGGCCGAATAAGAATAGTTGTTTTTGTTTGTTTAATTTTGATTTGTTTTATTTGGTAAATTGCTCTTTTGATGCTTTCGATTGACTGTCGGTTATTGACTGCCTGCCAGCTCGTTATTGACTGCCTCGAAACCAAGATGGGCCGCTCTTTTTATATTGTGTCAGACCGAGGTTTGCACACAAGTATGCATTTAATGTTGGAGTACAAACCCAATCTTCGTGCTAATAAAAAGGTTAGTAATTAGGTCAATGTGCGACAGATTAGGTTTAGACTTAGCCTGTTGCACATGCGGTCCTCTAGGAGGGGAATATATGCAGGATGATGGACCTTAGGGACAGGTAAGTATTTTAGGTATAGGAATGGGATAGGTTAGGGGGTTTTAGGTAAGTGGAAAGGTGTAGGTATGGAAGTGGTTATTCGGGATAGGTGGTAGGTAAAGGAGTTGTGATTTGGAATCACGATATTGTCATGTATGGTCATTGTGCCCTCCCTTTTGGTTTCTTCATTCTTCCTATGCCCAGCGACTGTCGAATGAATGCCCAAGTGTTTATCCACCTCGATGAGCCGAGAGATTTGAGGAATGCATGAGAGACCGCGACGATGATTGGTTGATCGTTGTGCAAATCCTAAATGCGAATTTTCATCCCTGATTGGGAGCAGTCGATTGCCATCACCCAAACGGAGCACACGTCTCCGGAGTTATTGTTCAACCACCACCGCGGTTGGTCACATCAGTCGATTTACTACCTTCATTAAGAGCGACGTGACGCGTGCAACAAAAAGTCAAGTTCCATTCCCCCGTGGTGTATATACACGTTGAAGGGCATCGAGTCCGCCTGTTGTAGTTAAAATTGTACTTTTGATTTCATTTAGTAGTCATTTATAAAAAAATACCAATTTCGTTTTTCTTGGTACATCGGCTTAATCAGTAGTGATTGAAAAATTCGCCATGATACGGCAAGAAAGGCGAGTATTTATTTAATGTAGCATCTCTTTGGAAACGAATGTTAAAAGAGAGAAAACAAACTTAGTGAGAAAAATAAAAGACAAATGTTAATTCAATTTACAATAAATCAAATTACCACAAAGAAATAAGCAAAAATAAAAGAACAAAATAATAGCAGAACAAGACAGTGTGTTTCATTCTTATTTTTCTTGCTCCATTGTCAGTGATCATTTAACAATTCTTTTTCACCAGTGTAGTGTTGGGGGTATAGTGAAACCGTGCCCCTGTTTGGCACACATACTTCGAACCCCCACAGGTTTTTTACGGTGCAAGAACTGAGAACGAACAAAGATAGGATGGTGGTGCCCGTCTTCGTAATTGTCTTTGGATTTAACAATTCATATTAACCATCGTTTAATCACAAATCCAGACGGAAGTGAAAGGTTCAACACGTTACATATAAATTACATAGATGGAAGTTTTGAAATAAAATCCAGAGAGAAGGAACAAAGAAACAAAAAAATCCACACTACATCGAAAACGGAAAAAAGCATCAGCACATGGTCAACTTCCAAAGGAATTCGTGAGGAATACGTCAGCATATGATTAAATTCTTCCAAGTGCCAAAAGTAAAGAATTATACTAGTTACGTGTACTAGGTCTTATTTTGCGTTCGGTGATTGTAAAAGAGAGCTTTTCGCTTAGATTTAAACGATACAAAAAGTATTTGAATTAATTCTTTTTACACAAATAATAGTAACTTGAATGATTGATCGTAGCAGTGTGAATTTTAATTCAAAGAAAACACAGTTCACACCTCAACACAACCCAAGCACATGTTTGAAATGTCACTCGTCCAAGACCTGCCTCCATATCATCGAAGTTGGTTTTCGACTACGGAATAGGTGCGAAGTTTACTGTCCAAACTCCACAATCATTAAAAATAAAAATATATAAAGAGCTTGTGGGGCTTTTCAGGGCCCGAAGAGCCATACATCACTCGATCCCCACTATTCCAGGCGAAGCGACTTACCTCAAAGTCGAACCTTCAGCAAGGTTGCGTAACCTTGCTACGGCATTAACCGCCGGCCAAATCGCTGGAATTAATTCAGTTACCCAATCGGATAACTGTCATGAATATCTGTTAGGCAGCTTACCTTTTCTGTGGGGGTTTTCCTTCCAAACCCCTTTTTCTCCATCACCATCCTGAAAACATTAAGTCCACGGCAAAGCTTATCACTTAGCCGTGGCATCGAAAATTCATCCTCGGGCAGGCATTATTATCTGAAAACATTAAGTCCACGGCAAAGATTATCACATAGCCGTGGCATTGGAAATCTCATCCTCGGGCATGCATTGCACCCAGGGCATCTCGTTTCCATAGCCTTATGCCATGGAAACAAAATCAACAAGGAGTTCATTGATTACTCGTTGTTTTTGCTTATCCATGGCACCCCTAGCATGCGGCTATTAGGTCCCATCGGTTTGCCACCGCCGACAAGGTTTCGGCCGATGCAAACCAAACATTTCCCTAATTACCAGCAATAGCTGGTTTCCTATTATCGGTCTCCACCGACCAGGGACCGCAAACAAGCAACGAATTGGATGCAGCCAGCAAGTGTTTACTTTTAACATCTGGCAATGGCTGCACCCTATATTCGTTGCAATATCTAAACATTGCATTTGTACCACAGATTGTTATGGTATATACAATTCCCTATTAACGGCCGCCAACCGTCGGCGGACCTGAGGAAATTCACACCCATCAACCTAAATGTTGATTTATGGCCTCTCCTAGGATGACCAGATCTTCGGCTCGTGTTGTTTTTACCCCAGATGTTCCTTGTTGCCGGCAAGTATAGCACAATCAATTGTGTACACAGCCGCAGGCCATGCTTTGTTGGTATTCGTAGGAGATGCAGTTGCGACGTTCGCAACCACCACCACCACCGGACGATTGTATGCGACGCATACACAGACATACGAAAAGTATGCCGTATTCCCCGGTCCAATCACGATTAACTATCTCGAGTTAATCGTGCAGCTCCTCCCCTTTTGCGGTTTTCTTGGAGGTGTCCCTTTTCTTTCGTCGGCAGTGAATGACCAGTCAGATGTCAATCTCCATAGCGGACGGTCGCGCCTTTTTTAACGTTAATTTTCATCTCTCGCCGCGTTACATGGAGTCAGTTTTACCCACGGTCAGGATACACGAGTTCAGAGTACGAGTTAGCGCCTAGAGCTTATAGTTATTGAGCCGATAAATCCGTTTAGTTTCTTTTTAAAGTGAAATTGGTACGATACTTTTGTGTACCTGAAGGAGTTGCCGGCGTTCATCACCAGAGGATTATGCGAATGTTGTTGTGAACGGTTCTGAACTAGTGAACACTAGATTAAAGTAAGACTTTCGGGAGTTTTGTAGTGAATAATTTTTTTGAAGCCGATCACCTTAATTGTGAACAGTGAACAATTTCTGATTCTATGCGCATGTGCCGATGCCATATTATAAGTAAAATAAAGAACACTTAATCAACTAACTTACGTGACTTTTCATTTGGCTGTTGCTTGGAGTGCGTTTTATTGGTGGACAATTGTGAGCTCGCCCTTTTCTCGGGTGAATTCTCCTAGTGAAACCGCGGTGGTGTTTTTGTTGAATCTGCGTTCGTGCTAACGCGCAAATAAAAAACACCACAAGCTTTTCCTACTGCCATTCAATAGCATTTTCTTTCAAATTAAGACTAATATTCTATTTGAGAATAAAATCGATCGATTTTCCGTTGGGTACCTACCCACCATACACTCCTGAACAAAGTAGCATACATTATCATCGTATTACCTGTTTTTTATTTCGGCAATAGAAGTTTTCTGGTTTAACAAATTCAAAAACCCAATAGAGACCCTCATTGCTAGAGGGTACTTCTAAAAACCTCAATACTATAATCATCATTGGAAGCACACCGTGTTTCAAAAGGTAGTTTTAGAAAGTTATAAACACAACAGAACCCCAACATTTTCTCTGGCTTGCCGTCTTTTACAATCCTCCAAAAATATGAGTTTGTTTAAACCTCTGCCGTAAAATAACTGTAACAAAGGGATACCCACAAAGTTTACAGCACAAGTGTTCGTAACTCGATTCTATTGTCAGACTTCTACCCCATCGAAACCGTCAACCCTCCACCACCACGTGTTAAGAGGAATCCTAAACCCAAAACTGCTATTTTTACGCCAGCATGCCGCGCAATCTGCACATTCTATAAATTCCAAGGACTTAATACAGCGAATTGCTTACACGGCTCGCCGCATACCAAAAAACGGCAAGAAAAAAAAACAGCGTTTGTCTAAAAGAATTTATCGTACAGGGTGTTACAGAAGAAATTCTATCTCAGTTTTGCACTTGATTGCATGTTTCACAGCTATACGTATCGATGGAACATTTTATAGTTCTTCGCCGTCCAATGAAACTATAGAAACTGCTACAATACATTCAGCAGATGAACCTAAGGCGTTCAAAGCAGACATGGCAGTGGGTTTTCTTAAAACTCCATTCCTATTAACTACAATAGATATCAAGGAAGCCACTGTTGGTGGCAGTAGTTGACGATATAGTTCGTTATTTAGTTCTTTTGCTTCCTTTGTTCTAAAATGTCCTTGTTGAGACTTCTCTGGGGACCGAATTCTATATGGGTGTGTATTGCAGTTGGTATTGATTCAGTGACCATCGCCTTATTGTCACTAAAAGCTTGTGCATCCTTTGCGACACCATGCTGTTTACTGTTCCACATTCCATGGACAACACTTTATTATTATATATGTCCTTGTGGGTTTTCTTTCTTCACAATTTGTTTGTGTCACCAATAAGCGTGTTGCCATGACCACATCGATTCGTCTAACTATCGACCCAAAATACGAGTATTTCCGACCACAAGGATATTATCTGTACTCAATTTCCTGTACGACATAACAACAATTGAATGTGTAGTAAGATAGATCAGATTTGACCATATACTCAAACGACGGACAATATTGTGTCCTGACATTGTACTGTCCTGCAATTTTTCCACCCATATAATCCTTGTTCTAAATTATGGCAACTATTTCTGAATACAGGGCTCCGATGTGTCCCCGAGGCAAAAGTTTTGTTCGCTTTTGATGGCTTTATAAAATAAACTAAAAAAAAAAAGAAATAAATAAATAAACCTTACAGGATCAGAATGTAGGACGACAGCGAACAAATATTAAGACGACAAGGAGGAGAGAAGAGAAACTGGATTGGCAAGTTGTTTGCATGAGGCCCCAAGTGCAAAATCCCTGACAAATTGCCGTCATAAAGATTGTTGATGTGCATATAGAATTATGGTCGATTGTTCCTGTCCTCCGGTGTCGTTCGGAACAGCGTTCTTTCCTGTTCAGTTTAGCGAAAGGACAATAAACCGCAACGTATTAGTGGAATATTGGAAATAATGTCTCACACATCCGTTTAGTTTGATGTCAGACACAATGAGTCAATGGGTTCATGTCGACCAAAACCGAACTATGCTGCTAGTTTATTGAGTAGTAGAGTGGCCGTGTGAGGGTCCTGATCCCATCTGAGAGGTTATTGTTGTCAATGTTGTTAACGACGTAGAAAGGCACCAAAACGGATAGCAGTCGCAAGGGGCAAGAGATTTGCATATAATTTCATCCTTTTTTTTCTAACGTTTTCCCTTTTTTCTTTGGTTTTATCTTCTTTGTGTATACGGTCGGGCGAATGACTGATTCGGGACAGAAAGGCTTTAAGTTCCGTTGGGTAATCGAACCAATAAAAATTGTTGTTCCTTTGTTGACGGCGGATTAAGTTATGAGGAAATTGTTCAACTATGTATAAAAGGGATATTTCCTGGCAGCGTATTGTAGCGAAGGGATAGGTATGCGATTGTGGTATACGGGTACATGTAGTCAGTTGTTTGGATATCCAAATTTAAGGACAAGAAAGTTTAGAAAAGAAGCGCATTTTACCAGAAAGGATATTCTAGGGGATTAGAGTTTCATTTGTAAATTCAATTCCTGCACGTAACGGTAATCCCATAAGAAGTTTTGCAAATATAGGGGGAAGCAATTCACCAGAATTTAAATTAAGAGAGTTGTATCTATTTGGGGAAAAAGAAACCCATTATTTTTAGGTTTATTTGAAGACTTTATTGAACATCGTTTGGACTGTATGAATTGGTTTAAATGTGCATCGTTTTGTTCCATTTCCAATTCCTCCCCAATAACAGCTCTGATTTCACAATCTTCTATTGATACCAATTTCTTTCGAATAAAGCGTTTATGTATGGTTAAAAAAGTAATTGTTTGGTGCTACATCAAGACTGTAAAGTGGATTCACCGAAACCTCCCACCCAAGCGCACGAAGTTTCTGAAGAGTTATTAGATACGTTCGTGGTCTGGTGGAGCACTACTCCCTCTCTCATGCATTCATCTATTTTTACAAGATTTGTTATCACCTTTCTTTTTAGATTCTGAATTACTTGCTACACACAAAATGCTTAAGTTCTAGCTGAAGTATCTTAGGTTTTAACTTACTGGCCCCACGCGGACACTCTAAGTTAAACATATCATGGCTGGTGAAGTTTTGCCTTCGGCGATAGAACTTTGCTTTTTACCTAGTACCGTTAATTTTTATTACATAAGGCTCTTCTAGCAAAGTGTATGCACTCAAATAGCATTCGGGAAATCTAGGAGCATAGACGCGGCCTATGCTATCTTGGGTTCCCCTAGCAGAAGGCAAGTGTTGCTAATAATATTTCGCCTTTCATACACAATGCTTTCAGCACTGTTCTACTTGTGTACAAGTGGTTTTTTTTATCTGCCCCGCCATGGAGACGCTTGTTACGACACACACACATTATATTCCTGGTGCACCACCGTGTTCCGGGGCATCCGGGAAGAGAGGGCTACCGTATAGATCCTGATGGATACGTGGACGTGTATCTTCAATTCTTCCCGATAATCCAAAGGATGCGCCGCACGACTATGTCACGCAAGTGTCAATGTACACACGCAAAAGGTGAGCTGCCGAGAACAACCAATGTACTAGCAGATTTCAGAAACACAGCGACAAAAACTCCGTATCACAGCCGAACACAAAAACTGATTTCTTTTATCATTAACTTAACTTTCGAAGGACCCTGTCCTTGCACACGCTACTTACTGACTAACGTCTAATCTACTTTTTATTCTTCATCAAAGTCTGGACGCATAGCTCCTTATCATAGATCTATAGCGTTTGCGACGATAATGAATAACGTGTGATTCGAACTGACGCTATGACGGTTACTATTATTTACTATTTATTGGCCGGTAGGAATCCGAAAGTTCATGATCTCACCGACTCGACTCCGCCATTGTTCCCTGTCCCTTGCGCTCTCGTTCCACGTTCGACTATCCGATCCGATCTCCTCGAGGTCCAACCTAACATTGTCCTCCCATCTCCGTCGCGGCCGCCCTATCGGCCTCTTTCCCGTTGGTCTACCGTCAAGAATTCTATGCACGGTCCTATCGTTGCTCCTTCGCGCCACGTGCCCGGCCCATCTTAATCATCGCGACTTGATTACTCTCACTATTGTAGGTTTGCGGTATAGCTCTTGCAATTCGTGGTTGTAGAGTTTCCTCCATTGTCCTGCATCCTCGGCATATATGCCGCCAAAGATGGCCCTTAGGACTTTATTCGAATACGCGGAATTTGTTGTCTTCCCGTTTTTTGAGAGCCCATGTTTCGCATCCATATAGAACAAGCGGCATGATTATGGTTCTATATGACGGTTAGAATCACTAAAAATCGAACCAATGTTCAACACATAAGGCCACTGCCGCGTGTACGAATTTGATTTCTAAACTCAAGTCCACTCGCAACTGATGTGGAATGCTACGGTATACGGGTCTAATGCTTTGCTTATTCGAATTTCCTTTCGGCGTTCTTTACTATTTGCTTGTATATTGGTGTGTGTATCTGTTAGAAACGTCACACTACTCCCTCCTCAGTAACTTTGTTACGATCAACTTCGTGTGTGAACGACGGAACGAGGAAAGTGCGAGCGAGAGGACGTCGGAGCAGGCGAGTGTGCCGGTGCTTTATGCAGAACTCGTGATCGAGTAGTAAAGTTCTGTCTACTTATGGGAGATTGTGTGTTGTGTGTATACAGATCACGTCGAATTATTGCATTAAGCAAGGATAGCGATGCCCTCCTGTCACGTGGGAGACCGGGGTTCGATTCCCCGTCGGGGAGCCCCTGGCGCAAGACTAATGACCTTGCCCAGACAAAATAAATCATTATGGAAAATTTAACAAGCCTCAGGACTTGCTAAATAAGGCCAAGACCGGTTCCCGGTTGTAGTGCCGATGATGATGATGACTATCTACGACAGAGGTAGCCAACCTTTTTGGAAGCAAGGTCCCAATTAAACATTTTCAGGAACGTTGCGGGCGCAACATTATTTAACGATATCAAATGAGTTTAGGGTTAAAAGAGAGTGGAGAAGGTTTGGTGGTAAACTTCTTTTTACGGGAGAGGTTAATCGGTTTTCTGTTTATTGGGCGTAACGGAGTTGCTTGGTTAAGTCGAAGTGGGAGTAGTGTTTAGGGCGGGCAGTAGGTCTTGTTGAAATACAGCGAGGGGAGTGGGGACATTAACCAGTGGTGCTATTTTTATGAAGAAGGGAAGCGATGAAGTTGGTATCGTTTTCGAAAACGGGAAATGTATTCAGTTTAAGAGCGCCACCTGCCGGGTGAAGGAATATCTATTCATAGGGACAGGGGGTGTAAAAACAAAATGACTTGGAGGCCTGGTTGGAGATCTTTTTGACGTTTATGATGCTAATTGCTTAAGTCTTTAGGAAGAAGCTGGATAGCCCGGAAGCATCGGCGTTTCTGGGAATGCCGGTGATAGTAAAAGCAGAGAAATTGCTTTTACTTAATTTAGTGATCCTCTCATTCCACTCTTCAAGAGTCCAAGCTGGTCCAAGGCGGTGGACACGGGGGCAGGGGGTGGCCGGGGGTCGGTGTTTGCGCGCCTAGTTTCAATCAAGGTGGGAATCCCCTTACCTGGGAGGGGGAAATTGGGGTACGGTGTACTGGTAGGCCTGTCACGCGAGAGACCGGTGTTCGATTCCCCGTCCGGGATCCTCTGGCGCAAGACTAATGACCTTGCCCGGAAAAAACAAATCATTATGGAAAATTTAACAAGCCTCAGGACTTGCTAATTAAGCCAAGACCGTTCCCGGTTGTAGTGCCGATGATGATGTACTGGTAGTTAAATAACGAGCATATTCGATCTTGTCGTGTTGTATGACGGCACGGAGACCTTTTCCTGTACTTCGGTTTGCAAGGATTTAATCTCATCAATTTGGTCGCTAAGTAGGACCCTCTTAAGAGTGAGGTGGATTCCCATATCAATCATTTTGTCGACCAGTCCAGACAGTACGTATACTACCCCAAGACAAGGGTGGGAGGAGGCGTTTTGGGGGAAGAGCATTGTAGGGAGAGATAAATATTTTTTGATAGGGATGTAACGCTGTTCCCCCTTGTTTGATCAGCTCAGCTGGCATGCCATCAGCTCCGGGGCTTTATTTGATTTGAGCTGTCTTATGGTTTTTAATGTTTCCTCAATGCTTGGTGGCGGAAGCATTTGGTATTGATCTTGCATTGGTGGAGCCTCCAATTCTTCTGTGAGCTGACCATTTAGCAATTCATTAAAGTGCACTTTCCATCGCTCCAGAATGCCTTCAGGACCGGTGATCAGATTACCCTCTTTATCCTTGCAGTAAGTGCAGCGTGGTGTGTACCGCGCCATACTGCAGATTATTTGGTAGAACTTCCGCGCCTGGTGCGGATCTCACTCTCTACTTTTCTCTATTTCACAGACAAGGTTTTCCCAGGCACTTTTCTTTTGTATGTGGTCTTTTTTCACATCTTCTTAGCTCTTTGTATTTCTCCTCGCGTACCCGCGGCCTATGAGACTGCTGCATTGCCCGGTATGTCGGTCGCTAGTTTGCACTCATCATCAAACCAGTCGTTCCGATCTCTACGACTACTGCCTAAAATTGAGTTGGCAGTACTAATGACAGTATTCTCTTCTACGCCCGGCATTCTGGCCCCAACACTTACTCTCACTCAGTGGAGCTCTTCGAGGGCGAGTCTTAGCGCATAACCTAAGGTGTTACTGGTATTCTCATTGCGCAGGGCAACCGTGTTGATTCGAACCTCATGCGCGGATGCAATACGCCTCCGTAAGGCAATCCGCGCTCAAAAAACTGTACCAACAAGATAGTGATCCGAGTCGACGTTGGCACCTCGGTACGTTCGCACCGTCTTCAGGCTCGAGTAGTGGCGGCGAGCAATCAACACGTGGTCAATTTGGTTGAGATTGGCTCCAGCAGGTGATACCTAGGTGGCTTTCTGGATATCTTTACGCGGAAACCTGGTACTTGCAACGACCAAGTCTTTCGATGACTCGTAGTCCATTGCCATTAGTGTTTTCATGCAAACTATGGGAACCTGCGTAGTGCCTGAAAACCGGCTCCCGACCTATTTTGGCATTAAAATCACCCAGAACGATTTTCACATCGTATCTTGGGCAGGCATTGAGGAGCAGTTCAAATTTCTCGTAGAATTCTTCTTTTTCGTCCTCAGGGGACTCCTCTGTAGGTGAGTGAACCTTGATGAGGCTTATGTTCTTAATCTTGCCTCGCACGCGAAGAATGCACATCCTTTCGTTTATTGCATTAAAACCGATGATGGCAGGCTTTAGTTTTTGGCTGACTAAAAAGCCTACCCTGAGCACATGGTGTTTTGCATGACAGCTGTAATAAATGTCATACTCGTTTCTTTGAATAACACCATTCCCCGTCCATGTTATTTTTTGTAATGCTGTTATGTCAACCTTATATTCGGACAGGGCATCGGCTAACTGCTGTGCAGCTCGAACTCCGTATGGTGAGCGGACGTTCCATGAGAAAATTCTTAAATCGTTTAGCCATTTTCGTTTCCTTGGTCGTCGTCGTGTATCCGGTCCATAGCCGAGGCTTGTTAAATTTGCCATAATAATTCGTTTTACGGGCATGGTTATTAGACTTGCGCCAACCTTTCTCAGGATCAAATGTCGAATGCTTTGTCCAATTATGTGGTTCCTCGTTATTTTAACATCCATATATTTAAGTACAATACATTGTACCTCTTTTGCTCCTTCGCTCTTCATCCACCCGCTTTGTGCTTTGATATTTAATATTACCTGAAAATCGTCTTTTATGGACGGTACTATAACAAAAGTTGAACTACTTTTCTGGGTCATGTCGAGTCCATTATTGTTCTAGCACATTAATGTTGCATGTAGCTCAAAGTTTAACTAGATCAGTGTCATTCTTGAAAACCTTGTTAAGCTGATTAGAGAAGGTTATCTTCGTGACGTACATTTTACACTTCACCTCTGTGTGCGTTCACAACTTCGTCCTTATCGTGAACGTTCATTAACTTGGGCGTAATCCCAAAAATCAACTAATTAGTATTCATTGGATTCCAGTCCGGTGCCCGGCTGATACGACCGAGCTGTGATTCGAAATTTAAATTACGCAGCAAAATGTTTCTGGAAAATAATTACAAAACCATGTGTCAACAACTACACCATTCATGACCAAAATCGAGATTGAAAGTTATTTTATAGAGAACTCGTAACTGAAGCACTGATGCGTTTTTAAATTTTGCTTTTTGGTTGAAAATGGTTTCCTGCAATTGCGTGAAATTTTGTGGATTCATGGTTGCATGTCGTAAGGGCTGATTTGACATACACAAAGTGTGGTTTATTAGACCATAAATAACATTCCTTGAAGAGTGGTTCAGCACGAGCGATTGTACAAGGAAAATTATGTCATTGCCAATAATCGTGAATTATTAATGAAGGGTATCTAAACGAGCGGATTTTAATGCCTCCTGAATGCAATCAAATATCCTTCTATATGTGTTTGAATTGGATTTCATCATCAAATAACAATCAATTTTTTGCCCTTCAATCCCAATAAGAAGAATATTAAAAGATGCACGAAATATTTCATCCAATCCAATCTTATCACAATTGGTAAACGTTGGGAATTGGGATGCATGTCCTATAATTGGTTTTGTTCACCAAAGATATCAGGTGCTTGTTAGGAACAGTGACATTCGTGAAGTCGAATACGTTCAATTCGATCATCGGAAAATAGGCGCAACTGGACCATACATTTTCTATAGGCTATATATCGTTCGTGGAGTGTGAAGCTGTTCTCTATAAAAAGGAACTTCAGTTGTATGGATAAGAATAGAGTCCTGCTTCAGCAGAATTACAACTGAAAATCTTGTTTATTGTTTTTATTTTCACAATGTACATATTTTGAATGGGCAATCAATACTTTGACGGTATCAAAACATACAGGACATGAAAGCTGGAAGAGAGAACGAAGATAGGAAAAGTACAAAGAGATGGATAGGAGGGAAGGAGTGTGTGTAACGCAAATAAAACATTACTAAGCAATTTCAAAGGCTATCGTTTTTTGGGCGGATTTGAATGTCGTTTTCAAATGTTTGATGATGCAGTGTTCCGCCGAACACTGTTAACCGCAGAGGGAAATACACAAGCCGAGCAAAACACGGTGGCAAAGGAAGCGACGAACTACCTTTAGGTGAACCAGGTCTGTTTATTTTACATAAATGAAACACGAACTATTTTTAGTGTATACTTTTGTCTATTAACATTTTTTTTTTCAATTCCGAGTTTACATTAGTTCACGATTCGTATTAAGCACTCCTGACGCTTATACTGTATGTTAACTTACGAACTTTGGACACACGTTAACTCGCCTTTCTCTTTATTTTTAACTTTTAAGTCGCGGTTACTTCTACTATCGTATTCGTCGCGCGGTAAGACCTCCCCGGTGGGGTTCGCTGTCCTGCTGCTCTAAGTCGACTAACTGTATTCGCATTCCCCATCGTAACGGAAATTTTTCCAACGCATCTCTGCAACAGAATTTCCCCATAGTATCTGTAAAAGGAGAGTTTTTTTTTTCTCCTGATCATCATTATCATTATCTGTGGTTATCGGAATCTTGTTCCTTTGTCTTATGATCGGTGGTACGCCGCTTATTCTCCGATCTTTTTCTTGGGATTGTTTGTCTTTCCCATCTGGCCTGAGAAACAAGGAAGAAACATGCTATTCAGGTGGATACAAAGGACTATGGGATCGGTAATGCTTTGTTTGCATTTCCAACTCATAGACATCTATCGTGGGTAGTGTTGAGATGTTTATGGTTGCATGACTATTGGTCGGCAGCGAAACGATATGCTTTGTTTTCACAAGTGTGCCTTTTGCGTTAGGGTCATGCAAGGGATTTAGGCGCTAATTGGTATTAGCTACCAGCGTAGGCATCCGTTGTTCGGTTTATTTACCGACAATGGTGTTTCATGGGAAGCATCGCGTTGATGCTTAGAATGGGTGCTTGACTTACATGCGATGCCTTCCTGCATTTGGCGCATTGGTTTGGATACGATGTATGGATGCGTTGAACTCGATATTGGAAGCTTTTGAACGTTTAGTTCCCTGATTTCTGATATCGACCTCAAGGTTGTTGCATGTCATATTACCTTTTGTTTCAGGTGTGGTTAATGACTATGGGGACACGTATCTGTGGGCACGTGTACTACCTTGGCGGAAGGATACCTCACCTTATAGAGGGTTGAGTGGTTCGTAGAACCGCTACAGTTTCGTACAGACGTTTTCAACTAAAAGATTACTTCCATGGAAAGATTCAATAAATAAATTGCTGGTAGCTCCATGCTTTCCTAGGTCGTGAGGTTGCTTAAATTACACAGTCGTTTAAGATGCGAGTGATTACTTGACAGATACCAAGCAATGGTCAGTATTTCCTAATAGTTGTCGTTTGACTAAAAAACGGGTTCACAGAAGTACTTTGTTTACGGTTGGTTTTACTATTACCCGCGACTGATAGCCTCCGATTTTAGTTCTGTTAAAATGTAGTAAGGCATTGGATTTCGTAAAATTGTCAAAACCCATAATCTGAGTCAGTTGATTTGCGCTATACATAGTTGTTTTTTTTTTTTTTTCTTACAGTAGCGCACACACAAAAGAGTTTTTGGAGTACCCTTAAATGTCCGACCACAGTGCGTGCGGACGGCAATGAAGTGGATAAGGAAAGGAGGTAGTGGCGGCGTGTGATTGATGTTTGATTAATTAACATGATGATTGACTATCATTTATGGCACAACAAAACCAACAAATACATTTAAAAGCAACAAATAAATTTAAAGGAGACTCGTTAAAATTTTTTCTGGCTAATGAGGTGCAAGATACATATTTGAATCGAACGCTTTCTCCCAGTGGTAAGCTAGCTAAGACTGGGACTCTCAGTAGTAATCTGACTCAGGCAATGCAGAAACCTACGCTATCTAGAATATATACAGTATATTAACTGAAGTCAGAAGATTATCTTTCTGGCCGTTCACTCGAGATGGTGCGTATTCTGTATTCCATCGAATTCATGCTCGTGCTCCTCAGGACTCTGTATTCCCTCCCATTCCTCATTTATATCTCATGCGGCCATCTGAGGTGAAGCAGTGTTTGTGGAGCTGTACGCCGAAAGGCATAAGCAAAACGAAATTGATAATGTATAATTTAGAGTGCTTGCGAAGAGCCAGTAAGTTAATGTAAGCATAATATTCGTAATATATAATTTAACATTTAGTCTTAAGTAAAATCTGTAATTGAATTGTCAATCAATGTGGAGATAAAACAAAAACCAAAAACAAAAAACTGTGTGTGAAGTGTGCTGCGATCAAAGACCGAAAAAATTAAGATCAATATTGCCCCGTTAATTCCTGCGGCAATCTGAAATCTCTTCGCCGGATCTCAGTCCCATGCACTTTTCTGTATTCCCACGACTTAAAAGCCAATTGAAAGAATGCCACTTTTTAGAACATCCAGCAGGCTGTAAAAGACGAGGTGAAAGCTATTCTAGACGGAATCCTCTAGAAACATTACGAAAACTAAAAACAACACCTCGAAATTATACCCTTTTAAAGGGTACAACCTTGATGTGTAAAATGAATTTGTGGCGGTTTCGCCAAACCCCATTGTTCACTTACCCAAAGAACCCCCTTAACTGCTACCCAACTTTCGTGATTTCCTGCTAATGCAAATGCAATAGCACCTGTAAATGCTTCACGCACCAAGCTTATCAAATTTATTTATTTAAAAGCTTTTGGAAAAGTATTCTTACCTTCACTCATTCATTCGAATCCAAAAATACCCCATAAGAATTCTATCCAAATTTATCACAGATCCCAATCTTACATACGCATTTTCCTGGTCGAATTCCTGAAAACAAAACAATTTGGTTTACATACAATGTAGCCACCATGACAAGGATCATAAACATTGCGTCGGCTTTTTCCCAGCCTCACCATGTGTATAATAAATTCCTTCACATACACATCGGCTGGCGACCCATAGCCAAGAGACAAAAGCAAATATACGCATCTCGCGTCTTAAGTCATAAATTAAATCCCACAGCATGTGCAAATGCAAATAGGTATGATATGCTTACCCTTGGCAGCGATGCTATGAACACCAATTCCCCGTGAATACGCTAAAACCAATTAGCGCCATGTCCACCAGCAATGCGGTATATCAATACAGCTGCAATGCACATTCCTAGATAATGATCTATACGATCTCTTTGTTCTACATATTCCTGAATCCGTTACCATTGACTTCTCACATAAGTAAACACAGACCCAATTAGCATCCATTGAGATTCGGCTTGTTTGCTTAGCCGAACTCACATCGTATGGAGGCACATTATGTCTTTTCTTTGTTTTAGATTCGTTCTCATGGTTTCGTTGCATGAACGAACCAATGTTCACACATACATATGTACCATCATAGATCTTCGCTAGGAGATCTGGTTCCCTACCCACAAAGAGACACTTCACGTTTCTCTTGGGATAGAAATCGCACTCTTAAAAGTAAGAGAGCCAGTTTCACTGGCCGAATTTCTTTAGTCAGCGAATTGATATCGCTTAGTCGTGTTTCAATCTTCAAAGCGGTCGGGTCACCGCCATCCCCCGCACTGGCGCCAGTACCGTGGGTTCTCTAGGAGTCGTCTTTCCTCCTCAGTTTTCCGCCTTCGTTAGTGATTCGAATGTGTCTTTAATGTATTTTGGAGATCTAAATCAAATCATCTCTTTACACTTCAAGGATTTATAAATAAAAACTATTAATAACCAGCAATATCCTGTGCGTTTTTATTTCTGGTGACTTGAAATTCATTGGGTTTTACCCGCACAGGGTCGCATCCTGTCCGCAGCAACAGTTTGCGGCATATTTGATGCCACATAAAATTGTGTGTGTGAATACAAAATTGGTTACCTGTTTTTCCTCTCCAGGCTCTTCCTCTGGTTCCTCCTCTTTACATGCTGCTCCACCACCTGTGGTTCCTCTTCAGGTTTTACTCTCTACACGACCAGGGCGGCCACCGCCAAATGGTGTTTGGTGGAGAAGTCGAAGTGCTTCTGCGAGTCCAATCGCCCCAACGAGCGATGAGATGTCCACCTCCGGCTTTCGGTCACGAATGTGTCTTTGATAAAACAAAGAAACAGCATGATGGCTAGAACTTGTGTTTTTAGTTTTATGTTTAATATTAGAATATTTGCTTTACAACTTTTAGTTTTACATTTACTATTGGAACTTTTTACGTTTTTCTTAACATTTTATTTTTTACATTTAGTATTGGAACTTTTTACGTTTTTCTTAGCTTTTAGTTTTTACATTTTCTATTGGAACTTTTTACTTTTTTCCGGTTTTAAAACAACTGTCTTCTCTTCTTTTTTTCAACTGTAACTGTTCAACATCCACCGTATTCTTAACTAAAACAAGACAAACGGAATCCAAAATTCCTCCTGTTGTTTCTTCTCTCTCTCTCTCCGTCGACATCCACTCCGAAAACAGAATTCGAACTTGCCCACGATCCACACTCGAACTGGGGCGTGTTCGAACACTCACATGTGGATCGTGCGCTTTTTCCACCACCTTACCATCAAACTATATTAAAACAAAATTATATTAAAAACAATCCAATGATAGGGGTGGCGGAAACCGCACGTAACACTACCACCTGAGTTTTTTTTCGTGCCTTGGTGACAATTTTCCGTGAACAACTTGCGGCTGAACGTTCGATGAACTTATAGTGGCTTCGGTGAGGGCGAAGTAGAACCTAGTGGTTGGTACAACACTTCGTTCCCCTCAAATTATATTCGTGTTAAAAAAACAATTAATTGCATTTCTTTTCTAATATACCTCGATTATTTAACTCATAGCTACTCGATAGTATAGTGCTTAGTATACCCGCCTGTCATGCGGGAGACCGGGGTTCGACTCCCCGTCGGGAAGCCTCTGGCGCAAGACTAATGACCTTGCCCGGAAAAAACAAATCATTATGGAAAATTTACCAAGCCTCAGGACTTGCTAAATAAGGCCAAGACCGGTTCCGGTTGTAGTGCCGATAATGATGATGATTTAACTCATAAATTCCCTCCTTAACTTAATGTATAAATTGGCATGATATAACCGAGTGGAATTCAGTTCCTCTATAGGTGCCTCTTGTCATCAGAGACGAATCCTAATGTAGACTTACTATCGAGGTGTCGTCGCTTTCACCACTTGTCACTCAAATTAAGTCAACTTTTAAGTATGGCCAAATGTGAAGGATTTGTTGAGGGATGTAAGAGCTGCTTCACTCTCTCCCACCTGGTCTCAATTCGCATGGGGTGCTTAGGTCCGTCTAAAGCAGCACTGCATGTGCTGGATAGAATGCAAAATGCGAGCAATAAAATTGACGCGGATCCAGGCGCAAGTTTTTGTTTCTTTTGGAAGGTATACGAAATAGCTCCTTGCCTATCGCTGTGCTATAGGGGCCATCACGGTTTCTGCTTCACTGTAGTGTAGAATATATTCATCCCGTCCAAATATTTTCCTGCGATACCCGACAATCAAGGGATGCGAATCAGTACACGTTAAACGATATCGTATGACGTAAAGATAAACAAAGAACAAAAGTTCTTTAACCGAATTACACGAATGTGGAACGCTCTGCCTGATCATGTGTTTTGTCGTCATTATAATATCCAGCATTATAAAGGAATATACATCAATGGTTCAATGGTTTTGTCACCATTATAAAGCAATATACATCAATGATTCCTTTTCTTATCCTCTCCCTCTTATTCTGCTTGCGCTGCCTCATTTGAGGGCGCGTTTTGTGTAAAACGAATCGCAGAACTTGACATCCCGTCATTTTCCACGACCTCAGACCAGACCATCCTTGAAGCTTTGAAACAAAATAAAAAATTACCCTCGATCATAACGTGATGTGGTCATATCTCACTGAGCGGCCGAGTTAGAATCCAACCTATCATCTAGTTCAATTCTTCCAGCTAGGATTTGAAAGATTGTCCGGGATATTTTGTGACCATATCTTGAAACTTACAGTGTGATGTGCATTTTGAGTTAGGACGTAACCAACCACCTATATTTCAGGTAAGCCTCGAAAGATGTTCAAGGTTTTCTTGCAATAATATTGGGGAACCTATTATATAACTATGTGAAATGGTATCTCACCAAACACCCGAGTTGGAACCCAATCTATTGGTTATGTCAACTTTTTGGATCTGGCAATCAGCCATGCTTCGCAAGACGGTCGCGATCATATCCCGGGAGCTGCAGTATGATGTAATGGTGTCTCATCTATATAGCGTTTAGTAATGTTAGGGAAGAAAATGATATGAACTTGTGGAACCACGGCCCACTTACCTGAAAAACCGCCATAACTGCTACCCAACTTCCTTAAGTTCGCTAATGCAATCACATTAGCACCTTAAATGCTTCACGCATTAAAGAGAGCAAATTTATAATCTAAAAGTCTCTGTAAAGAAGCCTTATGACGCATTGCGGCTATCAATACAGCTGCTATGCATATTGTAGACAAGGATCATCAACGGTCCCTTTGTCTTTCATATTCCTGGATCCGTTTACTATTGACCTTCTCACATAAGCAAACAAAGACCCAATTAGCATCCAATGAGATTCGGCTTGTTTGCTTAGCCGAACTCGCATCGTATGGATGCACATTATGCCCTTTCTTTGTTTTAGATTCGTTACCATGGCTTTGATCCACAGAAGAACCAATGTACACACATACATGTGTACCGTGACGATCTTCTCTATGAGATCTGTTTGGTTACCCCTAAAGAGAGACTTTACGTCTCTCTTGGAATAGGAAAATGCACCCCTGAATTAAGAGAGCCAGTTTCACTGGGAGAATTTCTTTTGAGAACGAATGAATATCGTTGAGTCCTTTACCACCCACCGACGGAGTCGGTCGTTTTACTCCCGCTGTCCGTAGCGCTGCGGACACGCGTATGTACCCGGAGACGGTAGCGTTGTGTCAGATTGAGTTAATAGTAAATACATTCAATTAAAGAAATTTTTCTTGTGTCCAGAATATAACTAAAATAACTATCAATATCATTAAAATAAAAAAAACATTCGAACATTAAAACGGTGCGTTTCAGTAACCTTCGCTGCAGTGTCGTGTGTTTATGCTTTTCCTTTGGCGTTAGGAGGTGGAACTTATAGTGACATCGGTGAGGGCGAAGTAGAACCTAGTGCCAATAGACAATAAAAAGGTACCCCGTACCCCACCGCTCTTGAGGTTAACAACACTGGGCTAGGAGCAACAGCCCCAACACACCAGTATCACAGAACAGCAGCCATGGAGACAGCACAGGACACCAGGTTTTTTTTTCTTCAATCAATTTTTTAGGATATCCCTCTCTTGTGTTAGATTCAGGTTTGTTTTAGGAAATGTTATACAGTCCACAATACGGAAAAAAAACCGATGTCACGTAAAGATTGTATAAGAAGCGGTCCGCACAGTCAACTGCTTTTGTGGGAATAGTATTAGAAGCAATTGTCGAATGGAATATACAAATAGAGTGTCAGAATACACTCAGTAGAGTGTCCGAATACACATTGTTGTAGCATACCTTCCGTAAAAAGGTTCCGTTACACTCCAAAACATCAGAATTGCGATTTACCTAATGAGCCCTGTACTAGTGGGAATAGAAGTAGAGGAACACGGCTTTAAAGAATAACGCATAACTACTTATAGTAGGTTAAAGTTAATTGTAGTACGGTTCGCTTCCATGCTTCTCGATCAATGAGGAAGAAAAGCGAACGATGGATCCCGAATGGATGCTTGTTGGTTTTGTTGAGTCCTGGTCCTTCGCATTTGGGTTGGGCCTGGAGTCATCCGAGCCAAGAGCCTCCGTCCAAGGGCCGGTTGCGCTAGAGCTGCGTGTTTTTGGCACACACGCACGGAATGAGTTAATTGAACACGGAGAAGAAGCAAATCATAATACACTGGGACGCAGTATTTTCCGTACTATAACGCCATTTAACACAGTGGGCCACAACGTAGCCGTAGTAAAACACAGACTATCTTAATTATACAATATTAGTGTACTCTTTATTCTGAGTTCATCACTTCCCTAGCGCTACAAACTGACTCTTCTGCTTGACTTCTCGATTCTCGATCCAGACTCTATCTGTATCTTTTGTTACCTTTACCTTTTCGAAATCCGGACGCGTCACCATTTATCACCGATCCCTTTTGGGATTTGGTTTGTGTTATCCATTTGGCTAATGCAAACAAGAGTTTGCGTACACTTCAGATGGGTAACACAATATCCGTGGGAAATGGGTGTGAGATTTGAATCTGGGAATCTGTGTCTATTTGCAAGTCATAAAACATCTGGTTACAATGCGTATGCATTATGATGTTTAGATTGCTGGAATTGTGTGTCCGCGGATCTAATGGAAACGTTTTTGTTAGGACACGTGGTCATTGTGAGTTTTGGGATTCGAGGTTTTAAAAGTGTTAATTGCACATACCATACATGTGAAGATATGCATTGTGCTTTTTGGATTTTAAGGAATTGAATTCAATGTTCGAGAATTGAACGTTTGGTTCAATTTGCTTGACATTAAATTCAATGTTAATTTGGGAATACGGATGGAATTTTTCGATGGGATTTTTGGATGGGACTTTTGTAGGCGGCTAAATGTGTTTGTGGGAGAAAAATGGTAGGGCTTCTTGGAGTACTACATAATAATGAATATTAATGGCAGTCGAAAAAAAGGTGTGGAGTACATGCACAACGCAAATGGAGGCCTTGCATGAAAATTGACCTTTTCTCTTTTCTAAATCTCTTTTTAGCATTACCATAGCTACTTTTCCAAATTCATGGTATAACGTAATCTCGTCGACGAAATAATATTAGACAATTGTTAGGTTCCCTAAGCAAAAGTCCCTCGGATTGAATAAGCTACCCTTGTCATGTATTCCGATATCATAAATGAATTAAGTGCCCTTTGCCGCGGGCTAAAACAACCATCATTTTCTGGAGAAAGATTTAATTAACCGACAAATTTCGCGAGCGAAAGCAAATCAATATTTCCTTGTAAAAGAAATTCTATATAATTATATTATTTTTTTAAGGACAGCAAACCCAATGTTAATCCCATTTGTGAGCTTTCGGTATAAGCAAGAAACTCTATTAGGGAATGAACGTAAATTACAAATTGGCTACGAAGCAAAAGGGGTCCGCGTAAGCCACTGGGAACCAAATTCAATTAAATCTTCCCGCAGATAGTCAACTCAGCATAATTAAATACCCTATTTCTAACCACGGAAATTAGAGAACACGTGCTAGAAATTGATTAGGATAATTGTCATCCTTTGTCTCATTATAAATTTATTCATGTCTTTTTCCTTTCACATTGGCCGTAGAAAATGAAATTGCGGAGACACATTTACGAGTGTGCTGCCCTACAACTCCGGGGTAATCAATTTATTCCCTGTCACTAAGTATTACATATTTAGCAGCTGCATAACCAACAATCCCGCACACACACTGAACGATTACCTAACCAACTAACACTTCAACACATACCAAATGCAAATAAGGACCTTTATGAAGAGTCCGCCGCATCTAAATGCAATTGCAATTCTGATAAGGTGGAACGTACATCATTTACCCCGTGATTTGTAGCCGTGCTTCGAATATTTGCTCTCAACGTTACTGCCCCCAAATGATGCAGACAAACGATGCAATAATAAGAGCAAACGATAAGGCTAACGCCATAACATTTACAATTTCAATAAACAATAATGATGGTATCGAATTGATCCTTTATGGTTGTGCCGATATAAGAAATAAATACTTGTATATTGCGTAACACGTTGGGCCTCTTCTAGGACCTACAGAAACTCTGCCATACGGTAAACTTTCATAACAATAAGGATAAGATGTAACTTACCGTCGATATCTATAGCCTCACAGCGCCAGACTTGCCCGAAGGCTCCTTCGCCCAATATATTGAAGAATTTCAATCGATGCCTTGGGAATTCCCATCGATCCGTTGCGCCTTTTTTGCCGGCCATACCAGAAACTCCGGATCTAGGAAAACCGCATACAATTCCATGTTCGTTGGGGAGACCGCCATTTCCACCATTGATGCCAAGGTTGGCACAGATACCTCCAGCTGTACTTGTTGATAGTTGCGACGTTGCCTGAAATGCATATAGACATACAGCACACATACACTTATACATATCTTATAACGATAGATGATACAAAAAGCGACTAAGCGAAGCTGGGCAAAGTTGAAGGCAAGGACATTCTGGCGTCAGCACTGTCGTCGTCCATTGTGTGCAATAGAAATGAGTACGAAATATTTGGCTAATGGTAAAGACTACAATAGGGAAGGAATGATATTCGAAAAAATGACGTTCCATTTACATACATATCCTTTGACTTGGTCCTTGGTGTCCTCTATTGTTTACTGGAGGCAAGAGAATAATAAAACCGATGAAAGTTGCCCAGAGACGGCACGATCGAACATTGCAAGGACGAGAACTAGAGTACTAGAACTGTTGTAAAAAGCGAATTGAATTTGCAGTCATATGTCGTGTACCGAGCATTTCTTTCAATCGGTTTTCTTTCAGAGCGAGTTTTGTTGTGCAGATATACATGTATGTGTATAAGTGGTGCTATTGATTAAATGTTCTGCAAAAGGATGGAAGTCAAATATTTGGATTAGTTCTGCTGACGTTAGAATATGGTAAATGTAAATTCGTGGGGCGATGTGTTATGCTGTCCCGTTCAAGGGGAAAACTGGAAGGAAACAATAATATTGGGTTGTTGGAGAAAACCATATGTCCCGGATAACCTTTGTACTCGTATAAGCGGGCGATTGTAATAAACTCAATTCTCTTTTAACTTGGGATAACGAACGCATTAGCCGATTGATAATACTGCAATTTATTTTACGAGGTACTTAAGAAAAGTAATGAGTCTAGTTGTTATTTGTCATCATGATTTGTATTCCTTCTACACTTAAAGATTGTCTCTGAATATAGTTCTGTTTTGTAATTACACAGCGACGGAGGCGTTGTTTTCACCCTTCGTAACGTCTTTGGAATACCTTCCCAAAGTAGCAAAGTAACACTGTCTCAAGTGGTTTTTGAGTCGGTGGAATAAAATGAAGTCACAGGAATAACATAAACGCAATTTTTTGCCAAACAATAACACATGTTACAAATTTTTTTTTGTCGCAATGTTGCTTGTACTTTTCCCGATCCTTGATCGTAACGCATTTCACACACGCTTTCTATACTGGAATAGTAGCTACAGCAAGTTTAAACTAGTACTGAGTCAAAGACACAATTGAACATACTTGCAGTGCGAAGAAAAGAACAACGACGTTGTAGGTCATGCACAATGTTAACAGTCTCATTACTTTTTCTAAAGAACCTCGCGTTATTGAATTCTTCAAAAACCCCAAAATTGGGGAAGAGAATATGTCTCCTTAGCATCCATTTTTCTGTGTCGCTGTGTACCTCAAATATCAATGCTGTTGAATTATTTATATCATTACAGACTTCATAATATCAGGTGCGGCAGAGGAACTTACTAATTTATAAATTCATTTAAAGGAAAAGTATTACAAACATCGATTTTATTTCTTTTTCCAGTGGCAAGTCCAATATTAAACGTTTTTTATTTTACGTGATTTAAAAACTGATTTTTAGCAGATGACATCCAGTATTTTCGGAACACTGCATCAGTGGAATTCAGAAATTTCATTCAATGCTTTCCAACGTATTGATGGCGACAGCTTAGTAGAGAAGTATAAGTTAAGGCTAACTAAAAATAAGTAAAATATAATTTAAAATTAATAGAGGTAAAACACTACTAAGGGTAGCGCCAATACGAAAAGGGGTAATACTAAGTGCGGTCATGTGCGGACAGGCATAACTCTTGTTTAGTTTACAAAAAACGCCAACGACTGAGTTCAATCAGCCGAACAAAAAGGCCGAACTATGCGAAATGATGTTACCTAAAAGTAGAACAATTTAAAGGAAACAAGGGGCATTATTTGTGATTCGGAGCGCTCTATAACGAGCTATGGGGTTCTAAGGGGACGAACGCCGGCGCCGTGAAGGATTACTGCATCCGGCCTGAAGAGTCGACAAAAATGCGATCTGTCGAAAAAAAAGAACAGCAATCCCACTGCTGAGTCCGGAATGCATAGCAAACTGTAAAAAGCCGACAAACATGTGAAATCAGACCCTATCGTAATATATATATATATATATATATATATATATATATATATATATATATATATATATATATATATATATATATGTATATATATATATATATATATATATATATATATATATATGTATATATATATATATATATATATATATATATATATATATATATGTATATATATATGTAGATGCCTGGTTTGCAAGAAAACGAACCTTGAAGAAGTAAACCATCTAGCTGCCTCTATAAGCTGCTTGGTGCATCGAACAAAATTTACGATGAATATAATACCAATTTTCGTTGTAAGACTGTCCAGGATATTCTGACACATATTGCATAAGGGACAAACCCGACTTAGTACTGATCAGCGAACCTTACGAAGCTATTGACAACGAATTTGAATTTGTGTCGAGAACAAGCAACCATGCGGAAGACATGGCTTTCAAATCATTGATGACCAACAGAGAGGCTTCATAAAAGCTAAAATTGATGGAGTCTACTTCTACAGTTATGTACTGTTATGCGCCTCTTGGGTGGACCACAAATGAATACTAAACCATGCTAGATACCCTCATGGTAGATGCGAGAAGTTGAAAAACCACAAATGAATAGTAATACATACTAGATAACCTCATGGTAGATGGAGAGGTAGAAAGTCCATTATCATAGTCGGCGACTTTAATGCATGGGTGACACAGAAAATGTGCCAACACTGGCGAACGTCAGCTATCGGAAGCATTTCCACCATTGGAAGTCACTGCGACAAACATTGACAAGAAGAACACATACTGCAAACCAAGAGGAAAGTCAGTAATAGATATTTCCCTGTTCTGCAATTGACTTATAAGAACAGATAAATAGCACCTCAGTGAAAAATACACTCACAGTGACCACCAGCCCAAAATAGTGCAATTTTCCGTAAGTTACGAGATCCACCTCAACGTATAAACAGCTCCTAACTAAAAGGATAGCGTGTTCGATTAAGGTACATTGGAAGTCGTTGTGAGGTCCTGCAACCGAAAAATGGAAAGAAGTGAGTCCCAAATTAGTTAATCGAGATGGTGAAGACAGTGTGTGACACAGCCATGCGTAGACGGACACCCACTGTTGAAAAAAAGCATGTTAATGGTAGACGAACGAAATTAAAACACGAGGGCACAGTGTTTTCAATTTCGTCGTAGGGTGGTGAGATCAAGAGGAAGAGATGACTTCCAAGAATATCTTCATAACTTAAAAGAGTCAACGTGGAACCTATAGACTATTACTACTACTACTATTTTTTGGCCTGCAGGAACCCGAAAGTTCATGACCTCACCAACTCGACCCCGCCATTGTTCCCTGTCCCATGGGCTCTACTTCCACGGTCGACCATCCGATCCGATCTCTCCGAGGTCCAACCTAACGTTGCCATCTCCGGCGCGGCCGTCCTGTCGGGCTCTTTCCGGTCGGCTTACCGTCAAGAATTTTATGCACGGTGCTATCGTTGCCCATTCGCACCACGTGTCCGGCCCATCTTAATCTTCGCGACTTGATTACTCTCACTATTGTGAGTTTGCGGTATAGCTCTTTCAATTCGTGGTTGTGGAGTTTCCTCTATTGTCCTGCTTCCTCGTCATATTTACCTCCAAAGATACCCCTTAGGACTTTATTCTCGAATACGCGGAATTTGTAAGCAATGTCCTAAACCATGTGAGCAGGCAACTTGACCTTGTGTTCACGGCAGACCCCTTTAATTCCTCAGTTGCCTTTAGTCCCCAAACCCTCTTAACTATTGACAATCACCACCCCCCGCTTCTCTTATTCGTATACCACGACTGCTCAGCTCACTCCACACCTCCCACCTGCCAATTTTCTGACAAATTCCGGAAAGCCAATTTCTGACTCATATATGAGTACCTCAGCAATACCACACTTCGAGCGATATAAATGCAGCGGTCGCTACAGCGTCGCTCTGCACAGAAATCTACAACGCCATATCTCTATACGTCCCATTTTCCCGACTCAGGTTATCGTTCTCATCGCCCCCTTGGTATAACCGCAAACTCCGCAGCTTTCGTAACAAGGGGAATAAGTTGTGCAACATTTTCCTAAATATGCGTTCTCCCCTGGACTACTCCAACTATCTCGGTTACTTTTATCAATTCACCGAGCTTTATAGCTACCTCTACCACAATTATCTCACCAAAACTCAATTCAACCTGATCAACGATCCCAAATCTTTCTTCCACTTTATGAACTACAAACGCAAATCTGATGCCTATCCCAACTATCTTTTCTACGGCTCAACTACTACAACTGACTCCCATACCATAGCTAATCTTTTCGCATCCTTCTTCAAACTATCCTTCACGGACGACTCTTTCAAGCCTAATCCCTCTTACTTCACTGGCCTGTCTGAATTCTCCCTCGGCCCTCTCATCACACTACATATTCAACAACAACAAGTTATAGAGAAACTTTAACAAGTGAAAGACGGTTTCAGTCCGCCCAGACGGACTCCCTGTTATCGCTTTAAAAAAATGTTCCTCTTCTTTCTCTCTTCCGCTCCCTTCAGTCTTCAATCTATCCCTTACACAAGGTGTATTCCCTGACACTTGGGGATCCTCTTATATAAACCCCATACTTAAAAGGGGCCAAAAAACGATATATTCAATTATCGTCCCATTGCTAAGCTTTCATTCACATTCCACACACTACTTGTCCTAGAAAACGGTGATGACGTCAATATAATCACTACCAACTTTAGCAAAGCCTTCGACAAAATCTCCCACAACCTAATTCTCTTTAAGTTATCTTCCCTCAGTTTTGAACCCCTGCTGATTAAGTGGATCTCATCCTATCTCAATTTGTGGCGCATGGCTAATAACCTTGCTCGTAAATATAAATTGTTATGGAAGTTTAACAAGCCTCGAGACTTGCTAAATAGGGCCAAGACCGGATCCCGGTTGTAGTGCCGATGATGATGATGATCCTATCTCAATTATCGAAACTGCGGCGTGCGATTTAGATCCATTCTCTCCGATCCTTTTTTCCAACCTCAGGTTCCCCCCCAGGGCAGTCACCCCCCCCCCCCCCCTCCTATTTATCCTAACTATTAACGACATAGGCTCTCGTATCAATCACTCCTCCATCTCGCGTTACACGGCATTCCAAGACGCGATGCCGCGAAGAAGGGACATTTTCGATTTTTTTTTTCTTTAAACTAATTCTCTCGGGAGAGGCGAACCTATAGCGCCGTTACAGTTCTTCTTGAACAGTTGCAGGTTGTAGCTCTCCGGGCTGTGAATTCTACAGCTTTCCCGCTCTGTAACGGAACGAATTCTGTTGCACGGGGATGTTCGCGCCAACAGGAGATGAGCCGCAAATTGTTGCGATCCGCCGGATTGTCTTGTGGAACACATATAAACCGAATTGCGCGGAACAATACCACGAATCTACGAAGAACAGTGCCCGTGGTAGTATTTGTAAAACAGACAGAGGTCAGTGATAGCGACTGTAGACCCGACATCAGCGCCGTGTCCCCGATCAGACGGATCGCTCTTCTCTGAATGCTTTCAAGTAGGCCCAGGGTTAGAAGCCGAGCTCCAAAGATGAGAGCAATATTCTAATTTCAGATTTATACAGCAGAAGTTAGGGCAGAGTAAAATATTTATTGGTTCTTAAAAGGTAACTCAGTTTTCCAGAGGCGGACCTGACGATGTTTGACACGTGGTTCAGCACCGATATATTCCCACAGACCGTGACGCCGGGCAATTTCAAGCCTTCCCCAAATTCGAGAGCCTGACCATTCATTATCAGCTGTACCATAGACCCGATGATCGGCTTTTCTTTGTGAATGTTGTATTATATATTGAGTTTTCGTTGCATTGAAGTCAACAAGATTAGCCTATCCCTACTCCAGGACATTATCCAGATCCCGATTCAGAGAATTTATCTGGCTACATCTCAGCTGATGCGACGTTGATGCACAAATAGGCCGGTCACTCGAAAAAGAGCAAACAAACGTACTATCACCCGCAAAACTAAACACTTTGTTATCCATTGACCCCAATAAATCATTTATGTGTGGCAAAAACAAGGTTGGAACCAAAATAGAACCTTGAGGCACCCCGGGATTAAATAACAGGATACAGATCCAAAAACTATCCGTCCACAACAACTCGGATCGATAGATTTTCGAGGAAGCTCTTCGTCCTGTCACAAAGCCGTTGTGAAAGTCCGTATGAACAAAGTTTGCTCAGCAATGCCCCATGCCGCATTAAAGATCATTCAGACGTTCGTTGTACTCATTGATGACTTTTTCCATCACCTTAGATAACATAGACAGCGATGTTATCGGCCGGTAATTTTGAAGGAGACACTTTTTTTCACTCTTTGGGATTGGCTGAACTCGAGTGATTTTACAGCAGGAAGGTAATATCCCCCGTGCATAAGATAAGCGAAAGAGTCTGCCAAGAACCGGCGATATTTCTGGAGCACAGTTCTTAAGGACTATTGCTGGTATTCCGCCCGAGCCGGTTACCTTCATACAGCCCAGTCCACCTAGAATGCGTTGAATAGTATATGGACGGAGCCTCACACCCCGCATCGGAGACCGTACCGGCGCTGTCATAGGTGGCTCAAACATACCTGCATCGAGGTTTGATTTCACGAACACATTGGCTTTATCTCTTGAATTTGTGAAGCTTTATCTCTTGTTTTGAAGAGTCTCATTGTCTCTTTCCGAATTGTTGCGTATCTTTCTGCGTTGATTTCATCATATCTTTCTAAGTGAATCAATCTGAGGCGTTTACGTTCTTCGATCTTCGCCCTGCACTCATCGTCAAACGAAGGTTTTTGATTGTTTTCTTAAGTCCTAATATCTTTTGGGCTGTTTGTTTGATTGTGTCTCTGACTCATATCCATTTACTGTCGATACTATTGGCTTCCTCTTCATCACTGCGCCCAGGAGTGAGTTCATTCTTAACTGAATTTCTATTCTATATATAATAAATAAGAAATAACACTGAAGAACTCGAGATGCGAAATCGAACTCATTCGGAAGCCGGTCGCATGCCTTCCAATTTCATCATTACAACATAGGCACTATGTTTATCTCTTTACTATGGATGTATTGTATCTCTTTACTATAGATGCTATAATGGTTGTTGCTCAACCGAATTTAGTGAATACATTTCATTGCTTCAACTGTTTTTCCGCGACACCCGTTATTTAGAGAGTGTGGATCTGTGGCAACTCTAACAGATACACACAATTCACAACCAAAAAATAGTGAAGAAAACGAACGAAAAAATCGAATAAGAAAAATACATCAGAACCGTATACCAAGCGATAAATAATAAAAATAATTCACATCAGTGGAATATAGTCGAGTTTGGAAATGAAATTCTAAACACGGTCAGTAGCCTGATGTGTAACGCTTAGGTAAAATTTTTTTCGTGATTCGAGCTGTCATAGCGTCAGTTCAAATCACACGATCTTCTTCACTATTATTTCAAACGCTATACTTGGTGACCCCGACGTGATCTGTACACGACGCAGCACACACACACTCCCCGTAGTAAAGAGAACTTCACACACGCAATCATGACTTCTGCATAGAGCACCAAGGCACACTCGCTTGGCTTGCTCCGACATTCTCTCGTTCGCTCGCTCGTCGCTCGCACCGAATCTGATCGTAACGAAGTTTCTGAGAAGGGGGTGGTGTGGCAACTCTAACAGATACACACAATTCACAAGCAAAAAATAGTGAAAAAATCGAATAAGAAAAATACATCAGAACCGTATACCAAGCGATAAATAATAAAAATAATTCACATCAGTGGAATATAGCCGAGTTTGGAAATGAAATTCTAAACACGGTCAGTAGCCTGATGTGTAACGCTTAGGTAAAATTCTTTTCGTGATCCGAGCTGTCATAGCGTCAGTTCAAATCACACGATCTTCTTCACTATTATTTCAAACGCTATAGATCAACTAAAGATTAAATTCTGACGTTCTGATAAACGCAGACACTCGTTCTTTAGCGGAAGCACGCTAGTGCAGAATGTTCTACCTGGCTGTTTTCTTGTCTTTACAATATGAGTTTCTTATATTCATATGAACATTCCCCGCCAACATTGTCGAACCTCTTTGTCAATCACCAGGATATGTCCAATTTATTGAATTCCGACGTTAATAAGATATATCAATGTGCAATATACGGGCAAATTAGGTTCAATGCCTTGAAAATCGAGTGCTGCTTTTTGTCGTTAAAGACGATCTGAAAATGGTAATACACTGTTGATAAACGAAACTTGCCTTGTCGAAGCCAGGGAGCTTTCAATCCTTGGCACTTGAATTAGGACATCACATATCACGACTATCCCATTTTTATATTTATTATTACGATCGTTTGTCAACTGAACTTGGTGAATGTATTTCACTGCTCCAAACAATCTTCCGTGAACCCGTAATCAGAAGATGCGCATCAGTTCTCCTTGAAAATCGATTATCGACGTACAAATAAACAAAGATGATCTTTAGCCGAACCTCACGAATGCAGATTTTTCTGTTTTATCATGTGTTTCATTGGCGTTGTAATATTTAGGCATTAACACTAATGACATCGATACACCCTTTCCTTCCACCTGCACTGTGCTTTTACATTTAGGGTTACCTCAAAACTTCCTTTTGTGCACTGGTGCATTTATGTGAAACAAAATTCGAGAAACCTGCATACTTTACTTCCACTTGCTGCGCCTACACGAACGCCGATGTTACATTCCTGGTATTAGGAAGACGTTTAGTATTATAACCCTGGTATAACCGTTTTTCTACATTGCATTAATCCGCTACGTAGCACTGGATTTTAAGTGTAACACAAGCTAGAGCTGACTCTCAACCACTCGATCATCCTGTCTATATACAAGGACCACCGGACTGGAAACGTTTTTAATTCAACACCCTTCATGACATTGTGGCGTTTCTAACAGATACACACACAATATACAATATAGTCAAGAATACCGAAAGGAAATTCGAATAAGCAAAGCATCAGACCCGCATACCATAGCGATAACATAACAATTCCACATCAGTTGAGTGTACTTGAGTTAAGAAATCTCATTCGTACACGCGGCAGTAGCCCGGTGTGTTGAGGATTGGTTACATTTTTAGTGATTCTAACCGTCATAGCCTCAGTTCGAATCACACGTTCTTCACCATCGTCGCAAACGCTATAATATAACAGACGTTCTCGTCTCTTGTCGGCTTCTTTCAGATTTTCTCGTAGCGTATTTGTTGATGTAATATTGTTTTTAAATTTGTGGTGACCCATTTCTTAAAATTGATTCAATCCATACCTTTTTCGATTTTATATTCAACACTCCCCGCCTTCGAAAAAAAAAATGTTTTGTTAAATTCGATTCTATCATCATCATCATCATCGGCACTACAACCGGGATCCGGTCTTGGCCTTATTTAACAAGTATGAGTCTTGTTAAATTTTCCATTTGTTTTTCTGGGCAAGGTTATTATATATTCGATTCTATAGCAATCACGAAAATCGTTTAGAGTACATATATGTTGCATAGGCTTTCCATAAGCGTGGGTTTCAAAAATCATTGATGATGAAACATGCCCCAAAATTAATAATATTTCATTTAAAATGATTGTTGAATCTTTTGAAATACCCAAACGTGTGCCATGTGTTGATTTAGCAAATAATAACATTCACGGTTTTACTTTCAAGGTTTGTTTGTACGCTAGTACCTTTCCGTCCATTCACAAATACTAGGCCATAAATTTTGCTTTTGATGTGCAACAATGTAATACAACCTTAATGCTTATTCATTGAATCCTCCGTCCTTGCCGTAATTTACCACCCTTCGCCGGACCCCGTAAAATGCCTTCAACTTTAATTTGAAAAACAATTCCCTAAATACCTTTCACGGTACCCTTCTTGTCTTCTGTCTAACAACATTCTTCGATAAAATGTAATATCACTACCCAAATCTACTTGGAAATCTCGAATTCGCCTGTCAATATCGTGAAAAGCTGCTGTTTTCCGCAACCATGGTTCTTTAATTAGATTTCCCCGATTATTGGTTTCCGTACACCATTTATTTTTGCCGGTTTTGGAAACGAGGTCACGTCATTCAGGCTTATCAAGCCGACAGACATGAAAGAGAACTAATTAGAACCCTGCCAAACCATCTAAATCGACGTTTACTATTTAAACGTACATCGGAGTGAATGTGAGAAATTCGCTGGGGCTGCGTCAATTTAACAAGGTTCTTTAAGGTTTATACTGTCATGTTTTTTTATTTATCATGGATTCAATGGATCATTTGTTGCTATTGTAAGAACTTTGGGGTTTATTTGTGGGGGGACCACTTGGGAAAGAACTAGTCGACTTTATAAGTAGATCATGAATGCGTGTTATTAAAATGATAAGTTTGGCTGACATATAGTATATTTGAAAAATAGCATATGAGACAATCGAGTTGTTCAGTTTTCTTGACATTTGTCAAATTAAGGCATTGGCAAATTGAGTCATGGTGGTGTTAAAATAGTCCAAATGTTTTAAGTAAACGAGCGAGGTAACCTATCACGCTTACTCATCCCAATGATATGTAATTTTTCACAGCTCTATGTTTAAAACCGCATCTAGCGATTCATGTTAAGATAAGGATGTAGTATACTAATGAGTCTCACTTTGGTTGAAACAACGTAGTGTAAATAGTATCTAGCCTAAGCACTTTCTTTTGTACCAAAAAATTAGCCAATAAAATATTGAACTTTGGCGGTAGGTCCGATAAAAGTAATTTCGTGTAAAATTCAAGGAAGTCAAACTTAACTAGCGCACCATTACCCTGATCTTGCCTAACACACAAATTGGAATATCGTGCGGAAATTCAAATATCGATTCGTTATAATACCCAGGATTTGAGAGTTTTGAAGATTTCAAACCTTTCCACATACCAGTGGACCCAGACACTGACGCCTACCAACTATTTGCTGCGTCGCCAGTACGCCCAATGGATGCATGAGGTGACCGTAGTGAATGACCGCTTCTCGCACAAAATCATCTTCAGCGATAAAGTTCACTTCCACCTCAGAGAATTTGTCAACAAACAGAATTGTTGCATTTGGTGGGATGAAAATCCAAGAATAACCTTTGAGAATATCCACAGTCACTGCATGGTGCGGTTTTCAGTCTGGCGGGATCATTAATTCTTACTTCGTCGAAAACAATCAATTACGGTGTGGGGTGGGCACTACCGCACTGTGATAAGAATGTTTTCATGGCTGAAACAGAGTAGTTTCAACAGCACGGTGCCCCTTACCACACAATGGACACGAAACCATGGCCGTTCCGCGCCATAAAAAATCCATAGACGGTTTATCTCCCGAAATGTCCTCCACATCTGGTAGCTAAGATCGTGTGATATGATCCCCTTAGACTTTTTGGGGTTATTAAAAGATAAAGATGTATGCGGGTAAGACTACCACTATATAAGAGCTAAAGGTGGTCATTTTTGCATACATCAACAACATCGTTGACGTATTATGCCGCTAGGTCATTAAAAATGTTGACAAGCTGAATGATGTCTTCCTCTAGAGCCGGGACTAACATTTATCAGTAACGGAACATTCTCTATCCCGAGCCTCGCTGGGATCTTCCCGTATGACAACATAAAGGGCGTTTCAGTAGATGTGTGGCGGTTCCGCCAAACCCCACGGCCCACTTACCTGAAAACCCCCTTAACTTCATCCCAATCTGCACAAGTTTTCGCTAATGCAATCGCATTAGCACCTTAAATGCTTTACGCATCTAGGTTATCAAATTTATAATCTAAGAGTCCCTGTTAAAGAATCCTTATCTTTCATGCATCTCTTCGCATACAAATTCCCTGTAAGAATTCTTTCCTAACTTATCATGCATCCCAAAACTAGTTCGCCACCTTTGGTGCCAGGCAAATTCCAACCTCCCCACACCTGCACCGCAGTCTCCCCACAGCAAAAACATTTCCTTTCCAAGAATAATTAATGCTTTCAATGTATTACCTGGAAATGCCTGCAAAGAATTTTTCCTACAAGGGCATTCATACATGTATCAATGCATCTCCTCTGCATTAGGGACCAAGAACCGAATTTCCAATTAGTGTAGATATTCACACTAGAGTTTGATCTTGACGTCGCCATAGATGCCATGCATAATTGACACAGATGGCAGAACAACCGTTATTGTGTAACCATCTAAATTACTTTCCGAAGACTTGCAACTATTGATTCAGCTGCAAGCACTTCTCTCGGAAATACTTCTTTGTTTGAAGCTTCAAACAATCACCAACGGCGCGCTTAGCCGCCGGATTGGATTCAATAGCATAAACATATGCAAACAAAAGAATCCGATTTTCCCAGTCGACAGAGATACGATATACGATCTCCATTGTATAAAGTATCCCAAACGCATCTACTATCTAATGAGTTCCAACTTGTTTACTCAGTTGAACTCTCAGATCATAAATTCCTGAATCCGTTTACCATTGACCTTCTCACATAAGCAAACACAAACCCAACTAGCATCCAATGAGATTCGGCTTGTTTGCTTAGCCGAACTCACATCTCATGGATGCACATTATGCCGTTTCTTTGTTCCAATTTCGTTCTGATGGCTTTGTCCCATGAATGAACCAATGTACACACATACATGTGTACCACCATGATCTTTATTAAAAGATCTGGTTTTCTGTTCCACAGAGGGAGACTTTACGTCTCTCTTGTGGTAAGTAAAACATATCCTTAGGAGAGGGGATATCTACCACGACACCACCAAACTCACCCCAAACGAGGGTTGACTCGTTGAGTCTCATTACAACCATCAAAGCTGACGGGTCGTCCGCCATCCACCGTACCGGCAACGGTACGGTGTGTAACGAAAAGTAGAGTTCGAGTCGAGCTCGTTATCAATTAAAAAAATAATTTTTCTTAATGAGGAGGTCGGTTAAGAGCAACGTAATTGTAAATTAATTAATAAAATTAAAGGCGTAACGTCGAGTGTGTAACGAACGTGTGGTTCAACATAGTCTTCAAAACGGTGCAACTTAATCTAACGAATCTAGCGGTTGATATATGAAAAATGCGCCAGTGTTGTTTAAGAATGGTAGTGCCAATCAGTGGCTCTGCGTGGAAGATTGAAAAGCGACATAATTAAATACAAACGAATGTGAAGTTGTGCTTAAGTCGAATACTGTTATAATGTAAACAATAAACGCGCGTGTGCCAAAACATTTTGTAACATCAGATAAATAAAACAATTTATACGCCAAGAAATAAAACAAAAATTAAAACAAAACATTTCGTTGTGTTTCATTGGTGACTGCATTCGCTCCGTGTGTCGTTTTTCTTTTTTGAACGGTCTTCGGCGGAACACCTCAGCCGTAAACATTCAACCATTGACAAAATCCGCCAAAGAACAAATCAAAGGATGAATTGTTGACGCATGGAATAATGTACCGACAACACTTTTAACAATCGTAATTCCAGTCTACAACCATATTGTTAACTATTATAAGAAATAATGGAAAAAGCATTCCATATTAAGGAAATAAATACTCGCTTGTCGTAAGAGGCGACTAAAGGCCGAGTGGTAGCTGAGGTCCCAACGCCCTGTCGCCCAGTGAAATACCACCCAACAAGCTATATGCTCCGAGAAATGCTTGGGAGAAATCCCTGGCCATCTTTCGGAGATTGGCTGATGGACCGATTTGAAAAAAGGTTGGTTTAGGTGGTAAGTCCCATCATGTTGTACATCCCGCGATATCGTCGGGAAAAATCTTCGATTATGTCTAGGATGTATAGCTGATGTCCCGGACTGACACGGAAATAAGTCATAATGAGATAAAGAATTCCGGAGGTAAACTAGATTCCCATTCGGATCTCTGGGGGGACTATGTCAGGGGTAACATCATGCAAATATTTAGATAAATAACTTTAAGAAATTCGGCGTCTCGTAATAGGGTTCGTTTTCGAAACTCTGTCGACGTTCGACGGATAACGGCATTTTGTAAGATCAGGGGCATCGGTTTCACCAATACGAATGTAAATTCCGCCCACCAATATTTGCAAACAACGAAACCTGATATCTTTGCCCCAACTGAGGCTTAGGTCGATTCTTCAACTGATTCGACATATCTTCGTTGTTCACGATACGGCTTACATTCTAGATTCCGTTTTAGGGGCGGAGTCTGCGTCTCACGCGAGCCGAGCTGGCTTGCCAAAAGATAGAAGGGTTAAACCCAATAACCTAGACATCATGTGGTTGAAGGTCATGTTGGCGAATTCGATCGACCGGCGACATTTTTCGAACATTTTTCATGTACCGTCGACTGGATACAAATCAACCACTCGGCGTTGTCCTTGGCGATTTTAATATACACAACTGCAGCTGCTTGGTACATTCTAACGGAGTCGACGAGGCTGGGACGGTAGCGGAGATGTTCACTGTTAGCTGCAATTTGACTAAACTCGTGGAGGAACCTATGCGAGTGACGGATGCCCGAGGTGATTATGCGGAACTTTGGATCTGTTTCTGATATCCGAACGGAGCGTTTATACCGTGGAAGTTGCTGCGCCACTGCGAAATTCAGATCACTGCTTGGTATTGGTCGCGCAGCCAATTGCATTTGCCTCGCCATGTATGGGGGTATGGGGTTGCTAACTGGAACGATTTTCGAGATTTCTTCGCGTGCTTTCCGTGGTCGGGGATGTGCTCTGGAGACTCCGATGTTAACGCATGCGCGGAGTCGCTCACGGAGATTATTCTGCTCGGGATGGGGATTTACATTCTGCATCCCATCTAACGAAATTCATTAGATAAACTTTGGTTTGATTAAAATTGTGGGCAGATTACAGCGACAAAAAATAGAGCTTTTAAACAATGGCGCTCCAATCCCACCGCGGCTAACAGAATGCATTTTGTTAGCATCAGAAACGCGTGCAACCAGGCGATTGATACCGCGAAGAAAGCCTACAATGACAGAGGACACCAATGAGCTCCTTTAGTGCCCAACTGATTCCCGTCCCTTCTAGTCAATGCCAAGGGCTCTTAGCGGCAACTTCACTTCCTCCTCTTTACCACCTTTGGTAACGGGCAGCGGGACGGTAGGCACAAATTCAAGAGATAAAGCTAATGTGTTCGCGAATTTATTTTCCGCGAATTCAAACCTCGATCCCGGTTTTTTGGAGCCCCTTGTGATCGCACCGGCACGGTCTTCGATGCGGGATATGAGGTTCCGCCCGCGTAGTATTCAAGGCATTCTACGTGGACTGGACTGTAGGAAGGCAACCGGCCCGGACGAAATACCAGTCCTTAAGAACTGTGCTCCAGTACTGTCGGCGGTTCTTGATAGGCTCCTCCGCTTATCTTATGCACGGACATTTATTACCTGCTGAAACATTGCAATTCAACCGATCCCAAAGAGGGGAAAAGAGTCTGTTACAAAATTACCAACCGATAACATTACTATCAATTTTTTTTTTTTTTTTTGAATTAGACTTCTCTCGGGAGAGGCGAGTCTCTAGCGCCGAGTGGGCACCCCGAGATGCCATCAAATAACTGTTGGAGTTATTTTTGAACAGTTGCAGGTTGGGAAGGGAGTTCCACAGCTTCCCCGCTCTGTAGCGCTCTGTATGTTGTCTAAAGTGATGAAACAAGTCATCAGTGCTGAGTTAATGAAATATTTGGAGTATAACGGACTCCTGAATGATCGGCAATACGGATTCCGTGGTGGGTGGTACACCGGAGACCTTTTGAGACTTATAACCGATATATGGACATCTGCGATTTGGGGGCATGGTGAGTCAAGAACGGCCTTTTTTTATCCCCGACGCTTTTGGCGTCTGGCACGGAATATTGCTGAACAACCTTTGTTCGTACGGACTTTCCCAGTCGCCTTGCGGCTGGACGAAGAGCTTCCTCGTGGATCGATCGAACCGGGTTGTTGTGGACGGCGAGTCTTCGAATCCGTATCCTGTTAATTCCGGGGTGCCTCAGGGTTGCATTTTGACTGCAGACTTGTTTTTGCTTCACATGACTTGTTAGAGTCTACGGATAACAAACTGTTCAGTTTTGCGGATGATAATACGCTTGTTTCCTCTTTTTTGAGTGGCCGACCTGTGGGGGTTCCCTATATTACATGGAGAACCAACCCACGATTCCAACCTAATTTTGACCGCTAGCAGGCAATAGCATATATTTCCAAATCTGTAATAGAATGCATTTTCAAAACCTACAACAGAATACAATCCAAATCCCCCGATAGAATATATTGTAAATCATCTACTCCAACTACAATCAAACCGCATTTAGTTTTCCCCGACAATCATTCCGGCTCACCTCTTACTGAAACCATTGTTCTCGCTTGCAACCAAGCAGCATTTAGTTTCCTCGAAACCATTTCGGTTCCCATCCCACCTAAACCATTTGAAATAATATCAATTCTTCTTACTGGCAAGTCACCAGAATGATGCGTTATCTTTCCACGGAACAACCATCGCAACGGTCAAGACCTTCTATTGTCTAACCGACAACCCATGACCACACTTGGCTATGCCTCCGAAACCGATTTCTCCGTATATACAGCAACAGAAGATTCTAATTCAGCCCATAGGGCAGAAATTCCCTGAAACAAAATGTTCTATCTAGGCATAGCAACCCTTCTTCATGTTCCTAGTAAGTGGCAGTGAGTTTGTGGGGAGCGAAGCTTTGTGCACCGGCGTACGGCACTGATTCTCTTCGCATCCCCATCATTCTGTCACTAATTATTCCGACACGTATCAAAAGAAACACCAACACAGGACAAGTAAAAATAGAAAACGCACTATTTCTTTGTTTAGTTTATTTTACGTTACGTTTATACTTTCCCTTAGATTTATTCTTTAGTTTTGAATGTATATCAAAATCGAACAACACATAAAATGACAAAATGCTTTCACCAACTTTGACACGATCGCCAACACGTCTGCGGTTCGTTACGTTTACAACTTTACGAAAATACTTTACAACTATTACCCACACGACTCCGGGTATGTTATTTACGCGTCTCCGCTGCCGGCGGAGAGCGGGAGTGACGCGTGACCATGGCGGCCAGCGAATGGAAAACGACTCCACGATATTTAATCGTTTTGGGGTGAGTTTTCCCAAGAAAGAAAGTGTTTCTCCCGTGGTGAAAACAAGGAAGAAAGACTTGGCATTGCAAGTGTATGTGTGAGTGAAGATCACATTGGTTTTTTTCATACACAAGGCCATGGGAATTAACCTGAAACGAGGAAAGGGAAAATGTGCATTGCAGTTGAATAAATAAACCGCTAGTCATCCGGGAAATGGTGCTAAAAGCGAATTGGATGTTTATGGCATCTCTGGCTGCAGTAGAAACCGGGTTCGTGTTTGCATTAGGAAATGCTAGAAAATTTGGTTTCGTTGATAATGCCTAAGATGCGGTGATTGTTTGTCGATTGTACAAACGAACCGCGCGTCGGTTTATTGCAGCTGTAAAAACAAGCTGTCCGACATAGGATTTTAACACAGACAAAGGGTGCCGACTGGCTTGGGATTCTATGGTTCATATGCACGTTCAAGAATTGTTTTTAGGAATTTCAGATAATGCGTTGTATGCATCAAATGTCCTTGGAGAAGGAAATGTTTTCAGGTGCCAATGGAAACAACGGAAGTTGTGGAATTCCTAAAAAGGTAATGAAGAATTCTTACAGAGAATTGTATGCGAAGAGATGGATGATGGTAAGTTTGCTTTTACAGAAGCTTTGGAATAAATAAATTCGCTAAGCTTGATGCGTGCAGCATTTACAGGTGCTAATGCAATTGCATTAGTGAAGTTAAGAGATTGAATGGGATTTATGGGGGGTTTTTTAGGTAAGTGTACCGTAGGGTTTGGCGGAACCGCCACAAGTTTACTTAGCGATGATCGGAGTCCCATTTGCCCAGTGAAGTGTTTGGCGAGTCGAGTGAACCCGTGTCATACTTGACACACCACCTTCGTACCCCCACAGCCCGATTAATGCATCAACGTTGCATCAGCTGGCATGTAGCCAGATCGACTCTCTGAATCAGGATTTGCCAAAGGTCCCGTAGGGGGAAGGGCCAATTTCGACGACTTCAATGAAACGAAGACACGATATAAAACGTTCACAAAGAAAAGCGGATCATGGGTTCACAGCTGATGATGAATGGCCAGGCCCTCGAATCTGCAGAAAGCATGAAACTGCTCGGCGTCGCGGTTTGTGGAAATAAATCGTGAGATAAACACGTGTTAAACTTCGCCAGGTCCACCTCTGCGAAATTGAGTTATCTTTTTAGAGGCAAGAAATATATTTTCTCCTATATAAATGCCAAATTAGACCCGCGCTTGAACATTGTTCTTATGTTTGGAGCTCCGCTCTTAAGCATACCCTCAACCTAGTTAAGAGCATGCTGAGACAAGTGACCCGACTGATCAGGGACACGGCGTTGACGTCAGAACTACAGTCGCTATCATCGAAGATGCGTAGCTGACCTCTACCTGTTATACACATCTTCCTACGGCTTGAACATGTCTGCACCAGAACTCGTTTCCTTACAGAGCGGGAAAGCTGTGGAATTAGGGACGCCGTGTCGGTGCTATAGGTTTCGCCCCTTCTGAAAGAAGTATATACACTTTTTTCCGTTCTCCCGCCCTGTGCCATAGGGCGGTGTGGAATTGGAATTGAATTCCATATTCGGCTTGGTTTTGATACCCTTTAGTCGATGGGAATTGATGTGGCACGGGGCTGAGTAGAATCAGAACTGTTATAGCGTCATGTAGAGAGTTAACATCGTTGTTGGGGAAGACCAATTGACTTCCCGAAAAAAAGTCGTTCATATACACCGAGTTGGCTTGGCCGTGGAACCATACTATTCTTTTGTCAGCTGACACAATACAATGGGCTGAAGTGCTAATGGGGAAAAAAATGGATTTTGTATTCGTCAGGCCGGGTAGTGTTAACGGAGTTACTACGAGGGTTGCCTCTTATGTTTCGGGATTTGGCAACCCTAGCGTTGCAATCCGGCAATTGACAGCTCTGTCGTAAAGTTGGACATTTTTGAGGTTATACGCACTCAGAACGTTTTGACATACGAGCGCTATTTGTGTTGTTTACAGTAACTGAAAAGATTCATCTCGGCCCAAAAATGGAATTAAATCGTCAACATTTTCGTGCGATTATTTTTTACAACTTTTGGCGTGGATTAACTCAGCAACATTGCATGGATGAACTTAATTCAATTTTTGGCGATGAAGCTCCATCAAGGACCAATCTTTATCGATGGTATGGTGAATTCAATCGTGGTCGTAGTTCACTCCAAGATGAATTTCGTGAAGGTCGTCCAAAATCAGTTGTTGTTCCGAAAACCATTGATGCTGTGCGCGAACTGATATTGGAAGATCATCATGTGACCTATCGCGAGATTGAGACAACCTTAGGCGTTAGTGGGACCAGCATACATTCAATATTGCATAAACATTTGACTGTCAAAAAAATTGGTTCGCGTTGGATCCCACACAATTTGTCAATCGCCCAAAAAAAGGCTCGTGTCAATTGGTCGAAAGAAATGCTCAAAAAATACGGTCGCGGTGCTTCGAAACACGTATATGACATCGGACAGGTGATGAACCATGGATTTACGCGTATGAGCCCGAAAGTAAACAGCAGTCGACTGTCTGGGTGTTTCAAGATGAGCCAAATCCAACAAAAGTTGTTCGCGCACGAAGCACTTCCAAGCAAATGGTCGCCTGTTTTTTCGGAAAAACCCGACATGTCGTAACCGTACCACTAGAACAACGCAGAACAGTCAATTCTGAGTGGTATACAACTATTTGTTTGCCAGTTGTCTTCCAAGAAATCAGGAAAACCAACCGCCGAAGACGGATCACTCTTCACCACGACAATGCGAGCTCTCACACATCGGCTGCGACAGCTGCATTTTTGAACACCCAAAACATCGATTTGATGGGTCATCCGCCGTATAGTCCTGACTTGGCACCGAATGACTTCTTTTTATTCCCGTACGTAAAAAACAAACTGAGAGGTCAACGTTTTTCGACACCTGAAGAAGCGGTTGCTGCATTCAGAATGCATGTGTTGGAGATACCTCAATCAGAGTGGCAAAAGTGCTTCGGCAATTGGTTCAAACGCATGCAAAAGTGTATAGATCTTCGTGGGGAATATTTTGAAAAACAATAAGGTGATTTTCGATGATCAACATTTGTTTTTGTTCTCTAATCCCGAAATATAAAAGGCAACCCTCGTACGTATGTCTGACAATCTTCTTGTATCACTTGTGAGTTGAATTAAATTATTTGACCCACGGAAAACTAGACATACAAACATCCACGTATTGTCTATCTAAAATGTCATACACATTGAGATTTATGCGTCTTCAGTGTGAGGATATAGAATCAACGTCGTATCAATAGATTCAAAAGAGCATAGTTGAAGGATGCGTTTCTATTTCTTTACAGAACCTTTTTTTTTTTTTTGGGTGGTGTTTCACTGTGTGGATGGGCTTTGGGACCCTAACTACCACTCAGTTATTGTGCCGAACTGCACAATAGCAAGAGTCGCGAGTAGAACCTAGGTTTGGCCTAACAAACACAAGACACTACCGCCTTTCCAACTCAGCCATTGAGGCGGCATCTTACGCAGAAAATTTAAAAAATGTTAAATGATGTGGTTATGAACGTGAAGTTTTAACCGGGAGGAGTTATGTTATGTGTTAGGTTGTCGACCATATTGTAAGAGAAGCTGATAAGTAATTGTGGCGGGTGAAGTATGTTGCACCGGCGTACGGCGCTGGGTCACCTCACTCCCCATCACTAACGTCACTTTATAAATCTCCAACAAGAAACACCGCCAGTCGGTTGGAGGACAAAACACTGAGCAACGCCGCCAAAGGGTTCATCAAGAATCAAGCTCCAAAGCACTGAGTGGACACCACACAGGAAAAAAACACGGCATTATAGCTATTGGTTTATACAGTATTAACTGTTTCTCGATTATGCACTAAGCAATGTTTCCGCTAACGACCACACGATTTGTGAATTTACACAACTGTTATTAAGGACGAACTTGACTCCAAAACGACTAACCCCGACTCGTTAACGATTACTCGCGGTTGAATTTCGCGTCCCCGTTTGCACCGGGGAGCGGGAGTGACATGACCACGACCTGCTCTGTCGGTAGATGTAAAAGAACTCTCTGAGGATAGAACTCTGACATGAATTCCAGCCTAGGTTAGGGCTAAGAAAAAACGGAAGAGAGAGAAACACGTTTCTCTTAAGGGTGCGGCCGCTGTAGGAAATGCACTCTTTCAGTGCAATGGTGTGTGTACATGGTTCTTTCATGGATGAGAACGAACCTAGAAAAAAGAAAAGGCATAAAGTGCATTCATAGGATACGATTTCGGTAAAGCAAATAAAACCGAAATCGTCGGATACTAATGGGATCTTTGTTGGAACATGTGCGCCGCGGCTAAACAAAGAGACGACGATACGATGTGGAAAAGCGCCAATTGGTTTTAGCTAGCTTACCGGGAAATGATGTTTATGGCGTCGCTAGTAAGGTTAGGTATGGAATTATTTGCGTATCGCGAGAATGCCGGCGATCTTTTGTTTACTCATGGTGTGAGTTAGGGAAATAGGCTTCAGCGTCGATTGCGCTAATTGAATGCAGCTGCTGGTATATTATTGCTGGGAGAAAAAGGTCGCCGGCCAATGTGTACGTCAAGAGATTTATCATACACATGGTGAAGCTGAAAAATAGACAGCGTAATGTTTATGGCCCCTGGTGAAGGTTACATTATATGTAATTCAAATCCTTTTGTTTACAGAAATTCGTCTAGAGGGGTTTGCTTGGCACCGAAGGTGCCGACTTGGTTTGAGATTCCTGATAAGGTAAGAAAGAAATCTTACAGGAATTGTATGCGAAGAGATGCATGAAAAGGTAAGTTTTCTTTACAGGGAATTTAAGATTATAGATTTGATCTAATTAATGCGTGAATCATTTTCAGGTGCTTAATGCGATTGCATTAGCAAAACTTATGCGACTTGGGATGAGGTTATGGGGGTTTTTAGGTAAGTGTACCGTGGGGTTTGGCGGCACCGCACCTTAATAACTGTGACTATACTAGAATTTGGGAGGAACAGTAGTGTTATACGCAAAACCCATGTCTTGTGTTTTCATTTGGTCGGTTTCTTGCTCGTTCTGGTATATTTTCCTTAAACAAAGTAGTGACCTGTTCCAAGTGTTTAGTGTTGTTACATATTACCCTGAAGTGTAAGGGGTACTAAGAATAATTAAGGAGATTGAAATCCAAAATATCAGTGTCAATTATCACTTGGGTTTGCTTAGTTTTGGAATTTGATGTATGGGTAAAATACAGTTTGCATCGGCCTATCAAAAAAACCCAACACTGCCTCGTAACAAAATGTATGCCAAGATCAACAATGCATGAACAAAAGTGACCACCGGAGTCTATAGGTGTTATGCCTTTATGAAAATTGCTCCACAGAATCGTCGCAGAAACTCTGGAAACTCCAGATCACTCTTGCACTAAAAACCCACTAATGATAAAAATCATTCGAAAATCTTGAAGAGGTGCCAAAAATAAAAAGAAAATGAATGTAAAGGAAGCAGATGGAAAATGTCTCCCCATTGTACCTCTATTTTTGTTTTTTTTTTTTTTTGTTTTACAGAAACGCCCGCACAAAAAGGGGATTTTGGAGTACCCGCAAATGTCAGATTACAGTGCGAGCGGATGGAGAGGAAGTGGATAAGGGAAGGAGGTGTCGATGTATATTGACCTTGAATGCCTGGACATAACAATCGGGAGGAAACACACAATCAGGTAGAGCATTCCACGTTTGTGTGGTTCGACTAAAGAATGGCTCTCTTGAGCTCCTGAAGTTGACTTTCAACGTGAACTGATCCGCATTCACAGATTGACAGGTATCACGGAAACTCATTCAGTAAGTACATTTGAGCAACGACCGTGATAATACCTATAGGAAAGAGACAGGCATGATATGTCGCGCCTATCTTCTAACGACCTCATTGAATGACTTACGGTCCCCTATAAGTTTTACTGCTTGTTTGTGCATCCCATCGAACAGGTGTAGTGCAGTTTTTGACGTGCCTGACCGAAAATGGGAGTTAAGACGAATGTACAACTTTTTGGACGAATATACGGCTTGTAAATAGTGGCTAAGTTGTAAGGAGTGAAGTATCGTTTGCATCTCTTAAAGAACCACATACATTTGGTCGCACTTTTCGCAGCTTCAAATATGTGGTCGTTCCAGTTAAGAGTCGAAGCAATTCCAGTGCCGAGTGTTGATAGTTATTTGGTGATCGATGAAATTGCCGCTCATCAACATATGTGTATGTATGTGTATTGGAGTTCGGCTTTGACCACAAGAGGCAGCACTGAGTTTTTTATTCAGTGAATTCGGATGCAAACGCGCACAGACTTTATGCCCGAACAGATAATTACAAGTTTGTACTCTGTGTTAGCTTAGAATATTCACGATGGATCGCACTAACGAAATCTGAAGCGGTCACTTCGTAAGACTAAAGCAGATGTGCTGCTTCGTCAGTGAGTTGAGCAGTAACGTTGATGAATGTTTAGCAGGTTGACTAATTTTGTTGTGCAAATTTAACACTTGTGTTTGGATATTTACTTTTGTCTTTGCTTAGTCATATTATATTAGAGTTTTGCAAGTATGATCATTCCTGTGACAGGATTTTTTAGTGACTATACTAAGAACTTAGTATATAACTATACCCGCCTGTCACGTGGGAGATCGGGGTTCGATTCCCCGTCGGGGAGCCTCTGGCGCAAGACTAATGACCTTGCCCGGAAAAAAACAAATCATTATGGAAAATTTAACAAGCCTCAGGACTTGCTAAATAAGGCCAAGACCGGTTCCCGGTTGTAGTGCCGATGATGATGATGATGATGATACTAAGAACTTGAATTTTTCTGTGGTAGAAATACGTATCCAAAATATCCTAACACCCACACTTTTACTTTTCAAACTTGTTTAACCTCTCTATCTTCAATATCGTTTCCCCATTTTAAATGCAGCTATGCATAAGGTATGTTAATAGTCCTTTTAGTTTGTGTAAATCATTAAAAATAAAAGACAATCAACGTTTTTATGCAGGCTTCTATAATGCAAGTACGGGATAGAAATAGAATCAGTCATCACAAACAACTGACAGAACACTGTTTTTCTTTTATATAGGCAAAAACGTTATTTAGACTTAACAAGGGCGTTTCTTTGATAATTGGGGTTTAACGGGTGAATGAGCGCTTCATACACGTATATTTCACAAATAGGCTTGCAAACTTTAGGATTGCTATGATCCAACCTGACAGTTAACCCATTTTGAAACAATGAGTTCGTGAACAATTTATTTTGAATTCTAACCATTCAAAAAGTTGGGAAGATAGTAGTAATCAATTTAATCTGAAATGGGCGTATCTATTTTCTTTTTCTTCTGAAACATCTCTGTACTTTACCTTTCGTTCACTCCAAAAAACCATAAGTAGCAAAAACCTAATCTTTTTTTAGCACCACACCTATAAGGTAATTAATTAATGTCACAGATGTAATATTTAGTGTTGCTATGACAAAGGATCGCTCATATGTGGGGTGATTAATGAATCTAAAAGTTCCAAAGCATCGTTGCGAGATCAAATTATTGTATAATGACAAACATTAAATACCGATTGGGTATTAGGGCACGCTCCATCTTACCGACCCACCCATTTCCGACCTCTCATTTAGACTTTTCCCAACCAGAAACACCAATTATATTCCCGTTAAACTAACTCCCACAATCTAAAACCTTGGGGCTAAGTATAGAGAACAGTAAGAAGTTACTTTTACATTTAGAAAGCGTTTTCAACTTACCACCCCCAATTGTTGATGTTGCTGTAACTGCTGCTGTCCCTGTTGCTGTTGGTCTCTCTCCCAAGGTACATATCTATTGCTAAACGCCATAGGGCCATGCCAATGCTGCAGAACCATCGAATTTCGACTGTCATCAGTCAAATTGCTGCTTAAATTGCTTTGATTCGACTTCTTAGCCATTTCCTCTTTGCTTTTCTTTTTGAGCGTTTTACTAATGGCGCACAGACGTTTGCGATAAATAAAAAGGGCAATGAGCCCAGCTGCCACAAACATTCCACAAATTGTGATTATGACGGGTATAATGGTCTTAATCGCATGCGATGAGGATGAGCTGGACGACAATAACCATCCATCGTCGTCGGAATCCTTTGGAGGCGATGTTGTCGGCGGCTTGTGGGTGCTGCTGCTATTTTCTATCAATGCTTTCGTACTAGATATGTCAACTTTATTTGTCTGATCATAAATACTGTTCGGAGTGGTGACATCATTGATGTCATTGATTTTTGGACCTGCATCGGCATTTGAGGTCGGCGTAGTACTTAAGTCGACACCACTTAATTCCTTTGATACAACAGTTGAGTTATCACTTCCTGTAGTTGGATGTGACTGCGACTGTGACTGTGTTTCGGTCTGTTCTTCCTCTTGGTTATGGTTGAAATACGGCGGAAGAGATTGTGGTAGCATGTGGTAAGGATTGTTCAATCCAAATCCGGGTGGTAGGTTGTTTGCTGGAAATCTAATGCCCGGCTGATCCCTTATTGATTGCACGCCCGGCAGAAAATGAAAGGGAGGCAGAAATTGGGATACATTTTGTGCAGCCAAAGCTATTGATGGTGTACGTGAACTGTAAATTTTCGAATCGTTGTGAGCGTAAATATTGACGTAGACCTCGTTTTTAGCTGTCAATTGTCCATCTGATACGGTTATGTAAAGGAAGAAATTCTGTCCACCCTGTGAATAAGTGTGAAGAAGAAGGAAGAAAGAGATATAAATTGAAAGGGTTTTAGTATCAAAGGTCCCTGTGAAGGATACACATGGCAATTAACATAAATCTACAATCTAGCCATAAACTATCTGTCGGCCAAAAGCAAACACATGAAAACACAATCCACAGTGCGAATACTTACTCGTCCAGCTAGACTCTCGTTAAGGTAAACAACTCCAGTGTCCGGGTTTATGTGGAAAGGTAATTTATCATTGGTAGTACCAGACCCGCTACCCAGATTAGCATAGTTTCCATGGACAAGTGGCTCCAACCCAAACTCTAGATGGTCATTTTCTGCATCCTCGGCTCGTACTTTAGCTATTACCGAGCCAACTTGCTCAGACTCCGAAATACGCCAGTTCCGTTCCACGTACATAACCGGAGGTGTATTTAATAATGAATTCTGACTTGTTGCTGTAACGAGAGAACCAAAAATAGAAAGAGAGAAAGACGTTAGTAACCCATGTGAGAGGAATTAAGTCCGGTAATTCTTTTCTTTTCACTACTGACCAAGGGCAAAAAGAAGCGAATGCAGATGGTGCCAGCACGGCATCAAGAATTGTTTAATTTCCACCGTGTGTCTGGAACAGAAGGACTTTTTGTCCGGAAATAAAGAGAAGAAGAGAAAACCCCTGATTAAAGCCAATTGTTATTTTTCACTTTGGGAATTTCCGAATCTCCTGTACTGAGTATACAGGGACTGTTTGAATCCTCCCCAGGGGCAGTATATGCCCTTTAGTCCGGATTCATTTCAGCAGTGAGTAGACAAAAAATATTTATATTTTAAGACTTTTTGGTACACCTGCGTCAATGTACTGGGAGGTAGTCTATTGTTTTTGGCTTTCGTTTTTCTAGTGCTGCTGCGTCCACATATAAGGACAGAAGGATAGACTGTGCACCTAATTTCCGTTCAACGTATAGTTTGATTACAATGGCCCACGAAGGAGGTACAGGATAAAGCTAATCCAAGTATATACGGGGATTTGCTGGTGAATTGCCATGTGGTGAATGCCCACCCGTTTCCTTTGTGGAGCCTTTGTTATGCTAACGACAATGAGGACTTTCGTTTAAAAATCTGCATACAATTAAGAACTGATTGTCCGATTCAGACAGAGCAGGAAATAAGGAGACTCTGTGTGTGTTCAGGTTCGTTATAAGGACGGGCATAACTCTTCTATCGTTCTAGTTAAAATATTGTCACAGTTCATTCGGTATCTTCATGTGTCTGGAGCTTTTCGCAAATGTCAATGACATTGGCATGACACACGCTGCAGGGTGTCCTAATTTCAAACCGGAGTTGGTATTTTTGTCACAAAGCCAGCAGTTGTGTACATTTCGGTTTTTCATATTGAAGAGTACAAAGCAGTTAAATTGGGGAAGTAATGAAAAATGATATTGTAATCAAGAACACATATATATGTGTTACTGGATTAAGTTGAGTAACTCATTCTCATTTTAAAGATGCCTCGAAATATTTTGCCTCCGACATACTACGGAAATGTAAAAATGAAGTTGTCCCCCATTTACATAATAAAATGTCTAATTTAATTATTACTTCATTGAACTATCTAATACCATAGGTCGATGGTTAAGTATTGACGGCAGTACTTTTAGGAAAATGATCATGCAGCATTCATTATCCACTAATAAGGCAGTGGAGAACTGAAGCAACTGGGCTTTACGTGGTTTGCTTTCGAAGCCACAACAAATTATCAAGACACTTCAATCTAAACATCTTGCTATTACAAAATCATCGATTTTGGAATCGGTATTCAGTGTCATCTCCAAAATCCGTTTTTCGCTTATTGAGGAATGTTATGGTAAAAGATTATGTGGTTAAAAACGAGTATTAGAAAAAAATAACCACATAACCAGCTATAACCATTTTTTTTATTTACATATAATCTGTCTTTGGCTGCCATGGTGATCCCGATAGGACTGGTGCTTGTTATTTAATTTGAGCCACGGCGGCCAGCAATGCTTACATTTTTAATATGGGCCTGGGCACTCTGGATCAAACTTAAAAATGTGCGTGGCGGAAAAAGGGTTAAAGAATGAGTGTCAATAAAAAGATGTTAGTAACACTTTGAAATACAACCATAACATTTTTGAAAGTGTTCCAAATAGCATTAACATCAAATTTGCTTAGTTTCAACTAATTTATTTATAGAATTGCAAATTAAACAATCTTCTGTTTCAGTCGAAAACAATACTAAACCCTTTGCATGCGTAAAGCGTAAATAAAAAAAAGGAATCCTTTATATTCATAAAGTTATTAACATTTTGTTTTTCTTTTATATAGGTAAAAACCCACTTACGGGCAGAAGAACCGGAAGTCACCACGCACGGGCTTAACCAAGCAGGAAGCCACAATAGGTAAGTGTTGTATAGAGATATACAAAATATTTACTAGATACTATAGACTATATACTAGATACTCGGTACTCGGTACCACGACTACTTTCCCTCCCTACGACTATTTTTCCTACAACTTCCGCAAATCCAACGTCCCCCTTATAAACGAGCATTTAAATAAAATCGTATTTCGCTTTGACCATCTAAAGGTTGAAAACCTCTCTACAACGAAATTTACAACCCATTTCCTTATCTGTTTCATAATCTCGACATGGGGTATCGGTTTCACCGCCACCATGGTATAACCACAAAATCCGTTCTCTTCAATACAAGAGGAATAAATTGTCGAACATTTTCCATAGAAAGCGATGTCTCCATGACTACTATAACTATCGGTTCTTTTTCTCACTTCACCGAACTTTATAGTTCCCTCTACCACAATTATCTTCTTAAAACATAAAACAATTTGATTAATGATCCCAACACTTTTTCTCGCTTTATTATTAAGTGTACAAATAAGTTTTCTATAAAAAATTAGGAATTTATTGTGATAGAATGGTACATTACGTTTTATTCAATGTATTGTCAATTACTAGACACTACTTTTTCCCATCTTACTGGCAGCATCCGGATACCACGTCGGAAGAACTCTTCATCTGTTGAGGATATCCACGAATCGACCCATTTTTTTATCTTCATATGCTGTAAAGTGCTCCTCGGACAGACCATTTGCCATGGAACGAAATAAAAGTTGATCAGAAGGGCCAAGGTCTGATGAATACGGCAGGTGGGGTAGGACTTCTCAATGAAGTGTTTCCAAATAGTTTTTCGGCGGCACCGCAACACACGGGCGAGCGTTATCATGGAAAAGAATAATTTTGTCATGTCAGGAGAAATAATGGGCGCCTTTTTCCTTAAGTGCTCGGCTCAATCTCAGTTCGGTAGAGAACTCCAGTGACAGTTCAGCAATTCTTAATACACGACACCAATCTGATCCCACCAAATACACAGCATGAGTTTTTTTCTCATGAATATTCGGTTTTGCAGTCGATGTTGAAGCATTGCCAGGTGGTTCCCATGATTTTCCTTCTTTGGGTTACCATAGTGGATCAATTTTTCATCCCTAATGACTATACAATGCAAAAAAAAAACTCGTTTGTTTTTGCCCGGCAAGCAGCATTTCACTTATGCAAAGTCGGCGTTCAACGTCACTCGGCAGTTCGCATGGAACCCAACTTCCTTGTTTTTGAATCATCCCTAACCATTTTAAACGACGTGAAATAGCTTGTTGAGTTCCATCATATGTACGTACAAGTTCTTCATGCGTTTGGGGTGAATCTTCCTCCGATATTGCTTCCAATTCCTTGTCTTCGTACACTTTCGGCCATCCAGATCGTTCTTTGTCTTCCACGTCAAACGCACCATTTTTAAACTTTTGAAACCAGTCACGATAACTTCTCTCACCCAAAGCAGTCTCATCATATGCTTCTACAAGCAATCGATGTGCGTCAGCGGCAGATTTGTTCAAATTAAAAAGAGCAAATCAAAAGTTCCCGAACTGACGCTTATTTGGCACAAAACTAGACATTTTTGCACGAAAAAAATTATGTGAAGCTGATACAGTCACTTTGCGCAAGACTAATGACCTTGTCCGGAAAAAACAAATCATTATGGAAAATTTAACAAGCCTCAGGACTTGGTAAATAAGGCCAAGACCGGTTCCCGGTTGTAGTGCCGATGATGATGATGATACAGTCACTAATATTTTGAGATTATGTTGTTATCATGTGTTCAAACTCAGAATATTACGTTTCACATCTGAAAATGTCTACATAATTTTCTGGTGGGGCCATCTTTTGTCAAACTTATTTGTACACCTAATAATTATAAACACAAATCTGTTGCCTACCTCAACTCTCTTTCCTATGACTCGACTGCTTCAACCCACCCCCAAAACATCGCCAATCTTTTCATTTCATTCTTTAAACAATCCTTCACAGACAAATTTTTTGAGCCTAAAACTTCTTATTTCAAAGACCTGCCAGACTTCTCCCCCGGCCCCTTCACCTCTCAGCTTATTCAACAACACCAACTTGAAGATAAATTAAGCCAACTTAAAGGTGAGTTAAGCCTCGGTTTAGGTGGTCTTCCTGCATCTCGTTGTCTCCCACTCTCAACGTTCTTTAATCTATCCATTCCACGAGTGGAATTTCCAGATTTTTAAGAATCCTCTTATAACACCCTTATACGTAAAAGAGGGCCCAATCGCCAAACTTTCCTATATTCCTAAGTTGTTCGAGGGTATTCTATATGAAGCGCTATGTTGCTGCAAATCCTTCATCTCTCTCTAACAGCATGGCTTCCTCACTGGCAGATCTACCACGAACAATCTAATGAAGAACTCTTCCGACACTCTCCTTGCCCTTGAGAACGTCAGCAAAGTCGACATAATCACCACTGATTTCAGCAAGGGCTTCAATAAAATCACCCACAATCTCATCCTCTTAAAGGCGTCCCCCCTTGGTCTCGAAGCCCTACTGATTAGGTGGAATTTTTTCTTATCTTAACGATCGAACCTACCGTGTTAGATTTAGATGCACCTTTTCCAATCCCTTTTCTCACACATCAGGGCATCCCCAGTATAGACTCTAGTGGCAAGCACTCCCTGTCCAGCAAGTAAGATAAATATAAGAAAAAGAACAAAATAAAAATGTACATAAAATGGAAATGGAAAAAAGAGAATGGCCGCGAAGTCGATGTAATCACAATCGATTCCAGCAAGGCCTTCGACACAACCTCCGATAACCTCAACCCCTTTAAGTTATATTCCCTTGGTTTGGAAACCCTATTGATTAAAAGGATTTCTTCCTATCTTAACGATCGAACCTACCGTGACACATTTAGATTCACCCTCTTCAATCATCTAGGGTAGTCATCTTGGAACTCCCGTATTTATTCTTACTATTGACGGTATAGTATAGGGTCCGGCGGAGGGGGGGGGGGGGGGGCATACAGGGCAAAGTCTCTGCTTTCAACCCGGCTAAGGCCAGGACGATCCTTGTCTCTGTTCAATCCAAGTTGACATGCAGTCTACACATGATACCCCTGGATAGCTACGCCTGCCAAGTAGTAAACCATTGCATGCAGCGACATCCTGAGAAAAGTTGGCGCAAGGCTAATAATCTTGCCCGTAAAAGGAAATTATTATGGATATGGTCTCGGATAAGGACCAGATACCGGTGGAGAGGCTTGCGAAATAAGGCCAAGACCGGATCCCGGTTGTAATATCGATGATGATGATTAACGGAATAAGCTCTTGTGTCAAGCACTTCCCCGATCCGATTCCTAGTCGACTCCTCACTTCTCCAAATGGATCTCGACAGCTTTTCAACTTGGTGACAAAACAACTGCTTCGAGCTTATTTTTTCCATATGTCATTCAATCGCCATCTCCCATAAACGCCCCCTTTCTCCACGACGTTCATATATTTCACTCATCCAACAGCTATCACCTGTACAATTGGCATCTTATGTTAACCTCACTTCAGATATTGATGACATTATCCTTAAGGTCAACTCTGCCCTTGGTTTTGTGAAACGCTGGTCGAAAGAATTCTCTAATCCCTACATCTCCAGATGGCTCTTTACAGCCTTTGTCCCACCCATCCTTGAATATGCTAGTCAGATCTAGTCTCCTTACTATTCGTCCCACATTCGCAGGATCGAAAGCGTGGGACGTCGTTTCTTGCGTTTTGCCGCCCGAGGATTGAATTGGGAAAATCTAATGATTCTAATCTTAACACACTTAAGGCGCTGAATTCATGCAGATATACTCTTCATCCACCGTCTTCTCCCAAGCTCAATCAATTGCCAAAGCCTAGTTCTCTCCATTATATTTTACACATAGCCCCCCCATTTGCGAATAGTTCGTCCCTTCTACCTGTCCGCCCACCACACTTCTTACGGCTCTAATGAACCCATTTCGCGAATCTTACAGTGGGCAAACTCTTACCCCACCTTTTTTTTAATTCGACCTTGCGGGGGTGTAAGTATGTGTGCCAGCACGGATTCTCTATCACCCACCAACGATTTCTTCTCCATTATTGTCACCGAAAATTCCAGCACCAAAAGGAAAGAAATGAAATGCACTGGTGTAGTTTAATTAGTTTTTATTTGTTCTTTTTATTACGAATTTACACTTTTAAATTTGTTCTTTACTTATCCTTCAATGCGTGGCAAATATGTAATTGCAAACATTCTATTTTGAAAGGCAACGCGTTTCTCTTTCTCAATTGACTAACGCGACACTACGTTCCTCTGACAACACTTCTCTTAGGTTCTGACTCGAGCGTGTGCACCAGCGTAGTTGAATAACGACTGATTTGAATTAGGGATGAAGATGGGTAATTTAATTTTTGCACACCGGACAACCAATAGAGATCATCTTAACGCTTCTGCTCTCTCATATGCCACGCCCGTTGAGATATGGTGAACACTTCGGTTAATTCGATACTCGAGGAACATGGAGAATGAGAGAACAGAAACACAATGTACTATGATCTCGAGGTGGGTTTGGTTGTGTGTGCATGAATCAATGCAACTTTGAGGGTAGCCCACTGACCCAATTCGTTCAATGTGGTGACCTGAGCGGGCATTGAACTGTAGGAAGACAGAACTGTGAAGAAGAGGAAAAATTAGCTGGTGCCATTCACCTGCGAAAAGAGATCATTGATCCCCAGCGGATAGAGTGTCTGGGGAAAGTCGAAGTGACGCTGTAGCGTCTCTAACAGATGCACACACAGTATCACAACATAAACATTGTCTCCTTACCGGCAGTTGTCTGATGCGTTGAGCTTTGATTCTATCTTTTACTAATTCTAACGATTATAGCGTCGGTTTGAAACACACACTCTTCACTATCGTTGCAAACGCTATAAATCGATATTCGAACATGTTTGAATTCAGTTGTCCGTTTTTTTACGATTGACAATGAAGGTATTCAGTATATATATATATATATATATATATATATATATATATATATATTTATATATATCTCTTTTTTGTATTTATTATACTCGTATTTTTGTTGGGAACAAACCATTAAACAACACAATTTTATGGTGCAACTGTGTTTATTCATCTTGAAAAATATGCACAATATATGTTATAAAAGAAAACACTAGGATAAAACAACACGAAAGGACAATACATTCAGCTTACACGGATTGGCACAACTGTCCTCTATCCTGACGTCAAATTTGAGTGCGATTTTTTATTTGATTTATTTACAGCGCTGGTTTCTGTCAGTTCATCTCAAGTGTGTTTTGCCATTTATCCTGAATTTTCTTCAAAAACCCAATCGTCCAAAGGTCTTTGAAGACATGCCATTTATGACCCCACAATTATAAAACGCATTATAGCTAGTAGTGAGATATGGACTTAGGAGTTTGACATACCAGTCAACAAGCTTCGTTGTGGCGCTTTTCAACAGGGTCGAAACTGAAAACACCACCACGTCAAAGTGGATCAAAAAACTATATATTTTCAAAACGTCATGGCAGCCATATTTAAAATGGCAGAAATGTCGCTAGTTGTTATTTGTCTTTAGTATCATCATCATCATCATCGGCAATACAACCGGGATCCGGTCTTGGCCTTATTTAGCAAGTATCTCAACCGGTATCCGGTCCCTATCCAAGACTTGTTAAATTGTCCATAATAGTTCGTTTTTCCGGGCAAGGTTGTTAATATAGTTTGACTAAAAAAAGAATATACTTTAAAATGAAACGAAAAGTTGTGCTTTTATCTCATATATTTTGTATTCAATTTGTCTCATATATTTTGTATTTGAAAGCGTGTCCTTTTTATTGCGAAATCCAAGACATCATCCCCATTGAGAAACCTATTAATTGTCTGAACACATTTGGTATTTACTTGTAGATATAAGACGTGCGTCATCATGACAAAACAATTTCGTGTATAGTAGTCCCATCTACGGACTATGCGGATAATTTATCACCTTACCCTCTACGCACTATACAAATAAGCTGAAACAAACATTCGTTATTAGATTTACTTCCATGCGGAAATCCTTTGGTTTTTTAACAATTCACACTTCTTCGCGTGAGTTAACGTATGCATCACCCAACCACTATGCATCCTTATGTTCACCTTGAAATAAGAAATTCATCTAACAACAACTAGCGTCTGCATTTTTACAATCTTCTAGGAATGTGTTTCCTATTCATTCCTTAAAATATTTAACATTAAAATTGTGTCTAAACATCATTTACCTAGATCCCAAAAAACCCAAAATAAAATGCTAAGAAGCAAAACATATGTATCTATTACGTTGGGTCATTAAAAGCACATTAGGAGATTCCTAGGTTAAGATAGAATTTAAGTATAAATAGCATAGAAAAACTGTAAAGAGCGTTCATAGTGACCTGTAATTTTACGAATAAAATAAACAGGCATAGCCTCCGAAAAAAATATATTTTTTCTTCATACAAAATATAACAACAATAACTGGCGATCCTGCCACTCACTTTAAAAGTTTAATTTGAGTTGGAACCTAATGAATTCTGGGAAGAATTTTAAAAATATATCGACCAGAAAATCATAGGATTTTCTCACCAGTTCCGGACCCGATCAAGCTGCGCAGATCACCGAGAGGAACAACGCCTAGAGAAGGAGGCGGTAAGCAATATCTATTTTTTCAGAAAAGAGAAATGAAATAACACGTGTGTGAAATAAAGTAAACTAATTAATATACTAAAGTAGAAAATATGTGCTCCGTCCGGATATTCGTTTGGCTTAAAGCAATTTCGTGTGAAAATCTTTGCTTACAAATGGTTTTGTGTTTCGCTGAGTAACTTACGGAGAGTTTCCTTAATAACTTTTGGGACATGAATTTATTTTGCAAAAATAAACTTAATTCAATTAAACAATAAACTAAACAAATAAATTAAATTCAGTGAACAAATAAGCTAAATCCAGTAAATAAATAAACTAAATTCAACGAACAAATAAAAACCAGTGAATGAAAATAAAAAAACGAAAAACCAAATTAACGGAAGGACCATTCGACAAACCAACTGAGGACGAATCAAGTGACCAAGAGGAAAAATCACAAAACACATCAAAAATGAACACAGACAACGCCACAATAAGGGCAGACATAACACATTTGGCCCAACAAATACAAACAATTGTGTCAGCGGTGAACCAGCTACAATTAACGAAAAACGAGGAACCTGAAGTACGCCCCGTGAGACTAATCGAACACGAGGATATAACATTCAAATTTAACAAGCCCGAAGACATTGAGTTGGAGGCATTCAAAAACCTTCCAAAATTCAGCGGGAACCCAGAGGAATATGCATCTTGGAGAGACAACGTCTGCAACATAATGAAAGCCTGTGAAGCCCATAGAGGACATGCCAGATATGTTACAGCACTATCTATAATAAAATATAAAATTATAGGAGAAGCAGCTAGGCTATTAACAAATTATCGGACGAAATCTCGATGCAGCATATAGTGACAACAGACCCCTCTATGTATTGAAAGAAGATATGTCACGCATTCGGTAAGGAAGAAACACGCTGGCAAAATATTACGATGAAGTCAACAAAACCTTAAATCTAATCATATCGAAAATTCAGTTCGAAGCACGTCATCAAGAAGGGAAAAAGGCATTATGCGAAGAAGCCGAAAAAGAAGCAGCAAGAGTATTCCTAAACGGACTAAACAACATACTGGCAAAACAAACCCTATACGCCCATAGATGTGAATCATTAGCAGAAGCTTACGGCATAGCCCTAGCCGTACAACACGATACGAGACACACGGATATCGCATCAAACTTCCGGATGATTAAGAGAAGCCACTCACAATACAGCCCGCCGAGATACTACTGTTGAGGTCCGTACGCCGTGCTTCCTCGGTTGAGGGAAGAGCGGGGACCTTTTATTTTTATTCCTTTTCTCTCTGTTTCGTTTTCATACGTATGTTTTTTCGATGGTTGCAACCAGAAATTTACTAACTGGAAAACCCATTTATTTTCACAGGTCAAGACGAAGTATACTTTATATATATGTATATTGATTTCTTATACATTTCTAAGGTTTGTTTAAAACGTTCAACTTAATCCGAACGAACTTTATGAACTGAACTTTTTTCTATTTCTATTTTTTCTTTTTGTGACTTTTCACATCAATCAATTTGGACGAAAATCCAAGTTACTATGTTTATGAATAAATAAAAAGGTGCAGGTTATTAAGTGTGCTGTAACTGGTAATATTGTGAATGTTTATGAATGGTATGTATTAAGTGAGAATGTAATATATGTTAAGTGAAGTTTTTAAGGATGTGTAAGGAGATTCAGTGTTAAATTTAATAAGGGTAGTATTCTGGAATACAACACTACCAACCGCAAAGAAATCAAACTCCCAGGAACTTCGACGACAGTGAACAGCGAGTACCAAATATAGAAGTGGAACGATCCCAACAGCACTATAGAGGAAGAGATTCACGGCAATATTTCAGACCCGGATGGAGACAGCAACAGCTTTATAACAACAGCAGAAATCAACCGCAACCAGAACCCATGGACGTGGATAGGTCTACCATCAGAACAGCAAGGCAAAACAATCCACTCAGAAGACCCCAACAATTCCAACAACAGGCCCGCCAAACGGAGCTAGAACAACAGCTGATCAACAACCTAACGCCATCCTCAGAAGCAGACTCTATAGCAAATAATGTAAGTAAAAATGATATCATTAAAGAATCTTTTGTTATATTAAAAAATGGGTTGCCTAGTTTAAGTTTAAAAAACCCTGATACTCAAAAAGAGTATTCAATTTTAATAGATTCGGGTGAAATTCAAAATTATTGCAAAAATACTATAGATTTAAGCTTTTCAATTCCAATAAAACAAACATATACAAAAACACTCCATGGAAGAAGTATTCTAGATGCAAAAAGAAACATTCACATTTTAGGGAAAAGATTCGAATTTTTTGAGCTCAAAGATTTGAAGGAATTTGATTTAGTTATTGGACTAGAGGGATTAAAGAAATTAAAAGCAGAAATTGATTTTTACGCAATGATACTAAAGACTGAATATGACAATAGGAATAACGAAAACCAGAAACTAAACTATACTATTGAGGATTAAGAACACAAAAGGGAGATAGACGCATTAATGAAAAAAAATAAAAGGGTCGATAAAAGTTTACCCTATACGACAAGCATCATCGCGACAATTAAAACAAAAGACGACGAACCAATCTGGTCTAAGCAATACCCGTATAAGATTGCTGACCAAGACTTCGTTAACAAAGAAATCGAAAGTTTACTACACCGTGGAATAATTAGACCTTCGAGAAGCCCGTACTGCTCACCTATTTGGATAGTTCCAAAGAAGGGACTAAACCCAGACGGCACACAAAAGAAAAGAATGGTGAATGATTATAGGAAATTAAATCTTCATACTATAAACGACAGGTACCCAATGCCAAACATTGTGCATACAATCCAAAACTTAGGGGAAGCAAAAGTCTTTTCCACATTGGACTTAGAGTCGGGATTTCACCAAATACTATTAGCCGAAAAAGACAAAGAGAAAACGGCATTTGCTGTAAATGGGGCATTATACGAATATAATAGGTTAGCGTTTGGATTAAAAAACGCCCCAGCGATATTTCAACGCTGTGTGGACGACATTTTGAGACCCTTTGTAACACAATTCTGTTATGTATATATCGACGACATAATTGTCTTCTCGAAAACTCGGGATGAACATATAAACCATCTCCAACAAATATTCGATGCTCTACATAACGCTAACTTAACGATTTCAGAAGAGAAATCACATTTCTTTAAAGACTATGTGAAATTTGTAGGCTATATAATAAGCCACAAATCCATAAAAACAGACCCGGAAAATATTGAGACCATCAGAAAATACCCAGAGCCAACAAACCTAAAGGAGCTACGTGCCTTCCTTGGCCTAACTGGATTCTACCGTAAGTTCGTAAAAAACTTCGCCATAGTATCAAAGCCCCTAACGAACCTACTAAAAACCGATCAAATGGTCCTAAAGAAAGGAAGTACAAATTATAAAATTAAATTAAATCAAGAAGAAAGAAAATCATTTGACGACCTGAAAGCACATTTAGAAGAATGCATGGAGCTATCGCAACCAGACTATTCCAAACCATTCGAACTAACCACTGACGCATCAAACACAGCGATTGGCGCAGTATTATCTCAAGAAAAACAACCGATTACATTCGTCTCTAGAGCATTATCAAAGACAGAACAAAACTACGCAACAAATGAAAAATAATTGCTAGCCATAATCTTTGCACTAGACAAACTAAGAATATACATACAGGGAGTATCAGACTTAACGATTTTCACAGGCCACCAGTCTTTGACCTATGCAGTGTCCGAAAAGAATACAAATACTAAGATAAAAAAATGGAAAAATAGGATAGAGGAATATGGAGCAAAAATAGTATACAAGCCTGGCAAAGAAAATATAGTCGCAGACGCATTAAGTAGACAACAGATAAATAATTCATCAACATCCTCGGTACATTCAGTGGATAGTTCACCAGTCTACAAAATAAAAAGCGTTGCAAAACCAGTAAATCAATTTAAAAGTCAGATATTCATAGAATTTGCGGAAAAAGACAAAGTAGAACACCAATCAACATTTACGGGTTACAAAAGATTCCACTTAAAAATCAATAATTTATCAGGAATCATTGGAGTGTTAAAAACGATTATAAACTCGAACCACACCAATGCTATCCATTGCGATGAAGTGACATTTCACGAGATCCGAAACATAGTCGAAGAAAACCTAAACTGCGATAAAATCGTTCACGCACCAAATTCTGTAATAGATGTAATAAATGAGGACGTACAACTTAGAATTGTTCAAGAAACACACAAAAGAGCTCATCGAAACTATCGAAACAACATTTTAGAAATATCTGGAAAATACTTCTGGCCCACATTCAAAGAAATGTGCAAAGCCGAAACAAAAATCTGCGAAGTTTGTTCAACCTGTAAATATGAAAGACACCCGATTAAACAAGTAATAAAACCCACACCTATCCCAACAAAAGTAGGAAAAAGACTACAGATGGACACTTTCTATTTAGAGAAGAAAATATATATAACAACAATAGACACATACAGCAAATATCTGTATATCCGTAATATACCAAACGAAATTGGAACAACAGTAGTCATCGACGAGATAATCTCTCAAATATTTCCCTTCGCCGAATCAATCATGACTGATAACGCACCAATCCTCAAAGGAAAAAACCGAATTTTTACTCAAACAAAGAGAAATAACACATATACTTGCCCCAGTAGCCCATTCAACATCCAATTCAAATATCGAGAAAGTTCATTCAACGTTATTAGAAATCAGTAGAAGTCTGGCAGTTGACAAATCCACCTCAGCGTCAGAATAAATATTCAACGCGGTTAAGCAATACAACTTAACAATCCATTCAACTACGGGAATAAACCAAGCGAATTATTCGGTGTAGTAACAGTAGACATACAAGATAAACTAAAGAACGCACAAGAGAAACAAAATCGATTCCAAAATAAAAAGAGAAAAGATAAAATATATTCACCCGGAGATATTATTTTTGTAAAAAAGAACAGACGAGGGAAAAACGAAACTCGTTACACAAAACATATTGTAGTGGAAGATCAAGGAACCACGATAATTGGAAATGGAGGTAAAAGAATTCACAAGGATCTTATTCGTGCTGGGAATAATTGAAACAATCACCGGAAATATGGAAACTATACCTTTAAAGGACAACAAATTTACCTCAACAAAAATCCCAGACGTATGTGTATATGAAAACTCAAGTATATTAATTCACCCATTTAATCTAACATAAATTATGAGCCCTTACAGAGAAATCACATCCCAGAACTTAAAGAAATAATAAATGATGAAGCTTAAAATATTCCATTAATAAATATCCTAGCCTACGCAGACATATTTGTTTATAGGAAGAAAGATACAATCTTCGTCAAATACCCAATGATAATCTAGCCCCAGATACATTCCATGGATTAGTTCAAATCATGCCAGAAACCGTAGTATGTAATAAGACAATTTTTGGAACTAATGAATGTACAATAAAAAAAAAAATATATATATATAAATGAAATTGTAAGAATGGCAGACGATACAATAGAAAGAATTGATGAATTTGTAATCCATAGCAATAAGATAGAAATAGAAATTAATAATATACTATACTCAAACTCAAGACTAAATGAGGAAATTTATAATACCTTTAAAAGATAATCCAGTATAATAATATTTCTTCGTAAATTTTTTTTAACATACTATATAAGAGGTACAATGAATACAAAACTAAATAAGATAAATTAAAATCAAAAAAATCTTTAATAACAGATTACTAGAGTTACAACACATAAACAAACAATGGGGACATTGTATTTTAACGGAGGGGGGAGTTAACGTATGAATCATCCTTATGTTCACCTTGAAATAAGAAATTCATCTAACAACAACTAGCGTCTGCATTTTTACAATCTTCTAGGAATGTGTTTCCTATTCATTCCTTAAAATATTTAACATTAAAATTGTGTCTAGACATCATCCAGATATTGAAATTCTTTAACTTTTTCAAATATCTTGCCTCTGACGTTTATATGTGTTCCCTGAGGTCCACCTGCTCTCGCCGTAATCATGTATTTTGTTTCATCTTCATATATTTCTAAACCCACCTCTTCTGCTGCTTGCATGATGAATTCACTTTGTTTACTTAAAGTTTCTAGATTATCGCCCAGAATGGCGATGTCATCCGCATATGCGCCAGTTAACGTATGAATCACCCAACCACTATGCATCCTTATGTTCACCTTGAAATAAGAAATTCATCTAACAACAACTAGCGTCTGCATTTTTACAATCTTCTAGGAATGTGTTTCCTATTCATTCCTTAAAATATTTAACATTAAAATTGTGTCTAGACATCATTTACCTAGATCCAAAAAAACCCAAAATAAAATGCTAAGAAGCAAAACATATGTATCTCTTACGTTGGGTCATTAAAAACACATTAGGAGATTCCTAGGTTAAGATAGAATTTAGTATAAATAGCATAAAAAAACTGTAAAGAGCGTTCATAGTGACCTGTAATTTTACGAATAAAATAAAGAGGCATAGCCTCCGAAAAAAAAATATTTTTTCTTCATACAAAATATAACAACAATAACTCGTGCGTCAATTTAAAATTCAAGTAGGTATCCTATTTTGTTTGTTTAGGATACTCGTGTCCGACACGCGAAGAGAATACGAAATACAAAATTTTGAAAGCTGCTGATTTAGAGACGTTTGATATTTGAAAAGATATTGTTTTTTAACCATTACTGAGATGGAATCCGAGCCCTGTAGATTAATATCTTAAAACGATATGTTACTTCCAAAACTAAAGAACAGAAGAGACAAACAATACAAATGTTTCCAATGAATACCAAATTGTCATATTCTGATTTGGCGACGACAGAACTTATACGATTCATTACTATTTATTTTGCTCCCACTAAACAGCCACAACACACCAACAAACTGTATACAAAATATTTCCCTACGAAATCGTTACTCTACATCTTTCACAAAGTCATTTTTGGTGAAGTAAGTGCATAGGTACCCCCAATCCGATTACATAGGTCAACTAACTTTACAATTAAAGTTCGCATTGAGAAAACTATCTATCTGACTGTCCATTTCCCTATAATTTACAACCGACAGTCACGCAACTTGTTCAGCGCTTGAATTCCGTCCCTACCAATTAGAATCCCATCACAAAGTCCATTATGCTATTCGCGCTTCAGATATCGGAATGTTTACGAACCATTATTTCAACGGCTGACAGAGGGGCTAATTCGCTACACAAACTCTGCATTATTCAGTGCAGTTGTCGACCCTGTGGGGGTTTTCCCGCAAAAAAATCCGGTTTAATTGACCGGACCCCGAACAATTTACTATTCTATGTGTAGTCGCGAATACTGAATCATCAGATGCGAGTCACCACAAGTGTATTGATCCACTGTGAAAGCGGCGACCACAGAAGCGTGACTCTATGTGGCATTGCGCCACGCTGCGACGAATGTTAATATGCCATTTGTATATCCACATTGGTCGGCCATATCAAATTAGAAATCCGTTAAGTTTTCGAAATTTAAGTTATATCCACATGACGTTCGTGTATATATTCAGCACGATATTTAGCTGCTGGAAAAGCCCACAGCTGGTTTGCTAACAATAAACATTTTTGAACCGAAACCGGATTCCCTTTCTCGAACTCGTATCTCGCGCCACTCGCCATCAACCTTCAACGTTCGGCTACTCTGCTGTGAATCTCAAACTAATAACACTTTGGCTAGGATAAATTCGGTGCGCTGGACCCAAAAACGCCAAAATTCTACTTCCAATTTGCAGTTAACGTGAGATTGAATTATGTCAGCTTCAGCTTCTGTATCTCGAGATGAGGATTTGATGCGCAATTTTTTCTATCGAGATTTTGTTGGTATTTGCCGGATGAAGTAGACGCGTGCAAGATGTGTTAGTACGACCCCAAGCACGGGGATCGGTATCACGTGGAGGCGTAGGTCTTGGGGATTTTTGGGGAAAACCAGTTTCTCTTTTGTTAAATGGTGTTTTTAATAAAATATACCAAATGAGATGGAGTTTCATTATTGTTTCGAGCTTACAATCGACCATGTGTGGAAGATAACATTCCGTATAAGATATGTATATGAGGTTGTCTGGTTATAAAGTCGATAAAACAGGGATGGCGAACCTTTATTTGTGAATGTGCCATTATTTAGAAAACAAATAATAATCTGACGACCATGAAGTGACGTCAAGGAATCTTGACTCAGTGATTTAATGGACCAAAAAATAAAACTAGATGCTGTTAATTAAAAATTCTGTGTTTGCAACAAATTTGTGCAGTACTCGTAATTTTATTGTTCTACAGTTATTTAAATGAAAGAAAAAGTTATTGTTATTTCTACTGTTGCAGATTAGGTGCTAAATGTCTTAAATTGGGCATTCGTTTGAGTCATTTGATTGGAGTGTTTCAATGCGAGTTGTTTATCGTATTTATTTCTGAAACCAATGACTTATAAGGAGTTTAGAAGAAAACATTGTTAAGATGGCAAAAGTCAGTTTCAACTCGTTAATTCAATTTTTTTTAAATTCATATTGAACTAATCTAGCATTCAATCAGCCATAGTTCTATTTCTTCATTTTCTTTAGTTTATTTCAATACAATATTTTAATGAAATAAATTAGGGTGTTTGAGAAAATATCCAGTTCTTACGTGTTCTCGTTGTTGTGCATTGTTCGACAATTAGTAGAGAACTACTGAAGTTCCACAAAAAGTTCGACACACATCCCAAACCATTTTACCCGTGGTATACATGCCGAAAACACGTATTAAATTGTTCCAAAGTGACTCTAAAGTATGCTAAAGGTGCCCCAAGGATATTCCAATAATGTCCCAAAGTTTCCCCACAAGTGTTCTAAAAATGTCCCAATTGTGTCGCAAAGATGTGCTAGGGGTGCCGCAAGGATATTGCAAAGATGGCCCAAAGGCGCCTCAAAAATTGTGTTCAAAAAGTGTCCCAATCGTGTCCCAAAGATGTTCCAAGGGTGTCTCGGGCATGTTCCAGGGGTGTTCCAAGGATATGCCGACGATGTCCGATGGATCCCTACGTATGCCACAAAGATATCCGAGAGTTGTTGCAAACATGTTCTAAAGGTGTCGCTATGATGTCTCGAAAATAGCGCAGACATATCCCACAACATGTTCGAAAAGATGCCGCAAAACATGTTCCACAATAGGTCCCAAAACATGATGAACAATGTGTCGCAAAACATTTGCTACCACATGCTTCATAGCCCGTAGGATATAAATGTTGAACTTTTAATGACACCTTATTTGTTTCCCATTGACATCACTGACAACTGGTAAGAAAAACTGAATGATTATCACCTACGTAAGTTCATGGAAGAAGTGAAACTACCATCATCCCCGTCTTGTAATATGTATCAATAAAAGCGACAAATTTGCTGTAAGCATAATAGGTTCTGCAACGACATCACGAATAGTTTCACGTGAACTACTCAACACAGTACAGTGTAAAATGTCGCCTTTCAAATTTATTTTCCCGCCCGATTTTCGCTCAGTCGGAAATAAGAGGTTCTCGGGTGAAAATCTATGCCAGAACATTGAAATTTCTTTTTTTATAAAGTAAAGTGATACGTGTGCTTGACGTGGGGACATTTTTGGGGTCGTTACAAGCACGGTTGTGGCGCAAGGCTAATAACCTTGCCCGTAAAAATAAATTATTATGTAAGTTTAACAAGCCTTGAGACTTGCTAAATAAGGCCAAGACCGGATCCCGGGTGTAGTGCCGATGACGATGATGACAAGTACAGTAAATTTTTTTCGAGGAATTATTTACCATGCAATCGGTAGTTCAAATTCGAACCCTCTTCCTTTATGAATTTAAAATGGGACATAACGCGTCATTGGCAATTAAAAACAGTAATGACACATTTTAGGATGTAGCGGTAAACGAACGCACTATACGACATTGGTTAGAAAGTTCCGTTCGGGAGATTTCAGCCTTGAAAATGAACAACGTGGGAAGCCGGAACGTTGGTTGACGACGATGTTTCAAGGGCAACGGTGGGTGCGGACCCAATGAAATAGGTGCGGGAGATTGCACAAAGTATGGGAGTATCCCCAATGACAATAAGTCGACACCTTTCTCTCATAGGAATGGTAAAGAAACTCGATAAATGGGTACCCCATGAACTGAACGAGTCCCAAAAACTACGGGATCTGGAAATGTGAGCATCGCTTAGATTAAGAAACCAAACTAAACCGTTTTTGCACCGGATAGTGACCTGTGATCAAAAGTGGATTCTGTATGATAACGGTAAAAGACCTGGACAGTGGTTGGATGCAGGTGAAAAACCAAAACACACTCCCAAACCAAATCTTCACGGTGGTGGTGACAATTTGGAAAACATCGAAATGACCAATCCACTTTTCATTTCTTCAACCAGGACAAACGATAAACGCTATCAAATATTGTGAGGAAATCGACATATTGCATGCCAAATTGTCTGAAAAGCAACCTGCGTTGGTTGACAGGCTCGGGCCGATCCTTTTGCATGACAATGCTAGACACCATATCTCACAAGTAGCGGTGCAAAAACGGTTGCATTTGGGATTTGAAATTCATTCACATTCATTTTGCCGGGAGAAGGTTTTCCGGAACCGAGCAGAGGTCATAAAAGCCTTTGCAGATCCCATTGCCTCAAAAAGTCAGCATTTCTACGAAAAAGGAATATTTGACATTGTATCACGTTGGAAGCATGTCATAGATGCCAACGGATCCTATTTTGATTAAATAAAAATGTACGGAAAAATAATATTGACTTTTAAATGGTTACTATAAAATTGGGCATTTCATGTGGTACAACCCAAAAGTTATCCTTGCGTTTCACGGTATGCAATAAACTATTGTGTTTTACATGAATTAACATCTGTGGGGGTATAAATATGTGTGCCGGTCAGGGGCACGGATTCACTTCACCCACCAACGACTTCTTCTCCATTGTTGTCACCAAAAATTCCAGCACCAAAAGGAAAGAAATGAAATGCACTGGTGTAGTTTAATTAGTTTTTATCGTTCTTTATTGTTCATTCGAATTTACACTTTTAACAAATAGATGCAAGGTGGACGTGTCAAATTAATATCTTGTTTTTTCGCCAAATAAGTAATTGTAACCAGTCTATTTTAAAAGGGCAACGCGTTTCTCTTTCTCGATTGACTAACGGGACACTACGTTCGTCTGACAACACTTCCCTTATACTTCTCACTTGATCGTGTGCACCAGCGTGCACACGCTGCAGTAGTTGAATAACGACTGCTTGAAAAAGGGATGAATATGGGTAATTTAATTTTTGCACACATGACAACTAATAGAGATCATACTTCTGCTCTCTCATTGCCACGCCCGTCGATGTGTGGTGAATACATCGGTTAATTCGATAGTGGAACATGGGAGAATGAGAGAACAGAAACACAAAGAACTGTGATCTCGAGGTGGGTTTAGTTGTGTGTGCATGAATCAATGCAGCTTTGAGGGTAGTCCACTGACACAATTCGTTGAATGTGGTGACCTCGGCGTGCATTGACTTGTAGGGAGACAGAATTGTGAAGGAGAGGAAAATTTAGCTAGTACTATTCAACTGTGAAAAGAGATCATTGATCCCCAGCGGATAGAGTGTCTGGGGAAAGTCGAAGCGACGCTACTTTGGCTAGGGTGATATTAACGTGGGAAACATGTTATGGACTTCGATAATTACCCAAGCCATTGCATGAATATGCAACAGCGTCGTTTGATTCGTCTTGTTGTTGCTAACCACACGGATTGAAATTTTCGGTGGAAATCTCATGGTTAGAGGACTGGAGTTTCCGTATGGCAGAAAGGTAGCTGAATTCAGTTATGCATTACTTGCATAGAATAATGAATTCAGCTATGCGTCCATTATTGCAACATGCTTTTCAGGTGAATAGGTAAGTAGGAGAAATTGGGGTAGGTTTGACACGCTGTTGGCGGTCGAAATTAGGCGGAAATAGTGGATTGGTTCTCCATGTATTTAGAGAACCCCCAAACATCTACCAACACTTATGAAAAGTTGCATACGGCATTTAGTAAGGTTATGATGAGTAAGAGAACGGCTTTTCGATAGCTGAAGTCATTTTGACGTGGGAGGGAATTGTGTGAATTGGAAAGAGGTGCCAGAAAACTTATCACCGCTCACACCGAAAAAACTATTCACACGGAACCGCGATGCTACAAATTGGCCTACGTTTAACGGTAACGGCGCTTGTATTGAAGCAGATACTAAAGGATCACATTCCGAAAAACTGACGAGACCTCGTTTTCCGTTGAAAACTGTATCACGAATATGCGCGGACATTTATGGCATATTCTGTGAACTTTTAACAAAAAAAAAAGGGATACAAAATCCCATTGTGCCGCATTCGCTATAGTCGAGATGTAGTTCCGACTGATTTTTGTTTTCTATTTACAGGCCAAGAAAACAATTAAAGGTCGCCCTAGTGCAAATATGGGTGTGCAGGCTTCAGAGACGATATTTTATACGTATAGTTTATAACGCGATTAACCCGAGACTGTTCATGCTGTTGCCAGTTAACTTGGCATGTTTACTGCAAATTCTCCCCTTTTTCAGATGAATGGTACAAGATGGCGGTAATGGTACGCATTCGCCTACAACGACAGTAGAGTCGGTCCGTATATGGGAAAACCCTATCATTGTTGGAATCCCTCATAATCTCTATTTGCTGTTTATGCAACATAAATGCAATATAAGATTGAAGTAGTGTAACAGCATCACATTAGAATACAAATAACACAACAGTAAATATTATAGCAAAGAATACTACACGAGGTTAACGTAATAGAATTACTCGTGTAAGAGAATCATATATAGTATACGAGGGTACTCTGAAAAGTTTCCGACCCTAACGTGAAGATAGCAGCACTCGTCAATAAAAGCTAGTGAATGTAGTTGTGTATATTTTGACAGTTACTCACATAAATTTCAGCCATTTTGGGCGAGCAGTTTTTATTCGACAGTCGTTTGAGTGAATCGACGTGTGTTTTTGTGAAAATGGACAAAATCAAAGATGAGTTGGACTCTATGTATGGGGACTCTGCATCATCATTTACCCCAGTGAAAATTTGGTCAGCTGAATTTAAACGCGGCCGTGAGAGCTTGGGAGACGATGAACGTTCGGGACGTCGATAAACTGCAACAACTGACGATAACATCGCTAAAGTTCACCAAACGGTGCTAGGCGACCGCCAAATTAAAGTGAGAGAGATATCGGAGGCTATGACAATGTCCAAAGAACGCGTTTGTAATATATTAAATCATAATTTAGGCTTGCGAAACCTGTCCGCACGTTGGGTGCGGCGTTTGCTCACGTTAGACGAAAAACGTGTGCGAATGAACATTTCTAACGGTCTGTTGGCGCAGTTTAGGCGCAATAAATCCGAGTTTTGGCGCCGATTAATTACTGTCGATGAAACTTGGATACCGCCATTATATGCCCGAAACAAAAATACTGTCAAAACTGTGGACTGCAAAGTGGGAATTGGCATCAAGAAAAGCAAAAACGGTTTTCCGACTGGGAAAGTGATGGCGACTGGTTTTTGGGATAGTCATGGAGTTATCGTAATCGATTATCTTTAAAAAGGTAAAACCATTACATGATGCGTGATATCATTACTTGGCCAAATGTGAGTAGAAATTGCGGAAAAACGGCCACGTTTGCAGAAAAAGAAATTCTTGTTTCACCAAGACAACGCACCGTCTCACACCTCAGCGGTTGCCATGGCGAAAATCCATGAATTACGGTTTGAACTGCTTGACCATCCGCCTTAGTCACCAGATCCAGACCTAATCGACTTGTTTTTCTTCCCTAACCTAAAAATTGCGCTCGGAGGACAGAGATTTTTGTCAAATGAGGAGGCAATCACCTTCGTGAACAGTTATTTTCCAGAGAAAAATGCCGAGTACTATTTGGGCGGGTTAGAGAGTCGGGAGCATCGATGGCCGAAGTGTGTAGAGTTACAAGGAGACTATGTAGAAAAATAAAAATAAATGAAATTTAAGAAAAACTGTCTTGTATCTTTGTTAGGTCGGAAACTTTTCAGGCCACCCTCGTACAGTATGCATAGGATGCACACTGTAATAGTTTGTGATACATAATCTTGTAGTATACGGGTTTGTTGTATAAGAGTTTGAAACATGGCCATTTTTAAGTACAGGAGATTGCAGTATAGGATTTTGCAGTATAGGACCCCTCAAAATAAAAGGTTACAGCATAGGAATTTGCAGTATAAACGTTCACAGGAAAATAATTTTCCGTATAAGAGTTTGGAGTAGGAGGGTTTCGAGTGTATGAACCTTCCAGTATAAGAGTTTGCAGAATAAGAGTTTTCAGTATTAGCGTTTGCGGTAGAAGAATTTGTAGTGGAAGAGTTTACAGCTTAATAGTTCACAGTATAATAGTTCTTTACCTAAGTACAAGAGTTCATAACATGCCGGTGTATGCTATAATAGCACGGGAGTATAACATTCAACTATTATAGCAGATGAGTTTTAACATATTATAGTAGAATAATAATATCAGTGACATATAAAATCGGTCGTCCCTTGGAAGTAGCGCCTGGCGCGTTGAGAGAACTAACATCGTTCGATGTGCAAACGAAAAGAAAACGACCTCGAATGTTTTTCTGCTTGTCATAAGCAAGTACATGTCGTTACATTTATTTTTTTTATTTATATTACTTCTCCCAGGAAAGGCGAACCTACAGCGCTGAATCAGCGCCCTGTGGTGCTATTTTGTCTCTACTAAGTCCATCGGCCAAGCTCCGAAATATGCTCGAGGATTTCTCCCAACCTTTTCACGAAGCCTATAGTTAATATGGGGTGGTATTTCACCAGGCGGGTGGGCTTTGGGACTCTAGCCATCATCATCAACATCATCATCATCATCATCATCGGCACTACAATCGGGAACCGGTCTTGGCCTTATTTAGCAAGTCCTGAGGCTTGTTAAATTTTCCATAATGATTTGTTTTTTTCCGGTAAAGGTCATTAGTCTGTGGGAGTATATGCTAGGCGTAAGCACGGACGCGGGTTCAGTGAAATACCCCACCACAGTTTGTTAGATTTGAAAAGTAATGGAAATAAAACACCGGAATGCTCAGTTAGCAAGATGTTCTCTTTATTTGAATTCACAGGTGGGAAGGTATAATTCATTATTTCGAAACACAGTGTCATTTAATGTTGATTAGCTGAATATATTAAAGTTAATAAGTGGAAGCTTAGTTTAGTTCTTAACACGTATATTTTTAGACAAGAACTTCAATCGGCGATATAAAATGTGGCGAATTAATAACATACTATCGCGACAAGGTTTGTTGGAATTCACTAGCACAAGGTAACATACATTTGGATTGATATCAAGTTATATTCGATAATGCGCAAGGAATAACAACTGTAATTAATTGCGGACTCGACACCATACAGAAAAACGCACTTGAATAAAATCAATACTTAATAATACACTTGGTAGCGAATATTCTACCACGATCCTCGGCCGGCTCGTAAAGTGGATGCGCACACATCAGCGAAAGAAATCTGACTCCCCGATGCAATCCATATCCGGCAGATTCAACGGTGGTGGAATACATCGGTGTGGGAGGATTCTATATGTGTCCGTATAGGACTAGTACGTTGCCCTTCAGCCTGCATATCGGCAACGACGCAAATGCACCTGAATAAACATGGGCTGAGTAATGAATTGCAGGCATTATAGAGATACGCGATAGCGAAGATCGCCGAAGGGAGAAATAGGTTTCTGAGTCTTAAATAAACAGAAACGCTATTTCGAGGGCCATACATCTTTCATGACCTGCGCCTGAGAACGAAATAGGTTTTTGCTTTAAGATACACAAAAGCGCTATTTCAAAGGTCACGACGATATGCACATCGTGTTTACTCAGGCGTTCATGATAATGCCGTTCTAGGCTATACATTCTGGTGACGATAAGTCCGCCGAAAATTTCGGTCGTGTTTACAAGACGCTGCCGGTACATGAGTATAATGGCGAGGAATTAGCCTTGCAGATGTGCAAGCGTACGTCTCGCCCAGGGTGGCCATGGACCAGCGGTCGGTTAATAGGGTAAACACAGTGATGCTACTGTGTGTTTGTTTGTTTAACAGGCCGGAGCAACGTTAGGCATGATCTGGGGTATGATTGTCTAACGTCAATCATATTAGTGCCCAAATCCCATGATCGGTAGATAACCGATAAAGGAAATTGGTCGCAACTGTAGGAATCTTGGCGTTGGGGCAATATTCACTCATGAACCGTAGCAAGAATACCGACTACAGCTATGTCAACAATTACGCTGGCCAGCTAGTATTTATCTTTTATAATTGCTGACAAACCGAGCCGATTGTCTGGCACGGTTCATGTAATATGAATGAAATAACATGTTTGATGTGCATGTCTGCTGGGGTTTCACTTTCAGGTGAAAGTTATTTGTAAGAAAGCTTACACTGCTCGAATGCAGGTAAGTATAGTGTTTTATGGAGTGAGGGAAAAGTAGGTTGTTTTAAAGAAATGGATGGTTCTTTAGAAAGGTTTTAAAGAACCGCCACAAGTCTTGCGCCAGAGGCTCCCCGATGGGGAATCGAACTCCGGGCTCCCGCGTGACAGGCGGGTATACTAACCACTATACTATTAGGAGCCTACCCACCACTCATTAATTGTGGCGAAGTGCACAATAACAAGAGTGGTTAGTTAAACCTAGGTTTGCACAATCAAACGTAAGACACAACCTCCTTACCAACTCAGCCACTGAGACAGCAAATGTTTAGTGTAAGGATTATTGCTATAAATGTGAATAGTATAAAGATGAATGGGTTAAGAGGGAATAGCATACGAGTAAATAGTATAAGAATTCCTCCACTAGGGAAAAGATTTACCTACGACCAGAGAAACGTAAACTCTCTTGTGGGAACAGAGAACCAGATCTCGTAATGCAGATCATGGTGGTGTGTGAGAGATCGATCGTTGAGATCAGATTGTTTACATATGCGCGGAGGCAATGGCAAAAGAAAGCAGACAGGCGGCAAGGACAAAGAGATCGAGAAGATCGTTGTCTATGAAGTACATCGCGTCTAAATAAATAGATGACGATACTTCGAAGAAATGTGGTAGGAGAAAAGATGAGACGAGGGCATCATAAAAGTCTTAGATGAGTGATGCCCTTGTGTAAATATACGAATAGACATTGGGAAAGGTGCTAATGGTTGCGATACTTTATACAATGAAAATTGTATGTCGTCTCTTGGGTCTGTTGGATAATTACTTTGTGGCAAAGGCGAGGGATCATGGTCGGGTATATGCCAGCTGAACAAACAAGCTGCCCAACGCTGCTTCATCGATGTGTATGTAAGACAAGTTGTACACATGTTAGGCTAGGAATAGCCAACTCAAGGCTAAGATTCCCTGACTATGCGGTTACATTATATGTGAACCGATAAGTTTTCTTCTCAGGAAATTTATGATAAGCTTGGACAGAACTCTTATAGGCGATTCTAAATGCGAAGTTATGCATGCAGGTGAGAATTCTCTTTTCCAGCGGCTTTTTTGTTTGCAACTCTGTTCTCTTTGTTGCGTGAAGCATTTAAGATGGTAATGCTATTGCATTAACGAAAGCTTAAGCAGACTGGGTGAACGTTATTGGGTTTTTTTAGGTAGGCGAACCATGGGGTTAGGCGGAACCGCCACACCATCACCGCTACACCATCACCGCCACACCATTTTTTTTTCATATTTAATTCCTAATAATTTGCATTTACATCAAAAGCTTCCAAACTAAACTCAATTGACTTTATGGAGGCTCCAATGGTACTGTGCCCACTCCTGTATTTCGTTCTGGCATATCTGTTTCGTTTGCTTTCGTTAATTATTGGGGTGTCAATAATTTTCTTCGGCTGGCCAGATGTAGCTCGTGTGCCATTGGTTTGCAATCCCTGCGATATTAGGTTTAATGATAATGCTGGATATGTTTTAAATTAAGCGGAAAGGCTGACGTCACCGTTTTTTCTTACCTTAAAGAAGCATTTTATAAACTCAACGGATAAAACAGAGATACAAACAACCTAAGCAAAGTCTTAATGACTGAGAAAGATAAATGGGTGTGCCTAATTTATAATTCATTGGATAATTTATTGCCTATTGAACGCAGATTTGCTTTTATTCATTCTCTCTATAGTATTCTATAGAAAGGGCTAGGCAGTTTAGTGGTGATTAAAACCAGTTTAATCTGTCCAAATTAGGCTATAAAATTAGATACTTCTTTCGTGACAGTAAGTGTGATTCCAGGTGCGTGTTTTTATAACACTTGCACAAGTTTATGATACTTTTCAAATAACGTGGAACAGAGAGATAAAGAATGGAATAGAACTTCGTTGAACTATAACAATTGTCACAAATGGGCAAGCAGTTATATGTAAAAAAAAGTCTTAGTGGTTGAGATGGAAAGCAGTTTGCCATTCATATGTAATTGTAGGTGCAACGGTACAAAACGCGCGGGTGTGGCAACTGTAGTAGAACAATGAGTTTAATCCCATGCGTATAATTTTTAATATAACTAATTGTGCTAATTTAAACACTTCTCGATACGTATTCCGAGCAATATATCTCAAAAAAGTTTATTAAGTTACCAATGTAAACCAGTGGTGCCAAAGTTTATGTAGATCTAAAGATTCTTAGTAATTATTTTAAAGACATGCTTTAGTTTTATTACTTTGAATATAGCGTTATCCACACCGTCGTTTGGGCCCTAGAGTTTCTCATAATTATTTTTAAAACCTGCCAGAATTTTACAGCATTGAATACAGGATTATTCATTTCGTGGTTTGAAAAATAGAGCACTGTAATTTTGACAGCTGTCATACTTTAATGTCATTCAAGTTGTGATTTGTCTAGTTTAAAGTGTGACATTCTAGTGTTATATATACCTAAAGTTACAGTTTATTTAGAAAAAAAAAGAAGTGATTTTGTGATACCACGTTTTAAGCTTTGCCAGCAGATTTATAGTCGGCACAGTCGTCCTTCTATGCTCACAATTTCCAACCCAATCAAGAAATTCCAAGAATTTAAAGATCTGTTACCTATGTGGTAAAACACGTTCATCATCGGACTGCTCGCTCGATAGGCAGAAATCTCTGATATCAGAGGTGAATATGCTGTAAGACCCAAATTTATCGATTGCTTGACATTTTTAATATCTAGGCCTATTTTATCGCACTTAAACATAACAAACTGTATGATCCTTTTTGAGCCGGCGCCGACTGGGATTTTCTTCATGGACATCTTGATGATGGGACTAGCATTAAGAGAAGCGATTAAAGGTAAGATAAAGTTATTCGTATATTGTGTAACAATCCACACCACACAACCTTCCACTGAAAGATATTTAAACAAGTTGCCGCAGCGAATAGAGTATCATGAGTTGTCAATCGCACATCAAAACATTGTCCTGCAAAGGACCACCGCCAACGAGTGGAAACCAAACATGATCACTAAAGCGTCTCCAGTCAAACCGGCGATGATAATATTTATGTGGACGGAATGCATGCGCAGTCTGTCAGTATGAATGGAGTGGGATGCAAAGAAAGAGGGGACAAGATTTTCCTCGAGCATACCTATCATTACCTCTATCTTGTGATATACAGCAGAAAGAGAGAAAAAACGGCTACAAACATATTAAGTTTGGTGATGATAGTACGAACAGTCTCACGTAAATTGCCTAATACCGTATATGTGTAAAATGTCATCTCCAAAATTGTGTGGTGTCTGTGTTACGTGAGCAATGGTATGCAATAAAATATTGAATGTTGCACGTGGTAAACATCTACCAACACTTATGAAGACATGCATTAAGCATCCCTGGCTCTGTATGGTGTATGGCTCTGGGGATTTATTTTTTGATTTTACTCTTGGTTTCATGTTCTTCACTAAGTTTACGTGTTTATGAGGTATGTCGTATGGTGTGGTGTCTGTTGGAGTCGAAACAAGAGTTCCACCAAGATTCTGCTGCATGCCTTCGTCGAAACGCCGACTGTGCGGAAGCACTTGGACCAAGTTCAAGTAGGAAAGTGGAAGTAGCCATCAAATGAAGAAGATTCACAATTACAAAGTGACCAACAAACTGCTTGACTACTCAACTGGTTCGCGTCCCTACTTGTTAATGGTAAAGGCTATCAGCAGTAACTTCGATTCCTCCTCTATTTCTCCGTTAATGACGAGCAGCGTCGCGCTAGTAACCAATTCAAAGGATGAAGAAAATGTGTTCACGAATTTATTTTCCGCGAATTCACCCCTCAGTGCTGGTCTTTTGGTCCCACTTATGCTCGTGCCGATGCAGGCTTCAATGCCGGATGTAAAGTTCTACCCACAAGCTAGTCAAAGCATTCTCCGTGGACTGAACTGTAAGAAACCAACCGGCCCGGACAAAATACCAGTAATAGTCGATAAAAACTGTGCTCAAAACTCTCGCTGGTCTCAGCAAACTCTTTCGCTTATCTTATGGGGATTTTTTCTATTTGCTGGAAAACCACTCGCATTCAACCAATCCCAAAAAGAGGAAAGCGTATCTCCCACCAAATTACCGGTCGATATTATTTTCTACGTGATGACAAAGGTCATCATGCCGAGTTAATTCAATATTTGGGATGCAATCGATTTCAAAACTATCGTCAATACGGATTCCGTAGTAGGCGGTTCATGGGAGACCTTTTAACCCTTGTTACTGATATTTGGACATCTGAAATTGAAAAACACAGTGAACAAGTGCAGTCGCATTGGATATCTCTAAGGCATTTCACGCTGTCTGGAATGGAGCGTTGTGAAGCAAGCCTCGTTCATAGGGATTTTCGCAACAACTTTGCGACTGGACGAAGAGCGTTCTCGAAAATCGATCGTTCCGTGTTGTTGCAGACGGTGTGTCTTTGAATCTGTATTCTATTAACTTCGTTCATACCGACTTTCCCAGCAGCTTTGCGACTGGATGAGGAGCTTCCACGAAAATCAATCGATACGGGGTGTTGTGGACATTGAGTCTTCGGATTTGTATCCTATTAATTGCTGGATGCCACAAGGTTCTATTTTGGCTTCCAACCTTGTTTTTACTTCACATAAATTATTTGTGAGAATCAACGGATAACAAAACATTCAGTTCTGTGGATGATTCCTCATTTTTGAATGACCGACAGATTAATGAATCCACGTCCCACCATCTGAGATGTAGTCAGACCGACAACCTAAGTCGGGATCTGGATGTAAGCTTAAAAGAAAAAAAAAGGTTAATCCCGTGTACTTCAATGCAACGAAGACGCCTTATTCAACTTTCACAAAGATCGTCGGTTGAACAGCCGATGATAAATGATCAAGCCCTTGAATCTAGAGAAATCGTAAATTTGCCCAGTGTCATATTATTTGGGAATGTGTGGTGGAATCGAAGATCGCCAAGTCGGCCTCTAGAAAATTGAATCATCTTTTTAGGTGCAGAAAATATTTTATTCGGCCCCAACTTATTCTTCTCTACAAATTTCCCATGTGTGGAGTTCTGCTCGTAGGTTACTCTCGCCTTACTTGAGAGCATAGAGAGACGTGCGATCCCCCTGATCGAGGACGCAGCGCTGACATACGGACTCTAGTCCCTAACGTAGCGGATCTTTGTGTGTTCTACAAATATTACTACACGGACTGCTAGCGACGCGTCACTCCATATCCAGGAGTGAAGCCAATCCCATACATCGCGGGATTCTCAGGAACACTAATTACCCGACTGCTTGAAAGACGCCGCATCAGAAACAAGAGCGAGACGTCGCAATAGACGAAAAAACCCAGCAAAGAAATACCACCAGGCGGTGGGTCATAAACAACAACATGGTATAAACTATCCTGGGAAGACGCTGCAAGAAGGACAACAGCGATCATTTATATATCCAGGCAACGTTAAGTTATTTACTCGGTCGATTCCCATGGATGCGCTAATTACTCGAGCACAAATTGTGATGATCCCTGGGAAGACGCGACCTACACAATAGCAGCACGTGCAGCATCTGCTCACTGCACAATGGCACATAGCATCGATGGCTACGTGAAAATGGTACGAAGGTGAATCAAATATAAACGGTAATTTTACTTTTTTGCTTAGCAACAAGTTGCGAATTAGATAATCTTGTGCGTGGCTATTGTTTGGTTTATAAAGAGTAGGGGAACTGGCTTGGCGACCGGTCGCGCTCGATTTTGTAGTCTGTACAGCCATGAGCGAGCAAGAGGTACATGCATCTGTTCCGCAACGGATTATTATAAAATTTTTAACAAATGAAGGCGTTAAACGCTCGGATATTTTTTCTCGATGGAGGGCACAATTTGGTATATGGCTGATGAAACACTGTCTCAGAATTGTGTGTATACGTGGGCCAGGGAATTTAAAAATGGGTGAGAACGTATCGAAAACAGAAGTCGTGATCGAAACCCAAGGACAGGTCGTACAGATGACAAAATCCGCGCCGTTCGAGAGCTTATTGAAAGTGATCGCCGCTTCATCGTTGGAGAAGTGTTCAATCCATTATAAGATCTTATCTTCAAAAAATTACTGATCTATGGGTTCCGAGGTTAAATACAGCTCAGGGATATATTGGAAAAAATGTGCCGGAAACGCTCGATTAGCCCAGATTTGTCTCCCTGTGACTATTTTTTGTTCGCATCCTTGAATGAATCACTTGAAGGAAACAAAATCAAAAGTAATGAAGAAGTCGAGGAGGAGCAATTGGCTAACATCTCACCCTATATCTTTCTACGAACAAGGGATATTTAAGCCTCCAATTAGGTGTCAAAAGCGTGTAGATCACGCAGGAGACTATATTGAAAAATGTTGATAGTATAGTTCGTGTCTGACATTATTCAATAAATGTATAAAAAAAATTACCGTTTACATTTGATTCACCCCTGTATATAAAATATGAAGAAATTGTAAACAGTTGAGTTCTAATCGAGAGCTCAAGGGATATAAATATAGTTATGTTAGGAAAGGTATCTAGTGTTCACTAGAAGGAAGTTGTTTTTCGCTCTCCTTTTCCTTCTCACTTTCACAGGTACTCCAAAACGCTTCCCCCCACCAGTGGTAAGGCGTGTTCAAACGAATCTTTACAGGCACTCTAGGACGTTTCCTCCCGGCAGCGGTAAGGAGTGCTTGAAGCATATTCTTTTCGTTTTTGGTTTATTTCTCGCCAGAGAAAGTGATTAAACAGATTCCACGGCACATCGCGCCGGAGACAGTCGGTAGAATCGGCACTAGGGCGTAGAGGTAAGACGTTTTTTTTTTGCTGCTATTTGGTGGTGGGTTTCTTTTATTTCCACGTATTCTTGACCAACTGGCGCAGGAGAATTGAAATAAAGTCCACTACATCGACAATCGGTTGGTCCTTCGAGCTAGATCAACAGTAGTTAACATTTGGTCAGTCGTGCCGGATCAACAACGACAACTGGGTCCATTTGAGCTGGAGCGACAGTTAACATTTGGTCCATTTGAGCCGTCGCGACAGTTTGCAGTATTCTCGGAGATTCGTGGTATTAATTCGCGAAATTCAAATTCTTTGCGATAGTTAATTGGTTGATGCACTAAAGCGAAAACACTTTTTTTTTTCTGTCGCCGAGCCCACGCTTCGGCGTTAGAATTCTTTATTTCTAAAATTTTATAAACTAGTGAACTACTTCATTCTCTTGCTTAGGCTATTGATACTTCTTCATATACAAAAATAAGGTACGAGTTGAGTCATCCATTACGTCTGATAATGTCTTCTCGTAAATTTCTATTTATTATGATCACCATCATCATCATCGGCACTACAACCGGGATCTGGTCTTGGCCTTATTTAGCAAGTCCCAAGGCTTGTTAAATTTTCCATAATAATTTGTTTTTCGGGGCAAGGTTATTAGCCTTGCGCCAAATTATTATGATGCTGTAGGGTATCTCCACTTTTTGTATTAGTTTATTAGAGTTTACTTTATTTTACTTGGTATTGCTTTGTGGCCTATAGTGGTGGCCTCCGGATTTCGACTGATTATTGAAACCAAAAATCGCCGCCCTTTCATACTCGGTGGCGACAGAGATTTGTTAATAATTCTACATAAAAATTCGAAGAAGCACAAGCATTTTGTGTATGCTTCAACTGGAATGGGATTAATGGGAGGAAGTGGATGGGAATTTGATTCAACAAATTCCCCGAAGGAAATTATGAAATGCATTTGGATTTGGGCATTTCTTAATGTTAGGGTTAACGGGAATAGAATCAATGTGCGACAAATGGCTTTTTGGTTTAATTTGTCGTGCATATGATTCACTTGGGGAATATGATTGGGATTATGGATAAATAGTAGGGTAATTGGGAATTGAACCAATGTGTGACAAATTAACTTTTGGTTTAATTTGTCGCTCGTATCGTTTCGCTATGAGAAGAAGGTTGGAATTATAGATGATAATAGGGATTGGGTGGGAGTAGTGATTTACGATCACTACAATGGGTAGCGTATATTTCTTTGTTTTACGTTAACTCGCTCCACAAGACATTTCAACCGATCTCACCAGTTTGTACTTCATCTCCTGACGGCATGCATACCAGAACGCGGCTAAAGAACAGGGAAGCTGTGGTATTCTCTCGCCGCACGAGTGTTTCCGACGCATTAGAACCTGCAAGTATTCAGGAGGAACTTTAACATGGCAACTCGGCCATATAGGTTCGCTTTTTCTGAGAGAAGTGTATGTAAAGAAAAGGCGCGCCACAATCTCCTTGTGCTCAATCATAATACATTCAATTTACCTCAGCGAAATCGCGAAGACGAAGGGATATTAGAAAGCAGTAAATATAATCCGACTAATACCGAGTGCTGGCGAAGAAACAAATTCAAAACCAGGATGAGGAAAAGGACTTTCTCACCAAGTAGCAGCTATGCTACAAATCCCGAGCTCTTGTTTGTGATCGAATTACAAAAAGGGAGTACTGTAGCGGCTGTAAATTATTTCGCTCTTAAATTTCATAGTTTTCCGTCTGAATGATGGCAGTTTCGAGGGCCTTTCGTTAAAAGTGGGGAAAGAGAGAATATAACAATAAAGCCCCACCTAATAACTGTCTACAGCTTTCTAAAGAATTCGGTGGTGTGCATTTTAATAGTTTTCTTTCTGGTGTATACCAGTTGGCGTCGGCTCGTCTAGGAGACTTACAAGAAATTGGTCACCCACGCAACGGCTAGCATGTATGGCTAACCAAAGAATTATGGTCGTCACTCATTTTGTGTACAACCCATTCTATTTCCTTACCTTTTTCTAATCTCTTACTCTTTTAGCATAAAATAAAAAATTAGCCTACTTTAACAAGGACTCTCTATACACCTCGGGTTGCGAATTGTTTTAAGAAAGGCGATTCGAATAGTTTCAGAAAAAAAGAAACATATTATTATTATATAACACCATGGTACACAACTATCTAGTCCCGAGGGTTTGTAAATAGTTTTGTTTATAATGTGCATTATTTCTGACACATGAAGATTAAAATATACTTGTTTGCACAGCTGTTTTTTCTTTATTATCTTGTTGCTTTTTTATGTACTGATTTTGGTTTTTTATTGGATCGTTTCTAGGACTCCTCGATAGTATACCCGCCTGTCACGCGGGAGACCGGGGTTCGATTCCCCGTCGGGGAGCCTCTGGTGCAAGACTGTGGGGGTTCTCTATACCACAATTCCATACATTATTTCGACCGCTTTCAGCGCGTCATTTCTACCCATTCCCCTTGTAAACTATTCCACCTGTAAAACATGTTAAACGGACGCATAGCTAAACTCATTATCCTATGCAAATAATGCATAACTGAGTTTAGCTACCTTTTTGCCATACGGCAACCCCAATTCGCTAACCCATGAGATTTCCACAGGAAATCGCATCATGTCGGTTGGCAACGGCATAGTCTGATCAAACGACGCGGTTGCTTAATCTTGCGACCACTGAGGAAATTATCAAAGCATTTAAGGTAGTTCCCATGATCAGATTACCCTACCCAAGTCGGCGTCCTTTTGACTTTCTCCAGACACTTCATTCGCTGGGGATCAATGTTTTCTTTTCGCAGATGAATAGCACCAGCTTAATTTTCCTCTGCTTCACAGTTCTGTCTTCCTACAGATCAATGTACTCTGAGATCACCATATCCACCGAATTAGGGCAATGGGTTACGCTCAGAGATATTGATTCATGCACACACAACCAAACCCACCCCGAGATCACCATACATCGTGTTTCTGTTCTCTCATTCCCCCGTGTTCGTCGATTATCAATTAACCGATTATCCACCACACTTCGACGGACGTGACAATGAGAGAGCAGAGGATTAATCTCTGGTGGTTGCCCTGTGTGCAAAGATAGAACACAGAATTTCACCCCTAATTAGAACAGTCATTTTACAACCATCAACCAGATCGGTCGTGATTCAATAATCGCTGCGTGTGCACACGCTACAATTCGCACAAGCAAACAGAAAGACGTGTCTGTCGGTAATTTGAGTACTAACAATCATTCCCATTAAAGAGTAAAACGAGTTCTATTTTAAATTGGATCCATTCCAATTCCATTCGGACAGCAAGTTTTTATTGTTCGATTTTTATAATGCACACAGTTTTAACTCGCGGAAATGCCACCGTGGCGTACTCTCTTAGTGTGTTGGCGTGCCTTACATTCTGCTGTTTCATCTCAACCGTGTTCTTGGATTATAGCACACACGTACGGATTAACCTCACCAACAGTTACAAGTGTATAATTAGCAATAAACATAGAATCAACGAAATAAATAAAAGAAACTTTATTATGAAAATTACACCAGTGCATTTCATGTATTTTCCTTTCGGTGCACCATTATTCATGGCCTCCTCTGGATATTTTTGTGAAGTGGATATTCAACGAAACATTAATGGTGATTCAATTCTTTTGGTGACAATTTTTCATCGAAACATTGATGGGGATTCGAGTGAACCGCGTGCCCGTGTTAGGCACATCTTCCTTCGAACCCGACAAGACTAATGACCTTGCCCGAAGAAAACAAATCATTATGGAAAATTTAACAAGCCTCAGGACTTGCTAAATAAGGCCAAGCCCGGTTCCGGTTGTAGCGCCGATGATGATAATGATCATGACTGGATCGTTTCTTATTATTTTGTGGGGAAGAAGTATTGTGCCTGACACGGACACTTGGTTCCCTTCTTCCTCTAGCATTCACTCCACTGTTCACACGGTTCCGCCCAAACTCTTGATGATTCACCGCAGCAGGAAAGGAAACACCAGCGTCGATCAATTGTCACTGATCACGCCATCACACAAGTAAAAATATAAACTCAGGATCTCTTTGTTTTAGCCTTATTTATTTTACGTTACGTTTACAACTTCACAAAAAATGGTTTAAAACTATCGCCCGCACGACTACGGGCGGGAGTGGCATGACCGTACTGGCCTGCGGATGGTAAAGGACTCTTCGAGGATAGAACTCTGGCTTCTATTCTATCCTCAATTAAGGGTGCGATATGGAGGGGAAAGAGAAAATGTTCTCTTAAGGGTGTGGCCACTAAGAAAATGCGATATTTTTGGTACAGTGGTGTGTGTGCGCGATCGAACAGATTCAATGTTGTTCCACGTGTTCGAAAGCAGTGGAACAACGAGAAAGGCAGTCAGCGAGAACAAAGGAAAATGCGACCAAATGGTTTGCTCCGTAATGAGGGTCATGTTTATGCAACGTCGCTATGACGGACGTTGGAAAAAAAGGTGTTAATGGGATACGATACTTTATACCATGGAAATTGTATATCGTATCTTCGGTTAATTGCCGATACGCATCCCTTGCTTGCATTTAGGTATTCCAAGTAATTAGTCGTGGCGATGAAAGAAATGCATCATAGTTTGTCGCTAGTGTTGCAGCTGTAAAAACAAGCTGACGACATAGTATTTTAACTCAGACAAAGGGTATCGAATGTTTGCTATTTATGGTGCATATGCACATTAAGGATCAATTTTAGGAATTTCAGATAATGCTTGAAAGCATTACATGTCCTTGGAAAAGGAAATGTTTTCTGGGGCAAATGCAAATGCATTGGCGGGAAACAATGGGAGTTATGGAATTTCTAAACAGGTCAATAAGAATTCTTACAGAAAATTGAATGCAAAGGGATGCACGAAAAGGTAAGTTTTCTTTATTGGGTGAAATTGCATTGGTGAAATTATATGGGAAGATGGATGTTATGGGGGTTTTTAAGGAAAGCGTACCGTGGGGTTTGGCGGGACCGCCACAATTTATGTACCCTGTAAATACTTTATTAAATATTTCTTCATAATATCTGACGACGGAAATTGGTTCCGAAAATCTACTTACACATAAAAAGTCTCGCCCTTTAAAATTTCCAACCCCAACCTATGTTTTCCTTCTCTTATGTTGTCCGAGAAAAACAATACCTTTCCCTTACTATTGTTACATAATTACCCACCGCCCCCCTCGTTGAGCTTATTCGCGTCCTTAAATCCCACATGTCCATTCCCTATATAAAAGCACCATCACGCTGGTTACCAATAACAATATCGGGAGACGCTGTTTACACATAGCAAAACATTTTTCCCATCCACAACTTCCCTTTTCACTGTAAAAGTTTCCATGGCCAACGTTCCTCTTTCATGTTCAAAATGTACTTATACTGTTTTTATTAATGTTTCTTTTCACCTTTTGGCTAACGATTAAGGTCTTGTACACCTAAAGAGAAAATCTAGCTGCAGCCGCGATAATCCTCTATTCTCCGCACTCTCTTCGACTGCTACTGACCACTTTATCACACCAACTGGTTATCGAACGATACAATACCACGGTTCTTTTTTTGTTTTTACACATCGTAATCCCACTGAGAAACCCAGATCATACGATGCAATCGTTACACCGCATAATCTTTTCAACGGCGATGATTGATCTCGAGTTTATCTGATATATCATCTCCGGTGTAATAACTGGGCGTTTGCATATGCCAGTTCGAATTCATGTTTTATGTTTTAATTGTGTAATGTGAAAAAATGTATAGATGTTTTACATGTTATATGTTTAATTCAAAATTTAAATTGTGTTTTGTTTTAAGTTTTGTTAAATATTTCTTTGTGTTTAATGTGAAGATGTGAAATAATGTTTTCTGTGTAATTTGTTGTTTTGTGTATTATATGATCGACTTTGATTGTTGTTTCTCAGTGGGACAAAGGTGGTTGGGAGCTAGTACGTAACACTATTACGCATGTAATCATCACTGCCTGTGTGTCCGAAAGTGCGATAAGGATAATCCTGGCTTTTAAAATGTCTGCAGTGTGTATTTTAGAACAATTTCCTGCTGTGTGAGTTTTTATCCTTGATAGTATCTCTTGGGTCGCATTGTATACAATACGAATATTAAGATAAGGAAAACACATTCAGGAAATCCAATAACGTTTGTGGTGTAACGAAAAACTAGGCAAACAATTGAAGGCCGATTCAAACCCTTGAAGATCAAAAGCACATATCTGTTCACAACATCGAAATCCTTTTTTACTAACATATATTTCCAATCCATCCTATTGAAGTAACTTATTTCCGTTGACACCATCAGCTACATTATTAGTGTATTCGTGAATAAACCTTGTACTAAATGGATTTCCTACACATTCTTCTATTTGGGTTCGTTTCTTATTCAATCAGCATTCCTTTTGTGAAAGATGTCAACGAGATCTTATATTGTGTTACTGTCTTGTATCGTCTTTTGTGACTCGACCTTTGTCACCATTAACGTGCGCATTATCCCCAGGCTAAGGAAAGAAAGATACCAACTCCTTTATGTAATACACAAAGTCATTCACTTTCACTTTCGTGCGAAATAAATAAACCCTTCCCTTCCCAATGTTCACTTTCCTTTGATGCTGTACAAATAAGGCCAAAACGAACTCGAATACATTTTAGTGGATCAGCCTGTCTGCTGACACAAATATCTTTGTCGTCTCACACCATTCCGGTTTCATGCCGCGTCATCTTATATTTGGACCTGAAATAATGAAAGACGACACAACAAAGTGGGGATATTCGGCGACGGGTCTGAGATGTACTCGTACACACTTCACGGGTCCAGCGAATTGTATGATTTATGCTACGTTCCACATTGCGACCCACATTTGAAGTCGCGACTTATGGTTCTCACGGCATTAATGGCTGGTTCACTCCAACAAGTCTGCCTGACGTGTATTTCTAGACAACCAATGTTCTTACGTTCCAGCCAAATCGCTTTCGACATTCGCATTCACGTAGTCCCTTGTTATGCAGCAGACCCAACAGCAGTAGAATTAACTCGAATAGCATCCAAATAAATAACAGCACACGGAAAAAATATTAATTTTTCCTGAGGTTCGTTTTTTTACATTTTTCATAGCCCCCCATTGAGTTCGCCGTGCTTGACTTACTCGTGAGACTCATGGAATATAGAAGCTCCTAACAAACGCAATGTACTCGTATGTGAAGAATCGGGTCCTTGTAGGGGGATTGAAATCCTGTGTAACTGGGGCTCAGGGTACGGAATACAGTAGGGTTAACGAATGTCGTGGTACCAAGGATACGTGGGTGAATTACCGGTGTGTAATGTAACCTGTTGACCTAGGAATACGGATTCAGCATCGCAGTGGGAAGTGATGCTGTTGACGGTAGGGATTTTTGTATTGCCATATGTGGTTGACGTTTGCTTTAAATGTTTTTTCTCCTTTTTGTTCCTTTTTTATTGTTTCGTTTTTGGAACACCTTTGCATACAGCAAAAGGATAAGAAGTCACTGTAATTCCTTTTGGGGTTGAAAGCTAGTTAGGTCCTTTCCCTGACTTGCATGTCTATATATAAGTAGATCCTGAATAAAAAGCAAAGAAACCTTCCATAAAATTCCTGCCAGCACAGAGGAAAATATGAAACATTTACGATATTTACCTTGACTGTGGTGAGTCTCTGCTTTTTTTTTTTTTTTTTTTTTGGTTGCGTTTTGAAAAATCTGTTTGAACAAGCGTGAATTACACGACGCTGAATTAATGGCACGTTTCTTTTCAATGTTGCTGCTGCTGCAGAGAATGTTCGTAACGATGTACGGGTGCAATCTCACCTTTGGGATACAACGTAAGGGTTCACTTAGCGATGCATCTACTAGATAAAGTAGCTTCATTTATTTCGCTTTTTTAATGTATGTACGTTTGGGATTAGCTTTTGGGCGTTGTGGAGAGCTGGCGCATCCTGAAAGGACTTAAGTGTGCTACGGGATTGGCGCAATTAGATTGCCAAGGAGAATACATTTCTCAAAATAATTTTATCGCATTGCAAGTGGTGATATCCTTTGTGTCACTTAAGTACCAGATATTATTCTATATACTGTAACACATATTGTTTTGTGAGTTTGGCAGTCAGTGCTCATTAAGGATACAAATGTAATTGACATTTCATACTCTCGTTAGTATTTTTAACTTTTGAGTATGCACCATTTAAGGCAATTGCTCACTGTTAGAATAAGTGAGATTAGTCTGCAGATCATAAATAATAAGAGATCCACAACACGGTTTAACGAAACAATCGATACTTGAGATCTGGTTTTCTAGAATGTATTCAATGCGTATTTACTATTTTTCATCTACAGACACATGTGGAGCTCCTTTGATGGAGGACCTTCGCATATACTTTCTTGATTTATTACGAAATCTGGAAGTTCATGGATATTCATGGTGTGTGATTTGATGTTTTTATATTATTGCCTGATTTTTTTAGAGTAATTCTTTATGAACGAGTAAATTAAGAAGTGTCCAAGCGATTTCAAACAGAAGGCATAGAGAAGAAGGGTCCTAAGATAGAAGAACTATGGGCTACATTGTGCGTCAACAAAATTTCAGACAAATGAAGCTTTTTTTTTTATTGCAAGAACAAAACGATTTTTAAAGAATTTGTATCGCATTATTTGTTAACTCATAAAAAACGCATTTACTCTATGTACATGTCACTTCCTCGAATGACCACCTCCAATGTTGGCCGGAAGCTTACGCAGGCTCGATCTGATGTATAAATATCTGCGAATTCCACTTTAAGGGGACACAGGACCTACAAATTTTCAAAAAAAAAAAAAGTTGATTATGTTGGAATAGACCTTTAGAAACATGGAGTATATGACTCACTTTCACGCCGACAATTTGTCTCTCAGTTTTGCCCGTGCTATTTTCCTAATTACGTCAACCATTATATTCGCAACAATTGTCACTACCCATTATCTTGTCTTCTTGGCTTCGTTACCGCTTACCGCATACATATAGCTTGATCAAGTGTGTAATCCGTTCAGTTATGTCCCCTGGGCCACGTGAGTTAAGCAAAATTAAACGTAAACGGTTTCGTTACGACCCCAGGATTGGAGATCTAACCCCACCCGATAAACCTTCAAACGTAAACAATAAAGTGCTAACCAAATCTAAAAGGAATTCATACACAAACTATTAACAACCATTACAAGGTGTAATGGAGGATTCCGCTGAAATGGACTCTACCAACGCCGATCAGTGTTCAGAAGTAACGAAAGAAAAACCATTCCGCCAATTGTGGTTTTAAAATCAACCAGTGGTAAAGTACGTAGCATTTTAAACAATATAAAAATTTGTCATCATCATCATCGGCACTACAACCTAGAACCGGTCTTGGCCTTATTTAGCAAGTCCTGAGACTTGTTAAATTTTCCATAATGATTTGTTTTTTTTTCCGGGCAAGGTCATTAGTCTTGCGCCAGAGGCTCCCCGACGAGGAATCGAACCCCGGTCTCCCGCGTGACAGGCGGGAATACTAACCAGTATACTATTGAGGAGCTATAAAAATTGATAATCCTCTAATAAAAAAAAAAACATATCCCTCGGACAAAAAATATGTTCTCCATCAATGGACATTTAAAACAAAATTAGATTTGAACTTCTGCGGTTAAAATGTGAATTCTTTACGCACTCGCGTAAGGAAAATCGCCCACTTAAGGTTGTGTTGAGGGGGTTGCCTCTTATGTTTCGGGATTTGGCAACCCTAGTGTTGCAATCCGGCAATTGACAGCTCTGTCGTAAAGTTGGACATTTTTGAGGTTATACGCACTCAGAACGTTTTGACATACGAGCGCTATTTGTGTTGTTTACAGTAACTTAAAAGATTCATCTCGGCCCAAAAATGGAATTAAATCGTCAACATTTTCGTGCGATTATTTTTTACAACTTTCGGCGTGGATTAACTCAGCAACAGTGCATGGATGAACTTAATTCAATTTTTGGCGATGAAGCTCCATCAAGGACCAGTGTTTATCGATGGTATGGTGAATTCAATCGTGGTCGTAGTTCACTCCAAGATGAATTTATGATGGTCGTCCAAAATCAGTTGTTGTTCCGAAAACCATTGATGCTGTGCGCGAACTGATATTGGAAGATCGTCATGTGACCTATCGTGAGATTGAGACAACCTTAGGCGTTAGTGGGACCAGCATACATTCAATATTGCATAAACATTTGACTGTCAAAAAAATTTGTTCGCGTTGGATCCCACACAATTTGTCAATCGCCCAAAAAAAGGCTCGTGTCAATTGGTCGAAAGGTATGCTCAAAAAATACGGTCGCGGTGCTTCGAAACACGTCTATGACATCGTGACAGGTGATGAATCGTGGATTTACGCGTATGAGCCCGAAAGTAAACAGCAGTCGACTGTCTGGGTATTTCAAGATGAGCCAAATCCAACAAAAGTTGTTCGCGCACAAAGCACTTCCAAGTAAATGGTCGCCTGTTTTTTCGGAAAAACTGGACATGTCGCAACCGTACCACTAGAACAACACAGAACGGTCAATTCTGAGTGGTACACAACCATTTGTTTGCCAGTTGTCTTCTAAGAAATCAGGAAAACCAACCGCCGAAGACGGATCACTCTTCACCACGACAATGCGAGCTCTCACACATCGGCTGCGAGAACTGCATTTTTGAGCACCCAAAACATTGATTTGATGGGTCATCCGCCGTATAGTCCTGACTTGGCACCAAATGACTTCTTTTTATTCCCGTACGTAAAAAACAAACTGAGAGGTCAACGTTTTTCGACACCTGAAGAAGCGGTTGCTGCATTCAGAATGCATGTGTTGGAGATACCTCAATCAGAGTGGCAAAAGTGCTTCGACAATTGGTTCAAACGCATGCAAAAGTGTATAGATCTTCATGGGGAATATTTTGAAAAACAATAAAGTGATTCTCGATGATCAATATTTGTTTTTGTTCTCTAATCCCGAGATATAAAAGGCAACCCTCGTATCCGTACTAGACTTAATTAGTAACGGTGTAGTCCATTCAACAACAAAAGCCTTGCACAAACACTTCTTGTACATTGTTTACATTCAACGCGGTACTATAAAATTAAATGAACTAAAACGTAATTTTCCCAATTTTTTCAAAATCATCGTTCGATTGGACTTCAAAAAACTTCATCCGGGTAACGTCAGCCAATCTCGTAATCGCCAGCTTTATGGCCACGGCTCGATGCATTGTCATATAAATAGCTTCTGTGCTATCTGCTTTGGGAATCACAAAACAAATGACTGCAAATCGAACGATGTCAGCAAGTATGCAAATTGCAATGGGCCACATAAATCTATCGATCCTGAATGCATTAGCTGGAAGCAGTATTTAGAAATTCGCCGCAAATTGTCCGCCCGTGGACGTAGTACAGGCAATTCAACTTTTCATACAGCCTCCGAGTGATAAGCAACAACCACTGCCCGACCGATTTTCTCTCGTTAATTTTCCTGCACTACCATGATCTGTGCGTCAATCTTCACTTCCTTCAGCCACCCAGGCTTCTGTCCTCAATCAAACTCAGATACGGTACACACTACAATCCATCTGCATTCCTCAATAATGATAACTCGTTCTCTTTTAGCAAAATTGACTCTCCTATTGTTGTATCCAAGCTTAGTGCTTGTCACACCAAATCTAACCAATTTAACGTCATTACCTCACTAGCTATGAAATTCCTCTATTCAGAAAAATCATGTTAATTAACTCTCTTAGCATCATAACTTGGAATGCGAGAAGCATCAAGAACAAACAGCATGCATTTTTTAATTTCTTAATTAATTTTAATATTGATATTGCACTTGTTTCAGAAACCTGGCTCAAACAGGACATTTCTTTCTCTCATCTAAATTACCTATATTATAGCCTAGACAGAGTACATGCTAGTGGTGGTGATGATGCCATTGTTGTGAAAAAATTTATTGAACATACCTTGCGTCCTTCACTATTACTATTTATTGGCCTGTAGGGACCCGGAAGTTAATGACCCCACCGACTCGACGCCACCATCGTTCCCTGTCCTGTGAACTCTTCCATGCTTGACCATCCGATCCGATCTCCTCAAGGTCAAACCTAACATTGTCTTCCCATCTTCGTCGCGGCCGTCCCGTCGGTCTCTTTCCCGTTGGTCTGCCGTCAAGAATTCTACGCACGGTCCTCTCGTTGCCCATTCGCGCCACATGTCGGGCCCAGCTTAATCTTCGCGACCTGATTACTCCCACTATTGTAGGTGTGCGGTATAGCTCTTCCGATTCGTAGTTGTGGAGTTTCCTCCATTGTCCTGCCTCCTCGTCATATTTACCGCCAAAGATACTCCTTAAACTTCATTCTCGAATACGTGGAATTTGTTTTCTTCCCGTTTTGTCAGAGCCCATGTTTCGTATATAGAGCAATTGGCACGACTATGGTTCTATAGACACGGAGCTTATAACGGCGCCTCTCTGACACCGGGTCGAATCAGAGCAGTAAGCAGACCTTACCATATCAAAGAAGGGCTCTGATATGGTGGACGATTTGAAACCCCAAGTCTCGTGGCAACTTAAATGAAATGCGTCCTTCACTGCGACTTATATTGATTGAAGAAATTAGTATTGATGTTACATTAAGTGATAGCTCCAAGGTAACTATTTTTTCGGTACCTGGAGGAAATGAAAATATGGAGAAATCTGCTTACTTTAAGTGGGATCTGCATAAATTGTATAGACTCAATACTCGTAACAAGGTAATTATCGGTGGGGATCTTAACTGTAGACATCAGTCGTGGAATTGTCTTAGGGCAAATTGCTGGGGTAACATTTTATTAGATGTTACTGAACTCAGCCCAAGTTTTTCCATACTTTGTCCACTTCTCCCCACTGCTAACAAGAACACTTCAACTCTCGATCTTTATATTACTAATATTCAAAATTACTGCTCAGTACCATTAACTCTTAATGAGTTAAGTTCAGACCATCTTCCGATCAGCCTCACAGTGAACCATACAGCATCGGTCAAATGTACCAACTCATACTACAAATATTCCGCTGTCAACTGAAATTGTTATAAATCATATATAAACAGGAACATGATTCTAGACGATACTAGCCTAAATTCTATAACCTGCAGCGAGCACATTGATATTTTATGTAACAATTTTGTTTCTGTTATCAGTAGAGCGGATGATCTTGAAATATTGTATTTTAACTTTAAACGCGAATTTCTAAAAACGACGTTTTTCAAGATGGTGTGCATGATTAAAAGAAAGGTATTTATCCGATCGTTCTGAAATTTTAACACGATAATCTACACATGTTAATGCTCGGAATGACTTACGGATGAAAAAATCGGCATTTTTAAGTTACAACCGATTTTTTGGGGGCAAAAAAGGCAATTTTTGAAAAAACCCCGACATTTTGTTATTTTTCAACCAATTTTTTTCTTTTTAGCTCGTTTTTTTCAGACTTTTCCTGCACGGCGTGATTTTTTGGTTTTTTTTTTAAATTGTAGCAGACGACGTGGGGCCAAAACAAATTTTAGAAAAATATTTTTGTATACATTAAGGCATACATATGTTCAAAGTTTCATTAAAATATGTCTTCGTATTCAATAAAAAATTAACCTTTGAACAAACAATTGTTTTTTTTATTTGAAGGTGCTATGTCCCCTTAATAGTATCTCACAATGATGGGATGATTCGATTCATAAACTTGTTCGCGATCATTTCAAATATGAAGACGCCAAATGAAACCTGGGAGCCTGGGAGTCTAGAATACTTAATCAGTGTGTATGGGTATTAAATAACTGGCACCTACCTTCAAAAAGTACATGCTCCATTTCAATTGTATAAGAATTGTTTCGGAGGCCTACTTCGACGACTCGACTCATCGCTTTCTAGCCCAAGAATCCACGATTTTGAAATCCATTGCGCTGAATTCTCAAAAATCATTTCCTGAGTACGTTGCATGATGTCCGGAGTTTTAACAACGTGCACCTTCAAGTGGATTATCTTCGCCGTGTTGCAAAACTGTTTTCGAACTTTTTCGAGTTTTGTACTTTGTGACGACATATATAGTACAGAAATGGTTTCGGATATCGAAAGACCCACCCATTTCAGACAGACTGGCGAAGAGCAACCACAAAGATCTACCATCCCTAATCCAGGGTATTAATCGTCACCGTGCCCATTGGATGGTTTGCAGCCAGGGGTATACCGGCTGTATTATAACGGCGCATCTCTGACACCGGGTCGAATCAGAGCAGTAAGCAGACCTTGCCATATCAAAGAAGGGCTCTGAGATGAGGTCATGAACTGTCGCGTTCCTATAGGCCAATAAATAGGAAATAGTATATACTTGGAGCACCATCAGTTGTTATTGAAAACAATTTACTTTTTAAATCCAATACTTGCCCATTTTTGAAATTTGTAAACTCTTGTACTTGCTGAAAAATATCAGAGCCTTTCATCACCATCATCGGCACTACAACCGGGAACTGGTCTGAGTCCTGAGGCTTGTTAAATTTTCCATAATGATTTGCTTTTCCGGGCAAGGTCATTAGTCTTGCGCCAGAGGCTCCCCGACGAGGAATCGAACCCCGGTCTCCCACGTGACAGGCGGGTATACTAACCAGTATACTATTGAGGAGCCAATCAGTGCCTTTGGTAATTACATCTGTACATAAAGTACATACCAATTTTCACAATTTTCGATACATCCATACTTTTCTTTCCACACATCTTGAAATAACCTCTTTTTTGTTTTGTTTGTTCATGGTAATATATTTTTTAAATAATAACAATTATTTCACTTAGGTAACTGCTTAATGATTATCCAGCTGCGTAACTGGGTCACTCCGCTACTGAACATGTGCTACAACTGAGAGAACGATACACGCCCCGCCAATTTAGTCCCTTACGTCTCCGCCATTACTCTACAGCGCGCGGCGCATGTTGTTAGAGCGGAGACGTAAGGGACGAAATTGACTTGCGCGCAAAAACAAAGCATCTATTTTTAATTTTATTATATTTTCAAATTATTCGCTTCATGTTTATGTTTTATAATTTATTTTTATATATTATACTTTTTTTCGAAACTAAAGTGGGCCACTTGAAATTAGTACATGGGTCACTCAGTGACCCGCGGGTCATAGGTTGCCGACTCCTGATATAGACGATATGAAAATATTTAGAAATATACCAAAACTTATTAATGTCGCCTTGTTGCAAACATATTTGGATAACTTTTCAATTTTGTATCAAAAGATTTTTTAACTGAGTTCGTGTAAATGTAATTTGATTTAGTTTACAGTGGCTCCATTCCTTTAGATCCTGTATTTAACGACTCATATGACACATGTGGCATGCGGTTGAACTTCAGATTGCCCTTTGAGCAAATAACATCGAAGGTAAATCGTGCAATTGGTTTTATATAACGTTGTGATAAAGGCTTCTCCGATCCTAACACCGTCAATTTCCTCCCAGTCAATCCTAGAATATGCAAGTAAAATATAGTCTTATACCACAACTTGGATAAGTGGTGACTCTAAAGTAAGCCGGCTTTAAGTCTCATAGCTTACTATCTGAAAAATGCCACTTTCGAAATGTAGAAACAACCGTCAGAAATTTCCTGATTATTTTCCTGTTGATAAATCGAAATGTTTTCCCACGTCGTCCCATCTGTTTATTTGAAGGACCTATTTGAATTCATTTCACACGTGCGTCATGTAAAAATAACAGAGATTTTACAGAAAGTCATGAGCAAATGGAACAAATAAAACATTAAATCAAATATCATGGAATCATTCCTCATCCGAAGGGTGAAATCTTTACCGAATTGACATTGGTATCCGAGCAGGATACCAGAACCATCAGTATTCGCTCATAAAACAAAACACTCCAGCTATTAATACGAAATGTATGCATGTGAAAACAATTTTGGAATACTGCAAAAAATACAAAAACTCCGGTATGTTATGTATTATAAAATCCAAACATTTGTTTGTACCAATGCCATAAACATCTGCAACCGCATTCCCATGGAATCGTGTTGCTTTTGTTAAGTAAATACAAACACCGTAGGTTTTGTATATTTCGTTCTGTTCAAAATAATCCTTCGATCCACTGCCAAATTTAAAGTATGATTATCATCTTTGACATCTTTAATAAGTCAGCCAGATCAATGTTACAGCTAGTAAATAAAATCACTTTTAAAAGTAAGCCCCAACAAAGTTGGTCAACATTAAATATTTGATGAGCATCTTCTGCTGTACTGTTTTTCTAAGCTTCGCTTGGGTTCACTTAATCGCTTCGATAGCCATCCGGCTCAACGAGTTACTCTGTAAAAATGGATCCCAACCAGTTCTGAGGATAAAAACTTGTTTGTCATCTGATGGCAACATTCCGTATCTACAGCCGATTACATTTTCTAGGAAGAATTAAGGCACAACATAACCATCAATTGCTATAGGCGTGGGATGAATTGAGTGGGTGTCAACTTAAATTTTTGATGACATGAGAATTATGATGCCAGATTCTGCGTTTGCCGTAATAAAATATTAACACATTGAAGCTATTATTCGGCAGGTATTTTGTGTATCTTTGACAATTGAAAGAGCATTCACATTTGATGGATGAGAACATGGCCACATAGGTAGTCATTCTGGCATTTCTGGCGTGACTTATATGAGTATATTGTTGGCCAGTACTGTAATCAATATCTGTTAAATTTTAGCTGTTTATTAGCTTGAGCTCATCGTTAGATGGTCTCACGATTATTTTTTTTCCATGTGTGTATCCTGGAGGCTTTCCGGCGAAATATTCTGTCAGTCGTTGTATTTTTGTTGTTTTTCTTGTTGGTTTTTGGTTTTCTTATTCTTACCATCATGTTTTTCATCCTGTTATTTTTTCCGATACCTGCACATTTATATTGAAAACCAAGTATGCTTCCGGCTTAATTCTTCCCCGGATTGGGTTACCATGCTTCTAAACATCCCTCCATCAAATAAACACCAACGGTATAATTTATTAAGGTTTCCTGTTCCTAAATTTATATCTCCTTATATCACGGAAACTGTTACATCCGGATGACAGATTACATCAGCTGAATTCCATTGACATCCCATTGTTAGACGGAACAAAACTGGATTAGTTATCATTATGGAAAAAAAGCTATCGTCAATTAATTGAATTACGAGCAAAAGTAATAATGGTATTGCCATTGCCATAAATATATTTTAATGAATATTTAAGCAGTTGTACATTTATCAATCAAAATTGTCATATACTACATGAACTGAAAAGTCCCGGGATTTTTCCGTAGATGGGGCCACTAAAAAATGAACATGATTCATTTGAAGAAGTTCATCTGTCACTAGTAATGTATGAAATTTCGTGACATTTCGTCCATTCGGTTACAAGCTACAGTCGTTTAAGTGAGGCTACTTTCGCCTTCGTAAAAAGAAAAAATTCAAAAAATAGGAATATCGCATCTTGATTGGAAAAACTTCTGAACAATCATTGCAATGGTTGCAAAAATGTTATCCCACATCTGTTCCTTCCAAAACAACAGTTTATCGGTGATTTAGTGAATTTAAAATGGGACATACAAGCACCGAAGACCCACCTTACGCTGGAAGGTCAAAAGTGGCTACGAATGCGGAAATCGTAAAGCAGATTCATCGAATCGTTTCGAGTGATCGTAAAGTGAAGTTGCGAGAGTGAGCTGATGGCGGTGACATCTCAAAAGAACAGAAGAGATTTTCTTACACTAACGCACACACAAAGGGGGATTTTGGGTATCCCTTAAATGTCAGAACACATTGCGAGCCGGTATACATACATTTTGCACGATCTTTTGGAGATAAAATAGCTATCGGCGCGATGGCTGCTGCGTTAGCTGATCGTTAACCTGTGACGGTTCCACCAAAATCCACGGTTCGCTTACCTAAAAGACCCCCATAACTTCCACCCAATCTCATAACTTCACTAATGCAATCGCATTAGCATCTTAAATGCTTCACGCATTAAATAGATCAAATCTTTAACCTAAAAGTCCCTGTAAAAGAAAACTTACCTTTCATGAATCCCTTCGCATACAATTCCCCGTAAGATTTCTTGCTCAACTTATCAGGAATTCCAAACCAATTTGGCACCTTCGGCAGACAGATTCCCTTAGACGAATTCCTAATAACCAAGGATTTGGATTACATAGTATGTAACTTTCACCAGAGACCATAAACATTGCGCTGTCTATTTTTCAGCTCCGCCATGTGTATGATAAATCTCTTAACGTACACATCGGCCGGTGACCTTTTTCTCCCAGGAATAAAATACCCAAACAGCTGCATTCAATTAACGCAATCGACGCTGAAGCCAATTTCCCTAACTGGCAAACAAAATAACGCTATTGCTTCATACGGTTCCTAGCGATACCATAAACAATCCATATCGTTTATGGTATCCTAAACGCATTTTTCATTTAATTAGTGGCTGCTATTTATCCAGCTGGCCCTCATTACCGAACGATGCATAGGTCGCTTTTCCCTTTGTCTTGTAATTGCCCTGAATCCATTCCTCATGACCTCAATGCACAATCAAGCACAAACCCATTAGCATCCCACGAGATTCGATTTGTTTGTTTCAACGAACACACATCTCCTGGATGCACATTATGGCCCTTCTTGGTGTTTCAGATTCGTTATCATGGCTTCGAGCCATGAAAAGAACCGACGTACACATATACATGTGTACCATGACGATCTCCTCTGGATCCGGTTATCACCACCGTAGAAGTGAATGCACCCAGATTTGCCTTGGACAACGAATGAATATCGTTTAATCTAATTCCATCTGCCGACCACGCTGGTCGCGCGAGCTCCCGCTCTCGTCACCGTGGAGATGCGTAAATACATACCCGGAGTCGAATTGTATACACGGTGGATGCGTACAATTAGGGTCGGGTTCTTTGGACGAGTTGTACAAGTCACTGCGCGAATGTAGTTAAAGTGAAGTAAAAAAAAATGTGTGCCGCATAATAATTTAATTCAGTGAATGTTAGTACTACGTTTTAAAGTAGAAATAAACATTCTTACATAAATAGAACATATTAATAACAACAACAACACTGTAAATCGCGAATGTGAAACAAACTCGAGCAAAAATAAATTAATATCGGCTGATCAATAAATCAAAACAATTGTTTTATTTTTCTCTCCTTTGGTGGACCGTGCATTGCTGTGGTTTATGTTCATGCGTTTCGTTCGGTGGTCTGCGATAGAACTTTGTTAGCAGCGAGTGGGTTGGCGGTAGAACTCTCGCCCATGGAGGCGTCACGATCTCCTCCCCACAGACCAAAAACAGCAGGCCCTTATTATTCAACGGCCGATTTGGCGTTCTTGCAGCGTAATCGAACGGACAAATTTCCACGTTTTGTGACGATGGATGAGACGTTGGTGCATTATCATACACCTGTCCAATAGACAGTCTGTATAGTGGCTGGAAAGTCACGAAAGCCGACCAAAGGGGCCAAGAGACCAACGATTGGGTGGGAATTTTTTGGGATGCTCTGGCATAATCATCATCGACTACCTGGAGCAGGGAAGAGCAGTCACAGGAGAGTATTATTCAGCGCTATTGGGTAAACTGAACGACGAAATGAATAAAAAACCGCTCGATATGGAGAAGAAAATTGTTCTGTGCCATCATGATAACGTACCGTCACCCAAGTTCTTGCAGGCGATAGCCAAATTGGTTGCTCACCCATTGAATTTTATAGACTTGGCCCCCATCGACTATTATCTGCTCCCAAACCTCAAGCGGTGGCTCCAGGGAAAGATATTCAGATCGAATGAGGAAGTAATCGCGGAAACTGAGACGTAGGTTTGGGCGTTTCGTAGTACACAAAAGGTGTCGAAATGTTGAAGTCCCTATACTACGTGTATCGCCCTCGAAGGGAACTATATTGAGGAATAAATATAACATTTCCCTAAAAAAAAGACTTTTTTTCATTAAAATTCCCTGGACTCTTCAAGCTATGCAGTATATACGTAAACTGGGTTGGACAAGAAATATTAAACTTGTTCTTCCAGAATATAACTTCCTCCTCTTTCCCACATGATTATGAAAAGTTGTTGTAGATGAAAACGTTCATATAATTTAGTACATTCGAGGGCCTTCATACATTCTATCTGTATAAAATGCACGATTCGTTTATCGCACCGATTCAATTTGAGCGAAAACAGGACGACAACCAGATAAAACGATACACAAAAAAAAAAGTTCTATATAAATCCTTTGATTTGCTATTATACGCCCGAAACGATATAATGATTATAAAAAACTGCGAAATTTTGCTCCGAAAGGAAAACGATTACAATGGAGCGACCGCACGAATGTAACTACGAAAGATATAAGAGGGATGAAAAATAGAACACAGTTGCTTTTATAGCGTTTACATATTGAAAACAAAATGGCGTGGAACGCAGTGGCAGCGAAACTCCTTACAGGATGTTAATAGATTTAATATGGGATTTCATAATAAATGCAAGATTGAAGAAAGTACTAGAAGAAATACACGCAATACAATTTACAACAGTTAAAACATGGAAACAATAAAAGAAAATGCTTAAATGTGTGTATTCTTAGATGAAAACTAATTTTGGTAAACCTAAGCATGCTGTTACACTAAACAAGCTGCGACACTATCAAATCCGGATATTAAAGAAAAAAACATGTCTCTAAGTGACAATATGCTTTTTGCAATTCGTCCTGTATTTATTGTTACATTTGTTAGATTCTCCCATGACTTCCAATGGATGTGAACCTGAAAAAGAATTCCTCTCAGCAATACTATATTTTCTTCCAAGCAGCTGTGCATAATAAAGCATGGCTGAATTAATTCCCGCATTTCTTCACAATTCTTAAAGATATGAGCGCGCTATTTCATCGTCATTGGCACTGTGGGAAATGCACAAACCGAACTCGACGACGCAACGTCCACACCAGGAGTAAGTAAAACACAAGTTGTCCGTAATTAATTTTCAATTTATTGCGTTTTCGTTTCCTTTAACTCTTGTTTATACATTTACGTTAGATTTGTCCTTTAGTTTTTGGGTGAATATCAAAATCGCACAACACAAGACTCCTGTATGTATTTGTAGCGTTCTACGAACGCACAATTTCACCCAGGTAAGGTTCCTACCCTTCAAGGAACATACTTACCTTTTTATTACACGTGCCCACAGACACGTGCCCCAAAGCTCCTAATCATACCTGTAACAAGGGTCATAGGAAGCTGCAAAATGCGAATCCGATATAAAACGAAGCAAGGAACTGAACGTCTCAAAGCTTTCAATATCAAGCTCAACAAGTCGATTGTAGCATACCTGAAACAAAGGTAAAAGCATCCATTCATCTTATTCCCAAAGATTGAAATGCGCCGCACTCCAGCACTGCAAAATCTGAAATCCTGAACGGCGTTACAAGGAATAGCTATCGTCGGTAAATTAGCCGACCAACGGATGCACGTGCGGGTGGTCTGCCACAAAGACCATCAAACCCATCGGTAAACAAAGAAACGGCAACTTCATGCAATAAAGCATATTGCCTATCCGCTGCCAAATTGTAGGCAACCGTAATTATCTCAACGAGATAATTCGGAAAATGTATGAGGCTAAAAACCTACAAAGGATCTATTCCGGTCCCACGGTCCACTTCGATTTTCACACCCATTAGAAAGGTCTAATGGATTGTTAGTTTTAACCGAAAGAAGTTAAACAAAACCATTCAAACGTCCATTCAAATTGCACGATATTCGTCGGCCACGCGCCAGATGTTTTGTGCAAATAAAGGCGGCACAAAATCGACAGCCGTCGAACCAAATTTCGATCACCACTACGGATGGTGATAATGACGTTTAAGGATCTATGCGTCCATTGACTTTTTCCTTTTCAGGCACCGAAATTACCCATGGGCATTAATAACATGCTGCTAACAGAAATTCGGAGGCTCTGTTAGCAGAGCAAATAGGAAAATGTTTCCGTATAGATACAGATACCAGTTTTGAATCTGGATATCTGTGTGGGCAGAGAGAGTCTAATTTGGATCGTCACCGGGACGAGAAGTCTAGATCGAATATCCGTCCAGAGAGGAGACCAGAGAACCCCGCCGAGGAGGTTAATCCGCGCCAAGAATCTTTAATACTTTTCGTGTCATTAAAAGTGAATGTGTGCCGTATTAAGTGTGATTCGATTTGTTTTCGCCTACAATATGTTTTTTTTTTTGATGAGATACGAACATTCTTTTCGATAAATTACTCGGCACTTATTTCGTAAGAAAAACAGCGAAACTTATAATTCAAAATAACAATAGACAACCACGATTAAAGTAAAAGTTAAAAACAATTTTGTTGGTGTTTCATTTGTAACCGCGTTCGCTCTGTGTATGTATGTTTTCTCTGCGGCAAGCAATGTTCGGCGGAACACTTGAACCACATAATAATCCGCTAAATATTTATTAACGCATCTCCGCTTCCAGCGGAGAGCGGGAGTGACGCGTGACCGTGGCAGTCAGCGGATGGAAATCAACTCCCCGAGGAAAGAACTCTGACATGAATTCCATCCTAGGTTAGGGTTAAAGAAAGGGGAGAGAGAGAAAAATTGTTTTCTTAAGGGTGTGGCCACCACAGAAACGCACTCTTTCAGTGCAGTGGTTTGTGTGCATGGTTCTTTCATGGATGAGAACGAACCTAGAACAAAGAAAGGGCATAAAGTGCATTCATAGGAGACGATTTCGGTAAAGCAAATAAAACCGAACTCGCCGGATGCTAATGGGTTTGCTTATGCATCGTCCCGTAATGGCGGTCAGCTAAATAAATAGCAGCCGCTCATTAAATGAAAAAAATGTTTTTCGGATACCACAAACGATATGAATTGTTTATGGTATCGCAGGAAACCTATGTAGGAACAGCTTTCTTCTGTTTGCACGTGGTGCGAGCTAGAGAATTTTATTGCTGGGAGAAAAAGGTCTCCAGCCAATGTGTACGTAAAGAAATTTATCGTACACAAAGCGAAGTTGGAAAATAGACGGCGCAATATTTATGATCCCTGTCATGACGGTTACATTGTATGTAAACCGAATCATTTTGTTTACAGGAATTTGTCTGATACCGAAGGTATTGGTTTGGAATACCAGATAAGCAAAGAAAGAAATCTTACGGAAAATTGTATGCGAAGTGATGCATGAAAAGGTAAGATTATAGATTTGATCTAATTAATGCGTGAAGCATTTTCTGACGCTTAATGCGATTGCATTAGCAAAACTTATGCGACTTGGGATGACGTTATGGGGGTTTTTAGGTAAGTGTACCGCAGCACTATAAAAAAAATTAATTTGAGTGGCAAGAATTTGTTTTTGGGGTGGCGTTTGCAAGACAAAATGCAAAGGTATACCAAAGAAATCTAACAATCCATATATTAGGTAACGAAGGGAGGCAGAGGAAGTTGGCCGTCAACCATCTCCAAAAAGTGATAAAGTTTAGTGGGGCTACCACCCCACTTATTGGCTTAATTCAAGCAGCATAATTACCTACATCTAAAGAATATATAAGTTACAAACTAGAGTGCCTAAGAACTTTCTTAACTAGGCTTAATCTAAGGTAATCAGGACAAATTAAGAAGCCAGGGGACGGGGCGAATGGTAGGGGCAAGTTCTAGCAGAGTATAGAAGCGCCGCTTAAGATTGGTGCTGAGAATGGTTTAGGATTCGGTGCTTGAGAGTATGGGTAGAGAGGTCGAAGTCGAACAACCTTGAATTGGAGTTGATATTTCTCAGCATCCGCGAAAGGTGTTCGTTTAGACCATAAAAAGTCGCGGGGGGGGGGGGTGGGAGGGTGAAGAAGGCGGAGATTACGCGGTTTGTGTTGAGATGAATTAAGTTAAGGAGATGTAGCGGTTTAGCCAAACCCCACGGTTCGCTTTCCTGAAAAACCCCCATAACCTTCCCCCAATCTCCTAATTTCACCAATGCAATCGTATTAGCTTCTTAAATGCTCCACGCATTAAAGAGATCAAATCTGTGATCTAAAAAGCCCCTGGAAAACAAAACCTACCTTTTCAACCATATCTTCGCATACAATTCTCCTTAAGGTTTCTTTCTTAACATTATCAGGCAGAACCCCCATTATTACAACCCAGCTACCATTGTTTCCCGCCAATGCATTTGCATTGGCACCTGAAGACATTTCCTTTTACAAGGACATTTAATGCATACAACGCATTATATAAAATTCCTAGAAATAATTCTTTAAAGTGCATATGGCATCTGAATCCCAAGCCAGTCGGCACCCTTTGTCTGTGTTAAAATCCTATGTCGGTCAGCTTGTTTTTGCAGATGCCATAAACCATATTTCTACACATATAAATATGCATAAGATCCAACTCATCGTTTGTTTTCCCACTAACAAACAATCTTCAATTTCTTTTTCCTGCCGCAACTAATTACCCGGCATATACAAAGGCATGCAAGGGATTCGTTCGGGCACCATCCCATTAGCACATTTTTTCCCAACGTCGATAATAACGACGACGCATCGCGTAAACAATGACCCCCATTACCAACGGCGCATTTGGTCATTTCTCCCTTTTGTCTTTACCGCCTGTCTGCTTCGTTTACCCATTGCCTTCGAGCACGTGTGAACAACACAGATCTGAACGATCTCACACACCCCACCATGATCTTCATTACAAGATCTGGTTTCCTATTCCACCAAAAGAGACTTTACATTTCTCTGGTGGTGGGTAAAAACGATATCCTTAGTGGAGAGGATATCTACCACCACACCACAAACTCACCCCAAACGAAGCTTGAATCGTTGAGTCCGTTACCATCCACCGACCGAGCAGGTCGCTTCGCTCCCACTCTCCGCCCGCTGCGGAGATGCGTAAATTCTTGAGTCGTGCGAATCTCCTCTGCGAATACAAATTACGTGTCATTGACTGAACAAAATAAATGAGTTATACAAATTAGTGTTAATATTAATTTGCCTCAAGTCCGATAGTGTAAACAAAAGTAGTGGTCTTTATTTAGATAATAAAAGTAACAAATAAAGAATTAACAGTGATTAAATCTGTGCATTATTTTCTGTGTTGTCCTCTCAGGAATTTGGCGTTCGGTTCGTTTCAGCGGAACTCATTATGATGGAGGAGGAAGTGAACGGAGTGCCCATGCCTGGCACAACACTTTCTCCCCACAGAGGTAGGCGCAGTCGACCGAGCCGGAGAGGACCGGATGAATGAATATTATGTCAGCCTGCGCTCGTCAAGGGTTCTGAGGGTGTTTAATTTGAAGCGGTTAATGTACGGGGGAAGGATTAAAGGGTTTTCCCATCCTAGCCCTCGGAGACCGGACCGAAAGAAGCGACGTTGAATATATACGATTCTACAAATATGGATCTTGTGATAAGGAGGCCACACCTGGCTACCATATTTAAGTAGTAGACGGACAAACCGTCGATCTAAACGAAATACCCTTCAGTGATTTAGGCAAAAATCAGGTTATACTAATAAAACTCTGAAGAAATCTTTAACCGAAAATCATAATTAAAAAATCTTTAACTCTAACAGTGGTGGTTGGGTCGAGAGTTGAAGTCGCAAACGATGTCGGTTGAGATTAACAAAGCACTATTCGGATAATATTATACAAGTATATATATACCTGGGATATATATTGCGTATCGACGCTCTACATTCTATATTAAAATCCATTTACCGACTTTCTAAAAAGCGATGGCAGCAAAATAGACGTTCATGTACTTTGTATTTCATCTGAAGAGCAAAATAATACAGAAAGTCAATCACTTCTTTTCACAAGAGTAAAAATTACTGCTATAATCCAACGTAATACACAACTCACTTTCAGAAGGATGACGAATAGACCACATACGAAATCATAAGCAATAATGTCGGTCAATGCCAAGCTTTGGGAGATTTATATATTACGTAAGTCAAGACAACAAGCCTATATCGTAGGCGGGTTTGTTGGTTATCCATATCGCACACACAGTACCAATTAATCATGTACTTAGCATCCACGTCGACTTATTACGACTTATTACCAGGGTACATAACGCAACAACTCCCGACCATCAATTCTGTCACAGTTTGCATAATTGGACATGAAGAGGCACTTCATCTGAAGACAGATCTAGACAACATTGAGATTACGTTAAGAGTGAAAGATATAATTCTTCGTCCCTCAGTATGGATCAAGGTTCCTGTCACCCACATCCTCCTCCGGTGATTATAGTCCATCATGCTTCGTAGAAAACGTAATTTGGTTGCGTGGATAATCGTCAATAGATGTCAAGTTCAGCACCGCATGACACTGGCGCCAGAAATTTGGCATAAAAGGTGACTACTATAAATATAAGCTACTTTGATTGGCACGTTCAAAGATGAATATTTTATCCAATACGTTTATCTTTCTTTTGTTAATAAAATTTATGTAAAAAAGGGATAACGTCTTGTTGCGGCATGGAGCCAATGAAAAGAGGAATAAGGGTAATGAAGGGGAAAGCTCCTTGGGTCGTTTTTGACGTTCACCATCTACGACAGAAAACAAGCCCATTTTAGAATACATTTTAGATAATGTGTCAAGTATTAGTTGTTCTGTTGAAAAGATGTCATTTATATTCGTTTCATCAAAACGTCAAAAAGCGATTGACTGGTAAATTAATAGTTTCGATTGAGCGTTGCTATTCGTTGTTAAATTAAACATTAAACATTAAAGGAACATATTGTGACATGAACATGCACATGTATTTATTTTTAAACTTGATATATGAGAGGTCACACTGTGTTCGGGTGAAATATAAACATTTTTAATATGCCCCATTGCATGTGTACAATTCTTTGTTTACCCAAATTTTGATCGAACGTTTATTTCTGATTGCTCTTCGACACTTGCTTATTACTTTGGTTTGCGAATATGACGATTCCAAACAACTTTCGTGGTGAACAATACCAACGATTTTTTTATTTTATGGCAAGCATAATCTAAATGAGTGAAATTCAATGCCTTAAAAAAAGGCCACAGGGGTACCCCTCAGTAAATATACTGTCGATGAACATCACTTGCATCGACCAAGCCAAAGAACTATCAATCCACTCGAATTAATTCAACTTGTAATTGGAGCGACCACATATTTGAAACTACGAAGAACGCTGCCAAATGTATGACGATCCTTAAAAGATGAAAAAAATACTTGACTCCACTCAACCTAGCCATTATTTATCGGGTCTTTTAACCCTTTTTTTTTTTGTAACTTTGAAGCTTTAGTCAGAAAAATTTATAGCGTTTGAAATAATAGTATAGAAGATCGTGTGATTCGAACTGACGCTATGACAGCTCGAATCACGAAAACAATTTTACCTAAGCGTTACACATCAAGCTACTGGCCGTGTTTAGAATTTGATTTCCAAACTCGATTATATTCCACTGGTGTGAATTATTTTTATTTATCGCTTGGTATACGGTTCTGACGTATTTTTCTTATTCGATTTTTCGTTCGGTGTTCTTCACTATTTTTGCTTGTGAATTGTGTGTGTGTCTGTTAGAATCGCTACACCACTCCCGCCGCAGTAACTTCGTTACGATCAGATTCGTATGCGGAGGACGGACGAACGAGAGAAACGAGGAAACATCGGAGGCTGTGCTCTATGCGGAAGTCGTGACCGTGTGTGAAGTTCTGCTTTACTATGGGAAGTGTATGCTGCGTGTGTGTACAGATCACGTCGTAGTCACCAATTATAGCGTTTGAAATAATAGTATAGAAGATCGTGTGATTCGAACTGACGCTATGACAGCTCGAATCACGAAAACAATTTTACCTAAGCGTTACACACCAGGCTACTGACCGTGTTTAGAATTTCATTTCCAAACTCGACTATATTCCACTGATATGAATTATTTTTATTTTATCGGTTGGTATACGGTTCTGATGTATTTTTCTTATTCGATTTTTCGTTCGGTGTTCTTCACTATTTTTGCTTGTGAATTGTGTGTATCTGTTAGAGTTGCCACACCACCCCCTTCTCAGAAACTCCATTACGATCAGATTCGGTGCGAGCGACGAGCGAGCGAACGAGAGAAATGTCGGAGCAACCCAAGCGAGTGTGCCTTGGTGCTCTATGCAGAAGCCATGATTGGGTGTGTGAAGTTCTGTTTACTACGGGGAGTGTGTGTGTCCTGCGTCGTGTACAGATCACGTCGTGGTCACCAATTATAGCGTTTGAAATAATAGTGAAGAAGATCGTGTGATTCGAACTGACGCTATGACAGCTCGAATCACGAAAAAAATTTTACCTAAGCGTTACACATCAGGCTACTGACCGTGTTTAGAATTTGATTTCCAAACTCGACTATATTCCACTGATGTGAATTATTTTTATTATTTATCGCTTGGTATACGGTTCTGATGTATTTTTCTTATTCGATTTTTCGTTCGGTGTTCTTCACTATTTTTGCTTGTGAATTGTGTGTGTATCTGTTAGAATCGCTACAAATTGGTACAATGTATTTTATTTCAGGTATTGTCCATCGTTAGATAGGAAGTTTTCCTATTTTTTAGATAGCATACGGATTTCGTGTTGAAAAAATTCCCCGTCTTTTGAGGCGACCCAAGACTCGACCCAATTTTTGGGGTTTTTTTGTAACTTTGAAGCTTTACTCAGAAAAATTGGTGCAATGTATTTTATTCCAGGGATTGTCTATCGTTAGATACGATTTTTTCATATTTTCCAAATAGCATATGGATTTCTTGTTAAAAAAAATTCCTTTTTTTTTTGAGGCGACCCTAGACCCAATTTTTGACTTCTTCGTAAGAAGTGAAGTTCTACTCGGTCAGGCCATAAGTCATCGACTAGAACAAGTAGTAGTTAGAAGCAACAATGTTTGGCAAATATGGCGGGTGGGGTAGGACATCCGTTTGAAGTGCCTACAAAGTTTCCTTGACGACTTTTACAACATGTCACCGAGCGTTGTCGTGCTGGCAGATCACTTTTTCATGTTTTTGGGCATACTTGGGTCACTTGAACTTCAATGTTTGGATCAATTGTTGTTGGTAACAATGATGGTTTCGTTAGGTTGGAGTAGCTCATAGTAGATCACTCCGAGGTGATCCCACCAATTGCACAACATTAGCTTCATGACATGAAGATTCGGTTTGACCGTTGAAGTTAATGCATGGCCGGGCTTATGATATGATTTTCTGCGCTTTGGGTTTTTGTCGCCTAGCACGAATTCGTGATTATCACACTCTCTGTTTCAGTCTCCCATCCTCTCTAAGTCCGTTGACTGCGGGGTAAATTCGCAAGAGTTTATTCACCTCGATGGGTGGGGAAAGGAGAGAATGCGGATGAGTGTGCGGTCGAGATTGGTTGAACGTGTGGATAGAACCAACAGTTGAGTTTCAACCGCTGGCGAGTGTTAACGAGTCGTAGTTCAAGTGGTCAGTAAAGCGGTTTGGCTGAATGTAAATTAATGTGAATGAATGTGAACATTGTGCTAAAATAGTAAATTGTTATATAACGAACAATACACACTTGGTGTGAAAATTTGTAAAGCGGCTTAACTGAATGTAAATTAATGTGAACATTGTGCTTAAATAGTAAATTGTTATATAACGGACAATATAAACTTCGTGCGAAAATTTGTAAAGCGACTTAACTGAATGTGAACATTCTGCTTAAATAAAAAAAAAACCAAGAACTTATTGTTTAATTCCGGTTCGTTTACCGGAATCGAATGAACACGAGATCGAATAAACTTCACAAGACCAATCGATACAAAAAACGAAATTCTTTTATTAACGAAACGAACACACGATATACAATCAATACGAACGAAAATCGATCTCCTTTACATAATACAAAAAATGACAATGACAAAAACTATGACAACACAAAACTAATAACAACCGATGAATAACAAAAAGGGCAAGTGCTGCCAAACATGCAAATTAATTACAATTTATAACAAATGAATAACAAACTAATAATAATAATACGTAGGAACTATACTAATTAATAACAAATGTAATAACAGAAAATACTAACAATTACTACTAACTACAAAACAAAAGATAATAAGAAATGGCTTGAACTCATTAGTTCAAGCACGACGCGACACTCATAAACAAAAAAACCTCCAATGCGTTTTGTTTTTTTTTCTCCCCTTTTGGCGACTTGGATTTCAGCGGAACAAGTGTTGGGAAGAAAGTGAGCCTGTTCCCATGTCCGCCGACATGACTTTATAACGCCACAATTCCAATACCTAACTCACGTGGAAAGAAGCGCGCGACGTTGGTTTGAGTTCGTAGGTATCCGATTTTCTTGCACCATACCCATGGCCCTAATGGGTGACACCACTCTAAAGGTCGAAAAAATAGCCTCACTTTGTCTTTTTTTTTTTTTGATATGATTTATATTTTGAGGTTTTGTTAATCATGTATTGAAATAAAAAAAAATGTATTGACATTTGAATACAAAATACATTTTTTTTGAGAGCCCTTTGGGCACGGACAAGTTTCTGGAAACGTTTTAGACCTGGAACAAAAAATAAAAAAATGTCTTAAACTACGTATCATTCGCTAGACAAGCACATAGGGATTTTGTTTTAAATCAATTTTTGGCGAAATAGTGCACTTATGAAAAAAAAAAGATAAAATTTTTGGAAAAAAATTGACATTAAATTGTTTATAAAAATAAAAATTCGCATTCGAGAGACAAACGGCTACACATATTTCTTTGGAGAATGTAATTGTGAAGCTACTGTTTTCAACTCGATTCATACAGCAGTTTTTGAACAATTTGTCCGCACAGTTTTAAAAAATGATTTCGAGAAAAACCCGTTTAAAGATTTACAGGTACTTGAGACGGACAGTTACTCCGCGAGGAGTAACATATAAACTCCGTCCCGCCCCGCTATGGAATATATAAAAGAAAGTTCAGCGAGGATCAACGGGAATATGTGCATGGCGGGAGGTGGTTTTAGTCGGTAAAAGTCCAACATGCCCCTGGATCGACCAGAGGTATCTTTTGAAGATTTCCACCTTCCTACCGAAAACAGAAAAAAAAGGTACTTAAATTCTTGAGATTTTAATTTGGGCTTTAATCGGCGATGCCTGCTCTATACATTTGTCCTTCAATATTTATGCTTGTATCCTCTTCTTCTTTCCTCATTGATTTTATATAAGTGCTGTCCTTTTTATTAGCTTCTGTCAGTGACCTCTCGGAAAACTTGATACGGCGCCCATTTGTTTCTACGCAAAAATCGTTACAATTGGTCCCAACGTTCATGCCTAATGCCTGCATTAGTGTCAAAATATTGAAGAAGCCATCATTGTATATTGCTGCTGCTATGTATACTGTTGTATCGAGAACATGTTTGCCACTGGAAACTGAGTTTGATGTCATTGATCAGACACTGCCATTGAAGCACTCGTTGCTGTTTTGTGTGTAGTCGCCCAAACAACGAGAGAGTAATTTGTCACAACTAAGTTCTTCGTAAGCCGAAAGAATTTCTTTGATAACTCTTTCCGACAAAGGTGTTAAATGAGCGTGGTTCAAGTCTCCAGTAGCCTGAGCTTTCTGCTACGAGCACCAATAATCTTCTCGGCGTGGGTACCTTTCGTGTTGTGCATTTTCGTCAGTGGACGTTGCATAAATTGCGTTTTTTATTCGTTCGACTGAGTTACAATTTCTACGTATTGCCAAGCAATAATAAATCGTTAGTTCATCGATCAATTTTTCTGTCAGTTTTCCTTTGCCACCAAGTTCTATTTTATTTTGTTTTAATTTACGAAGGCGGGAGCTCATTCCTTTTTGCACGTGACCTTGAAACACGTGGTCTCTTCAAATTATATCTTGATCCTTGCTCTAGCTTTTTCCCTTGGTACACTGGTGTTTTATAACTCATTTTTATTTTACATTTTATACTAAAAAACTTTTAAAGTAATGCATTATTATTAAACAACGCAATGAAATAAATAAAAACAAAGCGTCTACTCGGCGTCGCTTTCTAACTGTATACTAACAAACTCACACATAGCAGCCGACCAGCTGCTGCCACAGACATTATTTGCGCAATTTAGTGGCCTTCTAAGAAAACCCGAAAGACCTTTTGCTTTGTGTCTCGGAGCCACTTTCTATTTCTAACGATAAAAGTGATAGAAAGGTAACACAAGTCCAAACGTACCGAAATACGTTCGATGTGTGCTCCAAGACGCTGCGGCAAAATCGAGAAAAACCCTTAATTTTTGTTCCCTATAAGACCAGTTGCATCTAGTTTTTATGACCATAAAGTATATTTTAATAAAAAAAAATCGATTTTTTTTTTATTTCTAGAATGGTGTTTTGGCGGTTTTTTTAATGTGTTCCGCCAAGCACTGTCCACAATAAGTCCCTTGATTTTTTTTATTAATTTTTAATTAAATCATTATTTATTTTGGTAACACTCGCGCCGACACACTGGTTCGTGCCGACACACTCTTATTCGTTTTCCTCAGGTCTCCGAATCTTTCCTCCACGAACGTTACAACTAGACTAAAAAATTTCCTGTATGAAGGAACGTTATCAGGTTGTTCTCCCTTTTCTCTTAAATTCACCTTCCTCTGGAATCCTCTCTGTTCCAGGGGGTGCCTCCTTTCCAGGAGATCGCATGCTATCTTGTTCTACGCTTCCATTCGTAGAGATACTGTGTGGATCCACCCGCACATACAGACGCGAACGTACGTCACACATCTGCGGCATCCCTTTGTGTAATTGACCCGCAAGTGGTTTATGGCCTTGCTGATTTCCTCGGCCGAAGTTATTATCTTCGGGTGCGATATTTTTACAAGGTTTGTATCTCCTTGTAGGAACAATTTTAGTGCGTTTATTGTTTACCTTCTGTCCCCACAATAGTCCTTTCGATAAGGAAAAACCAAATTTCGGTTGGCTCAAGAGAAGATCATAAATATTGTTGGATGTTGCGTGAAGTCGGGCCACTTGTATTTACCCAGCTAATGGGTTGCCAACCGAATTCGTTCTTGGTGTAAGGTCCTCCAATGACCGTGCTGGCAGGAGGAATTGGTAGTGGAATTGGGCACACGTGTCTGTTGATACGTGGGGTTGAGGACACCAGTATGGATGGCTCATTTAACTGGGCGAATAGTTATTTAACCCCACAGTGATTTGTGAGGTTCGCAGGACCGCTACCATGTAACCCCTTAAGACGGGTTGAAATCGCTTGTTGAGTCATGCCCAAGATCTCAGAGAAATCCTTTTGGTCCGCTAACGCCCCCAGCTCAGCGTCTTCGAACTTTACTGGCCTCGGTTCGCGTTTTTTGTCGCTGATGTCAAAATCAACACTTTTAAAACGCTGGAACTAGTACTCACATGTTTTTATTGACGGAACATGTTCCCCATATGCCTTCAGCTGTACTTTTCTTCAAATTAAAACAAAAATCAAGGCTTCCCGGTTTGTGGTTTGTTGGCACAAAAGATGACTTGGTTAGATCGTAAAGTAAAAATGTTGTCTATACTTGAGAGCAATGACACATACTGACTTTTAGAGAGAAATGATGACATTGTAACATGAATACAGTATATTCGTCTTACAATGGAGTTCAATTCCCATATTTAGACAGGCGCATCCAAAACTGCGCTACACGTGCTCGATAGGATACCAAAACGAGTAGTGAAAATTATTAGGTGTACTTTCACTTAAGGGGACATTCCGGTTTGTTAGGTTCAAAAAATCAACTTAACAACTGCTTAATCGATAGTTTTATACTTCAAAAATAATATGTTAAAATTTGGAAACGAAATCTTACACGGTTCCAAAGCTATAGGTCATTAAAGGGTCGGGTCTCCCGTGGATACAAATTCGTATCATAGGTGGCAATACCGTGTATTTAGAAAGATGCAGACTATCCATTTATGGGCATTAATTTGCTTCGCTGTTGGCTTGGGCCAACTGCAACTTCTTTGAATATGTCGCAATCTTGTGCGACTAAACAACATGTTCATAGGCGGTAATGGATAGTCGCTCCTGTGTATGTTGTTTTTACATTCGGGCGTACTACGGGTGACATGCGATTGCCTGAGTTAACTAAAACTTTCATATATATGAAACTAACTTGCCCGTTGCACGGTGCTGGTGGTTTTTTCTTGTATCGTGACTATGGAAGATATTCCTACCGGTGACGTCGCGGGGTAGGTATTTTTGATGTTTCTTTGATTCTTTTTCATGAGGAGGAAAAAGTATTTAGTGTAAACGTGGTCTCAGAGCGTGCAATGCTCGCGTTTAGGCGCCCGTTTCATACGTTTTTCAACGGTAAATTTTTCTAACATAATGTTTAAAAACGTTAAAGGTTCGCGTAAGTCAGGGGTGCGTCCAGGGAGTCGATATAAAAAACGAAAAGGATTTATGGGAACTGTAAATGAACTGGAAACGGAGTATGCGACTACATCGGCACAAAAATTGGCTACATCGCCTGACTTCACTCCAACGCTCACAGTGACGGCAGCATATGTGACGTTACTTTTTTTTCAGTTTTTTCCGAACTTTCAAACATTATAAAGTGTAAAAACTGTGACGGTTCGATAAACTTTTCAAAAACATCTGAGAAAGGCCTAGGATTCAAACAGATCGTCGAATGCAACTGTGGTGAGAGGGTCATCGAGTCCAGTCCACGAATCGCCAACAAAATTTACGAAATTAATCGTAGAATAGTATTCGTAATGCGCATCTTGGGTGTCGGGTTAAATGGATTACATTGTTTCACTTCACTGATAGATATTGGCGAATCTACGAAACACATCTAGTACGCTTATATCGGCGTTTTCTCTTCCGTGATAAAAAAGGCCAGCAAAGAAGAAAAAGAAAAAACTGATGAAAGTGAAGATAAAAAATGTACTGCTTCTGGAGATGGTAGTTGGAGCAAAAGGGGTCATACGAGGGTTGCCTTTTATATTTCGGGATTAGAGAACAAAAACAAATATTGATCATCGAAAATCACTTTATTGTTTTTCAAAATATTCCCCATGAAGATCTATACACTTTTGCATGCGTTTGAACCAATTGTCGAAGCACTTTTGCCACTCTGATTGAGGTACCTCCAACACATGCATTCTGAATACAGCAACCACTACTTCAGGTGTCGAAAAACGTTGACCTCTCACTTTGTTTTTACGTACGGGAATAAAAAGAAGTCATTCGGTGCCAAGTCAGGACTATACGGCGGATGACCCATCAAATCGATGTTTTGGGTGCTCAAAAATGCAGTTGTCGCAGCCGATGTGTGAGAGCTCGCATTGTCGTGGTGAAGAGTGATCCGTCTTCGGTGGTTGGTTTTCCTGATTTCTTGGAAGATAACTGGCAAACAAATGGTTGTGTACTACTCAGAATTGACTGTTCTGCGTTGTTCTAGTGGTACGGTTGCGACATGTCCAGTTTTTCCGAAAAAACAGGCGACCATTTGCTTGGAAGTGCTTCGTGCGCGAACAACTTTTGTTGGATTTGGCTCATCTTGAAACACCCAGACAGTCGACTGCTGTTTACTTTCGGGCTCATACGCGTAAATCCACGATTCATCACCTGTCACGATGTCATAGACGTGTTTCGAAGCACCGCGACCGTATTTTTTGAGCATTTCTTTCGACCAATTGACACGAGCCTTTTTTTGGGCGATTGACAAATTGTGTGGGATCCAACGCGAACAAATTTTTTTGACAGTCAAATGTTTATGTAATATTGAATGTATGCTGGTCCCACTAACGCCTAAGGTTGTCTCAATCTCACGATAGGTCACATGACGATCTTCCAATATCAGTTCGCGCACAGCATCAATGGTTTTCGGAACAACAACTGATTTGGACGACCTTCACGAAATTCATCTTGGAGTGAACTACGACCACGATTGAATTCACCATACCATCGATAAACACTGGTCCTTGATGGAGCTTCATCGCCAAAAATTGAATTAAGTTCATCCATGCACTGTTGCTGAGTTAATCCACGCCGAAAGTTGTAAAAAATAATCGCACGAAAATGTTGACGATTTAATTCCATTTTTGGGCCGAGATGAATCTTTTAAGTTACTGTAAACAACACAAATAGCGCTCGTATGTCAAGACGTTCTGAGTGCGTATAACCTCAAAAATGTCCAACTTTACGACAGAGCTGTCAATTGCCGGATTGCAATGCTAGGGTTGCCAAATCCCGAAACATAAGAGGCAACCCTCGTACGGCTAATTATGGCATTATGACATTGATCGGCAACAAAACAAACTAAGTTCTCGATCTTAATGTGAAATCGCGTCATTGCCAAGGCTGCAACCTTATGAAAACAAAGAAAGGCACCCCTGAATACGAGTATGATACTTGGTGGGATGAGCACGAATCAGTTTGCACATTGGATCACAATGGAAGTTGGGGTAAAATGGAGCCTGACGGTTCTTATCTGCACGGCCGCATTTACGTTGGCAGACTTACGGGAAACATGATAACAGAACTTACGACTTATTACGAACTTGCGATTAGACGCAATGCTCACTCTGCTGAAGAAATGGCGAAAGAAATTTGGGCAACATACTACCACAAAATATCAACCGATGAAAATCCGCAACATCAAAACTGTCCAGAGGGCCCGGAGTCATGGTGCAAATGGAAACGCGCGGAAGCTGCGAATGAGCTGTCAAAGTTCCACCACGACAAAGCTCCCTTGGATCCTAAAGTACGAACAGCTATTTACCCAGTTTACGTAAAACTGACAGATCCTGATTTGTTAAAAAAATGCGAGGGAGGTTTCACGCAAAATAACAACGAAAGTTTCAATGCTACTATCTGGCAAATGGCGCCAAAACACACATACAGTGGTAAGAAAATCATTTAAGTTGCGGCTCTTACCGCAGCTTGTATGTTTAATGAGGGATTTTTGCCCGTATTGCTAATAATGCAAGTCATGGGTATCAAAATTGGGTACGCTGCGAGAGCGTTTGGGAACGAGAGGGACATAGATCGGCTCAAGACGCTGACCGCAGCCTAGTATACAACTCGCACGGGGCACGAACAGCGAGCAAAAAGGCGAAAATGCAACTGGAGGACCAATTCGAAATCGTGGAAGGAATTGTTTATGGTCCAGGAATAGATGTCTAGCTGTTAGTATAAAAAATCCCGATGATTTCATGAAAAAAATCACTTTGATCTTTTGTCTAATTTATCTCCAAACTTTGAATGCGTTTTACTCGAAACGACTTTTTTGAGTGCGGTGTAAGCGATAATATGAAAACGGTGCATGCGATTCTTATGAAAGTTTGCACACATATTTCTAACAAGCACACGCAAATTGTGAGGGAATCACTTTTTTATTTATTTATTTATTTTTTTAGTTATAACTAAAAAATAGAGTAAAAAAGGGCAGAAAAATCAATTTTTTTTTGCAATAGTCCGCCATTTTGTTGTTTTTTATCAATTTTAAAATTTTTTTCACTCACATTGGGCTAAATATATTTAAGTTCAATAAACTTTTTGCATTTTTCGTATTTTTCCAATGGGAACGAAAAAAACCCTTACACGAGCAGAACGGATGGCTAACTTTGAATACCTCTGGGGGGGGGGGGGGGGGGGGGGGGGGGGGGGTTCCGGAGTGACTCGACAAAATTTACAAACATAGTGGAAAGATGAATAAAATGTTTAAAAAAATTGTTGTTATATCTTTAATACTTTCTCTAAAAAAAAATCATGAAAATAACTTATTTTTGGACCCGACAAACCGAAATGTCCCCTTATTATTTAAGCGTTAACTCGTGAAGGTATGTACAGATATATTTTCCTTCTTTTGTTATTATTAATTTATAGGTTATACTTAATGTTAATCATATTTGTTTATACTCTATTTTCATCATCATCATCATCGGCACTACAACCGGGAACCGGTCTTGGCCTTATTTAGCAAGTCCTGAGGCTTGTTAAATTTTCCATAATGATTTATTTTTTCTGGGCGAGGTCATTAGTCTCGCGCCAGGGGCTCCCCGACGGGGAATCGAACCCCGGTCTCCCGGGTGACAGGCGGGTATACTAACCACTATACTATCGAGGAGCCCATACTCTATTTTACATCAACTTTATATAACGGGTTTTGTTGTATGTTTCCCTTTTAGAAAATGTTTCCCCAATTGTATGTTATTTCAATTGAAAGATATTATGCTTTGTTATGTATTATATTATATCAATGAGTTTTAAGTTGTTTGGTGGCTTCACCTTTGAAATTGAAATACAATGAAAAACGCTTTAATCTTCCTTTCTACAATATATCTATTAGTTTTTCTCCCATCCCCTCTGCACATCTGGATTGTGTGTAGGGAGAAAATCACTTTTGTCTTGAATACTAAGGTAGTACAGTAAGACGAAAAATAAGAGAGGAAGAATGCTGACGATCAAACGATCCCAACTTTTCATCGCATACTCACCGTGGCGTCACAGGGTCTAATCTGCACATCATCCCTTGCCCGCAAAATACAAAAATACCAGAAATAATTTAAAGAAATGTTCTCTAATCGGCACCGTGCCATGGCAACTCATTTTATTACTTTTTACGATAATATTTTAGGATGATTAAGTCGAGTTACGATTTTGGGTTTCTTATAACCTAAAAAAGTTGTTCGGAACTCCCACGGCTTTGTATTTGTATCCTTAGTCATCTGCCGTAAAGTTTAAGTCCTCCAAATTTTCCCACTTTCGAATCGGTCATTACTCCCGGGTGGCCTTTGTTTGTGGTATAGTTCAGTTGAATAAAAGAACATGGTACATTTTTGATTCTTAACGCTATCATAAAATTCCATTTTAACAGACACCTTATTTTTTCTTTTCAGTCGTAACTGTGTGCTGTGCTGAACGGTCAAACAAGGTAAGTGCTGGTTTAAGGTTGACGCAATATATTAGAAAATTATGCAAGTGACTAGACAAGCCACTCGGGATTCGTCCATAATTTAAGCAATAAAAACTTGTTGGTGTATTTACAGCCTCGATGATGACACTTCAAGAGTCTGGCTAAGTCATTGCAGGCATATAAGGAATGTGCCAATTTTGAAGCCTAGTTCCCTTTTGACAGCTTTTAACACCATGAGGTTGAATCGAGGGTTTTCATAATTTTTCAATATTCACTAATGAAAATGAATCCATTAAAGCAGTCTACGATGCAAGATGGAGTGTTAATTGACTAAATGTGCAACAGCTAGTGATATACTCATTTGTAGCCGTGATGTTTAATGAATCGCCATTGTCCCGGTCTAATATGTTTCTCAATCAATCGTAAAACTAAACTGCCTATATGCAGCATCTAACTTATGAATCTTTAAATATGGGCCAGTTAGTAAAAAGAAGTTTTCGGAATACTCTACGTGCATATAAGTGCTACTCACAACGCAAATAAATCCACAACATTTAATAGTAAGAAACCGTTAATTGAAAGTGTATCGTCCCGTTTAAATAACTTAATCTCCTTGTTAGCACACATCAAGCTCTCAAGATAAAACTCCAATACCAATTTGTGAGGGAGGTTTACAAATCCTTTCAGCCGTATTTGTGAACAATGCCAATTTTGCTGTTGTGGATCGCAAACTGATGAACAGACCTGGAGGATTTAGCCTTTTCGAGGTTGTTCTGCCAAAGTAATAACGAATAAGAATGCACTCACCAATAAATGACACACGAACATTGAACCAGAAATCAAACGATGCAGAGAATATCTGAAACATAGGTTAGATTCACATAGCTACAGGTATTTCGTCGCCATTTACAATTTCTTTGAATTGCTTCCCAATTTTCTCCTATGAATCTAACCCAGTGATGCTTCGTCAGCTTAATCAACTAAATTGCTGTGATGGGTTGCTTGTCTCTAGTGGTTCTGCTGATGCTTTTGGAAGCAACCACTGTATTTGCCGATGGCGACTGTCTCTCTGTTCCATCTGACAACGACAACGTTCACCATTCGTGAAAAAAGGAAGATGCAGAAAATGTTTGTGGATTGTGATAAAAAGGTTTTTATTCGACCCTAGTTGGCCATGTAAAGCAAATGCAAACACAATATGAAGGTGCTGGTATACCATATTTGGTGTTAGTTCGTCGGAGCGTATGCGTGGTGACAGTTGCAAGCTGGAATTAGCGTCTGCCAATGGACTCAGTTGTCTGCATGTAACCTAGGATGCTTCTGTAGGGTTAACAGATTAATCAGGACATGAAACATGCATGTGTAGTAGGAGTCCTTGATGGCACTTGGTCGATGGCATAGCCCTTTGTGGATGTTCGCTTTCGTCGTTAAAAATTCCTTGGTCTGACACCACACATTTGACTGTATATCTCAACACTATGGAACTGTCTGCTTGTCGCTAGTGAAGGCTGATGCATATTTGAAATTATCTACGAAGTAATTTCGGTCACCTGGAAAGTAAACTTATCCACAGAGAACTGCTTTCCTTTGAAAGAATCAGTAATCCTTTTTAATATATATTTTTTAAAACCCACAGTCATTTTTTTGCTAGTTTAAAACGGTCATTCATTTTTCTAGCTTCATTTCATTCAGTTCCTTTCCAATTTTGAAAGGGAGTTCGGTATGCAACCTAGGTAGTATGAACTTAGAGTCCAGCTTTTTATACTGGGTAGCCCATCCACAATCTTCCGCTGGGCAAAGACTTTCGTGATCGTGAATTTTCCACAACCAAGACTCTACCCCCGATGTAGGCTTATGGTATTTCGTCGGGAGAATCGCTGTGCTATTCTTCACCTTTTCCTACTGATGATCCTTAAAATCGACAGGTACCAGTATTCTGCAAAAATGTTGTTCGTATCGTGAGGCTCCCTTTAACGCTGAAGGTATGCTTTCGGCCTTCTTTTTGGATAGATGGCAGGCATCGCTGGATGTTCAATTCATTGGGGAAGAATAATTCTTCCTGGCCCAGGTATCCTTTTGCTCCCCAAGGATTTTCTCACCCCGTCCGATTTTTATGCATCAGATGTACTGTATCGGTCTCGCCATGGTGGGTTCCCTTTTGGTAGGAGTCTTCTTTCTCTTGAGGGCATCTGAGGAATTGTTTCAAAATCCCACGTTAATAGCCTAAGTGTCTTCAGTCAATAGCCACATGAGTTCAAAGGTCATGCATCGTTTTGCAAACTCCAGCATATCTGTTTGCGGCTATTCCTGAAACCCTTCGAGTACTTCTAGACAATTGATGCCACATTCCCCTGATCGAAATCCAGCTTAGGGATGAATCTTTTGCTATGTCTCTGGCTTCTCCTACTGTTGAGAAGCTTTGCAACATCTAGGGAAGGGAAATAAGAGTGTTGCGCCTGAGAGGCATATATTTGGGAAAGTCATATCTTCGTCACAAACCCACCACCAGTTGGGATGAGATCGGTCTCTTTTAGACTTATCTCCTTCACTAATCACCATACTGAAAAGTAGGCTAGATATCGCTATCATGGAGAATTCATTTATCCCTGACACCATGGAAACCGTGGTAAATAATAGCGACTCCTAGTTTGTCTTGGATAAGACAATTTCTATCTAAGAAGGGGAATGCTTCTGGGGAATAAACCCATTCTGGAAAGTACTCTCCAGATACATATCATTGGGATGAAATACTCCCGAAATAGGATTATTTTCACTCTGCACATTTCCCTCGCAGTGTGACCGCAGATAATTTATTGGGGCAGAACTTTTTATGTTGCGACTCTGATGTTCTATACATTCCAACGCAGGAACGCAAACACTGCCTCGCGAACACCCGAAATTTCTCCATGTAGAATGGCGATATATTATACCAAACGTGGCAGCCATTTACCAATAGCGGTCGGATGAATGCCGAGTATGAAATTATGTTGTCTTTGGAGTCCACAAGACTTCTTGTGATGGCATATGTGTTTTTAGCTGCGATAAGAGCTGCTGTTAGAAGTTTATCGAAGTAAAGATACTGATCAAGCCAGATACCACGGTATCTAACTACAGTTTAACCTTGTAGGGGAAGATTATTACTTCATACAATGGAAAATATTTTACAACTTTGTTTTGTATCCCTGGATGCCCTTCGCAAGGGCGTTCTGATAAGGACAGTCTCTGTTTTCTAAAAATTTATTATTCATTTCCAGTCCTCATAAAAACGTTTGATTCTATTCAAGTCATCTTGCAGAAGTCTGCTGATGACATTAATCTTTTCTCTAGATCTATACACCATAATGTCGTCAGAGTATGGAATTGCAGGGTTGAGAGAAACCACTAGATCACTAGTGTAAATGTTAAACAAAATGTGAGAATTCACAGCTCCCTGCTGTATGCCGCTTTTGATGTGAAAGGTCTTGTCAGAGTTTATATCTCCACATCTCACCACAAATTGTTTACCCATTATCATATCGTAGATAATGTACAATAAATATTCGGGCATACCCGGGTTTAATAACTTATATACAAGCGCTACGGTATCGATGGCCTTTTCAAAGTCAACCAAACAGGCCCCTGTGCATTGTTGCTTTGCATTGTTCCACTATATGTCGGAAGCAAGTTTCGTCGCGGCAAGAACCATGTCGTGTTTCGATCTGAAAGCGAACTAGTTGTTCGGACTGATACCATTTTCATCTCACCAATTTATCAATGCTTTAATCATAATTTTTTCAAATACCTTGCTGATGGTTGGAAGCAAACTAATCAAATGAAGATTGGCTGGACTGCTTCTGTCCTTTCACTCTTTGGGGATAGATGAATTGTTTTTCACTGGCCTCATCCTTCCCTTGCGAATTTGGTTCCAATAATTCCTGTTCTACTCATAGTTATCTGTCCCTCTGCAATTTTGCCTCGATTTCAGCCCTTCTTGAGAATATAATTAACTGTGGGTCGATTTACCACAATACTTCGCTCAATTTAGAGGTGGGAGTTGTGGGTTGTGCGTGCATTTACGATCGGGTGAAACGCGGTCTCTGATCTTCGATAGTTGCTCCAGCTGGTACATAAGCACGGGCACGTTGGGCGTGACGAGATAATTGCTGTTAAAGTTAGCGTCACCTCCTCCGGTGTACATGATACATATATATACATACATTCACTCCTGGGATGCATACGGCTGGTACGGTGCGATCGAACATGGGCTGGGTAGACGATGTAGGGCTTGACAATTCGAAGGACTAATTCTTGGGTAGGCCTACTATGTATTGTTTAATTTCGCCGCGAAATCCGTTTTCTCTTTTTTGTATTGTCATTATTATTATGTAATCTAATCTATCATATTTATTTATTTCTATTCTATTTATTTATTACTATTGTAGCGAGCTTAGGGTTCGCTGGATTAATTATTTTGAATAAATAAGAGCCGTTAAATTGATTTTGAATTAATATAACACTTTATTAGTCCGTTAATCACAACCGTTACTTTTTCCGTACACAACTATTTCTTGACTTATGGCTTTCATACTTATCGCGTATTTCACTGCTTACTTCTTACTTATTACTTTCTACTTATCGCTTGCTCCACTTCCTTTTTATAACTTAACTCCCGATCTGCGTGCGGCGTATTTATACCGTTTTTCCTCATTCTGGTTTGGTGTATCGTTTCCGTCCGTTCCATAGTCTTGAATGTTCTATTCCAGTTTTCCAGTACTTCCTAAAATAATCTAGTACTTTGTTTCGGACTTTCTCGAAGATTCCAGTACTGATTGTCATATGCGTCACACTACCCTCCGCCTAGATTAGTTCGTCCCGAACTAAGTTCACTGATCTCCTGGGTTAACAAAAGTCGCCAGTCGGTCACGATGTACCACTTTCATCTTGGCGTTCGGTCTTCGCTGAATCCTATAGACAACGTCGTTAATTCTTGTGAGAATCTTATACGGTCCTTCCCAATGTTGCTGCAACTTCAGGGATCTTCCTCTTTGCCGGTGAGGGTTGTAGAGCCACACGTTATCGCCTGCATTAAATCCGAATGCGTTGGCTCAAACGTCGTACCTTGTTTTCATCCTGTCACTTGATACCTTGATTTGCTTTCGAACCAAATGATGAATCTCGTCGAGGCGATTTCTCCATTCGGCTACGTAGTCTTCGGTCTTATCTATGGCGTCTGGAGGTATTCCGAATCGCAGATCGGCTGGTAATCGTATCTCTCGTCCAAATATAATTCTTGCTGGAGAATGGCCTGTCGTCTCGTGATTAGCCGATCTATAACTCATGAGAAAGGTTTGTACATATTTGTCCCAGTCTCGTTGGTGATCACTGACGACCTTCGATAAGTGTTCTTTCATTGTTCGGTTGAACCTTTCGACCATTCCGTCTGATTGCGGATGTAAGGGTGTGGTCCTGGTTTTCCTTACGCCCAGTGCCGCACAGATGCCTTGAAATATCTGTGATTCGAAATTTCGGCCTTGATCGGAATGAAGCTCACAGGGAACTCCATATCTGCTGATCCAATTATTGATAAGCTGCTCAATGACGGTTGTTGCTTCTTGGTTTGGAATTGGAAGGGCTTCCACCCACTTGCTGAAGTAATCCATGATGACCAACATGTATTTGTTGTTGTAGTTGGTTTTTGGAAATGGTCCTGAGATATCAATCGCAATTCGCTCGAAAGGGGCACCCACGTTGTACTGCTTCATAGCGCCCCTTGGTTTTGCCGTTGGTCATTTGGTCGCAGTGCAAGTTGTGCACTTCCTACACCAAGACTCGACGTCATCTCTCATGTGAGGCCAGTAAAAAACAGATCGTAATTTTGAAAGTGTCTTATTAACTCCCAGATGTCCACCGGAGGCCCCGTCGTGCATTTCTGTTAGAACATCTTTCACTTTTGATGGTGGGACTAGAATCTGCATTCGATGGGATTTTCCGTCCGCGGCTTCCCATTTACGCTTAAGAATACCATCTTCCACCAGCAAGGAATTCCATTGTGCGCAATATGCCTTAAATGTTCCACTCTTGTCGGAAATATTGTTCCAAGTTGGCCGCTCGTTCTTTTCTTTGTATTTCAGGATTAGCGACATATCTTCATCCTGAAGTTGAGCAGCGCGTATAGCATCACTCGTCCACCCATCTAGTACTTCTACTTGTACATTTCGCAGGTCGTACGCCTCTTCTTTCTCTTCCGCTCTATGACAATGTTTACAATCTGGCTTACATGGTCTTCTTGATAGAGCGTCAGCGTTATTATGCACCTTCCCTTGACGGTGGGAAATTTGGAAATCGTACGTTTGAAGTCGTTCGATCCATCGAGCTATTTGTCCTTCCGGATTCTTAAAATTTAGCAACCATTTCAGGGCGGCATGATCCGTCCGAAGGTGGAATCGACGTCCGTAGAGGTATTTATGGAAATTCTTAACGGCTTCTACGACAGCCAGCAGTTCCTTCCTTGTTGCGCAGTAATTTCTCTCTGGCTTAGATAGAACTCGACTATAATATGCGACAACTCTCTCTTTACCATCGACTTCCTGTGACAACACTGCTCCGATTCCTGTGTTACTTCCATCAGTATCCAATATAAATGGGCAATCCGCTCTTGGGAATGATAATGTTGGTGTCTTACATAACTCGGCCTTCAATGTGTTGAATGCTGCCTCACATTTTTCTGTCCAATTGAATTTCTTGTCTTTAGCCGTTAGTTCGTGTAGGGTTCTAGCGACGTTGCCAAAACCTTTAACAAACCGTCGGTAATATGTGGCTAATCCCATAAAGCTTCTCAACTGCTGCTTGGGCTGAGCTGAACTGCACACTAACTAAACTAAAAGCTCTTTGACTTAAATTAACACTCTTTTTTTTTGAACATTATTAATTGTGTCAATTGAACTTGGATAACAAAGAAGAAACTGAACTGATCCTAATGGAACTGAACTTGGCATGCGGTCTTTTATAGGACAGTAGTGCTAACAAAGATGTCTTATGTATGCTACTACAGTGTGCGTTTTCTAGAATTAGCGCGCTGTGACGTGAGGCATTTTCTGTGAAATTGGCGTATTGTATCTGGTACTGTCTTTCAGACGCGCGGTGGGCTGTGACTTTTCCTAGGAATTGACACGCTGTAGCGTATGGCATCTTCCCAGAAATTTCTATTTTATGATATTCTCCGGTTTAGGAATAGTCTCGGATTCTTAATTGCATTAACAGACCCGACCAATCATTCGAAAATAAAGTAATCGGTGTACTATTGTCGCTAAATAGGTCTTCCTATAGAATACTTGTTGGCACACCAATATTCAATCAGCTCGGTATTGATGTCTTTTCCAATTGCTAACATAAATAATAAGCAATTTTTCCCTTTCTCTGGGATTGGTGAATTTGAACAGTTTTCCAGGTGTTAAAAATGGTTTTCTGTGCGAAAAACTTCGCTAAGAACCGGCGACAATTCTAAGGCATAGCTTCGATGGACCATTGATAGTATTCCATCCTGTCCGGTTGGGTTTCTACAGGGAGAATGCGTTGAAGACCACATAGCCGGAACTTCACATCCGCCATTGAATGTCGTACCGATGTGATTACATATTGCTCTAAAAGACCAAAATCCAGGGTTGAATTCGCGGAAAAAAAATCGCGAAAATATTGGCTCTTGGGCATCTTACGGAATGAAGATATGTCGAGACGGCTGACTCGCAGTTAGTGCTAAAATATCGGACTTCGCTATTTGCAGGGTTTACACCATAGTGCAAATAAGTCCTCTGATGTTACAAGACGCGTTTATTGGTTAAATGTTGATAGTGTTTCGCGAACATACCGAATTACGCGGACATAAATTCTTTGAAATTTGGTTTTTTTTTATCAAACTATTTGTCTATTGTTCTCATTGAGATAGCCCCTAGGATATCCGAATGTGTGACTAGATTAAGTCCTCTCAATTTCAGTCCGATGTTAGAAGACGCGTTTATTGGTTAAATGTTGACAGTGTATGGGGGTTGTTGTTGATGCCAATACAGGGCACGGATTCACTTAGTTCCCCAACACTTGGTTCGCCGATATTAAAGGAAGAGAAGAAATGTTGTAATAATAACACGCACTGGAGTTGGTTTGATGTTAGTGTTCCTTTTTTTTAATTCTTTATTACTATCCACATTTATTTACTTAATATAAACTTTATTTACACAAATTAATTTCACTGCATCTGCTTTAGTTCTTGAGTTTTTTTTCTTGTATCTATTAGAATTCTTATCCTGTAGATCTAGGGTTTAACTTAGTTTAAATAAATAACGGCAACAAATTATGTCTAGAACATTTCTCTATTACTAAGATTTAAAATAAAAAAAAACTGTCCTCTGTATGTATGTACGAAAGGTAATTAGAAAGGAACAACACGACAATTTTTCTTGGACGCTCGACGTAGCGTGGCCGACTGCAATCGTATTTGAGTACTGACTTCGAGTGCGTGTGCGCACTTTGGTGGTTGAGATGTGACTAATTTGAATTAGGGATGAAGGCTGCGATTTTTGGTTTACACCACAAGCAACCAATCGAGATCATCCTTACATTCGGTGCTCTCTCATGTTCCCCGCCCATCGAGGTGGATAAACTCTTCGGTTAATTTAACACTCGACGGACAAGGGAGAATGAGGGAACCGGAACACAATGTGCAATGATCCCGAGGTGGATTTGGTTTTTGTGTGCATGTACCAATGCAACTCTGAGGATAGCCCACTGACCTAATTCGGAGATTGTGGTGATCTCAGAATGCATTGAACTATAGGAAGATAAAAAATGAGAAGGAGAGGATAATGGGTGGTGCTATTCACCTGCAAAAATAGATCATTGATCCCAAGCGGATAGCGTGTCTGGGAGAAGTCGAAGTGACGCTCGATTGGTTAGGGTAATATTATCGTGGCAACCACACTCGAAAACCATTGATGCTGTGCGCGAACTGATATTGGAAGATCGTCATGTGACCTATCGTGAGATTGAGACAACCTTAGGCGTTAGTGGGACCAGCATACATTCAATATTGCATAAACATTTGACTGTCAAAAAAATTTGTTCGCGTTGAATCCCACACAATTTGTCAATCGCCCAAAAAAAGGCTCGTGTCAATTGGTCGAAAGGAATGGTCAAAAAATACGGTCGCGGTGCTTCGAAATACGTCTATGACATCGTGACAGGTGATGAATCGTGGATTTACGCGTATGAGCCCGAAAGTAAACAGCAGTCGACTGTCTGGGTGTTTCAAGATGAGCCAAATCCAACAAAAGTTGTTCGCGCACGAAAACTTGGAACTACCCCAGCCCTTGCATGATTATGTAACTGCGTTGTGGCGGTTCCGCCAAACCCCATGGTTCGCCTTCCTAAAAAACCCCAATAACGTTCAACCAGTCTGCATAAGCTCTTGCTAATGCAATAGCATTAGCATCTTAAATGCTTCGCGCATCAAAGAGAACAAAGTTGTAATCAAAAAAGCCCCTGGAAAAGAGAATTCTTACCTGCATGCATAACTTTGCGTTTAAAATCCCCTATAAGAGTTCTTTCCAAGCTTATCATAAATTTCCTGAAAGAAAATTCACCGGTTCATATAGGGATATTTTATAGGGACTTGACAACTTTGAACTTAATTTGTGAATGCACCCTTTCACTAATCATCGAACTGTCACTGTATTCAGTAAACTCAACATTTTGATCATGCTTAAGTATGCGAACGAACAACATCTGCAAATTAACTACCGAAATTTGTAGTCGGTGACCGCAACTTTAAGAGCGTTAACTCCACTTTTCGGTCGTAATTCTCGCCGTAGTAGACAGGCAATAACAAGTTTAGTGCAAAAATTTGAGTCTACATATTCGTTGTGTGGTGTTACCGTGCCAGTGAGAAAACGGGTTGGTCGAAGAATCGAAAATATCGCTGCCGTTCAGGCATCCGTAGCAATTGTTTTTTGTTTTTCAAAATATTCCCCATGAAGATCTATACACTTTTGCATGCGTTTGAACCAATTGTCGAAGCACTTTTGCCACTCTGATTGAGGTATCTCCAACCCATGCATTCTGAATGCAGCAACCGCTTCTTCAGGTGTCGAAAAACGTTGAACTCTCAGTTTGTTTTTTACGTACGGGAATAAAAAGAAGTCATTCGGTCCCAACTCAGGAGTATACGGCGGATGACCCATCTAATCGATGTTTTGGGTGCTCAAAAATGCAGTTGTCGCAGCCGATGTGTGAGAGCTCGCATTGTCGTGGTGAAGAGTGATCCGTCTTCGGTGGTTGGTTTTCCTGATTTCTTGGAAGACAACTGGCAAACAAATGGTTGTGTACCACTCAGAATTGACTGTTCTGCGTTGTTCTAGTGGTGCGGTTGCGACATGTCCAGTTTTTCCGAAAAAACAGGCGACCATTTGCTTGGAAGTGCTTCGTGCGCGAACAACTTTTGTTGGATTTGGCTCATCTTGAAACACCCAGACAGCCGACTGCTGTTTATTTTCGGGCTCATACGCGTAAATCCACGATTCATCACCTGTCACGATGTCATAGACGTGTTTCGAAGCACCGCGACCGTATTTTTTGAGCATTTCTTTCGACCAATTGACACGAGCCTTTTTTTGGGTGATTGACAAATTGTGTGGGATCCAACGCGAACAAATTTTTTTGACAGTCAAATGTGTATGCAATATTGAATGTATGCTGGTCCCACTAACGCCTAAGGTTGTCTCAATCTCACGATAGGTCACATGACGATCTTCCAATATCAGTTCGCGCACAGCATCAATGGTTTTCGGAACAACAACTGATTTTGGACGACCTTCACGAAATTCATCTTGGAGTGAACTACGACCACGATTGAATTCACCATACCATCGATAAACACTGGTCCTTGATGGAGCTTCATCGCCAAAAATTGAATTAAGTTCATCCATGCACTGTTGCTGAGTTAATCCACGCCGAAAGTTGTAAAAAAAAATCGCACGAAAATGTTGACGATTTAATTCCATTTTTGGGCCGAGATGAATCTTTTAAGTTACTGTAAACAACACAAATAGCGCTCGTATGTCAAAACGTTCTGAGTGCGTATAGCCTCAAAAATGTCCAACTTTACGACAGAGCTGTCAATTGCCGCATTGCAACGCTAGGGTTGCCAAATCCCGAAACATAAGTGGCAACCCTCGTACAAGATCAAGCTGACTCAAGAATTGAAGCCGATGAACCATTTGAAGCGACGTACGTTCTCCGATTGGGCTCTGGAAAGAAAGTTGTCAAGTCCCTATTGGAAAACCCTATATATAATACAACCGCATAATCAGGAAATATTACCTTTGAGTTGGCTTATCCCAGCTTCATCATGTGTATCATAAATTACCCGACAAACACATTGGCTGGCGATCTACACCCAAGGGACCAAAACAAATACACGCATCTCTTGGCACCAATTAAATCATACAGCATAAGCAAATGCAAATAGGAATTCAATACAGACCCTTACCAGTGATGCCATAAACACCATTTCCCGGTAATCTACCCAAAATCCATTAACACCATTTCTGCGATGCGTTGCGTATATTTATTTGGCCGCGACGCATATCTCAAGCAAAGATCCGATTAGCATCCGACGAGTTTTGGTTTTGTTTACTTTACCAGACTCGTAGCCCATGAATGCACATTATCCCTTGCTTTGTTTAGAGTCTTTCCTATGGCTTTGATCCATAAAAGAACCAATGTACATACATACATGTGTACTGTGGCGATCTTCTGTATGAGATCTGTTGGTTACCCCAACGAGAGACTTTACGACTCTCTTGGAACAGGAAATGCATCCTTAATTTAAGAGAGCCAGTTTCACTGGTTGAATTTCTTTCGACAACGATTGAATATCGTTGAGTCGTTTTCCACCCACTGACAGACACGGTCACGCGATCTCCTGCTCTCCGTCACTGCGGGGACGAGTAAATAATAACCATAAGTCGAGTTTTAACTTCATAAAGTTTTAGACGCGCGGAAGTTGGTTATGTACACTGTAGTGTTTGCAACCGCCACGTCGAATATTATATTTGCTGCAGTCTTCGAAGATTGTGTTTTTATTGCTTCACATTGTAACTTTCATGCAGTGCTACCGTAAAATGTTAGTATCCAATAAGAAAATGAAACGGAAACAATAATCCATGAATTCAAACAAGTTATTCCAATAGTAGTGTTTTTTTTTAAATATAGAAATAAAACTAAACAAAAGAAATAGCGTGTTTTCTTTTTACTTTCCCTGAGTGTTTGTGCGTACTTCCTTTTTCTTTCGGTCTACGGCAGACACTTAGAACTGGTGGAGACGAGGTAGAACTCTCGCCCATGCTGGCGTCGCGACCTCGTACCACATAGCGTCGTTAGGACAGACTATGCCGTTGCTAACCGACATGAAATGCGATTTCCGGTGGAAATCGCATGGGTTAGCGAAATGGAGTTGCCGTATGGCGAAAAGGCAGCTAAACTCAATTATGCATTATCTGCATAGAATAATGAGTTTAGCAGGTAGAATAGCTTGTAGGGGGGAATAAGCGTTGAAATGCCGCGCTGAAAGCGGTCGAAAAAAGGTTTGAATTGTGGGTAGGTTCTCCATGTGGTATAAAGAACCCCCACAAGTGTTTCGCGAACATACCAAATTCCGCGTCCATAAGTTGTTGTCATTGAGATTGTCCCTAGGGTATCCGAACGTGTGACTAGATTAAGTCCTCTCAATTTCAGTCCAGGCCACTAATGGAGACCTTTCTATGGAAATGTTTACAGGGTGTTTAAAAAACCAAAAGGGAAAATTACGAGTTCCGTGTATTTTTGAGATCACATAGAAGATTTAGAATACAGAAATCAGACAATTACAATTCAATATACGTTAACTATGTTTTACAGAATTATACAACATACTATAATGTGCATATTTAAGGTAGTGCCCTTAATTGCATTTGAAGCGTACGTACAAAATCGTTCTTCAGCATAACTACATTAAAATCCGTATAGAGCCGAACAACACAAACGAGTGTTTCCCGAGTTAACGTTCCCAGTGATTTGAGTTTCTATGCACTCAACAGAAATATATAACAAAACTCTTTGGTTTTTGGCATTTAATGACATCATTAAATCAATTTCGTCAGCGGTTGAATTTATACAAAAACAGAGAAAGGTTTTTTTTTGTTGATGTTTTTTTTTAATTATAATGTTTCAAAAACGCTATCATTACTTTTTTGGTTTTCTGTCTATTGTTTCATTATGTTTTTTGCTTTTGTTATTCACTTATAACTTTTTATGATAATTACATTGCCATCACCGACAGGAAGGGTAAATCCGTAATGAAACCAGTGCAAGCTGGCGCAGTGTATCGCTTCTTCTGGTGTCATAAAAAACATTTACATTCATAAATATCTCATTATTTTCACGAGTATATTAAAAATGCTTGAAATTGATATAAATCATCGTCATCATTTTATAGCGGGCGTTGCATTTGCATAAATCCACGAACTGAGCACTTCACCCGCTAACGAGTTAAGTCCATTGGAAAAGCTCGTAGATGCAAATCACTCATTAATAGGTACTTATAACAATTTACCGCGCTCATCCTTTTTGTGATGATTGCATATTGGACATCACTGTCAGAGGATGTCCCGCATCGAGGCTCCCCAATCGTTTCCAACAGTCTACGAGTGTGTGTTCTTTGTTTAATCAGACCATATATTTCAATTGCATTTTCAATTAATACGATTTTCAGTTTCCACTCCAAAAGGGACTTTAATTGACGTGAGGGGCGGACGGGATAACAAAATTTGTATACAGTCCACAAATGTAGCCAGTATCTGTCGATTGATTAGTTTTTCCTGTTTCACAACACACTGTGTACACTGTGTACACTCACGTGCATTTCTCTTGGACAGGATTGGAAGACTAACAGATTTTGAAAGGAGCGTTTGTCTAACCACGACTTGTTCGTTTTCTATCCCCTTTGAGGATTGAATGTCTTCCCAGTTTCAATTCGAATTTGTGCTGCCCTTTGTCACTTATTGAAAGAGTTATCAGGTTACAGAGAAGCGAATGGAATTTTAGTGATAGTGATTTACTTCTATACATCAATGGATGTGTTTGCTAGGGTGTCTTGTAGGTGAATACTGAGAGAACTGTGATTATTTGGCAGACATTTAGAATATTGGCATTAAGTTTATTATGCTTGTCTTTCTATTTGTCGTAATGTGACACGAACAGTACTGTGACGACTCTACGCCGGTGTCACTACGAATTTAGCTCTATGCTAAAACAAAAGGAGAGATGTAGTTAGGGGCTATGTCCGTAAGTTGCGCAACACATCCGCATGGTGTCAATTTTTGTTGCACGGATTGAAATTGCAGAGTAAAGTTCTGGAAATACATTTCAAACAATTCTAAGCTAGAACTATTTATTGTATTCGCAGATTAATTCAAAAGTTTACGGAAAACACTCACTACTAAATGGAAAAGTAAGCATTTTGTTAGTTTAGGTTATACAAATGGCACCCACTCCGGAACCATGAACCAATCTGCATTTCAAATCAACTTATCGATGTTGCTTTCTTGGATTATATTTTTTCTTTTAAGACAAATTATTTGAATTTTAATGGAAAACATAATCCTCAATTCTTAATGGTTCATTTGTTAATTTTATCCAGCTTGACAGGGTACAATAAATAATAAAAAATATTGCTTTTTCGCTTATAATGGGTTTTCCAATAGGGACTCAACTTTTTTCGGTAGTATATTTTTATAATTTGAAGACGTTGTTCGTTCCTGTACTTAACCATGATTAAAATTTTGAGTTTACTGAATAAATTCGCAGTGACAGTTCGATGATTAGTGAACGGGTGCGTTCACAACTTAAATTCAAAGTTGTCAAGTCCCTATTGGAAAACCCGATATTTATTTATTTATATCTATTGATATAACTATTATTGGCGATGCGATCAGCAATGCAAGGTAAATCCACAAGGCCTGGAACCAGAGACAGTACAAACGCAGCAAAAGGAGGCCTGAACACAACCACTCCCTCTAACGACAATATTAAAAATTTCAATCTGGACATCATGGGTTACATCCAAAGCCTACAGGCCATGCTTCTTTCGCTGAGGCATATGTCAGAAACAGAAAAAAAAGTCAGATTCTTTCACTAATAACTTCCCATATTCTTTCCAGCTCTCTCTAAACTAACCATTATCTCCCTCAACACAGAATCCATTTACTCTAATATACGTAAGCAACACCTCCGGTTGTTTGTTGAAAAATTTCCCCCAGATAACCTCTTCGTTTCATAGACCTGGCTCAAACCAAATTCCCGAGTTTCCATTCCCAATTATACTTTTGTTTCTAACCCCAGAACTAATGGATCTCACGGAGGTACCGGCGTCTTACTACACAAAAAATTTCAATTCAGTGAAATTATATTCACCGATATATTCAGCATTGAATACACAGCAGTTAAACATTTTTGTTTGTGTTACAGCATTCAATGATAATAAATGCAACAAATTTGGTCGTCAGTTGCTAGCCCTCCTCCCGTCTTATCCATATACATACATTGACTCCCCATTACAGCCAACTCATGTCACTAGCACAGCCAAGTCAACAATCGACTTCTTCGTCAAGTCCGATGATGTTCACTCAGCGGGTCCACCTACAGTCTCCTTTATATTTCCCTCTGATCATGGTTCCGTTCACACCACGATCCAAATCCCCTCTTTCAACCCACTCTACTCGTCAAACCCTGCCCCAAATTTCTCCAAAACAAAATGGAGAAATGTCAATAGGGACATAGCGATAAGTTTCTCTTACTTGCATATCCCGGAAGCATCTAACGTATTCCCTACTGAAACTAATCGAGCATCTGTAAGAATAGAGCAAATTCGAAAGGAGGTTCTCAGCAATAACACCCCGATAACCATTCCTCACAACTATTTAGGAAAGTCTTTGCCCAGTATCCTAACCAAATTATTGCGCCTTAAATAGCAGCTTCGCCGTAAACTTCATACAAGATTGCCCATTTATTAAAAGTCAGATCCAACTCCTATTCACTCTGATAAATGAGCAGTTGAAAAAGTTCGCAGATGAAAACTACATCTTCACACTTAAAAATATCAAACCAAATCGTGATCTTTTCAAAATCCTCAACCAATTAACTGGTCGTAAATATAAACCCCGAATTGATCATCTCATCAACCCAATCAGCACAATATTGCCCAATCCGATATGGACATAGCAAATTGCCTCGCAGAGTACTTTTCAAAGATTCATCAGCAAAATAATTCCCTCTCAGCTCCTGGCTTCGAGGACACCGTAAACGAATAAATCTCAAACAGATTATTCCCATCTTTTATTCTTTTCATCGTTGAATTTAACAACACAAACATAGCTTCACACCCCTTAGACACCACAACTTTTCTATCTGCGGACGAATTATCCGACATCGTAAGATAAGGTAATAACAAAAAGTCAAATGGATTAGATGGAATCCCACACGTTTAAAAAGCTACACTCGCCGAATCTGCTTCCTACCCTCGTTCTTCTTAATCATAAGATTAATGCATCACACTTCCCAGAGAACTGGAAAACTGCGGTAGTAATTCCTATTAAGGAGCCCGGTGGTAGTAATAATCCTTGCAATTATCGTCCAATATCCCTATTAAATACACTAAGTAAGATACTGAACGGAAGATCTATCAAAATCTTCTCTACTTGCCAATGAGAACGCTCTCATTCCTAAATTTCAGTTCGTATTCCGTAAGCGACAATCCACATGTTATGCTCTACTAAAACTTACACACGATGTTACAACCGGTCTCCAAAACCAAAGCCCTACCATGTGCCTATCTCTTGATATTTCAAAGGCGTTTGATTGCGTCTGGATCACAGGGCTTCTGTACAAACTCCACTTCATATTTAGTCTAAACTCTCACACAACAAAGCTCTTAACCTCTTATCTTTCTGACAGAAAATTCGTTGTGAGAATAAATTCTTCTTTCTCAGAAGCTCGCAACATAACCGCGGGTGTTCCCCATTTTAGGGTCAATCTTATATCTGCTATATACCTCAGATATTCCTCAACCCGTATCTCCTAATGTTGTAATGCTGAATTATGCTGATACATTAATTTATTCCAGTAGCAAATTTGTTAAGGCTGCAAGAAACCGCATTAACAACTTCCTCCCTAACCTTTCAACATACTTTAATAAGTGGAAAATTCACCTTAACCCAAATAAAACGCAGCTCATAGTGTTCAATGGCAAAAACGAGCACTGTACAAACAACACTAGACGCTGCCACAACAAAATGAAAATTAAACTAACATTCTGTCAAAACCCTCAAAAACCCTAAAATATGTGGGAATAACTTTTTCTAATAACTTTTCTTTTTCCTCCCACATAAAAAATTCCCTTCATAAAGCCACAATTCAGCTTAATCTCTGTAGAAGAGTCATGTGGAAACCTAATAGTCACTCTCACAAAGTCAAACTGCTCATCTACAAACAAATTATCAGACTCACACTCACGTGCCCCTTGTGTTACTGTGGCGACTCTAACAGATACACACACAATTCACAAGCAAAATAGTGAAGAGCACCGAACGAAAAATCGAATAAGAAAATACATCAGAGCTGTATACCAAGCGATAACATAACAATTCACATCAGTGGAGTATAGTCGAGTTTTAAAATCGAATACCAAAAACGCTTAGGTAAAATTGTTGGTGATTCAAATTGTCATAGCGTCAGTTCGAATGACACGTTCTTCTTCACTATTATGACGCTATGGTACCATATCACTCCCTCCCAAATGGAGAAGTTGCGAGCATTCGAAAGAAAATGCCTTAGGTTTGCCTCTGAATTACATCGACGTCCTAACTCCTATAAGTATTATAGTAACGTCCAACTCTACAATACCGCTGGTACAGAACGCCTCGATAGACGATTCCTCGAGCTGTCTATAAAATTTATCGAAAACCTACGAAATAACCCCAATCCCATAATAACCTCACTCTTAGCGAACCCTCTAGATATCAGCACTAACTATCCCAACTGTCTCCACACAAGAGTTATGTTCACCTCAGGCAGACTGGTAAATGATTCAAACGAGATCATATACCACAACACTGAACTTACCCCCAACCAGTTTAAATACTGTAACATCCAACCATTTTCCAACATTCTATGTTTTTCCAACGAACAACCGGAAAGAAATACTCTACCTCTAACCCATAACTGACTTCACTCCACATCCTGTAATTCTTATATCCCCTTAATTATAAAACTCTGTTTTGTTGATAGCTCATTTTATATTAATCAGACTAAGTTAGGTTAAGTTATATTTATAATTAGAGTTAGGTTTAGATTAAGTAAAGTAAAAATAAGAAATTCCTGGTTTTCTGACCTTTTCCAGGAAGACGAAACCCTACTAAATGTATAAACACCCATCTATCCTGTAACTCTTAAAACATTGTTTGGAAAATGTATGTATTATTATAATAATTACATGTAAACAGTTGTTACAAAATTAATTTTAAGTCACTGTATCGCTTAAATGTACAAATTAGAATTAAGGTTAATAAATACAGTTTAAAAAATAAAAAATAATTAAATAGTGAACCGACAGGAGTCGTCGAGCGAACTCCTCCCCAATAGGTCTTGTTCAAGACCAGCCGCAAAGAGATACGGTATTGTAAAGAATAATAAAAATTATTAATAATAGGAAATAATAAATTGAAAGCAAATTGTATTCGTGTATTTGGCTTGTCTTCTTCGTTGGTCGCGTCGTATTCACCTTTCGAGTATCAGGGATTTGTACTGGGCAAGACTCGAACGCCCGTTTCATCCAGAGAAGAGTCCCTCTAAAGAAGAAATCATCGTTGGTCGGCCAGTGCCGAAGAAAAATACAGTCCACTTAAAAGAGAGACTGAGGCGTCGCTGGAATAAGCGCCGTCTGCTGTTCGGTTTTTCTTTTCTTTTCAGGAACAACTATTATTTTTAATAGTTGTGTCACTTTATGTTACTTTGCAGTATTGAGACGTTTTGATTGATTTTCCGCACTACACGCCTTCACATACTTATAGCCACATCGGGGTGTCGCTGGGAATCAATTCTTTACATTTGGGGCTTAATCGATAAAGCACAAAATGGCATAGTACAGTGTGAGGTGTTGAATAGACAAGATGTGTCGAAGTGCGTTGGTCTTGTTTGCCTAGAATGCCAATGACGAGAAAACACATAATCAGGCGAAACATTTCATTTTCTAGTGGTATTGCTGAAGACTAGTTCGACATTAATATATGACGTCAATCAGCGCCATTTCTGAGTGTCGTAAGCAAACTTTTCAAAAGTAATAAAAAAGAGCAGCCCACATTCATGTAGTTCGACTAAAGAATGATTGTATGTGTTCATCCGTACATCTGAACTTGAATTTCAACGTGAACTGATACACACACGTTTTATTGGTAGATTGAGGTACCACTCTACACAGTGAATCCTATCCCAAATTTTTCCAAAACAAACTGGAAAAAAGTCAATAATGATATTGCTGCCAGTTTTTCAAATTATTCTTTACCAGAATCTTCAAACCTATTCCCTACTGAAATTGACCAGGCAGCTGTAAAAATAGAGCAAATGCTGGGAAATGCTCTCTTCAGCCATACCTCTACGACCGTCCCTCATAACCACTTAGGAAAACCATTACCTAACCTCCTCACAAAATTATTGTGCATTAAAAAACAACTCCGACGTAAATTGCATATTAGCTACTCACCCTTTATTAAACAACAGATACAGCTTTTGACCGCCCTGATAAATGGACAACTTAAAAATTTCACCGATCAGACCTACACGTCTTTTCTAAACAGTATCAAACCAAACCGTGACCTATTTAAAAATATAAATCGACTAACTGGTCGTAAATTCAAGCCTCGAATAGACTATCTCATCCAACCAACTAACAGTAACATCGCTCAATCGGACACTGATATAGCAAACTGTCTCGCTGAACACTTCTGTAAAACTCATAAACAAAACGATTCCCTCCCAGTCACTAATTTCCACGACACCGTGAATGAATTCATCTCAGGCACACTGGAGCCATCCTTCCCACCATTCGTTACTGAATTCAACGAAACCAATAAAGCGTCACATCCCATGGGAACCGACACATTCCTAAGCTTTACAGAATTATCTGAATTGATTACTTCGCGTAACAATAAAAAATCTACAGGCTTGGATAGAATCCCTAACCTTCTATTTAAAAGACTTCACCCGGAAAACTTACTCCCCATTCTCGTTCTTCTCAACCACATAATAAACGCTTCACATTTCCTAAAATGTTGGAAAACAGCGGTGATAGTCCCTATTAGTAAATCCGGTTCTTCCAACAACCCGGCTAACTTCCGTCCCATATCACAGCTAAATTCGCTTAGTAAGGTTTTGGAATGTAAGATATACAAAAATCTTCTCTCATTTGCTAGAGACAACTCCCTTATTCCGAATTCTCAATTTGGCTTTCGTCCACAACACTCAACTTGTCATGCTCTGCTAAAACTGACACATGATGTGACAATGAATCTCCAAAACCAATCCCCAACAGTATGCGTCTCTCTCGACATAGCAAAAGCATTCGATTGCGTTTGGATTGCAGGACTGCTATACAAGCTACATTCAATGTTCGGATTAAACACCCACACCATAAAACTTCTCGCTTCCTACCTTTCTGATAGAAAGTTCATGGTGAAAATAAATTCAACTCTTTCGACACCATACAGTATAACCGCGGGTGTTCCTCAAGGTTCTATTCTCGGACCATTATTATACCTCCTTTATACTTCAGACACACCGCAGCCACTGTCACCTAATACAGTAATGCTGAACTATGCCGATGACACTTTAATTTATTCAAGCAACAAGTTTGTTAAGGAGGCAAGAAACTGTATTAACAGCTATCTCCCGAATCTCTCAGCATATTTTACTAAGTGGAAAATCCGACTCAACCCAGCCAAAACTCAACTCATAGTGTTTAAAGGCAGAAATGCGAATTGTACTAACAACACCATACGCTGCCATAACAAAATCAGAATCAAGTTGAATAACAATATAATTAAACCCTCCAAAACCTTAAAGTACCTGGGAATAACCTTCACCAACAATCTGTCCTTCTCCGCTCACACCAAAAACTCGATTCGCCAAGCCGCAATCCAACTTAATCTCTGCAGAAAAGTGATGTACAAGCCGAATGGTCTCTCTCCCAAAGTTAAATCACTTATCTACAAACAGATAATCAGACCCACTCTCACATATGCATGCCCGATATGGTTCCATATCACACCCGCCCAAATAGAGAAGCTACGCATTTTCGAAAGGAAATGCTTCAGACTTAGCACTGGCCTCAACCGACATCAACAGTAGTTCGCTCTCTTATGCCGCTAATATTGAACGTATAGATCGACGCTTCCTCGAGCTGTCCATCAAATTTATCGAAAATCTTCCCAATAATCCCAACCCGATAATAAATGCGCTCACATCGACTCCGTCAGATAACCGAACTGCCTACCCGAACTGTCTTCACATCAGAACGTTCTTCACCTCTGGCAGGTTAGTTAATAACTCTAATGAGATTGTATACCACAATAAAAAGCTTTCACCTCACCAATTTAAATATAGTAATATTCAACCCTTCTCCAGTATTTTGCGTTTCAACGAACAAACGGAAAGTAGTTCCCCAACCCACATCCCTGACTGACAATATCCTCACTAACCCATAACCTACCTATTGATCACTATGCTTCCCCCTTCCACACCACACTAACTTATTTCAATAATAATTAGGTAACTAGACTAAGTTAAGATAAGTTAAGTTAAGAAATTTAGCATAGGTTAAGTAAATAACTGTATCCTGGTTTTCTGACCTTTTCCAGGAAGCTCTACCCACTAAAATCTTAATCCATAACCAACATACGAGGGTTGCCTTTTATATTTCGGGATTAGAGAACAAAAACAAATATTGATCATCGAAAATCACTTTATTGTTTTTCAAAATATTCCCCATGAAGATCTATACACTTTTGCATGCGTTTCAACCAATTGTCGAAGCACTTTTGCCACTCTGATTGAGGTATCTCCAACACATGCATTCTGAATGCAGCAACCGCTTCTTCAGGTGTCGAAAAACGTTGACCTCTCAGTTTGTTTTTTACGTACGGGAATAAAAAGAAGTCATTCGGTGCCATGTCAGGACTATACGGCGGATGACCCATCAAATCGATGTTTTGGGTGCTCAAAAATGCAGTTGTCGCAGCCGATGTGTGAGTGCTCGCATTGTCGTGGTGAAGAATGATCCGTCTTCGGCGGTTGGTTTTCCTGATTTCTTGGAAGACAACTGGCAAACAAATGGTTGTGTACCACTCAGAATTGACTGTTCTGCGTTGTTCTAGTGGTACGATTGCGACATGTCCAGTTTTTCCGAAAAAACAGGCGACCATTTGCTTGGAAGTGCTTCGTGCGCGAACAACTTTTGTTGGATTTGGCTCATCTTGAAACACCCAAACAGTCGACTGCTGTTTACTTTCGGGCTCATATGCGTAAATACACGATTCATCACCTGTCACGATGTCATAGACGTGTTTCGAAGCACCCCGACCGTATTTTTTGAGCATTTCTTTCGACCAATTGACACGAGCCTTTTTTTGGGCGATTGACAAATTGTGTGGGATCCAACGCGAACAAATTTTTTTGACGGTCAAATGTTTATGCAATATTGAATGTATGCTGGTCCCACTAACGCCTAAGGTTGTCTCAATCTCACGATAGGTCACATGACGATCTTCCAATATCAGTTCGCGCACAGCATCAATGGTTTTCGGAACAACAACTGATTTTGGACGACCTTCACGAAATTCATCTTGGAGTGAACTACGACCACGATTGAATTCACCATACCATCGATAAACACTGGTCCTTGATGGAGCTTCATCGCCAAAAATTGAATTAAGTTCATCCATGCACTGTTGCTGAGTTAATCCACGCCAAAAGTTGTAAAAAATAATCGCACGAAAATGTTGACGATTTAATTCCATTTTTGGGCCGAGATGAATCTTTTAAGTTACTGTAAACAACACAAATAGCGCTCGTATGTCAAAACTTTCTGAGTGCGTATAACCTCAAAAATGTCCAACTTTACGACAGAGCTGTCAATTGGCGGATTGTAACACTAGGGTTGCCAAATCCCGAAACATAAGAGGCAACCCTCGTATAACTTTTATCATATTGTTTGAAAAATGTACTAGTAAGTATATGTAAACAATTATAGCTAAAGTATCATAAGTTATCTGTATTGCTTATTGTAAAAATTATTGATGGTCAATAAATACAGAAATGTAAAAAAAAAAAAAAACAAAAAGGTGGATTGAGGCGAGATGTAGGAATGGCGATGAGTTCTCCATCATGTCGTTATGCCGTATTGCGCGAAAATGTTTAGAGAGCTGGAGTATATTTACCAAGTTCAGTTGAACAATGGCTGCGATAATGAAAACCGGATACATTGCGCTTAAGTTGTGACGACGGAATTGAAAATTTCACGTATGGGTACCCATTGAGTTTCACCGCTCGCTTTTGTATTCCACTGTTTTGGATTCCCCGACGAATATACACATTATAAATTGTGAAAAGTTTGAATGGAGAGAAGTATATTATTCCTTGCATCTCTTAAGAAACCTAACATATTCCGCCGCAGTTTGCGCAGCATTTTATATATGATTCTGCCCATTAAGAATCAAATTAATTTGGGTGGCAAAGATTGACAGTTCTTTGTATCTGACATCGCAAATGTATCTAACAGTTTATCCACGATATGCTTTTCATGACAGGATTAAGCGCTGAGTTTTAAAGCCATTGAATCTCATGCGCTTACATAATCTCGATTATTGTCATGTTGAAATCGGATCTCAATGAATTGATTATATTCTGTTAATTGGTAATGGGGTTCTAAGAGTTTGGTCGAGCATATATAAATGAGCACGAGAAACTCAACGTTTGTAGTCATTGACATCTAATGATTTGCTTTGTGGGTATTGAATAAAGTGAGAAATGGAGTGGAAGAGACTACGGATCCCTGAGAAACAACTACATTTGGCATGTATCGTTGATTTTTGTGCTGTGTTTTCAATTAAAAGGACTGTTCGTCACTGAACACCAACGAATAGGTTACGGGTACGCTTACTTAACTCCAAGTATGTATTTGGGATTTGTAGAGCGTTGGGGCGAAGTAAAATATCTCTGAGCTCTTGAGAGTTAGAGGGTTTTCTTCCAAACTTATAGCATCTTAGTTGTGTTAAAAATCAATGAAAGTGGTGTTTCGTCGTCGCAAGGTTTATTTAGAAGTCTATTTAGGAAGGTGGCCTTGGTACAGAGCGGCATTAATCGTTTGAAATTAATGACGGTATACTATCGTCTGCGGTTACCGATTGCTCAGTAGTTAGTGAAAACGTGTTTCATTGTCCTCCGCACATAACAAAAATTAACTTTTGTAAAAAGTGGCCAATAAGTGTCAAGTGTATATCCACATGCAATTGAAAAATCAACCCATTTATCTAATTGAGCCAAAAGTTATAATAAAAACTAGATTTCGGAAACAAAGTGAATAAAAGCAGTGATCTTGTAATACGAATACACATAATCCGCTGATACGGTGGCAAGCAGTGTGTCATCTGCTCGTAACTCGTGACTGACGATCGCCGGTGCTGGGTTTATACTGCGTCGTGCCACGTTTGCTGCGACTCGCCTGCCTATATATAACCTAATTCAGGTATCCACGAAACGTTTTTATCATTGCATTACAACAACAAACTAATATATAAGTATATCTGAAGAAATGTCAATATCCACACTAGTTACTATGATGCAACTAGAAATGGAAAGACAAGCCTCTTTGATAAAGGATAACACAGAAAAAATCGTGATGACCGTGCACGATCAAATTAAGCCATTCATTGAAGAAAACAAAAATCTCAAATTGGAAGTTGAGTGCCAAATAAGAAATTAAATTCTTTAGAAAATGCAAACAAAAAGAACAACGTTTGTTTGTTTGTTTGCAGACGCATTTATTCACAAAGTCTTTTTTATGTTTTACAATTTTAGTCTAAATGCTAAACCTATCTTAATAATTTTTACTACATAACGTAATTTACTGGCTCTTCACAAGCACTCTAAATTATACAATATTATATGCTTAATTTATGCCTTTCAGCTTACATTTTCTTTTATTTATTCTTAATATAATACACATACTTTATAAAAAAAATAGACTATTATCTTAGAGGTCTACCCCTTCTTCTTTTAGAGGCATTATGACAAAAAAATAAAGATTTTTTTTTTTTTTTTTGTTGAGGATGCAAAAATTTTAAAAACAAAATAATAAGTGCTTAATGAAAACAAAAAAGATAAAATAACAGAAGTTAACGGGGAGGAGGGCAAAGGAAAGGAAGGGAGGAAGCTGCGCCAAAGCTGAATATTATATCTGAGGACGTGAAGTCCTTTCTTCGTTTTGGAGCCACCACCAGTTGGGGTTGGCTCGGGCTTTTATTGATTTATCTCTTTCACTGATCACCGTACTGAATCGAAGTCGGTCAGGCCTATTAGAGATATCGCTATTGTGGACAATTCGTTTATCCCTAGCACCACGGAACGCGTGGTATATAATAGGTATTCCACCCTCATCTTGGAAAAAGAACAACGTTGTAATACACGGATGCAAAGAAACGGAAACTACGAGGATGAATCAAATATAAACGGTAATTTCTTTTTACTATGCTATAGGGTGTGGCATACATTTTTGCGCATTTGAAATATGAATAGAAATAAAACTACAAATGTTATTTTGTTGATCATTTATTTAACGTAATAAACGTTTATTGAAATTCAGTTTTAAAAGATGACATCGGCCCGTCTCGTCCTTAGGATGCCTGCCATCGACTACGCAAACTTTGGAAAACTCGCTGACACATGCTGCGAGGTACCGCGGCTATCTCCTCCTGGATGTTTTCTTTTAATTGGGATATGGTCGTTGGTTTATTAAGGTACATTAGACTTTTCAGGCATCCCTTGACCCAAGCTTTTGATTAAATTAACAGTTGGACACTCACTTACACGGCGTAATCCGTATTTAATTCTAAGGCGCCGTACAGTAACGTAGGAATCGTTCTTTTTTTTTTTGGAAAATTGTTTTACACAAAAAGCACGCTGTTGTCCCGTGAAGCGCCCCATCGTGTCTAAAATCGCATGAAGCGACGCACAATTTGTTCCTTCAAGTGATTCCTTTAAGCGTGCGAACAAAAAATAGTCACAGGGAGACTAGTCTGTGCTATAAGGAGGGTGGTCGGGTGTTTCCCAGCCCATTTATTCCAATGTATCCCTTGTCAAGGACGCGGTGTGAAGCCTGGAGTTGTCATGAAGAAGGATGACACCTCGAATGGGCATACTTCGTCTCTTGTTTCGATGTTTTGCCGACTGTCACAACTGACAGTAGTAAGCTGCATTCAATGGTCGTTGTTCGTGAAGAAAATCAATCATTACAACTCCCTGCGACCCGAAAAAAGTCGTTGCAAGAACTTTTCCGACTAAGAGACGAGTTTTGGTCTTCACTGGCCACCCTTCATCCTTCTGTTGACGTCCGGCGCCGTGCTTCCTCGGTTGAGGGAAGAGCGGGGACCTTTTGGTTTTCTTTTTTTTATTATTCCTTTTATTTTTCCTTTTATTTATTATTCCGCTCCGATAGAAAGAACGTTTGAGCGGAAATTTGTTGCAATTGATAATTAATTAATTAAGAAAAAAACTAATTCCGTCTCCTTAATATTGTTTATTTTGTGTATCATCTTCTTCACTCAAGGAAAACTTATTCTCAACTCAAAACATAAATTTACTTGAGACTGTAAGCAATTCAACTAACCCTGTTCTCTAACTCAACTCCAAACTCAAACTGATTTTACTATTGAATTTTTTCTCTACTTATAGAACATTGTGTTCTAATTTACTGTAAATTATAATATGAGCAAAACAAATTTTCTCAAAGTATTCCTTTAGTTTCTGTGACTTTTAAATTGAATAAAATTTGAACGAAAATCAAAGTGCTCTGTTTTGAAATAAAAAGGGGCAAGTTATTAAATGTGCTGTAACTGGCAATATTGTGAATGCTTATGAATGGTATGTATTAAGTGAGAATATAATATATGTTAAAGGAAGTTTTTAAGGATGTGTAAGGAGATTCAGTGTTAAATTTAATAAGGGTAGTATTCTGGAATACAACACTTCCTTCGCCACTCCTTACATGCCATTTCCTTCTCGTGAGTATAATTATGTACCCACGGCTCATCACATAGGACGAAATCGATCCAGAAGTCCTCTACTGATCTCCGACCTGACCTGTTTTTGACGTACGGTCGAGAACCTCGGAACCCATAATAAGCAATAACTTTTTTTCGGCTAAGATGATCAGTGATAATGGATTGAACACTTCCATAGCTGATACCCACTTCTGTTTTTCATGATACGGTAACCGAATTGTTTTCTTTCAGAATGGTGATGCTTGGCCTATAAGAAATTCCTTTCGGAAAATCGATATGATGCGTTGATGCATGGAGAAAACTCAATGGCGGCACCGTTTCTTTTAATCCATTGTAAGGATACGTTTCCCAAACGGAACAAAGAGCGATGCATGTGAATAGGATTGCTGGACAACAATAGCATTAAGATGTACAAAATATCTTTGGCACCGTTGTGCATTAAAATGTAATTACCAAAATCACCCGTGGTAAATACCAATCCTAAACATTACTAAAAAAACCCAAGTAATGTTTAATGGCCTATGGAAATGGTCGATCCTCGGAAAATTACCGATGGATCAAACAATACTTAGCTGCTTTGGGCAGCTGGCTCACAATAGAGTTCCGGATACAAAGGATTTTATGTGAGGTCAGTGAGGAAGGAAAAAACGAACATAACACCTGCCTTTGGTTAACATGGAAAAAGTTTACATCCGATCGAACGATCGCAATAGAGTCGGAGTTGGTTGTGTGAATTAGTCCAGAACGGACACAGGAGCTGTTTTTTCGGGAGTTGGTGGTCATTGTGGGAAAAGTGTTCTGTTGTGTCGTGTTTAAACGTATGCTTCTTCAATATCATCAAGAAAAGGATATAGAAAGATAAGCCAACCGTGTACAGCAAATATTTGAAAAAGTATGTGTCGACTAAATAGATTAAAAGGCAGTAAAGAGTAAAGTCATTAATTGTTGAAGCATATCTATATATTTTGCAACCAAAACAATTTAAATATTTAATTAATTGAAATTCTAAAAAACAAAGAGAGAGTGTTAGGCCGAATCGGTCGAAGTTGTGTGGTGCAGTTTTCGCGGATGTTTTGAGCACAACTCAAACTCCGAAGGCAGGATCAATGTTAAACTACCTCACTAGGTACAGTCCACAAAAGATAAATAGCAAAGTGTAAAATTAAAATAAGACCACATTATAACCTTGAGATTAATAAATGATAAAATAAAAATTGTTAAGCAGTGAAGATTGGCGTGTTTCATTGCCAAGGACGAAGGACAAATCGACCCGTAAGGACCAGTAGACCCAGGTAAGCCGTAACATCTTTACCACAGGACTATAACAAAGTGCTAAACTGGATGACATCGGCTCGAAATCGGGACCGGTGTAGAGATTTGTTAAATAAGGCCAAGACCGGATCCCGGTTGTAGTGCCGATGATGATGATGATGATGATAACAAATTGCCGTCGGCCCACGACGGAATATAGAATATACAATACAATAAAATATAACCCTACAATGATTTCTTGTCCATTACCCACAAACCAATCCACTCGTTTGCCGATGATATGACATTGAGTTTTTCATACTCATACGAACATTCCCGTCCAAACTATTCGAACGTCTATACCAATCAGCAGATTATGCTTAATACACTGAATCTCGACCTCAACAAGATATATCAATGGGGATTATCTAACCGAGTAGAGTTCAATGCCTAAAAACGTCAGTGCTGTCTCCTGTCGTCAAAGGTGAACCCCAAAGTAAATATACTGGCGATGAATGACACTTCCATCGACGAAGCCAAGGAACTATCAATCCTCGACACTCGAATTAATTCGACTCTTAATTGGAGCGACCACATTTTTGAAGCTACGAAAAGTGCGGCCAAATGCATGGGGTTCCTTAAGAGATGCAGAAGATACCTCACTCCATCCAACCTGGCCACTATTTACAAGGCGCATATTCGTCCCATTGGCGCAAGGCTAATAACCTTGCCCGGAAAAACAAATTATTATGGACAATTTAACAAGTCTCGGATAAGGACCGGTGGAGAGACATGCTAAACAAGACCAAGCCCGGGTACCGGTTGTGGTGCCAACGATCATGATGATATTCGCCCCAACATGGAGTTCAACTTCCATATTTGGTCAGGCGTATCCAAAACTGCATTACGCGTGCTCGATCGGATGCAAAAACGAGCAGTGAAACTTATTGGGGACCCAGCTGTGACTCGTTCAATTCCGTCGTTAGAACATAAGCCACACGCATCATGCCTTTATTTCTTCTATAGGTATTATCACCGTCGTTGCTCAACAGAACTTGCTGAATGTGTTCCGCCTCCTTAGACATTTTCCCGCGATACCCGTCAATCTGAGAATGCGTATCAGTTTCCATTGAAAGTCAGCTTAAGGCGCCCAAACAAAGATAGAGAGTCATTCTTTAGCCGAGCTACACGAATGTGGAATACTCTACCTGATCATGTGTTTGCTCGTCATTGTAATGTCCAGGGATTTAAGACCAATGTAGATCGACATCTTCTTCCTTATCCACTTCCTCTCCTTCGGCTCGCACTGTGCTCTGACACTTAAGGCAATTACAAAATCCCCGTTTGTGCTCGTATTTGTGTAAAAAAAAAAAAATCAAAGTTTTATTAAGATATGTCGTATTCGTTTTTAACGTAATTATGGTAGTGTCGGCTCATCACACCTACGCCTACCGGGTTTTTCGTGAAATTGTTTTTTGTATATAGATTGTCCAATAACGTTTTATAATACTCTCCTGTGACTGCTCTTTCCGTCTGTAGGTAATCGAAGAAGATTGCCATGCGCATCCCAAAAAAAGAAAAAGGAGGCTATAACCTCTCCGGGCGAGCGTTGGCATTTTAGCTGCTTTGGGCAGCTTTTCTGACTTTCCAGTGACTCTGCAGACTGCCTATTGGACTCAAGCATATGGTAATAGACCCACGTTTCATCCATCATCACAAAACGTCGGAAAAAGTCCCCTCGATTACGCTGTGACAACACCAATCTGCCGTTGAATCTTCAAAGCGCTGCTGTTTTTGATAGATGGCACCCATCACGTCGATAGCTTTTTCATCTCCAATAGATCGTGCAAAATGTATTCCACCCATTCTTTTGAGAAGGCCATGGTTTCAGCAAACTCGTGACGTGACGTGCGTTTTCTGTGCTTTTACGGCCCATTTTAAATTCACTTAACTACTGATAAACTGTCGTTCTCGAAGGAGTAAACGCGGGATAACACGTTTGCAACCATTTCAGTGATTGTTGGGATGTTTTCCCGTCAAAAAATTATTATAAGTTTTTTGTATGAAGGCCAAAAGTGCGTCATTCAAACGATTGTAGCTTGTAAACGAATGGACGAAATAGCACGAAACTTCGTGTATCAATTAGTGACAGATGCCCCTTTCGAAATGGGTCATGTTCATTTTCTAGTGGCGCCACCTATTGACAAACCTGGGGCTTTTCACCCCATGTTGTATAACAATATGGGGTTCATATTTCGGAGCATGTTTTAGAGGGACAATAGTTAATTTTGAATTCAGATATTATTAAAGTAATAAATTATAAAGATGTGGGAAGAGATTTGGGATCACTACACCCTGAGTCATTTTTATATTCTAGTGGAGCCACGTAGTCCCAAATCTAGGGGCTTTCCAGCTGCGAAAAGTACGGCCAAATGTATGGGGTTTCTTAAGTGATGAAAGAAACACTTCACTCCTTTCACCCTAGCAACAATTTTAAAGGTGTCGTCCGAAAATTGAACTCAATCGTTATATTTGGTCTGTTATATAATTAAGTTCAATTAATTATCACTCCCCCTTTGAATAATTAACATCTCGTGTCTTCACATACATATCCTTCCCTTCCCTCCAAATCACTAATTTCCCTTTGCAATAGAATATCCAATCTAATGAAAACTCCTTTTTGTTTCAATTTGATAACTATTTTATTTTCCTTTTCTTTTCTTTTTCTTATTATTTTACATATTTTCCAATTTATAAAACGTTAACCGGCACACACGATTTCATTTTCAATCTTTGGAAGGCACACCACACAATCGCATACGCACACGACACACGTTTTTCCAAACCAAAATCTAATTTAAATGTTTTAGTATTGCTCCGCAAATACCGACTACTCGCAATCACGACACAAATTCAACAAGAACGAATGTCGTGTCTTTTCGGCACATATTCTTTTTCGTGCCGCTTCCACGATAGTTATTTCTAGGAAGCGGACGGAATTGGCTAATAGGGGGCGACTATGGCTAATAACAAGAATATTTCTATTGCAATGTGAGTGAGGTTTTAAAATGGGTGTGCGGGTCGTTCTTTGTGCCGTGGTGGAAAAAGGTTGTGTGCTCCGACGCTCAACTAATATTTAAATTAGCTCGGTTTCTAAATCAATTCGAAAAAGTGCTCCGACGCTCAACTAATATTAAAATTAGCTAGGCTTCTAAATCAATTCGTGTACGCGTGTGGTTCGTGATTCACGGAAAATAATAAAATGAAATAGAAAAATTCAGGATTAGATAGTTAATCGAATAGTGAACGCGAGTGGTTGTGCGGTGCGCTACTCAATATTCAAAATGAGTTTTTTTCGTGTAAAATTGTATCGTGTGCGTGTGCGGTTCGTTCGCCAATACTAATAATGAAAAATAAGTTAACGTGTTTTTAATATGTAAATTAGATTTTGAATTAAAAAATAAGTTTTCGTTGTGAGTCGTTGTGTGAATTACTGCTTTTTCCATTAAATAGCCCGTCTCGCAGCACAAGCATCAAAAGGATAGCTTAAGAAGATTTGGGGTAAGTTCGGAAAAGAAATAAATATTAATTTCAATTGTTGTAAAAATAATATACAACAATTCTATTACAAAGGGAAATTAGTGATTTGGAAGGAAGGGAAGGATATGTATGTGAAGACACGAGATGTTAATTATTCAAAGGGGGAGTGATAATTAATCGAACTTAATTATAAAACAGGTCAGGCAGGTCCAAAACAGTGGTATCTGTTTTAGATCGGATCCAAATACGAGCAGTGGAACTTATTGGGGACCCAGCCGTAATTCGTTTAATTCCACTTTTGGAACATAGCCGCGTATTACGCAAATCTCTTTTCTATAGGTAGTACCACGATTGTCGCAAAACTAAGCTTGTATTCTATCTCCTACGATACATCTCAATTAAAGGGCGCGCATTAGTTCTCAGTGCCAGTCGACTTCAGCCCCAAAAATAAAAACAGAGATTCACACCAATGTTAAAGAAGTTTGCTACACTCTTAGCACTTTTACACACACACAGAGAATAAAAACACACGTTGTCAATTAAAATACACTATGTTAAGTTTAATAAATTTATTTTAAACTATCCTTTACGTTTTGACACAAACAATTTAATTTCTAGACACACTAGTTGGACAGCAAATACAATATGCACTTCCTAAACACCCGACACGACACACAACCACGACGATTCGTTCCGTTTCGACTTTTACTTCCGTCTTCGATGACGGGTAATATTTTTGTCGCGACAGACTTTATTTTAATTTTTACCGCGATTGGCGTTTTTAATTACGTCCGTCCAGGACAACGATTGGTATTCGACTTTTTTTTATTTTTATGTCCGTTGTGGACGATGGTTTGACTTAGACTCTTCTAATTTATGAATGTCCAAACCGGACGACGTTCATACATCGACACCCTTATCTCTCTTTCGGTCGTGTAGACCGAAAAATACATCCATCCATTGTTTACTCACAATAGATCCTTTTTGATACGCATGAGGTATGCTTTGCAGTACATTTCTTGAGAATAATAAACATTGAAAATGTTTATGATCTGCGAGATCTGATTGTGTGGATGCGTGTATACAATTTAGAATCTTGTATTTACACAAGTGTTCATTTATGGTCAACGATGGCAAAGATATTTTGTATACTTTATTGCTTCGTTACCATAGAATTATTCTCTGTTTTGAGCAGCACAAAGAAAATATGTGCCGTCATGGATTTTTCCCAGATGTGGTATCTGGATTCCATGATTTGCCCGTATATGCATTTTGTAGCTAATGCACTTTTACAGGTACTCATTGGGTTGGATATGTTGATTTGCATTAATCAACATATGGTGCTTCACATGAAGGTGAATCCTGTTAATGGTGGGGGGTGGCCCCCAAAAAGGGTGAGTATTAGGGGAGGGTAGGCGTTGCGTGTAACAATCCTCCCCCCTTTAGAAAATGAGTATTATTCTTAGAAGAGGAATAATACTCTCGAACGGGTTTTAAAGTGGGTACCGGGGCGTGAACCCTTGCGTGAATAAATGTCAGTGTCAGCGTGCGCGTTTACAAAAATTGTTTAAAGAAAAATAAAAAATTTTTTTTTTGTGTCCCATATTCTGTCATTACAATTGTTGGGATCATTGTATTTTGTTTACAAGATTTATGTTTTTGTTTTTATTTATATATATACTTTTTGAGCATGTAATGATAACTTTGTTCGCTAGTTTACATAAGAGTATATTTTTTTCCATTTATTTTTGGACGTTAGTTTACATTAATCTGGTTTGTTTCATTGTAGCTGGGTTGTACAATTATTGTTAAAGTGTATTAAGTGACAAAAAAATAATAAAAATAGATACATGTATTATAAAAGTAAAGTTTAAAGTAAATACATTTCAAAGTAGTATGCAAAGGATCAAATAAATGTTCTTAATTTAGTTCGTAATAAAGAGTTATTTTTCTAATATGTATTTAAGGCACTAATATATATATATATATATTCTTTTTTTTTTAAACTTAATTGAAGTAAAGGTATATCTATATTTATTTATTTTAAAAGAGAAATCTTACAATAGTAATGTATGGGTAATGTGAAGTATATTCTTGGAAACTTCATAATTTCGGTTTTTTTTTTTGTATTTTTCCTTGTTAGGAGGACCATTAATTATATGTTAAGTATAACTTTTTGTATAAAATCTGTCTATATATAATTTTGACTTAATTTTTTTTTTTTTTTGTGACTACTAACTAAAAGGAGAACATATATTTACAATAATAGTACTTATAATTCTAAGAATAATACAGGAGTATTAGTGATTATAATAAAACTTGCAATGATTCTTTTATTTTTCTTATAAATTTAAACAGAATATTCCATTGCAATTATGAAATAAACAGATTGGAGGTAAACACATAAAGTTATTTTGTATAAAATGTTGGTAGGATTAAGTTTCATGTAATTATATATACAGATTTTTTTTTTTTTTTTTTTCAATTTACATGTACTTGTAGAAAAGATTATATTATTGTTTATATGTTTAAAACTTTGGCTTGAGTTTTTTTTTTTTTGTTTTTAATTTATTGATAATAATTATTGCTTAATTTTATGAGGTAAAATATATAATTCTATTATAAGCATTTGTATTACAACTTCTTTGTTTTACAATTTTCAACTTTTTACTCCTTTCAATTTTGTTCATATTTGTTTACTTTACAGATCTTATTTTATCTACGATATTTACGACACATACAATTCATTTGTGTTCTGCCAGGGAGTCATCTATGATTTCTGAGAAAGGTTTTTGTCCTGGGAAGCAAATAGATAATGTATGTGGATAAGGAAAGGGAATGGGAATATTGGTAGTTCGTTCATCAGGTGTAGTTTGGTTTATTCATAAAATGGCTTCAGACGATTGTTGTGTATTACAACATTTCTGTTGCCTACCTTGATAGTGGTATTAACGGCTCCTGTAATTGATGTAACCACATAAGGGCCTTTCCATATGGGTGTTAATTTCCCTTTCCTGTTTTCGTTTCGTACCAAAACTTTATCGCCCACGTGAAACGTGAAAGGGCGTGTTACACGGTCGTGGTACTGTTTTGACCGCTGTTTGCTAGCCAATAAGTTTCGCCTAGCTATTTCATACATTTTCTGTAATTTGTATTTTAATAGCTTGTGATAACTCTCGTGGTTATACACTGGTTCCGGTGCTCGTTTTAAGTTTGAGGGCGAGTTACAGCATTACATTGCTGAGGGGATTGTTTTCTAATAGGCATTTTCTTTGGGTGTATACCTGAAGGTTGTTCCGTTGATATAGGTTGATCAAGGGAATTTTGGGGGATGCGGCTAAGGGCGTCCGCATTTGTGTTGTACTTTCCGGGTTTGTACTCAATCTGGTAGTCAAACTCTGCTAATTTTTGTTGAAATTTTGTTAGACGGGATGAGGGATCCTTTAATTTCAACATTCCTCTAAGAGGTCTGTGGTCTGTGTAGACCGTAAATTTTCGTCCTTGCAAGTAACAACGAAAGTTTTTGGTAGCCCAAACGATCGCTAACAACTCTTTTTCGATTGTGGAGTAATTTCTTTCGGCCTTGTTTAAGGTCCGACTAGCGTAGGCAATAGGTTGATCCTTGCCCACTTCGCCTTGTGAGAGCACTGCTCCTAGTGCTTCATTGCTAGCGTCCGTGGTCAGGTTAAAAGGCCGTGTAAAATCAGGGTAGATAAGAAGAGGTGGTGAAGTTAACAGCTCTTTTATTTTTTCAAATGCTTGCTGGCATTTATCTGACCATGTGAATTTTACCTCTTTTCTTAAAAGGTTAGTTATGGGACGTACTATCTTGGAAAAATCCGGAATGAATTTTCGATAGTAGTTGGCAAGACCTAAAAAGGATTGAACGTTTTTAACTGTTCTTGGAGTTGGAAAAGTCTTTACGCTGGCAGTTGTAGCGGGATTTGGCAGCGCTCCTTTTTCCGAACAGACATGTCCAAGGTAAACCACTTCTTTTTGTAGAAACCTACATTTCTCCGGTTGCAGTTTTAGATTATGTTCTCTTAGTTTGTCGAAGACTTTTTGAAGTTTGCCATTATGGTTTGCCAAATTTTTTCCATATATGACAATATCGTCTAGGTATACAAAACATTCGAGACCTTGCAGTCCGGTTAGGACATGGTTCATGAGTCTTTGGAACGTAGCCGGTGCTCCTTTTAATCCGAACGGCATACGTGTAAACTCATAGTGTCCATAATTGGTGCTGAAAGCTGTTTTTTGTTGGTCTTTGGGGTCTACCAATACTTGATGGTACCCGCTAGCCAGATCGAGCGTAGAGAAATAACGCGAATGACCGAGCTGGTCAAGTATATCCTCTATTCGAGGCAACGGGTATGCGTCTCCGATGGTTTTTTCATTTAGCTTCCTGAAATCAACTACGACTCTCCATCGGGTTTCTCCGTCGGGGCCCGCTTTCTTTGGAACTACCAGAAGTGGTGAGTTCCATGGACTTTTGCTAGGTTGAATAATATTATTCTCTAGCATTTCCCGCACTTGCTCGTTTATTATCTGTTTTTTATTTTCGGGTAGTCTGTACATCCTTTGGTTTATTGGTGCTTGGTCCTGTACCAAAGGGATTTCATGCATTATTGCATTGGTGTACGTCAGGTAATCGCCTTTCAGATGAAATATGTCGTGATATTCCTGGCATAAACTCACAATGGATTGGTGCTCCTCAGAACTTAGATTTTTCCCTAAATTAAGTTCCTCATATAGTTTCTCCAACCGTGTATCAATTGTGGTTTCACCTGACGATTCATTTTCCGAGTACAAGTATTTTATGTGTTGGAGGGTTGCCACCTCCGAAGGGGTTAACTCGGTTTTATCTGCTGACGTACATACTCGCATCCGGAGGCTTTCGTTATCTCGGATATCCAGGGGAATTAATGAGTATTCCCTGGTGGGCAGTAACTCTACTTTTATCCGGTGAATTAATTTGGCAGTGTCTGTTATATTGAGTGCTGCAATCTTTGGCCTCGAAGCATTGTTTAATATGCAATTCGATAGGTATATTCCTGATTGCATTTCTTTGGGCAAACAGATCACTTCCTCTCGGATTTCTATTGGTAACACAATTACCTTTTGTGAACGTCCTGGTATTTCAACCGGTTCACTCAGAATAACTTCCACTGTTTCAGAGTTTGGAGCTGCTGGATCTGTAGTCCTATTTTCTCTGATTATTTCTATAGAAGTGTGAGGCTCTGCTTGTGGGATCGGGGATATTGGGAGCGATGCAGTTTTGCAGCCAGCACTTTTCTTAGAAAAGGCTTTGGAAGAGCTACCAACTATGGGTTGTACCTTTTTGGGTCCCATTTCGTCAATAGTCCTTTTCTCATCGGCTGCCCGTGTTCGTCCTGTTTTTCCTCGATTCCTTGCGAAGGGGATGGTAAAGTGTTCGGAGTTGGTACCCATGCGAGGGAATTCCAAACACTGTCCCGGTCCATCCACTTTGCAATTCCTGGACAAAAAATCGTTGCCCAAGAAACCATCTTCTTTGAGCCCAGGCAGAGAGTGTACCACTTGGAATGAGCATGGCACGCTCTGTGCCAACTCGAAATGCCCTAAACAGCTGCCTCTACTTTTCCCTGAACCAAAGGGCGTCTGCAGAGTGCATGAGTCTTGGCTATCTATTTGGCAATTGGAGTGGAGTGCTTTCTGTTTGATTATACTGATCTCGGCGCCAGTATCTACTACTAATTTTATTTCTTTGCGTCGCCCTATATCCAAAGGAAGTTGGACTATGGGGACACGGGTTAGTGGCGCCTGAGAACAGTTAGTGTTATGTGATTTTAATTCGGTCGGGTTGGGGTATTTGAACCCGACCGTACTGAGTTTCCCGAACTATTCTCCCATCTTTGTTTTTGTCGGCATTCTGCCACCGTGTGATTTCGCCTATTGCAAAATTCACAGGGCTTTCTCCAGCTTTGGGAGGGCGGGTTGGTATTTGAGCGCGTATTGCTGGGCTCGGGTGGGTGGGAGTTTTGCGTTGCCCTTATTCGACGGCGTCGTCGTTGAGACCGATTCCTTGGAGTGTCTCGGTTAGAATTCTGATGCCTTACCTGTTCTTCTTCCTCCGACACCAAGTCCGGATCCACGTTGACAGTCAATGTGACTGTGCGCTTTTGTGGATTTGACCGACGTTGATTATTTTTCGGATTTGATTCCCGAATATTGTTGGAGGCGGAAGTCGAATGGCCTGCCTGTTCCCAATTTAATTTGTGGCGGCATTCTGTCCACTTATGGCCTCGTCTGCCACAGAATTCACAGCTGTGTCCTACGCTGTAAACTTTGTAGTTTTGCGTGGGGCGCGCCTGAGCGGAAGTTGATGGTTGAGGGACCTGTGGTGATTGTACCTGAGGTGCTCTAAGATTTGATTGTGGGCGACCGCTTTTTGGGGGCCCATAGTTCCTATATGTTGGTTGGGTTACGGGTACACGACATTCCCTAATATCATGTCCATATTGCCGACAGCCCATGCAGAAAGGCGTATTTCTGCGTTTTAGACACTCCTCATAAACGTGTCCCTTTTTCTTGCAGAAACTGCAAGTTATGCGGGCATCCTGTGGAAAGGGAGAGCGGGTGCCGCTGAACTGAGCTGGTATTGCCTGACTTTCCCCAGGGTATGCAGCTGGAGCCGATAAGTTTTGTGTAACCGCCTGTGGGTTTATCGAATTCCATCCAGTGGCAAGTGGAGAATCGACTGGTGTTCGATTTACTGTCACCTGTGGGTATGAAACAGAGGCAGAAGGAGCGTTGACCGGTACACTGTTTGATACAGCCTGTGGATATGGAACAAGGGTAGAAGGAGCGTTGATTGGTACACTGTTTGACACCGCCTGTGGATATGTAGCTTGTCGCACAGGCGCAGGCTGATCGTAAGATCCTATGTAGTTTGCTTGTGGCTGTGGAGCAAATTGCACAGGGGCGTGGGGAGAACTTAAATAATGAATATTATTTGTCTCCTGAGGATATGCGCTATATTGTACATGAGGATAGTGATCGAGTCGTGGGTAGTTTAATTGGGTCATATTTTCAGATTGGTTGGGGACTGGGGGTCTACTTTGGGTGGAGTTATACAACCGTATCATTTCCTGTTGTGACTTCTCCATCTGGATTAATTTCTGGGCCAAACCGTCAAATGTGTCATCACCGACCAACACCATGAATTGCCTCAGAAAAGGATCTGCAGTACCACCTTTCAGAGCGGATTTCGCTGCTAAGTCTACCTGCAGCTTGAACGCAGCGCCGTTCACCAGGCCGTACGTTTTGTTTGCTGCATTTTGGCACTGCGCCATGGTTTTCACCAATCTTGAGACGAAACCATTCATCTCTTCTCCAGGAGCCTGTCGTGTTGCTCGTAGCTGGTTCAGCAAGTCCTCGAACGACTCTTGTGGCTGTTGTGAGCTCTGGAAGAGTGTCTCCAATTCTTCAATAGACTCTACTGACTTAGCGGTGACCAACTCATAGGCATCGCCAACCAGTCGCGTGGGTAGTAGTTGGAGAAACACCCGTTGTTCCTCAGCTGGCAAACAACTTATTGCCCTCCTGCAGCTACTTACGAACGCCTTAAGTTCGCTTGCTGCATTTGGAGCCTTAACACCTGAAAAAATTGGCACCGCCCTTGCCAGCAAATCCAAAATACCTCCCAGATTCACCGAACTACCAGGAAACGAGGGGGGGACGGGAGTGGACGCGGTAAGTGGGATTTCAAAATTAGGTTGTTGGGTCAGGGTTTGGGTAAGACTTGTCCCAGGCAGAACATCTATTTTTGTTATGTTTAATTTGTTTGATATATCCATTTTATTATTTTTGTTAATCATTGTTTTAATCTCTCTACTATTAATTTTTTTTAATAATACTTTTAAATTACTCACCACCGATGCTGCAGTTCCTGCAGCTGCAGTTTTCTTTATTCTTCGGGAACGGCGAAGGGGCACGATTACGCGTTGGCCTCCAGGCATTCAAGACTTGCTTGGCTTCTTCTAGTATCCTTGGTGTGCTGTTATTATCCTGTAATGCTGGTTGCGATTTTGTTCCCTCGTTGTTATGTCTGATGTGGTTTTATTACTTTCCTGTCCGTTTTTATTTAGTGTCTGTTGTTTTTTCACTGTCAGTTGTTGCTAAATTGTATTATTTTATGTGTGCTTTAGTCACTTTTTTGTAGATTTAGTTTAGTGTCTTTATAAGTTTGTTTTGTTTGTGGAATGGTTTTATGTTTACACTTTTAAAATTTTTTATTTAGTGCATTTGTGTGGTTAATTAATGTTTTTTTTCACTTCACTATTCTTTATTTTGTGTTTTTTGTTTTTTTTTTTTTTTTGAAACACGTTTTGTTTTTGTTTGGGAGCTCTGTAAGCTCTTTCAAAGTCAAGGCTTTTCAAGCTCTTACGAGTTTTAAACTCAGGCTTCCTTGGACTTTTCGGCTGCGCCACTTGTTAAAGAAATTGTTCGCTAAACTATATATGCACACACAGAACGAAAACACACGTAGTTAAATAAAATACACTGCTTTATTTTCGAAAATAACAAAGTCACTGGACTAACACACAATTAATTTAGTAAACATTACTTTTAATTTTATTTTAAGCTCTGCGGCTTGTTAAATTTAAATTTCACACACGGCACACGACTTTCTTGACGGCACACGTCTAGGTTGACGGGGTACTTTCACTTCGTTTAATTTTTCTACCGAATTTTCACGCGCGGCGGCTTTACCTTTGACTTACGGCCAGGACAACGATTTGTATCAGACTTTTTTTTATTTTTATGTCCGTTGTGGACGATGGTTTGACTTAGACTCTTCTAATTTATGAATGTCCAAACCGGACGACGTTCATACATCGACACCCTTATCTCTCTTTCGGTCGTGTAGACCGAAAAATACATCCATCCATTGTTTACTCACAATAGATCCTTTTTGATACGCATGAGGTATGCTTTGCAGTACATTTCTTGAGAATAATAAACATTGAAAATGTTTATGATCTGCGAGATCTGATTGTGTGGATGCGTGTATACAATTTAGAATCTTGTATTTACACAAGTGTTCATTTATGGTCAACGATGGCAAAGATATTTTGTATACTTTATTGCTTCGTTACCATAGAATTATTCTCTGTTTTGAGCAGCACAAAGAAAATATGTGCCGTCATGGATTTTTCCCAGATGTGGTATCTGGATTCCATGATTTGCCCGTATATGCATTTTGTAGCTAATGCACTTTTACAGGTACTCATTGGGTTGGATATGTTGATTTGCATTAATCAACATATGGTGCTTCACATGAAGGTGAATCCTGTTAATGGTGGGGGGTGGCCCCCAAAAAGGGTGAGTATTAGGGGAGGGTAGGCGTTGCGTGTAACACCAATATGGAATGATCTGCCTGATAATATATCTCGTCGTCATACGAATATGGAATGATCTGCATAATAATGTATCTCCTTGCCGTTGTCATATCCAGGCATTTAAGGCCAAGATACCTCGTTTAAAGTTAGTACCCCACCCCCAACCTGCATGCCTTAGTTTTTATGGTAGTTCGTAAGTCTATTTATAAGTTTATACGACTTGTACTAAGCGAAATAAAATGAGGGATCTGCCTTCTATTCATTCATTCATTCATTCCTTATCCTGTGTCTTTTCTTCCCTTCGCATTGTGCTCCAACAGTTAGGGGCACCTCAAAATCGTTTTTTGAGCGCACGCTCGTGTAAAAAAACAAAAAATAAAATAAAAAGCCTGCGATCTATTAATATGTGAACCATATCGAAAAATATAGTTAACAAAATCACAACCATTTGGTATCAAATCTGCCTTCCGTAAAAATAATGTTGGTGTCCCCCAGGGATGCGTTGTCTCACCCACTCTCTTTCTCATTTTTATAACTTGATTTTTGTAATGTATTATTGCTTCATCTGTTTTACTTACTTTACTGTTATGTTAACAAATAGTTCCTTTAGCGGAGACAATTTTTCCTAAACAGAAAAGAAGCTACAAAATTAAAAGACTATTGCTTTTAGGAAAAAAAAAATGTTTTTTTCTTTAAGTAACATCCTTTATTGGATATGAATAGTACAATCTTAACAATTTAATTTAATACTAGGTTTAAATTGTACTTAATTTAGTTTAATTAAGTAGAGCGTGTAAGGGTTTACTGGACCAGTGTTCAGCTCCCAACTCGATTTTAGTATGTTCGATTTTAACATATTAATTCATGAGGTTTCGTCCGTTTTAGCCGTCTCAATTCGTGGGTAATATCCTGGGCTCCTCGATAGTATAGTGGTTAGTATACCCGGCTGTCACCCGGGAGACCGGGGTTCGATTCCCCGTCGGGGAGCCTCTGGTTCAAGACTAATGACCTTGCCCAGAAAAAATAAATCATTATGGAAAATTTAACAAGCCTTAGGACTTGCTAAATAAGGCCAAGACCGGTCCCCGGTTGTAGTGCCGATGATGATGATGATGATGATGATCCAAGAGCTCAATAGCTTCTACGTTGGTATGATTATGTAGGCGTCTTTCGTGTTTGACAGCATATTCTTGGATAACTTCATAAATCCATTTGATTTATAGGTCATCATGAATTTCCTGATTTGTCACAAAACGGTAAGCATTCGTGATAATGCGAAGGAATTTATTCTGGCTTCGTTGAATTATATCTCTATTGGATTGCTTTGTACAGCCCCATAATTGGATTCTATATATCCAGATTGGCTTGATGATAGATTGATAGATCAATCTTTTACAATAGAGATTGAGTTGAGAGTGATTCCCGATTAACCAATACATCTGTCTACATTTCAGCTTTATTTGCTCAGCTTTTTGTTTCACATGATGTCTCCAGTTTAGTCTGCTATCTATATGTATACCGAGATATTTCGCTGCTTTGGGAACTGGAATTCCGTTGAGATATGTAGAAATATTGTTATCTGATCGTCGCAATGTAAACGTTACGTGAATAGATTTCATCTCGTTGAGTTTAATTTTCCAATCAGTGGTCCATTGGCTAATTTCGTTGAGTGCCTGTTGCAATTGTTGTGTAGGTTTTTTTTTTGATTTACGTCAGCTGATATTATAACAGTATCATCTGCAAAGGTGCCTATGAATGTGTTCTTGGTTGTTGGGATGTCCGCTGTGTATAGTAAGAAGAGGAAAGGTCCCAGCACACTTCTTTGTGGTACGCCTGCTTCTATTGGATAGAAACTAGAGTGAGCTCTTTCGTGCGTTACTTTGAAGGTTCTATCAGATAAGTATGATTCGAGTAGATGGCAATAGTTTGCTGGAAACAGTTTACTCATTTTATATATAAGACCTTCATGCCATACTCTGTCGAATGCTTGGGAGACATCAAGAAAGACAGCCGGGCAATATTTATTTTCTTCGAAAGCCTTTTCTATTGCTGCGGTCACGCGGCGAACCTGTTCAATAGTTGAGTGTTTATTCCTAAACCCAAATTGAAAGTCTGGAATATTGATGAGAGGCTTTAGTACCTTGAGGAGTATTTTCTCAAACAGTTTAGAAATGGATGGCAACAGCAATATGGGTCTATAAGACGTTACTTCTTCTGCTGGTTTCTCTGGTTTCTTGAGCATTATTATCTGGGCTGTTTTGAATGAATTTGGAATGTATTTTAGTCGAAAACAAGCATTAAACAGATATGTTAGCATATAATATGACGGCTTTTCGAGGTAATTCCTTGTACACGCCAGGTGATATTGCATCGATGCCTGGTGCTTTTTTGTGGTTCAAACTTTTTTTCTTGGGCAATCTCCATTGGGGTCACTGTTTTGATTGTTTGCTCAATTTGATACCTGGGTGAAGGATCAATACTACTGTGGATGTTGTGTGCTTTGAACACTGTAGCCAACTGTTGTGCAAATATTCCAACTTTATCTTCAGTTCTGCGTACCCACTGTCCCTGCGTATCTCTTAACGGTGGCACTTGGATAAGGGGACGTTTAAATTCACGTGTTGCCTTCCAGAGAGAGTAATCAGTATCCGCTGACGGACTTAGTTCACTTAGATACTCATTTATACAACTCTGTTTATGGTCTTTAATAAATTTGTTAAGTAGATTGCTCACCTTGTTGAATATTTTTTTATCGTTAGGGTGTCTGAATCTGTGCCAGGTTCGTCTAGCTTTGGGGAAAAAATGGAGCATTTTCTATTGACCCTTATCAGTTGGTATTTCAATTTTATATACATGACTTTTTAATATGATATCAAATCACATTTATAAAGTCTAAACTACACGTCCTCTTCGACAACAATAAATCAAATTAACTTAACTTACTCGGGGTGACGTTTTCCGAATGTCGCCCAGAATAATTGGAAATTACCTTCTCAATATGCATTCCATTCAATAAAAAATTGATCTTTGGAAAAAAAATTTTTTTTTATTTGAAGGTGCTATGTCCCCTTAATTCAAAGCGGTAATGCGACTTAAAATTAGTTTAAGTCCGTACATCCACGCTGATAAACCTTCGTTAATTTTTTTTTTTTTGTTATTCGAAACAACTTGTATATTAAATACAACGACTTGTCCCCTAATTAAGCCCTCGTATAGTTGCACTACCTATTATTGTCTTCCTGCTCTGTGTAGTGCCCCAAGAAGCCCTCCCACATACATTTCTACCCATCTACTTTATCGTTAATCCATATCCCCAAACTAACATTCAAATCCTTCCTAAAAACTAAACACCATAATGCATATCTTCATATGCAAACAAACACACATTAAAAGATATCCATTTCGTTTCCATACACTCAATTCTAAAATCCTTATCTCCATCTGGATTGCAGTCAAATGTGTATATTCTAAAAATAGATATTCCATTCCTTTTCTCCAATTTTTCACATACAAATCTCAATGAAGATTTGTATAAACGGGCGATGAATTTAAGATTCGAAGATCAGTCTCATTTGGCGTCCGAGGTGTAAGGACGCCATAAAGACAAAATAAATTAATAAAATAAATTTAAAGTATAAAAAAAGTATTTTTAATTGAGCCTGGCCGATTCCCAGGACCGTATTCAGCAATCGTTCGCTTCTCTTCCTCCTTGATCGAGAAGCACGGAAGCGAACCGCACCACATCTGTGTAGTCATTGTCCACACAAATAGTCTATATCTAAGTTTTAATATGTATAACACATGTTTCATCGGATCGTATGATTTCGATGCTCTGTTAATTAATACACGCAATCAAGGACTTGATTACTCAAGTTCACAGTGCTCTTGTTCGAAATTGCGTTTGCATTCATTTGGACCACAATACCTGCTGGCGAACCGTCGGTTTGTTCTCTTTATTTTCTTCCCTAGAGGACGACGTATGAACGGGTTCAGAAAATTAATAACAATTAAATTGAAACAATAAACCGCTCAGTGGGATTTTGCACCATAGAAGTGTACTCGCTGTGCTGTTTTTAGAACAGGAAAAAGGATGGATTGCAGAGTATCCCAACGCAGGAAAATAGTTGAAGCTGTAATTTTGTGCCAGAACACACTGCTGGCAGTTAGCATTCGTGCTTGTACACTCTTTGAAATGAATAACAACCCCGATGACGGGTCTCATCAAATGAACGCAAATCAACCTATAAGTTCGTGTCAAATTCCCTCAACCAGGGGCAATGTACGTAGCTTGTAGCACGATCAAGGATTCCCTTCCTCTCAAATTAGTTTCCATTGTCAACTTAAAATGACACGTATAGTATTTGAAGAACTTGAACGGGATGTTCTTGAAAACTAGAAGGACATTTAGCAACGAAACCGGTCGGAAGTTAAGTTGCAAGTCTCCCAAGACTCTCCTGTGTTAGCATCATTCTGTGTGATACATATTCCCTAGGTGGTTTCGCAAGGACTTCGCAAAGCTTTGTCGTTTCATTGTCTATTTGAGAGGCTGCCAATCCCAATCAAAACTGTCGGGAATGTCTGGAGAAGGATACTAAACTCTCTATGATTCGAAGAACTTTTTCCAGTTGTTATTTAGTTTTTCATACTTTTGAAAACAGCATCTGATTGGTAAAGTTTTTGATCACTTTTTGTTCGCTGTCGCTAACAATTTGGGATCCTAGCCAAAAGTACATCGTCACACAAAGACAATTTCTTTGTGTTCTATTAATAATTTTTGTACCAGATAGCGAACTCTAGTCACTGCGGAGCCTTTTGAACTGAACAGAAAACCCTCTAGTTTTCTATTTGGATTTTTACTTGGCTACGAGTGAGAACAACTTGCGTGCGCCCTAAGGTGGCAGTTGTATGGACGGCAAGGATTCCGTGTGCTTTCCTTATCTAGGTTTTATGAATAATCTATGAAATTCTTGGCTGCTGTCTAAGCCTCCATAACCGATTGTGGTCGATAACACCATAAAACTGCTCATCATCTAAAGGTTCACTTCTTGTCTCTTGCCTTTTGGGTGTTGCTGTAATTTTTGTGGAACCTGTATGTCGCAGCAACATTTTTAAAGTGCAAGCAAAAAGACATTAATAGCAGGATAGGATTTTGTGGAGCCTTGAATTCTTAGTAAGCAGAAACCTTCCACTATATACCAACCTCTTGACATAAAAACCATTCGGAACATTAGTGTCCTTCAATGTGGTAGAGCCATCGTCATTTATATTCTATTCTGTCGTACTCCAAGGGAAACAAAAATACGAAGTAAAAACGAGGTCGAGCGCCTGTTCCAAATATCTTCTGTTGCGCGGTCGAATGCATTTTAATGGCAGACGAATGGCCCCTTTAGGGTTCTTCGCAATAGAGGCTGTGGATGTACTCGTTTCCTGGAGATGCTGCAATTTACATACGAACATACCATGTTGATGTACGCCATTCGGCGGGCTAAATGAAAATATCCATCCATGCATGAAAGCGGCCCTAACTTCAGGGTAAATGTGAAAGGCAGAAGAACCAGAGAAAGTTATGGAGGGTGTGAGTGTGAAAAGATGGTCGAAATAGAGAAATAATAAAAGGAGATTTAAATTTTTCTGTCTTAAAACTTTGTTAGCATCTCCGGGTACACACAACTGTCCTCGCGTGCCTAAAACAATGTCATTTAGGGCATGAAAAATTATTGTATAGGGTAGGGCAGGATGCCATCGTTGTCTTCTCTAGCAAACATAGCGCAAGCGGTCGGAAATGACAGCCAGGAGCATCATGACTGACATTGCTTTCAAGATCGAGGGATAACTAATGAAAAGCCAGTCATGATAGAAAAGTTTATGCCGAGGATAAGGACATGCATATATTGTGTGCGGACATCTTGAGTAGGAAGGATAAAATCATCCTACGCTATCGGAGGGCTAACAAAAGTTTACTAATGCACTTTACTTGAGAGTTGTCTGGCTGGGGGTTCTTCTTATTCCTTTTAAACATCGATGATGCTTGAATTAAGTCAGATTTGATACCAGTAAACGCAATACGTAGATGAGTGTTTGGATGGGTGTGTATTCATTTTAATAGGTTCAACTTTAACAATGACGCGTGAGTTTTGAAAAAAGTTAGAGCTGATAAGTGGGGAATACTTCAAAGATGTCACGGGAAAGAACAGGCGACGCTAAATCGCCAAAAGGAATATAAAAGAGAACGAGATATGCGGTGAGTGAAAATGAAAGGCTATTAAGACGACATTGACCAATAACATAAGGGGATTAACAATGGGGACGCAGTGAGCGTTTTAATTATTGAAATGTTTGCACATTTCTGTAGTTGGTGCGGAGGGTAGATGCTAAAAAGCAACTGTCGTGTTAAAAACAAATTGCTGAAGTTTGAAAACGATCGAAACTGATGCAATAATATCCAATGTATAAGATGTGTATTCATACATATCTATAAGTAAATCAAATAATGAACACTTTTGAATGGACGGAAAAAGGCAATTAAGACACAACTTAGAATGGCTTCTTCAAGTAAACACTTTCAACTTATTTTGATAGCCTTAATTCTCGCTGCTTAAGTCAAATAAATGTTTTCCGTCTACGGAAACGCCAGCAGAATTCGCAAAATTCTAATCGCCGTCATCTAAAATTACTCCTTCTTAATCAGTCAGCACTCTTATGTGTCGTGGAGATAAACGTTTATTTTAGCTGAAGGATATTACGCCATCACCATAAGACAATCTTCCTTCGAGGATTTTACATAGTTGCCGCTTTCCATGAGAGCGTTGCGCCACTTTCACCAGTATGTTCTATTAGTTGTGAAACAAGAGTAGCGAAATATGATTAGTTCATGTATAATTAAAGAGCATTGCGCTGCTGATGGGTATCCTCAGAGGGGTTCATACATATTGCTCTAGACTTCATGGTTCTTCCATGTTTACTTGGAATACTTCTTCAACATCCACCGTAATAATTTCATAAAGCACTTAATATGCAAATTATTTCAAAATCATCTCTTCATGGATAACCCAACTCGTTGGAATGGAACCGCCTGATGCCGCTTGTTAGATTGTCACGATGATATATATGATGGGATCTAGTGACTATACGTAGTGATGTACCCGATTACTATGTGAAACAGTGGGTTTTCTTGGTCTTCGGTGCTTCTAGCAAGAATCTCATTAGACAAAACTTTTCTGATAACGTCATTTGCACGTGAAAACACACAGACATTCAATGATAAGAATTCTGACGCGCATTACATGAGATTATGAAAGTTTATCCTAGCACAATGTCATTAGAGTGCCAACGAATGTCCTCAATGTAGGGTGGATACATTTATATGTCGGCCTAGGAAATGTTTGCCTACATTAGAATCCTACGTGATATTTTGTGTCAGAAGTTCGGAAAGTCATTTCACACCAGGCGGTGGTTGGAAGTTTATGTGAACGATGCCTCTTCGTTCTCTAGCCAAACTCATATAAAACTTGAATCTAGTCGAATACGTAGCTGGAATGTATGACATGTCCTTTCTTCAGAATGTGGTAGCACAAAACTTTTTGAATTTATAGCAGTTCAGAAATTTCACAACATGTCGTACAAAACCTAATGAATCATTTAATCAAGTGATGCGTTCTTCAGAACGGAGAAGTTTCATTGACTGCAACAAGTTGCATTCGTAAAAAAGACGTTTCAAAACATTGTATTGTGGGACAGGAATTTCTAAACCATTTAAGGAATGTTCGACTTTTGTTTAATAATAGGTGTTGGCGATGCAACCCTTGAGAGGTTGCGTCCACCGTGTGCAACATCCAATAGTGTGATGTCCAGAGGTTGAAGGACGAGCGAAGGGGCTGTCCAAGCGGGGACAACCAAGGGGGTTGTGGGTGGTTTTTATTTGGTATCGGCAAGGATACGAGTTCAATCAAAACTCCACTGTTGAAAAACACAGGAGCACTTACTGCACTGGTGAAGATCGTAGCAGTAAACGCGGCTGGAAGTCCTTGTTGACGATACTCCACTATCGACATGTACAATGTTCATTCGAGCTGCGAACGGTCGTCCCTCTGTTAGCAGTAGCCTTTCGTCCAGAAGGAAGTAAATAATAAAACACTTTGTGTTGTGGTGTTGAGCACTGTTTTTTTATTGACACTAATTTCTCCTCTGTTACAACGCCACAAATGTTAGTTGCGGTTAAAAGCACATCTCAATATCTGAAGAAAAGTCTAAGCACTTGTTTAATTGAATTATCCTAATCACGACACTGTTCATTTAATTACAAAACGTTCAATTCGCCGTGCTATCGCCAGTAACCGGAAATGGCAATCAAAGGATTTTTTTGGACTTATTATATCGGGCACTCTAACTGAGGATTAACGGACAGCAAGCGAACTCCACGGTGGATGAATTTTGACTCGACTTCGGGAACTCGTGTGTGCGGCTGGACGGTAAAAATCTGACTGCTCGATGAAACTCATATCCATCAGATTTAATGGCCGCGAATTGCATCGATAGGGGAGCCTTCTATATGTGTCCGTATAGGACAAGTACGATGCCCTGCGATGGGGACGATGATCAGCGGACACCTGATTAAACAAACATACGATCATCGGGGGCCGCGACAATGTACCCATACATCGTTGATGATGTATCCCAGGGATCGAAATAGATTTTTGTTTCAAAGTAAACAAAAACGCTATTTCACAGATCAAATGGTGGCACGCATGATGTAATGATGTGCCTATGTTATAAAGGGGTCGTCATGGTATTTGCATAAGATTCCTTGGAAACACCGATGCAGGCAATATCCAATCTAGCCGTATGTCTCCGGCGCACAAGGAGGCAAATTATTTTATTGACATAAGTCAGCAGAAACCTCGTCGACGGCGGCAAAGGGTCAGGCTGGATGGCTATATGTTTGATTAATATGTGGGTAAGTAAAACGCACACAGTGAGATACTGTATGTTTAATTTAGGTTTTCAGGTGGGTCATCATAGGCATGGCATGGGTAAGATTGCCTTAACAATGATCTTATCCATGCCCAAATTCCAGATCGGTTGATAGCCGATAACGGGGTATTGTCGCAACTGTCGCGGACCTAAGGGTATAGGCGGAAAGAATATCGGCTCCAGCTGTGTGAACAATACGCTGGTCAGCGTTTGTTTATCGTAATTGAAGACAGGCTGGGCCGATAGAAGATGAACTGGTTTATGGAATATGAACCAGGGAAATTCAGAATGTGTGGAAGCCGTCGGGTAGGTTTTCCTTTCAGGTATGATGATGCAGGGGAGCTTACGCTGCCCCTAATTGCAGGTAAGCACTGTGGGTTTGCATGGAAAGAGGAAGGTGGTTAATTTAAGAGGAAGGGCGGTTCTTTGGGAATGTATTAACGAACCGCCACAGGGAAGCAGTACAAGTGGTGATCACTGACAAGAGTAGCAGTCCAAGCGGTCATGGCTAGACGAGGAGGTGGCGTCTACAGGTCGAACTGGGCAACGAGCGAATGTGCTCGTAGAATGATGTAACTAACAAACGAAAATGCGTTGTCCCAAGGAAAAAACTGGAGAAGAACGCCCAAGGTAATGAGTCGAAAGAAAACGAAACCGTGGAGTAGATTTGAATTGTGACACTATAATAACTTCTCTCCCAGGAAGAGTGGGCTACCGTTGTTGTCCTTGACGGATGTGTCGAACGTGTGTATTTTGACCTTCCGAACAAAATACCGAAAATGTTTCGCACGATTACACTGATTCACTAGCGACGTAAGTTTCTTTACACACGCGAGAAACAAAACGTTGTTTGTAGTATCTTTTGTAAAAGGATCAATTTAATACTCAGGTTTTCATAACTTTGGAGGAGCTCTTCTCCTTACGCACACTACATACTGACTCCAGTTTCTAACTCTCTACTACTTGTTGATTCCGACTTTCGATTCAGACTCTATCTGTACCCTTTTGTTATCTTTTCGAAATCCGGATGCATCGCCACTTATCACCGATCCTTTTTGGGGTTTTGTTTGTGTTATCCATCTGGTTAATGCAAACAAGAGTTTGCGTGCACTTCAGATGGGTAACACAAAGTACGTGGGAATTGGGTGTGAAAATAGAGTCTGGGAATATTGGTCTATTTGCAAGTCATAAAACATCTGGGATGTGGAGATATGCAATATGATGTATCATCGTCAACATCGGCACTATAACCGTGACCCGGTCTTGGCCTTATTTAACACATCTCGTGGTCGTCGTCATGTATCCGGTCCCTATTCGAGGCTTGTTAAATTTTCCATAATATTTTGTTTTTCCGGGCAAGGTTATTAGCCTTGCGCCAACAATATGATGTATAGATTGCCTAAATTGTGTATCGGAGGATCAAATAGATATGTTTTTGTTTAGACATTTCATTTTGGACTTTGGGTTCTAAGATTTACAAGTGTTAATTGCACATACCATACATGTGTAGATATGCATTGTGCTTTTTGGATTTTAAGGAAATGAATTCCATGTTCGAGAATTAAACGTTTGGTTCTATTTGCCTGACATTGAACTCAATGTTGATTTGGGAATATGGATGGGATTTTTGTAGGTGGGTAAATGGATATGTGGGCCCCTCGGTAGTATAGTGGTTAGTATACCCGCCTGTCACGCGGGAGAGCGGGGTTCGATTCCCTGTCGGGGAGCCTCTGGCGCAAGACTAATGACCTTGCCCGGAAAAAACAAATCATTATGGAAAATTTAACAAGCCTCAGGACTTGCTAAGTAAGGCCAAGACCGGTTCCCGGTTGTAGTGCCGATGATGATAATGAAATGTATATGTGAGAGGAAAATGGTAGGGCTTCTTGGAGCACTACAACGCTTAAGTTGCGTCCCTTCTTTCACTGACGCGGAGTCAGCTGGCGGGTGACAGTTGTGAACGTACTAGATTTATCCAGTACATTCATTTGTGAATCCGCAACAATAGGCTTAATATCCTTATAATATCAAACATATCGAATAGGAAAAAGAAAACGACAAAAATTATATAAAGAAAAATGTGTTTTATTCTTATTTTTTATTTTTACACCGAATGCAGAAAAGGGAATTTTGAGCTACCCTCAAATGTCAAAATACAGTGAAACCGGAAGAAGACGTAGCGAATAATAAAGGAAGTAGCGATGTACATTGGTCGTAAATACTCTGATGTAATAATGACTATGAAACACACGATAAAGCATTTTTTTTATGCGTTTTTATATGTATATATGAAGTTGATTTTTAGCGTGAAGTTTAATGGGGCTACCATCCTATTTATTGGCTTTATTCAAGCAGCATAAATACCTACAACTAAAGTATATATAACTTACAAACTAGAGAGAGTAAGACCTCATTTAACTAAGGTTAACTTAGGGCAGCCAGGACAAATTAAGAGGTTAGGAGTAGGAGTGGGGAGTGGGGGCAGGTTATAGGAAAGTGTAGAAGCGCTGTTGAAGATTGGTGGTGAAAGTGGTTTAGGAGGAAGTGCCTGAGAGAATGTGTAGAAAGGTCAAACTCGAACAAGGTGGAATTGGCGTGGACATTTCTCAGCATACGCGACGGGGGTTCGTTCAGACAATAAGAAGTGCGGCGGGGGGAATGTAGAGAAGGCGGGGATTACGTGTATTGTGAATTGATTCATATTCCCTGGTTGACAGGTATCGCAGGAATATGTTTGACCAGGTAGAATACATTCACGAAGTTCAGTTGAACAATATTCGCAAAAGTACCCATATAAAAGCGATAAACATGATTCGTTACTCCTGCGTGCTAACGATGGAATGTAATGGGTTACCCCTGGGTTATCAAAGAAGCCGCAACGCAGCTTTGCATATGCCTGAATAAATATGGGATTTGAATTCAATTTTAAGACGAATATACGTCTTGTAAATTGTGACGAGGTTGCATAGCGTGAATCATAAGTTGTAATAAAAAGAAATCCACAATTTTTTCCAATAAATGGTTCTAGTAACTTGTATCTCGCTTTGTGTAAATGATACCAAGCCTAAACATTACTGAAAATCCCAAGTAATGATTAATGGGAGCTAATGATCCCCGCTGCTAGGGTCATCATGTTAAGTTATTGATATGTAATTTTACATTACTAGTAGATAATAAATAAATAATGTTTAATGGTTCATGGTAATTGTCGATCTTAGGTAAATTACCGAAGGGCCAAGCAAAAGATCGCTGACTCACAATAAAGATCGGAATACAAAGGATTTTGAGGTCAGCGAAAAAAAAAAAGAAATAACACATTGCCTGGAAAAAACATGAAAAGATTTTCATTTGAACGGCGGATTGAAGTGGAGTTTATTGTGAGATATAGTCCAGAACGGACATAGGAGTTGGTTCGGGATTTTTGACGGGTACGGTCATCCTCTGGTTCCCTTCTTAAAAGTGTGGCGATTCCGCCAAACCCCACTTTGTATTTACCCGAGGAACCCCCATAACTACAACCCAGCCTTCATAAGTTTCTGCTAATGCAATCACATTAGCACCTGTAAATGCTTCACGCATCAAGTCTATCAAATGTATTTAGCTAAAATCTCCTGGAAGAGAATTCTTACCTTCATTCATTTATTCAAATTCAAAATTCTCTATAAGAATTCTGTTCCAAACATCATAAATCCCAAACCATTCGGCACCCTTTGTCATCGTTAAAATGCTATGTCGGACAGCTTGTTTATACAGCTGCAATAAACCGATCCGCGGTTCGTTTGTCCAATCGGCAAACAGTTACCGCATCCCAAGCATTATCATCGAAACCGAATCTTCTAGCATTTCCTAGTTCAAACAAGAACTTGGTTGCTATAGCAGTCAGAGATGATATAAACATTTAAAACCCATTAGCACCTCTTACTAATGTCGTTGCATCTATTAACGCATCTGCACCACTCATCCACGACTGTAATAATGCCCTTATTTGCTTTTAGCACCATTTCTCCGATTGATTGCCGTCTATTATAGCTACAACGCATATGTTAAACAATGATCTATACGATCCCTTTGTTCTTTTTCCCTCGTTTCAGGTTTCGTTTATCCTTTGCTGAAATGCATCGATAAAGACTGTGATCTGTACCATCGCCCATACATGCATACACCATGATCTTCATTACGAGATCTGGTCTTCTATTCCACAAAGAGACTTTACGTTTCTCTTGTGGTAGGTAAACATATCCTTAGCCGAGAGGATATTCACCACCACCGAATCGAGGATGAATCAAGGGCCAGATTCCAACCCTCGATTGAGTCGTTTTTCATCACCCGGCCGTGTCGGTCGGGCGGTCGTGGCACTCCCGCTCCCCACTGCGCACGGGGACGCGTACATCCAGATGTCGGGATTAATTAAATACCAAATATACTTAGTTAATAGTAATAGTCGGACTTATAGTGCAAAGTGTGTAGATAGTTGGTGTATTGTGAACGTTTGATCGATGGCAATGAGAATGGTTAAATTAATATATTCGTAAGGTTCCCAGTGACATTTAATACATGTTATTCATTTAGTTAATCAAAAAGTAACTATCAGTGAATAAAAATAAAAAGAACCGTTTATTCCTAAAACGGTGTGCTTCCTTTTCTTTCTTTGTGGACGTTGCATAGTGGAGTTTCGTTTGTGCTTTTCTTTCGGTTTACGGCAAACACTTTAGAACTTGTGGGACGGAGTAGAACCCCGTGTCGTACGCCGGCACCACGACTTCCTACCCCACAAAAGTATTCACTGTAAAGAAGCCAAATGCAAACTAAAAAGAAGATTCGAATTGTGACAGTGTTTTTGTAAAGTAACTGAAACTATCAGTGTGGTTAATAAATACAAATTAGTTTAATTCTAAAAAAAACAAAGAGTATGTGTTTGTTTTCAAATGTATTTATAAATGTGAAATAAGTATCTGCTATTCCAAAGCATAACATAATTATCAACAGTTTAGAAAGTGGGTTTATTAAGGGTTCATGTAATATTTGACCACATCCAATTTAGCCAAAATAACCAAAGCATATGGGTCAGTCGCATATAAAACGGCGCATACGTGTTCGATGTGACGAAAAAACCAATAGTTAAACTTGTTGCAGAATCAGAAGATACTTTTTCAATGCTTCCGTTAGAATATAGACATAATGGAAACCACCTGTTTCTTTTCTGTCAATATCATGTTGGTCGTTGCTAAACTAAATTTGGTGTATGCATTCCGCCTACTTATATATTTTGCCGGTATGCTCGTCCGTCATTCACGACGGGAATTCAGACGTACGGAAAAGAGAATTGTTCTCTAGCCGAGCGATACAAATGTAGGTGGTTTGCTTGATCAGGTATTCCCTCATCTTTATAATCTCCAGGCATTCAAGATCAAGGTACATTTATCAATTATTTTGTTTCCCTTCTTCCACCCGGTATGCAACAATAAGGACGATTACTTCTTATAATTCCTTTTGTATTCAGAGTTGATGTAAAATATATATCCGTCAAAGACATATTCATTAAATCAAATAGTGAAGTACTATTACACCACAATAAATGGATTTACCAGGATGCCATTGTTGTGCTGCAAACCAGGCTCTTTAATCCAATTCCTTCTGTTGTACAGCCGTTCTTCAAACAGACCAACACTTCCCTGTTCCTTTTGACACTCACCTTGGATATTCAATTTCCCATCGCTGTAATACGACTTCACTTCTTTTTTTTTGTATTCGAAATAGATTTACAATCCACTCCTGTGATTTCCCGGACGTTAAGCGAACGATGCCAAAGGAACTCACTTACCTTCCGCTTGTTACAAGTGATTCTTTGTTGTAGAAGACTCGCCAATCCTTCTTGCACTATCTGAGTCTTGTAGAGTAATGCATCCTGAGAATTGAAACGTTGAAAATCACTCACCCAGTAAATTGGTGTGAAATCCGCCCACTGACGCTGACAAGAGCGGTATTATGTGGGTTTTCATCAAACGCTCCAATACAATGGAACAAATAATAAAATTCATGTTCCGGAGCCCACTTAGCGGAATAAGGAACTGAATCGCTAAAAGTCCCTCAACGACACATACTCACACACACGCACACGTAAAATTAATAAAACTTAAAGACGCCTCCGCAAATTTATGTCTTATACGACTCAAGGGATTGCCCTAGATTTATTTGAATTGGCAAGATACCTTTTTGACTCACCCTCATTTAACGTCCGATCTTTTTCAGTTTACTACCGCCGCTAAAGGACCCTTTCTTTTGTAAACCGTCGTCAAAAGAAAGTTTTGTCTGTCGCACAGGCCAACTGCCCTGATGCATGTGTTGAGCATTCTGTCGCCCCATTTCCTGTGTTCCTTCCATTAAGAAGTTTCTGTCGACATGTTTTATTGCCCTTTAAATGGACAGACTCTGGTTTACTCATTGTCCTCCCTCTGCGAGCTCTATCTTTCTTCGTAAAGTGGTAACGAAATATATTGCTTCCTCCTCTACTCTCTCAAAATGGTTCTGTTTAACCTTAACGCAAGGCATTCAAAAAGTTTCAGGAAGAAAACACATGACTGAAGGCGAAAGTACACACTGCCGAGGCATCCAAGAAGGCACACACGGCATTAAGACTGATATTGAAGAGAGGGGGGAGCAACTTTTCCAATACATTTCGATGGAAGTTCACGGAAAGAAAGTGAAAACCAATTGGAGATTTAGGCGAAAGTCAGTAAATGTTGTAACAGGAACAGGTGAAAGAGACACGAAACCGCGCATGGATATTCGTTATGATACATGTCCAGCCATTCATTAGTGTCACGATGTGCCGCGCTCATTAAGTAGAAGCGAAGAAATACAATTAATCTTTTTAACTGCAACAAGAACTCAGGAGAAGTGACATTAGTGGGAATATAATAAGCTGCCGTGAGAAGCACAGTGCGAGGACCTGAAACCTCAGCATCAAAGAACGAACCGTAATTGAATCATAGGTCATAAATTGAATGCGGGTTGCGTTACCTTCGAACGTTCGATGTTAATGCCCCAATGATGGGCTCCTTTGCCGGTTGACTTGAATGTGCTTCATTATTTCAACAGGTTCGCTTACTCAACCTGACAACCAGGCGTGATATAAATGGTGTTCCCGATAGGATTTCTAGGTGGTAATTGCCAACTGTTAATAATCATTAAATATTTTTATAGGATTTTTGCCATTTCTCGGTTTTCATCTTTAATTTCAGGCGTTTGCGGTATATACAATACAAGATATCTAAATAATTATTTGAAGCCCTTCATAAAAGAAGTGTGGAAATAATATTACAAACTATACTTTTTTCTTTTATTTAATTTCATAATCACGAAAGATTATTAGAGTTTGTATGTTTAATGTGTTTCTTCAAAATGGTCGACTTAGTATCTAGATGGAAAATCTCACAAGCACACATACTTCCTCTTACGCCGATTGGTGTTAATATTAGTGATATCTTGCCCCTAACCTATCATTAAAACAAAAGTAAAAGTCATTAAAGAATATAGCATACAACCGTCGTTAGTTCTGCCGCATAGGGATGATTGTTGTTTTCGTGTACATGTCACCGAGCGGGTCGTGGTGAAGTCTCATTTATTACGCCTTCCTCTTTGGAAGTACTTAACCTAAATGTTTAGTACCACTAAACATATAGGCTTAGCCCTTACGTTCAGTTTCTATTTTATTTACTTGCAATCGAAATTTACTTGATAAAATGAGTTGGTAAAAATTTAGATCTTCGGACTGCAATCTCTTAAAATATAAATATATAAACGGTTATTTTAGTCCAACAAACCTTTAATTTACCAAATAGTAAAAAAAATGTCGTGTTCAAGAATCTGTGGCTTTATATTTGTTTGGTTTTGTTCGGATTACACTTCTTAAAAATGCATCCATTGTTTTGTTCTTCTGGTAGATTAGGAATTAAGGTAACACAACCCACCTCCCCAGTGGGTGGCGGTGGGGGAGTTTATACTCTATTTAACGAACCCCTTTTATATATACAAAGTAGTTTTGTGGAGAGGAAGTATGTTGTGCAGGCGTACTGCACTGGTTCACTTCCTCTCCCATCATCACTGTCACGAAGATCAAAAGAAAGTTCCACTGTTCCGCCGCGAATGCCAGCACCCAAATTGTCCACAAACGCGGAACGATGAACGATAACACCCAGCACAGGAGATTAAGAAATAACACACTGTCTATTGGTACTTTAATTGTTTTATTGTTGGCTTGGATTTTTCACACTATTGTTTATTATGGTTTTACTTAAAAGTGGGTTAACAATTATGCAGGTTGACAAAGTTACTTTGGAAGTGCAGAAATTCACTGGATACATAATTATGACAGTTAAAAGGGGATCAGGTAATGTATGCGGTACACATTTTTACAACACTTTAACTTTTGTTCGCGCGCAGCAGACTCAACGATTCAAACTAGCCTTTTTGTGCACACTGTACGGGCGCCGGTACGGCGGATGGCAGGCGACCCGACCGCCTTGCTGTTGAAATACGACTCAATGATATTTAATCGTTTTGGGGTGAGTTTACCCAAGAAGAAAAGTGTTTCTCTGTGGTGGAAACAAGGAAGAAAGACTTGGCCATGTATGAAGATCACATTGGTTTTTTTCATACACAAGGCCATGGGAATGAAGCTGAAAAATCGAACAACAAGGGGATCATATAGATCATTGTTTAATCTATGGATTGTAGCTATAATAGGCGGCAAGGACAAAGGGTTCGAGAAGATCGTTCCCTAAGCTATACATTGCAGCTGAAACGGTAGCCGCAATGCCCATACACATGGTGCTAATTGGTTGTAGCTTATTTACAGGGAATTGGTCTCAACGTCTACGGTGCTAATTACATGCAGCTGCGTTGGACCATTTATCGTTGGTTAAAGTGGTCGCCAGCCAATATGTATAAATGTATATATATATATGTATATTTGGTGATTTATGATACACTTGGTGAGGACGGGAAATATGCGACGCAATGTGTATGGTCCCTGTTATGATGGTTACATTATATGTAAACCAAATCATCTTGTTTTCAGGAATTCGTCTAGTAGGATTTGCTTGAATTGATTTGAGATTCCTGATAAGGTAAGAAAGAAATCTTACAGGAATTATATGCGAAGAGATGCATGAAAGGTAAGTTTTCTTTTCCAGGGACTTTTAGGTTATATAAATTTGATTGTTTTAATGCGTGGAGCATTTACAGGTGCTAATGCTGGGACATTAGCGAAGTTAGGAGATTGGCTGAATGTTATAGGGGTTTTCCGGTAAGTAGACAGTGGGGTTTGGCGCAACCGCCACAGTTTTCTCCGGATTACAAATATATTTATATGTATGATTCACATAGGAAAGAAATAATAGAAAGACATCTTACAGATATTAAAAAAGCATTAAAACCTTAAAAGATACTTTTAAAAAGCTTTAAAAACTGAATCAACGCCTATTGTTTTAAAAAAAATGAAATTGGAAGGAAAAAAGTAATACTCTCCCTTTAAGTGGGCTTTCAAAGTATCAATTCCTGGTACTATTTTGACATTGAGTGTAATTGAAAGCTTGCCCCATGTGAGCTACGGTGCGAGGTTGTCTAATCCGTCTCATTGCAATATCTTTTTTAAAAGCACTGTAAACTAGCTGACAGATCGTGCTCAAATTTCACGTCAGGATAGAGGAAAGTTGTCCTGTTTAGCAACAAAAAAAGAACGTTGATAATCCTTAAGCGTACTTTATAAATGGTCAATTCGGGTACTTTTTGGACAGAATGTATACTAGTATATACATCGTTTATCCGGGAAGTAATGCAATTTCAAACCTACAACAAAAAATTAAACATATTGTTACAAACGTTTAAAATCTTCAAAGTAGTCCACGATGTACTTTGTCACCGACTTTGTCACGCACGGGTCACTATCTTAAAAGCATCAACGTAGACCTCTGAAAGAACCCTTGTCAGGGTGACTTGGTTTTTGTCCATGGATCCGACATGGATTCTTTTCAACGATGTTTTGATTTCAGGAAAGAGGAAAAAGTCTACCGGGTCCAAGTCCGGATTGTAGGGGTCAGCGTTACCAGGTTGTGTTTGACCAGAAAATCGCGCTCACTTAGAGTGTGTGTGGCTTGTCACGTTGTCGTGGTGGAGCTCCCAGGTAGCGGCGATCTCTTTTCTCACTTCGACTATCCTCTTTCTCAGTCTTTTAAGCACATTCACGTAGTAGCCAACGTTCACTGTCTGACCTTGAGTCACAAACTCTTTGTAGACTCTTTGACCTCGAAGAAGACAATAAGCATCGTTTTCACCCTCGTTTTGCCCATTTTTGTCTTCTTCGCTTCGAGGAACGCCGATAAGCGCCACTGGGCACTTTGGGGTTATGTTTCGGGTCCCACTAAAAAACTCACGTTTCGTCACCGAGAATCACATTGTGCTAATCAAAGGTTTAATTTCATGCGTCCAAAGAGTTCAGATGCGATAATCACACTTATCGACGATCAAAATTCAATAAAACACGCACAAGGTCTAAATTTTCATCGATTGAGGTCGCCGTCCAGAGCGGGGTACACCGACCACGATACTTTATGTGTGAAATGCTGTTGCAGGGTGGGAAACAGTGTTGGGTGAAATGTTCTTGATTAGGAAATTATAAGGATGCGAATTAGCATAATTATTCAGGAGGCTTTAATAACGTAACAATGTACGTACCGTTGAGAGATGAACGGCACCTTTATGGGATCCATCGGAATGTCTTGTACGGCGCAAAATACCGAATACCTTGAGTTAACATTTTGGATCTCAAAGAAAAATGTCCACGATGTAGAATTTCGAAACTAGGCAATAATCAGCTATGCGGCTGCGACGTGACAATGGCTGGAGCGATATTTTCAATTAGGCAGACTGCTCTCAATGCCATTAGGCAGGTGAAGAATACCCTTAAGAGCAGTACTCCAATACGTGAATAGTGACTGGATGCAGATGTTATTTGAGGTTTCTAGAGAAAGTAAAACAACTTCTAGTTCTGAAAAGGTGTTAGGGAAATCCCAGAAGTGACCTGCCAGATGTGTCGAAAAGAGTTGTTGTTTGAATAGAATGACTAGTAGAGTGCAGATAAGGCTTAAATTTGACATTTGGCGATGCTATGTTGGTTTGTATTTCAACATTAACTGCTCTCCGTGAATTCGTAAACATGGACAAAATTGGATTACATGAGACAATAATTTAATTTCAAGGTCAAGTCAATATATCTATATATATATATATATATATATATATATATATATATATATATATATATATATGCATATGGATATGTATATATATATATATATATATATATATATATATGCATATGTATATGTATATATATATATATATATATATTTATATATATATATATATACATATATACATATATACATATATATATATATATATATTTTTTTTTTTTTTTTTATACATATAGATACTTTTTCCCTTAGCAACAAATGGCGAGCTAGATAATCTTGTGTGCGGCTGTTGTTCGGTTTATGAAGAGTAGGGGAACCGGCTTGGCGAGCGGTCACGCTCGACTTTGTGGTCAGTACAGCCATGAGTGATCAAGAGATACATACGTCTATTGCCCAACGGATTATTATAAAATATTTAACAAAAGAAGGCGTAAAACCTCCGAGATTCTTTCTCGATTGATGGCACAATTTGGTAATATGATACACTATCTCAGAATCGTGTGTATACGTGGCCAGAGAATTTAAAAGTGCACAAGAACGTATCGAAAACGAAACTCATGATCGACGCCCAAGGACAAGTCTTGCAGATAACAACATCCATATTGTTCGAGAGCTTATTGAAAGTGATCCCCACTTAACTGAGAAATCCCCTCAGAAGTGCGTATCAGCTATGGAAGTGATCAATCTCTATCACTGATGATCTTAACTTCAAAAAATTACTGCTCGATGGGTTCAGAGGTTATTGGCTGTAAATCAAGAACAGGTCAGGTCGGAGATCAGTGGAAGACTTCTGGATCGATTTCGACAAGAAGGGGAGGATTTTTTGAAGCGTATCGTCACATGTTATGAGACGCGGTTACATCATTATACTCCCGAGACGAAAATGGCAAGTAAGGAGTGGCGAAGGAAGGCTAAAGGGTGCCTAGTGGAGACCAAAACTTGTCTTTCAGCCAGAAAAGTCCTTGCAACGACTTTTTTCGATTCATCATCATCATCATCATCAGCACTACAACTGAGAACCGGTATTGGCCTTATTTACCAAGTCCTGACGCTTGTTAAATCTTCCATAATGATTTGTTTTTTCCGGGCAAGGTCATTAGTCTTACGCCAGAGGCTCCCCGACGGGGAATCGAACCCCGGTCTCCCGCGTGACAGGCGGGTATACTAACCACTATACTATCGAGGAGCTATAGTATTTTTCGACTCAAAGGTAGTTTTAATGATTGATTTTTGTCACGAACAACGACCAGTGGACACAGGTTACTACTGTGAAAATACAGTCGGCAAAAGTCGCACATCAAAACAAAAGAGATGACATCTTTCTTCATGACAAATCCAGGCCTGACACCGCGTCCTTGACAAAGGATACATTGGAAGAAATGGGCTGGGAAGCCTTCGGACACCCTCCTTAGAGCCCAGACTTGTTTCCATACGACTATTTTTTGTTCGCACCCTTGAAGGAATCAGTTGGAGGAAAAAAATTCGAAAGTAATGAAGAAGTCGAGGAGCACTTACGCAATTGTACATACAACTCGCCCTAAATCTTTCTACGAACAAGGGATATTAAAGCTTCCAAATGGATGACAAAAGTGTGTAGATCACGCAGGATGCTATATTGAAAAATGTTGGTAGTGTAGTTAGTGTTACATTATGCAATTAATGTATAAAAAGAAATTACTGTTTATACTTATCACGTATAAATGTACATATTTCTCTCTAGAGAGGTGGACCCATAGCGCGGAGTCAGCGCCCCAATATGCTATTAAATAGCTGTTGGAGATCTCCTTGAACAGTTGCAGGTTTAGCGCATCGGAAATACTCTTGCTGGGAGGGATTTCACAGCTTTCCTATTCTGTAACGGAACGAGTTTTGGTACAGAGAAGTGTCATAAATTGCTCGGATGCGTCGGATTGTCTTGTGGAGAGTAAATAAATTGAATTTCGTGGAATAATACCACGAATATTCGAGAAATGGTCCCCTTGGTGATAATTACTGTATAATTCTGTATAATATGATGTGATAGGGACAGCAGTTTCGATGTCAGCGATGTGTCCTCAATACGCGGATCGCCCTGGAAGATCTTCATCCAGTCTCAAAGTTGTTGGGAAAGTGCTCGTGAATGGAGCTTGATTAGCAATGACCCATATCAGATGCCTGAGCCGTGGCGACATCCAATGGGACCGCCTTTAATTCACTATGTCTTTCATTTGCAGATGTCCAGATACCAGTTGCAAGGTCAAAAGGTCTCCCATAGATCGTCTGTGGAATTCGTATTGACGATCATTTAGAAGTTGTTTGTTATTTCCTGTTCTAGAACTCGGATTCAAGCAGGACATTTCTTCCTCTATTTATTTTTTTTTGGAAAGAGTGGAAAAAGAAAAGGAAAGCATGAGCTGTTGCTTAGAATTAAAAGATAAAAACCATTTGTTCATAATCAATATCCAATTGAATCCGGTACATCATATAGCAGTAGGTTATACCAGCTATAAAGGCAACTGAATCTTCACCCAGGACGAAGAAAAAAACCACTGATGTTACTGCAAAAGTCATAAAAAGGAATCTTTTCGTATTATGGTTTGGCTATTTAAATTAACCCGGATTCTATTGACAACATGAAAAAGGCGGTTTATGCTATTTAGTACCACGCCATCTCAATGGTTGACAAACCTCAGTACAGGGTAATAAAAGGCGAGCAAGAACAAATATTCCCCCCTTTTGCTAACTTTGTCTTTTAAAATGTTGGCTAAGGGGGAAAACCCTGGAAAAGTATTTTAATCTTGACACTCGTGCCAAAACATATTTTTGGAAATTGTGCTCTTGATTGCACTATCCACCTTTAACGAAGGTCATCAAACCTTAGTAAAAATGATGGGCGTCATGAATGTCGATATAACTCCGTATGTTGTTTCAGTATGTTACGTACGTCGGCCACCACCATCGTTTAATAATTTGCATTTAGTAAATATAACAATAATTGAATTTAATACTTTTGTTTTAAAATGGTACGATGGTAAGGTGGTGGAAGAATTGTACGATCCTGAAGTGAGTTTTTGAACCCACCCTGATTCGGGTGTGGATCGTGCAGTTCTTCGAGTTCGAATTTGTTTTTCGAAGTGGACGTGAGTGGAGAGCGAAGTGAGAGGGAGACAGGTGGTGAAAATTCGGTTTGTTGTGGTCCCGTTGTTGACAGTTGTCGACAGAACGATAGGAAGAATACGGTTCGGTGTTCAGCCAGTTGAAAAGGGAGAATTTTGGAAAGAAGTGTTAGAAACACAGAATTGTAAAGAAAAACGCTAAAAAACTAAAAGTAAAAAAAAAAAAGAAAGAAAGTGTAAAGGACACAGAAAGGCAGAAAAAGTTTGCCCCGTGTGTTTGTTTTGAACAAGTTGTAACTTTTGGAAGAAGAGAAAGATTGTCAACATAAAAAGCTTGAAAATTAAACACCATAGAGAAAGGAAATAAGGTTCGTTTTCTTTTCTGGGAGCGCCATTTGCCGACGACACATTCGTGTTCGAAAATAGAAAGTTTCCGAGGAGGAACCTACAGAGGAACCAGGGTTGTGAAGCTGCCGCGCAAGAAGAAGAGATCTACCCATTCCTGGAGAACGAGGTAATATACTCTCCACGCCGGAAAAAACAGGTAACCCGTTCCATTTAACTACAATAAATGTTCTGTGGCTATATACTTATGCTACAAACTGGCGCTGCGGACAAACCTTCCGGAGGGACCACGGCAGGTTTGGTGGAGTACTGACAAATCTTCTGTGACTTGAGGGCTTTGGCGGATTGGTGTGACATTGGTGATGGCCATGCGTTCGTGAGCGGAGACTAGCAGAAAGAAAGAATATTTTTTTTTTTTCCTCTCTTTATTTATTTAAAAAATTTATTCATTTATTTACTAATTTATTTGTCTATCCTGTGTGAAAGACATTTGTTGGAAGCTTCCTAATAGCTCTTTATTTATTTAAAAAATTTATTTATTTAGTTATTTATTTATTTGTCTGTCTTGTGTTAAAGGCATTTGTCGGAAGCTTATTCCGGTGAAAATTGTGATATTTGAATTATTTATTATTATTTATTGTTGTTCTTGGTCGATCTTTTGAAATTTTTTAATGTGATTCTGTTTTTCTTCCTTTTCGGCTGCGCGTTTGTTTTTCGCGTAAAATTTTTTGTTGTGTTACAAAAGTGGCCCAAAAGTGGTCATTATATTTGCATACCCCTTTCTCTCTCTCCAATTCTCGCCCACTGAGGACTGCGTTGGTTAATGGAGTAGTGTTTTTGTTTGTTTATTGAGACCGACGGGTGTAGTGTGTGTTTCTTTTTCTCGTTGCAAGACCGTTTGTTTTGTGGATTAGTGCACCGTTTTTCAGTCCCAAACATTGGTGAATTTTTAATTACGGGCTGACCCCCTCCGATGTTCCGGGTTTCCTTGATACGCATCAAGCCACTATAGTGATTGCGAGGGAGGAAGGTTCGTCGACGTCTTGTTGTGTATTGGGAGCGTGCTTGTTTTGTTTTTCGAACCCTTTCCTGTTGGTGGATACTGTCGGTGACGAGGTTGTTTTTTCTTTTCTCCGCGGGGTATCCGGGATTAGCTTTGGTGTAGGTGACCTAGAGATCTAGTTAGACGGCCGACAATGCAAACAAGGCAACGTCAGAGAGATGTCCGAGAGGGCACTCCTGCCCGGGCACGACCCGAGGCATTTCCCGAGCCGCCGGTTGACGAGGTGGATCCGGAGGCGTTCCATGATTCGAGGGACGAATTTGTGGACGACCGATCGCCAACACGCCCCCCTCCCACCGTCGGTAAACAGCCTGTCGGGAGCATGGAGGACACGCCGATGCCCTCGTATTTTAAACTGGGCCCACAACCATGTCCTATACGGACCATGCTGGGCACAGATAGGGTTTTCGACCTTGTGTCGAAGGCGGTCCCCATGTTTTCGGGACAGGAAGGACCGGATACGGCCGAGAGACTCTCTTCGTTTCTCAAAGGCTGTAGAAGGACCTTGGATGGGCTGGCGGTGGAGGAGGAACATACCTTCCTCCGGTGGCTGCCCTCTAGGCTGAGCGGCGAGGCATATCGGATGTTCGAGGAGAGACCACCCACGACATTCCTTGAAGCGGAACAGCGTCTTAGAGAGGCCTACGAGCCCCGGGTGTCGTATGAGGAGTTGTGTGCACAACTTTCCAAAATGCGACAACTTCCTTCCGAGGATGCCACAGGCTTTGTTTCCCGAGTGAAGCGGGCCGTGGTACGGTGCGAGGAGGCAGCTGAGCGCTTTTATGGTCGCCAGGGTAGGTCCGTCTTCGCCAGCCAGCTTGAGGGCATGGCCAAACCGGTGTTGGTAAGGGGTCTGAGGGAGGAAGGACTAAAGCACTTCCTCCTCACGTTGGGTAATGTCCCTTTTCGTAGCCTGGTGGACCACCTGACCGGGTTTGAGAGAGCTCGAAAGGAAATGTTGAGGCAGGACGACCTGTTTGTGGATGCGCGGCCAACGGCGTCAGAATCATTAGGTGTAGGACTGGGAAGCTCTTCAACTTTTATGGAAGACACATCCTCCACTTCTAGGGATTACACCGCGGCGCCGGCGCCGGTGTTGTCGAACTTAAATCCCCGGGCGGTGTCATTCGTGTTGCCGGCCGAAGAGCCTGATAGTCGTCGACGGGGGGAGGATGGTTTCGTTCGGGAGCAGTCGTGCGGGCCTCTCAATTATCGACGGGATGCTGGTGCCTATGCTCCGGCCTCCTCTGGCGAGGGAGCGTGGTCAAATGCCATGCCAAGCCAGAGTGGAGAGTCGCAGAGCTTGGTTCAGGGGGCGTATGTGCCTGGAGATCGATCGGGTCGGGACAATTCGGTCCGGGATTCGGTTGGTCGATCGGCTCGCCCCCTGGAGTCCCAGGCAACATGCAGTTTCTGCAAAGTGAGGGGTCACGTGTACGACGAGTGCCTGAGGAGGAGGAACACTCCTTTCTGTCGCGAGTGCTGGCGGTATGGCCACGACATAGTGGACTGCCCGGATCGTCCGAGACAGACGCGCCAAGCCCAGGCTCCATACAGGGGTGGTGGTCAGCAGAGCGGGACCGCGCGGCATGGGCCACAACATCAGCGGCCGCAGGCTCAGCGGAGAGCCCTACCAGAGCCGCAGCCCCCGTCTACGGGCGGTGGGCCGGCGACATCAGGCCCCAGAGTATTCAGCGTCCGGTGCTGTTGCGAGTTTTGTGGCCGACAGGGTCATAGCTTGCGCGGGTGCGAATACAGGCAAAGGTGGGAAAAACAACAGCATTCCCAGGGTTCTCCCCACAAGCGGCACGCCGGAACAGCACCTGTTGCGAGCCGAGAACAAGACACCCGTGTGGAGACTGGGGCAAGCGCGAGAAATAGGCGCAGAGGGCGTCGGAGGCAACGTCGGCGAAATCGGAGCACCGGTAATGGTAGCGCGGAGAGTAAGGATTCCCGGAAAGCAGGTAGAGATGATGGGCGACGATTGTCCGTGTCGAGCGGTGGCGGTAAGCGACCTGACTCCATGGATTCGAAATCCTCAAAGGCGGATGCGAGACATGACGCCGCATCAGGCAGCGCGGGGAGCCGGGAATGGCAGCCCCGGCGCATTGGGCCCAAAGTGGGCAGAAAGAATAGCTCCAGTTCCGCTAGTTCGGAGTCCAGTGGGACTCCCGAGCGGAATATTCCTGAACGGAGGAGCGGATCATTGTGCGAGTTTTGCGGTCGACACACTCACAAGGCGGCAGAGTGTCAACATAAAGCAAAATGGGAGAGTTCGGGAAACTCCCCAAGGTCGGGTCGGCAAGATCCTACCCGACCGCACTAGAAACGAAACCCAGCTCCAGCTGTTCTCAGTTTTCGCCGACACGAGTCCCGATTGTCCATCTCCCTCTAGACATTGGCCGTAGCAACCCTACGCGCCTAATCGTGGACACCGGCGCTGAGATCAGCCTGTTGAAGCTGAAGGCACTCCATCCTAGATATGGCATGGATGTGCATAAATCTACAACGCTCCAAGCGCTGTTTGTCAAAGGTAAGTCGAGGGGTTGCTGCACTGGGAATTTCAAGTTGCACCATGAGATTCCCTGCAGTTTCCAAATAGTAGACTCCTTGCCGGGTTTGGAGGAAGACGGATTGTTGGGGTACGACTTCCTGTCTCGGAATTGTAAGGTAGACGGGCCGGGTGGTTGTTTGGTTTTTCCCCGAACGACCGTAAATCCCGTGCCATTCTCCATTCAATTTGTCAACTATGGGACGGGAAGGGTTGAGCGTGTGGCAGCCAAACGGGGAGACGTGCCAAAGGGACCTGTTAAGGTCGATACTGCGGCAGGTACTCGCCCGGAGACCCTACCCATACAGGGGAGGGCTGCGAAAAGCTGTTCAACCACGTGCTACCCACGAGGTCATCCGGATGAACCCCGAACAGCGGACGTTGGTAATATAGTTATAGACAACGTTCTATATAAACGAACAAATAAGGGAAGGATAAGCCTTCCTATAACTTGGAGCCCCTGATCCTAGCTGGCCAGACTCTGGTTACCCTCCGGAATCTTCGTCCTTGTAAAGGACCTTCGTCGAGGGATACCAACTTGAGAGTCTGACGAAAAGTCTTTAAGGCCAGGCCTAATGCTGCAGGCGCAGTCCCAGCGAAGACTGCAGAGGCAAACCCCAGTGCTGGGGGTTGGATCGCATATATGAAAGTGCGAAAGCGCACTATAATGTCGGGTGATGGTAGGTTTTGCCGTCGAAACGGGACAGACCCCCCGATCTACCAACCCATGGACCGAGGCAAGTACCGAGTCCAAAGGAGGAGGATTAAAGTAAATATATAGGAGCGGGACGCTTTTGCCGGCCGGGTGACATTTCGGAGGTTGAACGAGAGGGGATCGCCTCGCCTTAGCGAGGTGGTCCTAACCGGATCGTGTGGGCGGTCGAGCTTTCGGTCGGACCATCGTTTCAGTGTCGGGCCCGCCGCGATAGATGGGAATCTGTGTAGTTAGTGTTCCCCTATTAAGTGTTATTTATTTATTTATTTTTTTACTAACCCTAGTATATAGGTAGCCTAAAACGTACTAACATTAACCTCTAAGCATGTAGACTAATTTATTTATTTAGTTATTTATTTATTTGTTGATTGGTTTGTTAATTGTTTGTTTGTTTGCTCTCCGCCGTCCACTCTCCGGCGTGACATTCCTCTCCTAAGAATGGCACGCAGTTTTGTGCGGGGGGGAGGTGTGTTACGTACGTCGGCCACCACCATCGTTTAATAATTTGCATTTAGTAAATATAACAATAATTGAATTTAATACTTTTGTTTTAAAATGGTACGATGGTAAGGTGGTGGAAGAATTGTACGATCCTGAAGTGAGTTTTTGAACCCACCCTGATTCGGGTGTGGATCGTGCAGTTCTTCGAGTTCGAATTTGTTTTTCGAAGTGGACGTGAGTGGAGAGCGAAGTGAGAGGGAGACAGGTGGTGAAAATTCGGTTTGTTGTGGTCCCGTTGTTGACAGTTGTCGACAGAACGATAGGAAGAATACGGTTCGGTGTTCAGCCAGTTGAAAAGGGAGAATTTTGGAAAGAAGTGTTAGAAACACAGAATTGTAAAGAAAAACGCTAAAAAACTAAAAGTAAAAAAAAAAAAAGAAAGAAAGTGTAAAGGACACAGAAAGGCAGAAAAAGTTTGCCCCGTGTGTTTGTTTTGAACAAGTTGTAACTTTTGGAAGAAGAGAAAGATTGTCAACATAAAAAGCTTGAAAATTAAACACCATAGAGAAAGGAAATAAGGTTCGTTTTCTTTTCTGGGAGCGCCATTTGCCGACGACACATTCGTGTTCGAAAATAGAAAGTTTCCGAGGAGGAACCTACAGAGGAACCAGGGTTGTGAAGCTGCCGCGCAAGAAGAAGAGATCTACCCATTCCTGGAGAACGAGGTAATATACTCTCCACGCCGGAAAAAACAGGTAACCCGTTCCATTTAACTACAATAAATGTTCTGTGGCTATATACTTATGCTACAAGTATCCTAAAAAAAGGAGAAAGAAATTATCAAAAACTTAGAAATACACCTTAGCGAGATGTTCTAAGGTGCCACACACAAAGTGGAAAAATAAGCACAGAAAGAAGAAAACACGTTCGAGGAAGTTTTTTCTTACTCTACGACCCTAGATGGTTAAAGAAATATATTAAATTTCATATCAAAATATTAATTCAGAGCAGAATGAACGAATTAATGAATGAATGAATGGAATGAATGAATGAATGAATGAAGAATGAATGAATGAATGAATGAATGAATGAATGAATCGATGAATAAATGAATGGATGAATGAATGAATGAATGAATGGATGAATGAATGAATGAATGAATGGATGAATTAATGAATGAATAAATGAATGAATGAATGAATGAATGAATAAATGAATAAATGAATGAATGCATAAATGAATGAATGAATGAATGAATAAATGAATAAATGTATGAATGCATAAATTAATGAATAAATGAATAAATGAATGAATGCATAAATGAATGCATAAATTAATGAATAAATGAATGAATGAATGAATAGAGGGCAGAACCTTCAGTTTATTTCGCATAGTACAAGCCGTATATACATAAAAACTTATAAATAGACTTACGAACTACCTTAAAACTAAGGCATGTGGGTTGGGGGTGGTGAACTAACTTTAAAGTAACTTAAAAATGAAATGGGGAACTAAACAAAGATGGATAGAATAATAGTCTAAGTGGTAGGACGGGGAAGGGCGAGAATTAGCCGGATGCTAGGCTGTGAGGAGACGACGTTTGAGAGCGGGAAAGTTGAGATTGAAGTCAAAGAACGCGGGGTGAGAGTTTGCCCATCCCTGCATTCGCGAAATGGGATCATTAACTCTAGTCAGAAACTAGTGATTCCAAAGTCTAACGGCGTTTTTATCGAAACGACTATTGTCAAACTTCTAACAATCACCGAGATCATTCTATGCACTCTATCACCTTACAGCTTATAACATTCGCTTCGTTAACATAGATTTTATAGGCTAGGATGTTTTTTGCTTCTAAAATTACAAAATTACATTTTCTAGAGATTTTCCCTAAGAAAAAACACGTTTTCCAATAAAAATAAGTTAAAACTGAATAAACGATCGTATGTGCTAGATTTTTCCCAGCCCGTAGTTTCAATCCTTGTCTTGAAAACGACGCAAACTTTTTTCGATTATGTGTAATAGGAGTTAAGGCAGCAGAACTGGAAGTGATCTACTATAAGCTAAGATTTTATATATTTGTTAGTTTGGAGAAAAATTAATTCATTATTTTTAAGTGTGTTTGTAGACTTTGTTAAACACGCTTCGGATTGCCCAGTTAGGATCAAATATGTAAGGCTTTGTTTTATAATCTATTGCTATTTTAAGTAAAAGTTCATAATCATTCTCATAGAAGCCTTCTTCCCTAATGGCAAACAATTGTACGCAGTTCCAATCACAAAGGAAGTTTGACCATAGTAAAAAAGATGGTAATCGCTTGCTGCGCGATCCAGACTGTAAAGTGGATATGTGGGGGGCGAGGTCGTGGTGCCGGCGTACGGCAGCACAGGGTTCTACTCCGTCCCCACAAACTGTTCACCGTGAATCACTGATTGTTCCACCGTTTATCACAGCAACAAAAGAGCACCAAGTTAATTGTTCACAAACGCGTAAGGATGAACGGCAACACCCAGGAAACTGCAGCACAAAAAAAGAAACACTAGATGTTGTCTTTAGGAAATGTTCCTTTAATTGGTTTAGATGTATCCAAGTGTTTTGATGCATTTATTTTGTTATATTAATTCGTAATTTTGCAGATTGAAATCGTAAATTAATCTAATTAGACACTGATATCACGCGTACACGTCCGCTGGTTGATATACGTTCACAACTTTACGAAAGTACTTTCAAACATTAAATGTGAACCATGAAGGTTGAATCTTAGCTTTCTTTAAGAAAATAACTACTGTTTATATAGAAAATAACAATTATTTAGTTATCACTCGGGGATTTAAATTCGCGAGTCCGGGATATATCGCGTCTCCGTACGCACCGGAGAGCGGGAGTGGCACGCGACCAGCGTGGTCGGCGGATGGAAATGAATTCAACGATATTCAATCGTTTGGGGGGAAGATCGTTGGTAGTACACATGTTCTTTCATGGGACACACCATGAGAACGTGTCTAAACAAAGAAAGGGCAAATGTGCATCCATGAGATGTGAATTCGGCTAAGCAAACAAGCCGAATCTCATTGGATGCTAATTGGGTTTTTTGTTTGCTTATACTGCTGCTGATGAGAAGCAGATCCCGAAATATGAAAAGACAAAGAGAACGTTTGGGTCTTTGTCTGAGATGTGCATTGTGGCTAAATAAATAGGCGGCAATGCAATGTGGAAATGTGCTAATTAGATTACCCTGAATTGGTGTTTATTGCATCGCTGCCAAGGGTAAGTATACCATACTTAATTGCATTTGGTTAAGCCGTAGGATTTAATTGCGCCAAGAGACGCGATATGCGTATATTTGTTTTGGTCCCTTGGGTGTAGGTCGGCAGCCAATGTGTATGTATGGTGATTTATGATACACTTGGTGAGAACGGGAAATTGGCGACGCAATGTGTATGGTCCCCGTTATAGTGGTTACATTGTATGCAAGCCAAATCATCTTGTTTTCAGGAATTCGTCTAGGGGGATTTGCTTGGCACTGAAGGTGCCGAATTGGTTTTAGATTCCTGATAAGAAAGAAATCTTACAGGAATTGTATGCAAAGAGATGCATGAAAGGTAAGTTTTCTTTTCCAGGGACTTTTAGGTTATATAAATTTGATTGCTTTAATGCGTGGAGCATTTAAGATGCTAATGCGATTGCATTAGTGAAATTATGAGATTGGGTGGAAGTTATGGGGGTTTTTTGGGAAAGCGAACCATGGGGTTTGGCGGAACTGCCACAGATACATCATAACTTCCCAGTCACGTTGTTTTCAACGAGTCGTTAAAGACGTAACCTGGCGTTGTTCCGATGAAACATGGCATCCCTCCTGTTGCCTAATTCTGACCACCATCTTACCTCAAACAGTTTAATTGCTACCCTTATAAGTTCGGCCATATGGAAGCAGCTCATACTAGATGATTTCTTCCTCGTTCCACTAAATACCTGGCAAAACTTGTTATTTACCCCTGCTTTGGCTACCGTCTGATCTGCTTCACATTTTTTCTGCTATTTCGTAAGGCAATCAAACATTAAGCAACTTTCGAATCTAACTTTATGCAGATGGTTTAAAGTCTGTTTTGTGGTCGATTTTCGCCTCCTGTGTGCTTCTAGAACTGCAAACGTGGGGCTTATATTTTCATGATTCTCTTGATATTTTTGACGTCTGACGGACGGATGTGAGGTGCATCTTTGTGACATTGAAAATATCGTAATGGAATCGGTGCAACAAAAGTAGCAAATAACTGCGCATAACCATTTACAATTTTAGTTGCTTGTTTTAGTATTAAGAAAAATTGTAAAATATACAGAATTGTGTGTTTATTAACTTTTATATTTTACATCTGATCGAACAACCAAAAACTTGTCAAGTTGAGAATCCAACAATCGAAAAGTTGTCAAGCAATTCCGTTTTAATACGGATTATCTCTTTTCCAACGAGCACAAATCCCGAATTTGGTTGAATTAGAGGTATATAATAACACTACATCCATCTAGCGATAAAATGATAGATTTCTTTTTCCCTAAGCTAATATGCATTTATATATCTCATCCTTTCAGTTTTTTACATATGCCGTCGCAATTAATCCATCTTCACCAAGTAAGAGGAACTGCCGAACTTACCTCATAAAAACACCATCATGATGTGTACTGCTTGATTTATTTTATTTTCAATGGACTTATAATCCATTAAGTGCTAAAATCCAACCCACAGTTGTTGCGAAACTTCGTCTTTAAATTGAGATAAAGTTTTCTACTCCGGGGACGAATTAAGAACAAAATAAATTATGCATTTGCCAGACCACAAATTGGGAGTACAAGATTCATTCTAAAAACAGTTTGGAACACCATAACTGCTGTTTTCTTCTTCACCATACATCGAATTGGTTTTTAATGACACAAAAGTCAGCCAAAAGCTTCTTAAATACCCCACAGATGTATTTTTCAGTTATTTCAAACATAATTCGGCTTCAGATTTGATTTCGTGAGCGCTGTTTTCTTATGCCACAATGCTTGCCTTTATTAATTGGGAAGTCAAAAGCAGCTTTCGGTATTTCAATACGTCCTTTGTGTCGCCGACACCAAAGAAATAAGCTAAAGCAAAATGAGTAGAAACATTAACGAAAGGGAAACCGAAGGATTCATTAAGAATTCGTTTTACTAAATTGGATATCACAAACGCGAGAGGCCCCAACGACAACAAAACGAACACAGTGAAAAATGTTGCTCCATCTTTACCACAGGATTTGGGGTGAATATCGTTTCTGTTTCCCAACATTAATTTCCACTTTAATCACTCTCATCGTCAGAAGCTTAGATTCGACTTGAATACGGCGCACCGCTCCCCCTACCCCCTCCGCTTCCTGGTTAGTAATCCACATCCCAACATGTCGAATACAAAAGTTTTGTGGAAATTGGCCTCCGTCGATTTCTTCTTCTTCTTCTGATGATGATGAACGTCATTATTTGGAGTAGCAATCGGTAAATTAGTCTTAAAAGAGGATTCGTCCGTCTGCGGTTTATGACCAATTTGGTTTTTGGGATTTACCCGGTGTGGGTTGTTTTTTGCTGTTTAGAGGAGATCTATATCGAGGAATTCTCTTTTGTACGGAAATGAGAAAGTTTTCCTCTTCCGTTCAGTGAAAGACTTTTATTTGAACCTGATGAGCAACAGGGGCAATGATGAGTTCATTTGCTGGACTAGCGAATAAAGGAAATATAATTAGGATGAATATCACAAGGACACTCATGTCCTAAACGACGACTAAAATGAGATATCTCGTAATGTTAAGCGTACTTAGGAAGTTTTCGTGAACGTTATTGTTTTGTTGTGGTTGAATTTATTACATCATAATTTATTAGCATTTATTTGTGGCAGAGAAATGTTGGTCGACCAAGCTTTGTTAATCATCAAAAGTGCTGTAGATGGGCGACAAACAATTAGATAAATGTTTTCGATGTGGGGGGATGAACTTTTCGATATAAAACGATAAGCAAGAGGGTTCATAACCCCAACAGCAGAGGGGTATTCAATTAATAAAGTGCCACAAACTTCAGACGGGAGTTGCGAATTCCAAAACATGTCACAAGTTTAAAGAAAGATGGGTATCTTAATACCATAAGCGTCTATTAAGCATACAGGTCATTGATCTGGACTTATCATAGAAATAATCCAGTCTGGTGTCACAAATGATATTTAACCTTCTACAATAAATGGTCCAGGAAAATAAGTCAATTTTTGAAATGAATGAAGCTTTCAGTGTTTTTTAATGTTTTGACCATTAAAACTTTCTCCGATACTAATGGTCTTTCATCTAACTACTTGAAAGTTAATAATATGCTTTATTAACATCAGTAACAATATCGTTTCATTCCAAAATAATTGACAGTATACATTTGGGGAGGTTGTTTTTTAAGTCTAATTTGTTTCAATCATTTCGTTTTTGTTGTTGTGTCATCGGATATGGAAAATCGAAAACTTTGATTCGTTTTTTTTTTACTTGGAGTGTTGTTCGGACAAGAGCAAAAAATTAATCGTCCGAGATGTAGGAACAAGGATTATGTATTCACGGAACTTCGATAACTCCGATAAGAAAATTGTTGATTGCATTAAAAAACTAAAAGGTAAACAAATTAAAAGGTAAAACAATAATACATTTGATAAATCAATGATACAATTGAAAATCCACCGTATTCTAAAAACCATAAGAAGCTAAAAAGTAAGTAATTGGATTTTACAAGAAGAGATTTGTGGCGATTCCATATGGAACCGATTATACACATGGAATCGTAGTAAAGAACACGATACCAGAAGAGAGTCGCTAAAACTTATCAACGCTATATACCAAAGCATCAACGTAGCAACCACACTTATATATCGAGATGTATATCAAGCATCAATGCTTTAGTTTTCATTTCTTCACTAGTTCGCAAAACACTATAGACTTACTTCATCACGCTTACGTATTTCCAACTTGAAGTGATGCATTTTTACAAACGTAGTGCAAATTAAATACTTCATGTGGTAATTTACTGTCGCTGCTTACGGAACCTGAAGAGCATACAAGCATACAGACCTATCAGCCATATCATTATCAGGTTGGTATCATATTAATGTGAACGGGTGTTATATTCAAAAACAGATTCGTGTGCACACGACAGCTTTAAGTCAAAAGTCATAAAGAATTATGACCTTAAATAGCAGAACTGTCAGTAACCATGTCTGTTTTATGGGACCCGACTTCGTGGGAAAAAAAGCATAAATTCAAAACAAAGAAAGTAGATATAAAAAAAAGTTATTGATCGGAAACACTTCAAAATTACTGTCATTTTAACTGCCGCTTTCATTTTAGGCACCCAATGTAGAAATCGATTCGACGGTGAGTGCTAGTTGGCAAAGAAATAAAAAACTGATCAATGCAACTTTCCAAGAGCTCACTGTGGAAGTGAGAAGCTAGAAATCCCCAATTACAAATAACACATACATTTATCAGGCATTCAAATTTACAATTAGATCAAATGCGAGATAAATTGAACCTGATGGTCATTTGTCGTGCATAAACCTAATTTCCAAAATTCACAATACGCATCTTCAAATGTATTTCATGATTATTCTCTCTAAAATTTGATAACTGAATTCAGCGTTTCGATTCTTCCACTTGAGGAGAATGATAAATCTTGTCGGTTTTTCTTGGAATTTTATATACAAATACAATACACTGAAATAATAATCTCAACCGAGATGTGTTTAAATCACGATGGATCATGGTTCCTCGGAGCATGGACGCCAAGAAAATTCAATAATCATCATTAAAATGGAAATATATCAGGGTGGGCTGAAAAGATAGCAGCACTCGTCAATTAATGCTAGTGAATATAGTTACCCATCTTTTGACAGTTACTCACCAAAATTTCAGCCATTTTGAATGCGTAGTTTTTATTTGACAGTCGTTTAAGTGAGTCGATGTGAGTGTTTTTGTGCAAAATTGAGTATCGACCTATCATTAAATTTTTTTTTTTGAAAGGCAATACGCCTACGCAAATCAAAGATGAGTTGGACTCTGTATATGGGGACTCTGCACCATCATTTACCACCGTGGAATTTTGGGCAGCTAAATTTAAACGTGGCTGTGAGAGCTTGGGAGACGATGAACGTTCGGGACGTCCAAAAACTGCAACAACAGACGATAACATCGCTAAAATTCACCGAATGGTGCTCGGCGACCCCCGACTTAAAGCGAGAGAGATAGCAGAGCCTACGAAAATGTCCAAAGAACGTGTTTGTCACATATTATATCAAGATTTAGGGATGAGAAAGCTGTCCGCGCGTTTGGTGGCACGTGTGCTCACGTTAGACCAAAAACGTGTTTGAATAAACATTTCCAACGCTTTTTTGGCACAATTTAGATACAATAAATCCGAGTTTTGGCGCCGATTAATTACTGTCGATGAAGCTTGGATACGCCATTATACGCCCGAAACAAAAATTCAATCGAAACAGTGGACTGCAAAAGGGGAATCGGCTCCAAAAAAAAAAAACCAAAAAAAAAAAAAGTTCTTTCGGCTGATGACGACTGTTTTTTTTTTTTTTTGATAGTCACGGAGTTATCTTAATCGATTATCTTCAAAAAGGAAAAACCATTACAGGAGCATACTATGCATCATTACTGGACCAACTGAAGGGAGAAATTGCCGAAAAACACATGTGCAGAAAAATAAATTCGTTTTTCACCAAGACAACGCGGTTGCCATGGCGCAAATCCACGAATTACGGTTTGAACTGCTTGACCATCCACCTTACTCACCAGATCTAGCCCGAAGCGACTTCTTTTTATTCCCTAATCGAAAAATTGCGGACAGAGATTTTCGTCAAATGAGGAGGCCATCACCTTCATGAACAGTTATTTTGCAGAGAAAAACGCCAAGTACTATTTGGACGCGATAGAGAGATGGCAGCATCGCTTAGAGAAGTGTGTAAAGTTACAAGGAGACTATGTAGAAAAATAAAAATAAATTTTAAGAAAAAATGTCTTGCATCTTTGTTAGGTTGGACACTTTTCAGAACATCAATGTATATTAACAAAGACACTGTTTGGTGTGTCAAAGGCACGGATGTCATAAAAAATAAGAATGACTGAAATGACAACGAAAACAAAAAATAAAAAATTGAAACTAATAAGAAAAATACCCATATAGGTTGCTTTAGTCAATCCGAATTTTGATCTCCATTTTCCCCGGGTCCCTGGAAGCACGGATTCGAACGTAACTCATTACCGCAAAATCCCTGAAGCGACTTGCGAACAAGAAGATTTTTGATCTCATCACACCAGGCTAAAAATTCCCACGCCGTTTATAGTACACAAAGTGTACTACGTGATATAGAACGCAAAAACTGTCCCCAAATATTACTTTGTACTTAGACATTCCATCTCGGGACAGAACATCTGTGTGTGTATGTTAAGTATGGTAACTTCGTGTAACACTGCAATAACAAATGGACTAACTCTGTTACGTAATTAAAATACCCACGAATCACTAAGCTGATTCGCATCCGTTTTTCAAAGAAAAAACCGATTCCCTAAAACCCCCATAGCACTATTCTAGATGAATATACCATAATCCGTCCTGCTGTTTAATAACACCAAAACATGGGTAGACGACGCTGTTTCTACATAGCCAAACAGTTTAGTCTATCTTCTAATTCCTTTTGCACATTCCAATGCAAAAGAAGATCCCAAGCCACCTTACCCCTTAAAAATTAAAAAGTACAGGGAATCCGCTTGGAAATAGTTCCTATCCGGTGAAAAGTATGTGTGAGTATACTTTTCAACCCGCTCCATTTCCCCTTCTCGGAATGCATTTGTAGTTTGCATTCCGAGAATTACCCAAGCTTCCAAACGAGGTCACGCCGTCACACTTTTCGTTGCAAGCGAAACCAAATCAATTTTGAAAGGAATAATAACTGGTGATGAGAAGGGCATTATTTACAACAATTTGGAATGCAAACAGTCTTGGTTTGGTTGGATAATCTGTCTTAAATAACCTCAAAAGCAGAACTTCATCAAAGGAATATCGTGGTCTGAGAGTGGTGTGATTGGGGGGATGTGATGTTTTCTGAGCTCCTACCAAAGAACTGAACAATCAATTGGAATCAGTATTGTCGATAATTGGACTATTTATATGAAGCTTTCATCCCAAACCGTACAGGTTCGCTCAATCGTAAAATTGTTTTGTTCCATCACGACATCGGGAGACCACAGACATCTTTGGCGCCTCGTCAAAAATTATTGGGGCTTTCATGAGATATGTTGCGCTACCTTACCCTTGACCTTCAGACTTCCACTTGTTCCGCCTCCTTCGAAACTCTGCGTGAAACAGCATTTCATTCAGGTGAGGTGGTAAATCGGCACCTTGTGCAGTTATTCACCAATAAGTACAGAACTTTCTAGGAACAAGAAATTATTATGGAGGTCACCCGACGGTGGAAAAGGGTCACCGAACAAAACAGAAAATATGTCTTTGACTGATCTCTGTCCTTTATATAAATAAATGGCTTAAAAAAACATACAAAATATACGCAATGTTTTTATACTCAACCCGATAACGTTAAGTACTAGTATAATTATTCAAGCATAGCGTGGCTCTAGTCATCTTGCAACTTATGAAATAACGCCGAAATATGAGAGTATGAAGTAGTATCAAAATAAAGGGAAAGGACCGTGCTCTATCCAGTGGATAAGAAAGCAAAGTGCCAATCAGAGATCAATTCACGGTAAATGTTTACTTCAGAGGAGCATTGATAAAATAAATGCAGACATTGACATTTAACGGTACTGTAGCGGTTGAAGTTAGAATGCCAAAGCAGAGGCACTGGTTCACTTCACCGCCAAAAAGTCTGCGTAAAAATCGTCTTCCCCAAACAAACCAACAAGCACCAGTCGAAATGGAAAATAAAAGACACAGTGGTGATTTTGATGTTAATGTTTTTATTGTTTTGTTTCTGATGTAACACTTTGCTGCATAACGGTTATTTCTAAATTATAAGAACTATTTTGTTAACTAGACATTAACCACAGCTTTGAAAATTATTAATTTTTTAATATCAAATCGTTGTACAGCGAAACAGAAAACAACACAAAAAGTCACACAAAGATATACCAGACACCGCCTTAACACCAATTTCACAAGAACAGGTAACGAACGAGAATTTCTCCAGACACAGCTATTGCAATTCTATTTTTTTTTGTCGACACTTGGGTACGAACATTAATTACTGAACGACCGATTGGCGATAAGCGCGCGATTAAAAAGACACAGGCGTAAAGAGAGAACTCTCGGACAACTCTCCGCGGGGATTTGTAAACGAAGGTGCGCACCCTCTGGCTGTTAAAATCTGACTCCACGTTTGGACGACATTGACCCAGCCTCAGCGCTTGAGATGAGTTTTCAGTCATGTTATCGGCGGGGAAAGCAATTTTTCCTTCGCCCCGACGACCAATGAAAAACGGTTTGCACCCCATTGGTACGTTCTAATGGACATCGTCGAGATAAGTTAAATGACTTTTTCTTGGAAAGCAAGACAAACTAAACGTGCGTTGGGCGAAGGAAAGGAAAAACAAACATGCAAAGGATCGAATATGATGATCGGTGTACGGGTGGGTGTATTCCCATCGTACGACAGAGAATAGATTTATGATTGACGTTAAGTCAACAGAGCTTTGCCCACGATGGCTAGAGACTAGAATAGATGTGAGCATGTTTGTTTTAGAGGAAGATAACGAGGGACACGATGATGGGTATGTTTGTATCCAATTCCATGGTCGGTTGGTGGCCGAACCTGGGAAATTTATTGCAGCTGCTGGAAACCTAATGAACATAGGAACATTGTATGTTTACTTATTGGCCACTGCGTACAGCATCAATACGTTTGTACGGAGATTGCCAACGTCCCGTCGGTCGATGTGTCGGGTGTGTGTTTATGTTAAAACAACACATGAAATCCCTGTAGGCAGCCAGCAATGGGCTGTGCTGTAGTTGTTGTTTGAACGATCGACCGATGGTTCAGCAGATAAGGCGAGAATGAACATGTCATGCACGTGCATGGGAAAATGCTGCTTAGCCTTGCACATTGACATGTTCGGGGATTCATGTTGGTTACCTGACAAGGTACCCGAATTAGATTTCAGGGGCATGATGCGATGGATGCAAGCATGCTCCGAGGTGAAAGTTTATTGCCACGGCAAGGTGGTAATCTTTGGCTTGGGCTTATGTTTTCAGGTGAGGTGAACGTAAATATAATGACTTGCCTGCTAAATGGGAGACGGTTAATTAAAAGGTAGTGGGTGGTTCTTGGAGAATGTTTTAAAGAACCGCCACAGTACTCCAAAATCCCCTTTTGTGTGCGCGTTAGTGTAAGAAAAAGAATCACTCTTCAGTTGAATCATACCATTGTGGAATATTTTGCTTGTTCATTTGCTTCCTGGTATTCAAGATCAATGTACATATATCGATACCTGCTTTCTGTATACGCTTTTTATTCGCTCTGTATTGGAATTTCACATTTAAGGCTACTTTAAAGCCGTTTTATGCGTTTCGTATAAAAAGTGGAAAGGTAAAAATTACCTCTCCAAACAGATGATATTGCTTTATGGATGTTTGTATCAATAATTTATTTTAGCTGTTATACCACTGATAAGTTTGATTTGAAAGGCACTCTCCTTCACTAGGTTTTCATGAACTTAAAAAAAAAAAAACAGGTGGACGGGGTAGTATTTTGGCTAGACGCGAGATGCGTAAACTGCTTTTGTCGGTTGGACGAAAGGCTGCCGAGACTGCGGGTAAGGCAGGAAAATGTGCTGCGCACGTGTGTGGCAGGGTACACTGGCTGACAGGGACGCCGATAAGGTTTCCTAATTTATGATGATGTTTGTATGTAAATGAATTCTTTTCAGGAAATTTTGGGTGATGCATTAAATGCATGAACGATGCCCTTGCGAGGGGGGGGGGTTGGGGTTGGAATTGTGGGTGGTTCTTTGCGTAGCTTTAAAGAACCCCCACATATGCGTTGGATTGTGTGAACCATAAGTTGATCTTAGTATACGAAACACATTTCTCGTAGAACGATGATTTTCGTCATCTTTCCATGATAAAATTTCAAACAATACTGAAAAAAAATCGCTTTATAGTTTGGCAATTCCACGGTATAAAAATTTGATCAGTCATAAAACCCACACTGGAAAAGGTACCACCAACGAAGAATATAAAAAAAGTTGTTATGTGAAGTGACTGGCTTGGAACTTGGATAAAACAAGTTTAACAAATTATCAAAATCCTGCATTTTAATTGAATAAACTGTGTGCAGAGTTATATTTGCAAGCGAGATATGTGTGGTGTGTTACGCAATCATAACCTATAGATTATGCATCTGTGCTTCTCGGTATGTCTGAAGTTGTGTAACATCCATATCTTCACATTTACTACAATACTAGCCAATCAGAGAGATAGCGTCAGTTTATCTTAAAACCCAACTTCAGATAGAGAGGTAATAACGGGCAATTATTCTTTAACCGAACCGCACGAATGTGGAATGCTCGTCATTATAACACTCAGGCATTCAAGACTAACATATGATACATTGACACCTCCTTCTCCTCTACAGTCTTATGCTCGCAAGCTCATGACCGGAATATTGAATAAAGAATAAATAAATAAGTGCAAAACAAACATAGTTCTTGTTGTCAAATATTGAAAGTCTTAGTTCAAATATACGCCAATCAGACAAATACTCGCCAATCAGACAAATGTTTCAGAATATAAAACTGTAGGTTGAGTGATAATTTTTTTCAAAATATTAATTTTTATTTCCTTGACTCAAGGCTAATAACCTTGCCCGGAAAAATAAATTATTATGGACAATTTAACAAGTCTCGGATATGGACCGGATACCGGTGGAGAGACTTGCTAAATAAGGCCAAGACCAGATCCCGGTTGTAGTGCCGATGATGATTTTCTACCGGTGGTTTTTGTTTTAGAATGTCTTGAAGATTGCTAAAAATTCACTTTCTTTTTATTTTCATGTTTTACCGAAATGTTTGCTTGACTTATTGGTTCTATTGTTTAGGCGATTTTTTAAAAGCTAGTGATGTCTGAACCCAAGGGCGCGTTGCTTTTGTTTCAAATTCAAAAAGTGTTCGTGGTTGACTTCTTAAGAAATTTGCTTTAAGATTATTCACTTAGTAATGCTATTCAAAATGAATGAATTTTGATTCGGAACTTTCATTGTTTACGCTTTACCATACATTGACAGCAAAAGACCCATGACTGTACAACTGATGTTCATTCTCATCGTTGTTTTCTTGTTAAAGAACATTCTTTCGCAGCATACGCATATATCAAGATACCGACAGCCACTACGTAACACGATAAATTTCAATCAACCCTAAACTTCCAATGAAATGGAGACACTTGAGAAACTATAGTTTAAAAAAGAGTGGTATTAAAAAGGTAGGTCAATAAGTGCTTAGAAAGGCCTACGGTGGCGCTTGTAGCATCGCCAATGGTCTGTTCTTAGTAATAGGTGTACAACTTTGTTTCCGCCGTTTTGCAATAGATGGCTGTAGCGGTAAATGCAAGTTGAAATAAATAGATCATAGATGTCATACAATAAGCTTAGGTATTTGTAAACATAACGCCATCGAAATATTAGTCGATTTGTGTCTGCATCATAAAGTTATTCTCGATTAAACATGTCAGCTTACGAGCCAAATTCTCGTCATTTGCGGGAGGTTTTAATTTTCTGCTTTAATATGAAGAAATCTGCGGCTGAGGCTCATCGAATTTTTTTTATTTTTTTTATTAGACTTCTCTCGGGAGAGGCGAACCTATAGCGTCGAGTGGGCGCCCCGAGATGCCATCAAATAACTGTTGCAGTTCTTTTTGAACAATTGCAGGTTGTAATGCTCCGGGAACACCCGCGTGGGAAGGCAGTTCCACAGCTTCCCCGCTCTGTAACGGAACGAGTTCTGATACATGGATGTTCGCGCTGTCGGGAGATGAACCACAAACGTGTGCGATCCGTCGGATTGTCTTGTGGAGCGCATATAGACCGAATTGCGTGGAACAATGCCAAGAATCTCCGAAGAACAGCACCCGTGATAATATCTGTGAAGAATGATCTCCAAATACCTATGGTGAGGCCGCTATTAGTGAAAGAACGTGCCGAGAGTGATTTCAACGCTTCAAGGACGGCAATTTTCACGTCGAAGATCAGCATGGCGGTGGAAGAGAGTAGGTTTTCGAAGATGCAGAATTGGAGGCATTACTTGATCAAGACTCGTGTCAAACGCAACAAGAATTGGCAGGATCATTGGGAGTGACGCACCAAGCCATTTCAAAAGTCCTGAAAGTCATGGGAATGATTCAGAAACAAGGAAATTGGGTGCCGTACGAGTTGAAGCCGAGAGATGTTGAACAGCGTTTGTGTGTTTGTAAACAGCTCCTTGCAAGACAAAGACGGAAGGGATTTCTGCATCGCATTGTGACTGGGGACGAAAAGTGGGTTCATTACGATAATCCCAAGCGCAGAAAATCATGGGGATATCCCGGCCATGCTTCCACGTCGACTGCCAAACCAGATATCCACGGTTCCAAGGTCATGCTCAGTATTTGGTGGGACCGGGTCGGCGTAGTTTATTATGAGTTGTTAAAACCGGCTGAAACAATCACAGGCGATCGTTATCCAACGCAATTAATGCGTTTGAGCCGACCATTGAAAGACAAACGGCCGCAATACAACGAGAGACATGATAAAGTGATTTTACAGCATGACAATGCTCGACCCCATGTTGAAGTCCTACCACACCCGCCGTATTCTCCAGACGTTGCTCTCTCGGACTATGACTTGTTTCGATCAATGGCACACGGCCTGGCTGACCAGCACTTCCGGTCTTATGAAAAAGTAAAAAATTGGATCGCTTCGTGGACCGATTCAAAATATTACCAGTTTTTTCAACGCGGGATTCGTATGCTGCCCGAAAGATGGAAGAAAGTAGTGGCCAGCGATGGAAATACTTTGAATCATAAATGTATAACCATTTTTTTACAATAAAGCCTCGAATTTCGGAAAAAAATAGCGGAAGCAAAGTTGTACACCTAATAAGCATCATTCCCCACTAGGTATCTCAATTTTCAATTTGTTTTATGTTTCAATTTTGTATGAAAAAAATGTCTGCGAGATGGGTGCCGAATTTGGTCTGAGAAATTTTGGAGCTGAGAGATTTCGGGGGGTATGCGTCGCAACCCTGATAAGTTTCTGCGCAGATTAGTAACCGTTGCTGAAACGTGGATACACCACTATATTCCCAAGCCGAAAGAATAGTCATACACTGGAGCGTTAAAGGCGAACGTGCTCCAAAGAAGGCAAATACGGTCAAGTCAGCTGAAAATGTTATTCCTACTGTGTTTGGGGATGCACACGGTGTTATTTTCATTGACTACTTAAAACCTTAGTAGGGAAGTACATTTAAACGGTAAAGTTCTTAACGTGGGACTTTCAAAATATAAAAAGATAAAAAAAACCTTTAAATGACAAGAGGCACACATCAACCATAATTTTTTTTTGGAATCAAGAAAGAGCACGAAAATGGATTAATTTCACCCTTAGAATTCGTAAACCATGGTACCATTTTAAAACGTTTGAATCAATCAAAGGAAATATTTGGACCCGGCTTAGTAGACTAACAAATTGTTCATCACAAGAATATCGGCTGAATGCAAAACGAAATCAGACGACGTCAGGCAGCATTACCTCATTAATCGCGTCCTTCTAGCCAGGAGGTATTAATCATTTTTTATGTCAAGCATAAACTAGATTTTTCTCATTTATTCTACCAACTACAAATTTTTCACTGTTAAATGAATCATCAAATTGTTTTCACGCCCCAGAAGGAATACGAGATAAAATAAAAAGAATACTAATGATAAAGGAAACCCGAATCCAATTTGGCGAATCTGGCAATATAATTCAAGTGAAATTTTATCTTTCATCTCACTTGACGGTTTCCTTTCCAGCTAAAGGGAAGAGTTTTCTTTCGTTCCACGAAATCCGATTGTTCTCATTCGAAAAATAGTATTCTTTTAATACATTTGGATTCAACGTCCGCAGAACCTTTCTTTATTAATTTAAGTATATTGGATTCTGCAGTTTTTAGTTGATTTAACAGCCTTGCATACACGTTTATTAACCAATGAAATCATCGTAGCAGTTAGTTACCCTTGGCGAGAATACAATTCATTCGACATGTACGTAGAACAAGGTCGTTTGGGGTTTTTAAGTCTCTATTCCTTAACGACGTGCCACTGACAACTGGGATTACATTTTTCCACATTTACATTTACCTGGCTTTTATCTGGTGATTCCTGAGGGTTTAATTTCCATTATGAAACAGATACGAGGTCTTTTCACTTTGTATATCTCTTTGGCATGGCGACGCATAGTTCTGTTCAATATGTGCGCCCTTATGTGTCCTCTCTTATTCACGACCTGACTGCGCATATAAAATTGTTTTGTGCCTTTGTTTAGTTTTAGATAAAGTTTGCTGGGATTTTGTTCTCCATTAAGGGAGCAATTCTTCTAGACGAGTTATGAAGCACATGGGTAAAAATGGGAACATTCGAAAGTAAATTAAGGACTACAATAGAGTATCGTAACTAGTTATAAACATGAGAGTGGTAACAACAGTGGAATCCGTTTCGACTTTGTTTATATTCTGATCACCGATTTTGTGGTCATTCACATTGTCATTTTCTTTTCCTATTACGGATGAAGATTTGAACAGGGTGGTTGATTAAATCTTAGTTATAATACGGCAGAGACGTAGCAACGAGTAGAGTGGAATTGGTGGCTGGAAATAATTCTGCATTACCTACTGCTCTGGATATCTTGCGTTCGGATAACTTGTGCTCGCTTAGGATATTCACGTTGAAATGCATTAATGAAAACCAAGATAAAGATTTCATGAGACGGAAGCGTACGCGATGTCTCTACAGATGAATGGTTGGATACATTTTGACAATTGGTCGTTCTGGATAAGTGCGAAAGTCATAAAACCTCTTGTTATAAAGCCAATTATATTAGCTACTTGTGTAAAAAAATCATCAGCATACTCGAGACTAATGACCTTGCCCGAAAAAAACAAATCATTATTGAAAATTTAACAAGCCTCAGGACTTGCTAAATAAGGCCAAGACCGGTTCCCGGTTGTAGTGCCGATGATGATGGTGATACTCGAGATTTGCTATAGTTTTCCTCAAACGAAAAATTTTTATTTAGAATAAGTCAAAAAGATATTAAATACTGGTTCCACTTAATCTATTTTCGCGATACGAGGGTTGCCTTTTATATTTCGGGATTAGAGAACAAAAACAAATATTGATCATCGAAAATCACTTTATTGTTTTTCAAAATATTCCCCATGAAGATCTATACACTTTTGTATGCGTTTGAACCAATTGTCGAAGCACTTTTGCCACTCTGATTGAGGTATCTCCAACACATGCATTCTGAATGCAGCAGCCGCTTCTTCAGGTGTCGAAAAACGTTGACCTCTCAGCTTGTTTTTTACGTACGGGAATTAAAAGAAGTCATTCGGTGCCAAGTCAGGACTATACGGCGGATGACCCATCAAATCGATGTTTTGGGTGCTCAAAAATGCAGTTGTCGCAGCCGATGTGTGATAGCTCGCATTGTCGTGGTGAAGAGTGATCCGTCTTCGGCGGTTGGTTTTCCTGATTTCTTGGAAGACAACTGGCAAACAAATGGTTGTGTACCACTCAGAATTGACTGTTCTGCGTTGTTCTAGTGGTACGGTTGCGACATGTCCAGTTTTTCCGAAAAAACAGGCGACCATTTGCTTGGAAGTGCTTCGTGCGCGAAAAACTTTTGTTGGATTTGGCTCATCTTGAAACACCCAGACAGTCGACTGCTGTTTACTTTCGGGCTCATACGCGTAAATCCACGATTCATCACCTGTCACGATGACATAGACGTGTTTCGAAGTACCGCGACCGTATTTTTTGAGCATTTCTTTCGACCAATTGACACGAGCCTTTTTTTGGGCGATTGACAAATTGTGTGGGATCCAACACGAACAAATTTTTTTGACAGTCAAATGTTTATGCAATATTGAATGTATGCTGGTCCCACTAACGCCTAAGGTTGTCTCAATCTCACGATAGGTCACATGACGATCTTCCAATATCAGTTCGCGCACAGCATCAATGGTTTTCGGAACAACAACTGATTTTCGACGACCTTCACGAAATTCATCTTGGAGTGAACTACGACCACGATTAAATTCACCATACCATCGATAAATACTGGTCCTTGATGGAGCTTCATCGCCAAAAATTGAACTAAGTTCATCCATGCACTGTTGCTGAGTTAATCCACGCCGAAAGTTGTAAAAAATAATCGCACGAAAATGTTGACGATTTAATTCCATTTTTGGGCCGAGATGAATCTTTTAAGTTCTTGTAAACAACACAAATAGCACTCGTATGTCAAAACGTTCTGAGTGCGTATAACCTTAAAAATGTCCAACTTTACGACAGAGCTGTCAATTGCCGGATTGCAACGCTAGGGTTGCCAAATCCCGAAACATAAGAGGCAACCCTCGTAGACAAGCAAACACCTTGGATGTGTTTATGCCATCGAATCAAACGTACATACAACTACGCCAATGGGAAATTCGATCCGTTATATTTGCTGTATAGTCATATCTCCAACGACAGATCAATGCCTACAACTACACCAACTATGGAAATATGGATTTATCAACTATTATAGAACGATTTCTATCGTCGATTCCGATAGATATGCAAACCTTGATTAAAAAAATAAAAATCTACTAAACGTAAATAGGTGACGCCACTAGAAAATAAACATGTTTCATTTCGAGAGGATCGTCTGTCACTAGTTTATGTATCAAGTTTCATGACATCTCTTCCATTCGTTTACAAGCTACAGGCGTTTGAATGACGCCACTTTCGACTTCGTAAAAATATGGAAAAACAGGAAATTCGCAACGAGACGAAGTTTGAAAACAGAAATGGTGAAGACGAAGTCAAAGGAGGTAAGTACATAAACTAGTGACAGACGATCCTCTCGAAATGAGACATGTTTATTTTCTAGTGGCGCCATCTTCTGAAAAATCCCGGGACTTTTCAGCCCATGTAGTATGTTCATATAATTTATTCACAGAATGTGTGAAACCTAAGTATCCAGGCCCAATTTTATTAATAATAATAGAGCACATGAAAGAGCACAAGTTTCTGTGCTTGAACTGAACATTCAAATATTTCTCTTTTTTTCAACTAGGGGGCTTTATCCCCTGTAAGCTATCGCTTGCCAATCCCTTGTTATAGTGTTGCTAGACTCCGCCACATCCGCTTGGTCTAATGTCTTTTTTCAAAAACGAAATTTCTGTTTCATTTTTAATAATCTTGAATCACACTTTAAACCTTCTAAACCAATCTCTTGAGCTACACTACGACGACCTCGGAAACGAAAATGGCTAAACGATTTAATATTTTTCTCATGGAACGTCCGCTCACTATACAGAGTTCGAGCTAGCCGATGCCCTGTCCGAATATAAGGCGGGCATAACAGCATTATAAGAAATAATATGGACGGGGAGTGGTGTTATTCAAAGAAACGAGTATGACATTTATTACAGCCGTCATGCAAAACACCATGTCCTCTGGGTGGGCTTTCTAGTCAGCCGAAAACTGAAGCCTGCCATTATCGGTTTTGATGCAATAAACGAAAGGGTATGCACTCTTTGCGTGCGAGGCAAATTTAAGAACATAAGCCTCATAAACGTTCACCGACCTACAGAGGAGTTCCCTGACGACGAAAAAGAAGAATACTATGAGAACGTCGTACGGGCCCTCAATGCCTGCCCAAGATACGATGTGAAAATCGTTCTTGGTGATTTGAATGGGAAAATAGGTCGGGAACCGGTTTTCAGGCACTACGCAGGTTCACATAGTTTGCTGAGAATACTAATGACAATCGACTACGAGTCATCGAACTGGCAGCATCGAAAAACTTGCTCATTGTGAGTACCAGGTTTCCGCGTAAAGATATCCACAAAGCCACCTGGGTATCACCTGATGGAGCCACTCTCAACCAAATTGGCCATGTGTTGATAGATCGGCGCCACTCCTCGAGCCTGATGACGGTACGAACGTACCGAGGTGCCAACGTTGACTCGGATCACTATCCTGTTGGTACAGTTTTCCGAACGCGGATTGTCTTACGGAGACGTGTTGCATCCGCGGATCAGGTTCGAATCAACACGGCTGTCCCACGCAATGAGAATACCAGTAACACCTTTGGTCATGGCCTAGGACTCACCCTCGGAGAGCTCGGCAAGGGGAGAGTCCTGGGGCCAAAATGCCGGGCGTAGAAGAGAAATGGACACGCCTTAAGAATACTGTCATTAGTATTGCCAACTGCATTTTAGGCAGTAGTCGCAGAGATCGGAGCGACTGGTTTGATGATGAATGTAAACTAGTGAATAATCGCAAGAGTGCTACATACCGGGCAATGCAGCAGTCTCATAGGACGCGGGTACGCGAGGAGAAATACAAAGAAATCTGAAGATCTGAAAACAGACTTCACAGACAAAAGAAAAGTGCCTGGGGAAAAAACCTTGTCTATGAAATAGAGAAAAGTGGAGAGCGAGGTCCGCACCAGGCGCGGAAGTTCTACCAAATAATCCGCAGTATGTCGCGGTACACACCACGCTGCACTTACTACAAGGATAAAGAGGGTATTCCGATCACCGATTCTGAAGGCATTTTGGAGCATTGGGAGTTGCACTTCAATGAATTGCTAAATGGTCAGCTCACAGAAGAATTGGAGGCTCCACCAATGCAAGACCAAGACCAAATGCTGCCGCCACCAAGCATTGAGGAAACTTTAAAAGCCATTAGACAGCTAAAATCAAATAAAGCCCCTGGAGCTGATGGCATACCAGCTGAGCTGATCAAACAAGGAGGGACAGTGTTACATCACGCAATTCATGACATCGTGGTGCACGTATGGGAGCAGAGGAGATGCCGGAAGATTGGCGTCGTGGAATGATTTTCGCCATACATAAGAAGGGAGATATCGCACTGGGCAGCAACTATAGGAGTATAACATCGCTGAGTACCGCCTATAAGATACTCTCCTCTATGCTACAAGATCGGATAGTCACATACGCTAAAGTCATCATTGGTCAATTTCAGTGTGGCTTCATCCCAGGCAAATCAGCGATTGATCAAATATTCACCCTTAGGTAGGTGATAAAAAAATGTCTGGAATTTAAGATTCCATTATATCATCTATTTATAGACTTTAAGGCCGCCTACGACAGCACAGCCACAGTATATAATGCCATGAGAGAGTTCGACATTCCAAACAAATTGATACGATTTTATAAGTTGACCACGACCAGTTAGTTACGTCAAGTAAAAATAGCGGAATTGCTGTCCAAACCAAAAAACATTTTTAATGGACTCCGTCAAGGAAACGGTCTGGCCTGTCTCCTTTTCAACCTGGCGTTGGAGAAAGCAATCCGTGACTCTGGCGTTACAACTAGAGGGATTATTATCACTAAGTCCAGCCAGATATTTCCCTACGCAGATAACATCGACATCATCGGTAGATCCAATTCGGCTGTACAGGACTCCTTCACCCAGATCGAGCAGGCGGCACGAAAACTGGGACTGCACATTAATGAGGGTAAAACTAAGTACATGGTGGCAAAGTCTGTGAAGAGAAGAAGTTGGTCAAACTATCAAGGTAGTGGAGTACGAACTTGAAGTAGTGGAATCCTTTAACTACCTTGGGTCAATAGTATCAGCCGATAACAATATGGAAGAAGAAATACACGAACGGATGATCGCATCCAACAAAGCCTACTATGGCGTATCAAGCCTCGTTAAATTTCGAAATTCATCCAGAACAATCAAGCTGTTACTGTACAAGACCATGGTCTTACCCGTACTCATGTATGGATCCGAGACATGGGTGCTCAATAAAAGACACTCTGAACTCTTATCCGCGTTCGAGAAGAAGGTCTTAAGGAGAATTGTTGTTGTTGATTCCGGAGATGCTACAACCATGAGTTGTAGGCAATCTACACTGAAACTAATATTGTAAGAAAAATCAAGCTCGGTAGACTCCGGTGGGTGAGACACCAAGCGAAGAGGGGCCTGCCCGGAAAGGCTTTTGTGCAAGATGTATGGAAGGCGACACTGGGGCTGACTTGTCTGCGATGGACGGATTGCGTAGACCAGGACCCCCAGAGCCTGGGAGTGCCAAACGTGCCTGGCACGCGTCATTTACTTTTCGCAATTTCTCTTACCAATAAATCGATCCACTTAAAGTGCAGTGGCCTTGGTATAAGCAATTGTATCGCTTAATTGATATTCGCACTTGATGGATTCCTGAAAGTACAGTGCTTCTCGTTCAAGCAATTCGTAACGCTTAATTGATATTGCCAGTGGCTTTTCATTGGTAAACTTGTGCTGCCCTTCGTAGGCGGCAGCATTTTTATGGAAACTCCGTTAAACGGTATTATGACACCTGGTGTGCCACAATTATCTTTGAAGACGCCAGCAGTTTCCTCTGCCAAGTGTGGCGATTGTTTTTGGATACGAGACAAATAATGTACTTGCAATTGGATAGCGTGTAGCAATGTCCGTTATTGGGTGAGCAATGAACGATAAATCGCATCGTGTGCGATATAATTTTAATGGGATAAAAAGAGCCCTTGCGCTGCAGTAGGGCTATCTCCCACAGAGACTGGGACGATAGTATTAGACATCGTCAACAGTTCTGGTGGTTGAATGGCATATAAAGACCTGGTTGGTAGAATAACAGAATCATCAGCCAGCTTACACAGACTTAACTTCTCTAGAATTACGGTAGTATAAAATTTGAGTTGTTCTTTTAAATAATATTATTAAAAAAAAATTAATAAAATTGAAGTATTATAAGTTAAATTTTAAGAAAAAGCAAAAAAAACATTCGACACAAAGTTTTCAAAATTTTTCTTTGTCATTCGAATAATCATAAGTACAGCCCCAAACAAAGTTCTGTCGCCGTAAGGCAAATTATACAAGAGTTATGTAATGTTTAGCTTAGAGCGTCTGCGTAGGACGTTAAGTTATAATATAAGATAATTAAGCTAGAATTTAAGCATTTTTTGTCTAGCGTGTAATTTAGAAACTAAGAATATAAAAAGAAAATAAAAAAATGTTGTAAAAATGAAAAGAAAAATGAATGGTAATAGGATTGAAATGAATTATATTAATTGATTGTGGAATGAGGTTTAGGTAGTGGGGTATTACAAACAGACGCCCTACTATACACTAAATCTGCTTTCTTCTTTTTAAATTTAATTGTTTGTTCCTATTTTTATTTGTTTGTTGTAACAAAACGTTTCCTTACTGGTATTTTGTGTTTTATTAGTTCACTTGCACATTAAAATGAATTAATCATTATTCGCTGTGTTTTTATTTCAATTCTCCGACTACACATGACGAATTTAGCTCACTATTCTCTTTTTACTTTCCAACTAAACGACTCGCCAATTCGTGAGATTATACATGGATTCAATTTACCCCCACGTTATCGTCCATCGATTATTTGAATTTGGGGTTAGGGTTCGCAAAATTCGACACCAAGTAAAAAAACCATTGAGTTAACGGCAAAAATAGCGGTAAATTGTTTTGGATTCGAATGAAATGTTAGAAATTTGTGTTATATGATATTGGAGTCCTCGTTGAGAGCATTTTGTGAGTCGTATTGGGGTAGGAATGACGACACGTGTGATTTTATGAATAAAAAGGGTGGAAAGTTTTTGTATGTAAAATACGATGGAAAGTTTTGGCCACAAATTATCATTGTTGGGATCGGATTTTGTGTTGTAAGGGATGATGTGATTTCAAGAAAATGTGCTATTTCATTGTAGGAGAATCTTGTTTTTAGGAATGTGAATGTTTCTTGGGATAACGATAGGAATTAGCGGTATTGTTTCCAATGACTTAAGGGGGATGATAATTAACGTTGTTAATTGTGTAACACCCCTCCTCCGGTCTCCCACCCCCTGCACTAAATATTAAGATTAATTAATTTGAAGTGGGTAAATTTGCGCATATTCAACACAGCAAATGTAAATCAGTAATGCATAAACTGCAATGAAATCATTGAGTTCTGATATACACATCTTACGAGACTTAATGGTGGCACAAAACATAAATACCCTCTACAGAACAAATGGCGCTATCCATAAAATAAAGAAAAATGTGTACACGATACCAACAAAATTTAAAAAAATATCTTTGGTATCTTTGTCCACAAATGAACACTTTTGTAAAGACAAAATGCTTGGGATAATGATATCCATAGCAATGAACAAGTATCGACAATGAATCGGGAACCACATATAAATATTTGTTCAGGCCTTGGATTGTCAAAGAATTGTATGCTTGCACGTGCAACACGAGTTATTTAAGATATCCCAATTATTAAATAAGTCTTGGGGATCAAACAGATATTGCAAACATTAGTCCGCAATCTTGCTTAAACAAAGAATGCACTGCAATGCGTAAATCTTAAAGGACGTTAATATTACATCCATTAGGCAGTGTGCCCTGGTTGCAATGGACCATAAATCAAGGGTTACAAAATTTGGAAAAATACTCTCGACTTTGCACGGTCGAAGATGAAGTCAGTCCGAATTAAATTGCCAAAGAAGACGGTCATAAGTGTAATGAAAAACAAAGAGCCGACGGTATCCTGCGATGGTCCCTGATAATGCTGAATGTCAATTTTTGTGACATTTTCGAATCGAGAGAATATCGAGGTTATTGATCCTGAACTCTAAGCGTTTTGAACAATTGCAAACCACTTAAATCACATACAATAATTTTCGGTCAGGAATCGATAAATTTTTTAAATATTTCACACATGGAATTTCAAGTAATTGCTGTCACGAAGATAAGCTTTGTTAGGTTGATTCTTTACGTAAAATTCGTTATATATAAAACAGATGCAAAATAAATATCATTTAAAGAGAGAGGTACCACCGAGTTTGTGGGTATATTTAATTGCGACGCCGGCGAGGGCGCGGGGTTAACTAAACATCCACAGTCTGTTCAATGAAAGTTGTTAAAAATAAAACACATTATATATTCGTAATTAAGTTATTTATTCAATGAGCAGCAGATTTTAATTGCTCTTCGCTTGGGGCTATTATTTGAATGTTCTATTGGTTACAAACACTTTTTTAGAACAAGATACTCTAGCGCGCATCGGGGGTTGAAAATTCGCCTTTACTAGAAACCGACTTGATCGCAAAAACCTCCACTGAAAACCGTGTGTGTATATAACCGACGGGTGACGAAATTTGACTCCATAGATCGCGTGCACTCACTAAGGCAGTTGAAATCTGACTCCACGATGCAACTCACATCCATCAGATTCGATGGCTGCGAATTGCATCGATAGGGGAGGATTTTATATGTGTCCGTATAGGACAAGTACGTTGCCCTTCAGCCTGCATATCGGCAACGACGAAAATGCACCCGAATAAACATGGGCTGGTGTAATGAATTGTAGGTATTATAGAGATACGCGAAAGCAAAGCTCGCCGAAGGGAGAAATAGGTTTCTGTGTCTTAAATAAACAGAAACGCTATTTCGAGGGCCATAAATCTTTCATGACCTGCGCCTGAGAACGAAATAGGTTTTTGCTTTAAGATACACAAAAACGCTATTTCAAGGGTCACAATGATATGCACATCGTGTTTACTCAGGCGTTCATGATAATGCCGTTGTAGGCTATACATTCTGGTGAAGATAGGTCAGCCGAAAATTTAGGTCTTGTTTACAAGACGGTGCCGGTACATGAGTATAATGGCGAGGAATTAGCCTTGCAGATGTGCAAGCGTACATCTCGCCCAGGGTGGCCATGGACCAGCGGTCGATTAATAGGATAAACACAGTGATGCTACTGTGTGTTTGTTTGTTTAACAGGCCGGAGCATCGTTAGGCATGATCTGGGGTATGATTGTCTAACGTTAATCATATTAGTGCCCAAATCGCATGATCGGTAGATAACTGATAAAGGAAATTGATCGCAAGTGTTGCGAACCTCGGGACTGGGGCAATAAATGGTTAAGAACCGTAGCAAAACCCATCGGCTACAACTGTGTCAACAATTACGCTGGCCAGCGAGTATTTATCTATTATAATTGCTGACAAGCCGAGCCGATGGTTCATATAATAATTCAATGTGATGCATGCCTTGATGAGGTTTAACTTTCAGGTGAAAGTTATTTGAAAGAAAGCTCACACTGCTAGAATGCAGGTAAGTATTGTGGTTTATGGAGTGAGGGAAAGGTAGGTTGTTTTAAAGAAATGGATGGTTCTTTAGGAAGGCTTTAAAGAACCGCCACAAATTCATCAACGGTCCTGTGGAATATGATGTATGATAATGCATTAAATATTAACAAATCACCAGTAGTAGAATTCATAAGATGTACGGACGTTATAGCAACAATCACTTCAGCAAAAATATGTCGAAAACATCTGTGAAAAATCGATAAAATGATAATTCCAATCGTACTAATCTTCGCTTAATTGAAGAGAATATATTGAAAACAGTGGCGCAAGATTAATGATCTTGCCCGGAAAAAACAAATCATTATGGAAAATTTAACAAGCCTCTCAGGACTTGCTAAATAAGGCCGGTCTTATGATGATGATGATATTGAAAACAAAATGCTTTATTGCGCTAGTATTGTTATATTATAGCCACAATTGTTCCATATTATTCCAGAATTAGAAAAAAAAAGTCGCAGTCCGACTTATATATCAACAGATACGAAAGTGGCAGCAATTGAAAGTGATGACTGACGATCGCTAGCATAGTTTTTGTGGCATATGCGTAATTTCGATAATAAGTAACAAAATCTTGTACATCACCGTAGTTGTTATACTAGAACAGTATAGTATTCGATTTCATTTTACTGTGAAGATGGAATTCCAATACAACCCCACTAATATTAACCATTAATTAATAACGAAAAAATGTAAAACCTTTTTTGGATGTTTCAAGTCTATAATGTAAAAGAAAAGACAAAATCCAATGCCTGGCATTCTTCATAAACTGCAAATTATTGTGACAATGTCCACATCACAATCCGATATTCCCAGCCAACATGAGGATCTGATCCACCCTACAACTACAGATGAATAATAAAAGAGTATTTCATGTCGTTTTATATATCAATTAACCTAAAAATTTATTGAAGCCTTACGCTTCACAACCTCGATCTACCCTCCCGGCACTCAAAATTGTGGTCCAATCCCACAAATTACAATTACCCAATTCTCATGAGTGGAGGCAGTTAATTGAGATACGAACAATATATTAAAGTGTCCGAAACTAAATGGTTTTCTTCCCCATATTCCCTTGCATCACTTCAAACCCTTCCTGGCCAGCGATGTTAAAAAATGTGAATTTCCTGTCATTATCAACTTTGTAGTCGTACTCACCTGGCTTAACCAGTATTCCAAGTATCATGAGCAGGATTGCCATTGAAATGGTAATTGAGTTCCATTTCACTCCACCGCTTGCATCCATATTGTTGCTCATTATAAAATTGATTTTGCATTAAAAACTTAATCACACACTAAATTGGATAATTTTGATTTGGTTGAATCTGCATGGAGAACACATCTGGATCTCGGTGTCCTCGTTGAGTTACACAAATCCACACAAGCGCACACGATTCGGGTTATCCTGCACAAAATTAAATTATACAACCGCCTATACAGGGAACTTATTAATTACACCACAATATGCACAAGTGTTATCTGCATTCCATTTGTGGTTGTAATCGCGTTTTATGCACGACACATGAATCCTTATGAACTGGGATTTATGTTCATTACTCTCAGTATATGAATTGCTTTGAATTTAAACTAACACTAAATCAAAAACAGACTTAATCGAGAATAAAATCAAACGGTGAAAGAAATTAAAACCGATAGCAGGGCACGGGAATGATAGTAATAATATAAAAAAAAAACAATAGGAAAACAAAAATCGTTTAAAACTCTCCGTTGACCTCACAGTATGCGCTGCTTCTCCCTAGACAGAAAACTTTCACTTGACTGACAACACCACACAACCTTATCGAGCCAATGGTTTGGGTTACGTACCGGATTTTTGGTCAGTTGGAGAGCGGGGAAACGTCCGAAACAAACCCAACTTTTTTGTTGACGTCTCTCGAAAACCTAAACTGGTGAAATTCAGTGGATTCAGATGTATGCTCTTCAATTAGCACATATTTGAAAGAGGGATTCTATTCACACAAGTCAGCACTTGAAATATTCACACACGCGGTTCTTGATTTCATAAGCCAGTTGAAGTATAATTTAAGTATCGTTTCGGAACTTTGCTGGGATTGCACACGACCTATTCTATTTCGGTTTACAGTCGAATCGTTGACAAATGGAATGTTACATAATGTCACGAAGGGAAACAGTTTTACACACTTCTTGTCGATTACTCACTGATCCAGAACCGCGATTTTTGACCACTCGAAGATACAAGCCGGCATCTTGCATACAGAATGATTTCAAATATTTTTCCACCGTCTGCTGTCGCCTACAAAACCGCAAACAAACTTTCCTTTTAGCCCAGATGTTTTTCTGTGCTACGAATACCACCAAGTGCAACGATTGTAATAACAATAACACGTACAGGCTATCTTAGACTGCTTGTCAGTGCAGTGAGTCGATTTCTCTTTTCCACTACCATTCAAATAGCATACAATTGTTGTTGCTTCTTCAGTAACTACAACGCCGGAGATCAAACCGAGAAAATTGATTATCAGTCTGCGCCACCACAGATAATGATAAAAAACAAGAACTGAATAAAGACCTCATTCATCCAATGCGACACTCGCGAACCAGTCTAGATTGAGGTATCTGATCGTTATATCGCCTTGAAAGCGACTCCATCTGATCTGCAACTTGGACCCTCTGTATTTTCTAAAATGGCGGTGCCACCTTTTTAATATCTCGTTATTACCAATGCGGGTCTTAAGGGGATTCACACGACGGAACAACACTATCACCGACCCGAACTAAAGCTAGGCTGTCTGGTAACTAAAGCCGCTCATGATCTCACAGTGAATAGTGAAGAACGGGAAAAAAACAAAAGAGTTGATCAAGAAACCTTTTAACCGCTGAATGTGGATGGTAGCTTCGTGAAGGAGGTGCTGAGTGTGGAACATAACACAGAAAGAACAGTTTGTAAACAAACTTTTGTTCAGATTGTCTTGTTATGCATTAGATGGAACGAATGATCATAATCAAATGATCGTAAATCAAAGCCAATGACGTAAATTCATAGTGACTGGTAGGGTGTTCTGTGCAGCTGCTACTGCCTGAGCACGTGACGTACTTGTCCATCGTTAGCGTAAGTCTCCTTAATACCTGACTAAGTAAACATGTACCACTTTTCCCGTCCCCGGCGCAAGTTAATTATTCCTCCAGCGTACACTTCGTCAAGCAGGCATTCCCATAACGAAATTAGATGGCAAAAGTATGAAATATGTGAAATGTACTTTGAGTTACCTCTCCCACCCAACAGCGTGACTTTAAAGTTAAATATGTTCTCATGGAAGCTTGTCGTTATGGAATTCGCTTCAGGAAGCACTGACTTAATTATATTTGTGATGAATTTTATCATGAAACCTATTTGGTCTCGCGGACCTTAAATATGTACATTGGGAAAGATCAATTTATGGCTAATTAATTTCACTCGGTGATTATTCGGGTAGCAGTCTCTCTCGAGTATAATTACATATATTGGTATGTGGTCACTAATTCCAAATGGTGGTTATAGGAAACGTTTTAAAAATGGGATATTCCAACATAACTCAACCGGTGCCATGGCTTCACCCATTGCAAACAAAACACTCGTCAAAAGTTTTACAACTTATAGATGGTTTAGACTAGTTTGGGTTATGGGGTGACTTCTTAGTAGAAATTTTAAATAAAGCGTATTTTTACGAATTTTTTGTTATAGGATAATAATACTAAAATACCTTATCAAACATTTTTCTCAGATGTTAACACACAATTTTATATTAAAATGACACCACGGAATAGGGACCCTGGAACCAATACCATGACACAGTCGATCGTTGGTCGTGAATGGCATCGGTACCATTCAATTCAATTCAATTCAATTTTATTTGGTAGATAATTACATTTATGGTATATTTTACAACTAGTACTTAAGAGATTTAGGATAGCAATTCCTTTACAACTATAATCTTAAATCTATATAACGACAATAGCACAATTTTAATGAATAACAAATAATAAATTAAGGGAAAACTACAATAAAAAACCGTTATTTGAATCTTAAGACTAATATTGCACTGGCTTCCGGTTATTTTATATAGTAATGACCTCGATATAATTTTCATAGACAGAGTACATATGTAGTGATTTAGGATAACGCAAGACGGGAAACGAGAACATTGTCAGAAAAAGAACAATTGACGAAGAAATTTCGAATGATTTTGTCAATAAGGAACTCTACCAGTTTAACGTTGGCGTTTTCATGTAGTTCATGTGTCGAATAATGCCATGGCAAATTCAGCAACATTTTCAATATTTTATTTTGACACCTTTGCAATTTTATTTTGTGTTTGCGACCACAATTACACCATACAGGGGCCCCGAACAGGAGTATCGCTTGAAAAATGGTTTTAAATATTATAATTTTATTTTCGATGCTAAGCTTTGACTTTCTACACACTAATGGATACATAGATATCCACAAAGCCACCTGGGTATCACCTGATGGAGCCACTCGCAACCAAATTGACCACGTGCTGATAGATCGCCGCCACTCCTCGAGCCTGATGACGGTACGAACGTACCGAGGTGCCAACGTCGACTCGGATCACTATCCTGTTGGTACAGTTTTCCGAGCGCGGATTGCCTTACGGAGACGTATTGCATCCGCGGATCAGGTTCGAATCAACACGGCTGCCTTACGCAATGAGAACACCAGCAACACCTTTGGTCATGCTTTAAGACTCGCCCTCGAAGAGCTCGACGGAGGGAGAGTAAGTCCTGGGGCCAGGATACCGGGCGTAGAAGAGAAATGGACACGCCTTAAGAATACTGTCATTAGTACTGCCAACTCCATGTTAGGCAGTAGTCGTAGAGATCGGAACGACTGGTTTGATGATGAGTGCAAATTAGCGACTGAACGTAAGAATGCTACATACCGGGCAATGCAGCAGTCTCATAGGACGCGGGTACGCGAGGATAACTACAAAGAGCTCAGAAGATCTGAAAAAAGACTTCACAGACAAAAGAAAAGTGCCTGGGAAAAAAACCTTGTCTATGAAATAGAGAAAAGTAGAGAGCGAGGTCCGCACCAGGCGCGGAAGTTCTACCAAATAATCCGCAGTATGTCGCGGTACACACCACGCTGCACTTACTGCAAGGATAAAGAGGGTAATCTGATCACCGATCCTGAAGGCATTCTGGAGCGATGGGAAGTGCACTTCAATGAATTGCTAAATGGTCAGCTCACAGAAGAATTGGAGGCTCCACCAATGCAAGACCAAGACCAAATGCTGCCGCCACCAAGCATTGAGGAAACTTTAAAAGCCATTAGACAGCTAAAATCAAATAAAGCCCCTGGAGCTGATGGCATACCAGCTGAGCTGATCAAACAAGGAGGGACAGTGTTACATCACGCAATTCGCGAGATCGTGGTGCAAGTATGGGAGCAAGAGGAGATGCCGGAAGATTGGCGTCGTGGTATAATTTGCCCCATACATAAGAAAGGAGATATCGCACTGGGCAGCAACTATAGAAGTATAACATCGCTGAGTACCGCCTATAAGATACTCTCCTCTATGCTACAAGATCGGATAGTCACATACGCTAAAGTCATCATTGGTCAATTTCAGTGTGGCTTCATCGCAGGCAAATCAGCGATTGATCAAATATTCACCCTTAGGTATGTGATAAAAAAATGTCTGGAATTTAAGATTCCATTATATCATCTATTTATAGACTTTAAGGCCGCCTACGACAGCACAGCCACAGTATATAATGCCATGAGAGAGTTCGACATTCCAAACAAATTGATACGCTTTTATAAGTTGACCACGACCAGCTAGTTACGTCAAGTAAAAATAGCCGAATTGCTGTCCAAACCAAAAAACATTTTTAATGGACTCCGTCAAGGAAACGGTCTGGCCTGTCTCCTCTTCAACCTGGCGTTGGAGAAAGCAATCCGTGACTCTGGCGTTACAACTAGAGGGACTATTATCACCAAGTCCAGCCAGATATTTCCCTACGCAGATGACATCGACATCATCGGTAGATCCAATTCGGCTGTACAGGACTCCTTCACCCAGATCGAGCAGGCGGCACGAAAACTAGAACTGCACATTAATGAGGGTAAAACTAAGTACATGGTGGCAAATTCTGGGAAGAGAAGACCTAACGTTGGTCAAACTATCATGGTAGTGGAGTACGAATTTGAAGTAGTGGAATCCTTTAACTACCTTGGGTCAATAGTATTGTGGTGGTCGATTCACTAAGGGCGTCGGCACGGACGCAGGTTAAGCAAAACACCCACTGACGAAAAGACGCGAAAAGGAAACAAAGTTCTCGGGATAAAACACTTCCCAAACGGAGCGAACAGAATGAAATAAAACGCACTGGTTGTTGCTTCGTGGTGTTCTTTATTTGGAAGGAAGCACTGGTGATACCATGGCTGCAACAATATTCCATTAGTCTGCGACTATATCAGCTTATTTGTCTATTGAATTCACATTAATGCAGTTAAAGCTTGAGATGGGATTAGACTGTGTTCTCTTAGGAAATTTAATTAAAAAGATTTTGGAGCATTATTTTATACTACACATGTACATACTTTTGTTTTTTATTTATTAAACACAATTCAAACGGAACACCCGCAACACCACCCGACACGACAGGGGAAAACAATTGAATAAAAATTGGTACTCTACCATTCGGCACTTCGGACACGAATGTGTAACGAAGGGATTCACTGTCATATAATCAGACACATTTACTACTCCGACGGCGACGCGGGTGACTCCTTCGACTGGTGAAATCTGACTGACTAATCCCATTGGAAATCATTAAAGTGAAAGAATCCCGAAAGAAACTGGAAAGGAGGCGGAGTTACACGATTAACTTGATGTAGTTAATCGTGATTGGACCTGACGGAATAGGCATACATTACGCATGTGTGCGTATGCCATGCATACGATCGTTCAGCGACCGTGGATGGCGGGCAACATCGCTAGTGCATTTTCTAGGAATGCAAACACTAGCATGTGGGGTGTGAAAAACTGAAACCGATAATTTGGTCATCCTAATGGAAGGCCATAAATCATCATTTCGGATGTCGATGATTAAACATTGCAACGAACATAGGGTGCAGCCGTTGCCAGATGTTGAAAGTAAACATTTTCTGGCTGCATCCTGGTCGCTGCGCGATTACGGTCTCTGAACATGGGGACCGATAATTGGGAGCCAGCGATTGCTGGTAAACAGGGACATGTTTGATTTGCGTCAACAGAAACCTTGTCGGCGGTAGTAAATCAATAGGGGCAATAGCCGTATGCATGTTATGCCGGGGGTAAACAAATACAACGAGTCACAAGGAACTCTTGTTGATTGTTGTTTCCATAGCTTAAGGCTATGGAAACGAGATGCCCTGGCAGAATGTATGCCTAAAGATAAGATTTCAGATGCCATGGCAATGTGATGATTTTGCCATGGACTTATGTTCTTTTCAGGAAATGATGTACGCCTCGGGGGTAAATTTTCGATGCCACGGCAAGGTGATAAGCTTTGCCGTGGGCTTAATGTTTTTTAGGGAATATGGTCTGGCCGAGGGTGAGTTTTCGATGCCACGGCAAGGTGATAAGCTTTGCCGTGGGCTTAATGTTTTTTAGGGAATATGGTCTGGCCGAGGGTAAGTTTTCGATGCCACGGCAAGGTGATAAGCTTTGCCGTGGATTTAATGTTTTCAGTGGTGGTGATGGAGAAAAAGGGGTTTGGAAGGAAATCCCCTACAGAATAGGTAAGCTGCCTAACATAAATTCAAAACGGTTATCCGATTGGGTAACCGTATTAATTCCGGCGATTTGGCTGAGGGTAAATGCCGTAGCAAGGTTACGCAACCTTGCTGAAGTTCGACCGAGAGGTAAGTCGTTCGCCTGGAATAGTGGGGATCGAGCGATGCGTGGCTCTTCGGGCCCTGAAAAGCCCCACATCACTCCCTCCCCAGTGACGTAGTCACGAAATAGGTAAGGCAGGTTAGGGGGTGGTTAGTTGGTTATAGGCGCGCGCCTGAGCGCGAGTACGGGGAGGTTGTGCTGGTGGCGTAGGAGCGGTGTCAGTCGAAGGAAGTACTTCTGGAGCGGAAGCTTCCAGAAAACAGGGCTTAAGCCTTTCGACGCTGACCGTGGATCGCTTGCCTCTAATGTCGATCTCGAAGACGCGGTCACTGATGCGGCGGAAGACTTTGAATGGGCCATCATAAGGTGGGTCGAGGGGTTTTTTGACCTTATCCACCCTGACAAAGACGTGCGTGCAGCTGTGCAGTTCAGGGTGGACGAAAAGTTTTTTGGAGCCGTGCCTGGTTACCGTGGTTGCCCTAACCTTACGTAGCAGGTCACGGAGATGTCCCAATTCACGAAGTTGGTCACGTGGTGTTTCGCCATTCAGGAAAAGTTCTCCTGGAAGAAGGAGGTTGGTACCGTAGGTAAGCTCTGCTGCCGAAGCACCCAGGTCCTCCTTAATACTTGTCCTCAGGCCGAGGAGGACGGTTGGTAGGGCGTCAAACCATTGTGTGTCATTATGACACATGAGTGAGGCTTTAAGAGATCTGTGCCAGCGCTCTATCATCCCATTTGATTGCGGGTGGTAGGCGGTGGTACGACTCCTTTGGCAGCCCAGAAGATTTGTTAGCTGCCTAAAAATCGTCGCCTCAAATTGTGGACCTCGGTCCGAAGTTATGGTGGTTGGTACACCGAAACGTGTGACCCAAGTTGAGTAAAAGGCCTTGGCGACTGATTCGGCAGTAACTGCCCGGAGAGGTGTCGCTTCTGGCCATCGCGTGCAGCGATCCATCATAGTGAGGATATAAGAAAATCCTCTTGATGGAGTAAGCGGTCCCACTATGTCTATGTGGACATGGGCGAAGCGTGCCGTGGGAAGCTTGAATTGCGCTGGCTCCAGTACATTATGTCGCGCTACTTTGCAGCGCTGGCACTGGAGACAAGCACGGGCCCAACCGGTGAGGTCTTTGTTCATCCGGGGCCAAATAAATTTGCGACGGACAGCAGCGGCTGTTGCTCGGCCGCTGGGGTGGGCAGGGTTGTGGTAAACCTGGAACACGCCCTTACGAAGTTTTTCGGGAATGTAAGGTCTAGCGGTTCCAGTGGAGACATCACACCAGATTTCGCCCAAGGGGTCGCGAAGGGTAATTTTCTTAAGCTCTAGTGCCGTATCGGCAGTTAGGAGGGACTTGAGCTGTTCATCCTCCTCTTGAGCTAGGGCAAGATCAGCGTTATTCAAGGCGGTACGCAAATGAATCGTATCGATTCGAGAAAGGGCGTCCGCCGTGACATTCTGTTTACCGGAGATATGCCTTATCTCCGTGGAATATTGCCCAATGAGGTCTAATTGACGCTCTTGTCGGGGGGAGGCATTTCCCGACTTCTTCCGGAACGCATAGACCAATGGCTTATGGTCTGTTAAGATGGAGAGTGAGCGACCTTCTATCATATGACGGAAGTACTTAACAGCGCTGTAGATCGCGAGCAATTCACGGTCGTAGGCGCTGTAACGTCGCTCAGTGGGACTCAGCTTCCTTGAAAAGAAGCCAAGTGGTTCCGGTCGGCCTTCAATGTCCTGTTCAAGGACGGCTCCGATTGCGGTATCCGATGCGTCGCATTGGATAGAAAGTGCCGCTCCCTCGAGAGGGTATCGGAGTAAGGTGGCATTTGCCAATTGTTCCTTGGACAGTTGGAATGCTCGATCTGAGACTTCTGTCCAATTAATGGGGCGCTTATCATTGCGCTTAGCTCCTTTCAAAAATTCATTTAAGGGAGCTTGAACCTGAGCGGCATTCTTCAGGGTTGGGCGGTAAAAGTTAAGCATGCCCAAAAATCGACGCAGCTCACTCACGTTAGTAGGCCGGGGGTACTTCATGAGGGCCTCCACACGGTCTGGTAGTGGGCGAATGCCCTGGTTGTCAACGACATAACCCAGATAGGTGATTTGCTCTTTGGCGTATTGACACTTTTCTGGGTTGATGACAAGACCGAATTCGCGGAGGCGCTCTAGGACCTGACGTAAGTGGTGTTTATGTTCGGCGAGGTCTTTGGAGGCGATGAGAATGTCATCAAGGTATGCATGGCAGCAATTAAGACCTCGTAAAGCCGTGTCGATATACCGCTGGAATGTCTGTGCGGCATTCCTGAGGCCGAAAGTCATCACTTTGAACTCGAAGAGTCCGAAAGGTGTAATGACTGCGGTCTTGGGGATGTCTTCAGGTGCCACCGGAATTTGGTGGTATGCCCTGGTGAGATCCAGGGTTGTGAAGACATTGCACCCTCGTAACTTGTACGAAAAATCGTAGAGGTGTGCAATTGGGTATCTGTCCGGGACAGTTGCTGCGTTCAACAGCCTGTAATCGCCACATGGGCGCCACTCACCAGAACGTTTCTTCACTAAGTGGAGTGGGCTTGCCCAGGGACTGTCCGACGGTTGGCAGATACCTAGTTCGATCATATGCTCGAACTCCGCGCGCGCCGCACGTAATTTTTCGGGAGCCAGTCGACGTGGACGCTGGCTCACCGGGGGACCACGTGTTTCTATATGATGAAACACCGTGGCTTTATGTCGGCGCTGGTTAGGCAGAGGAATTGTTGTACTCACAAATTCCTGTACCATAACCTGGAATGGGTCTATGCACTCTGTGGCCCCTGAAGTTGCCGCTGGTGATGCCGTCATGGGCAAGGGGGGTGCGGTTGGAGCCACAAGTCTGTTATGGGTCGAATCGACCAACAGATTATGTGCGCCTAATAGGTCGGAACCTATCACGGGTTCGTTCACGTCCGCAATGACGAAACGCCAAGTGATCGGACGACAAAGACCCAATTGAAGTGTCAGCTTTTTACGTCCGTACGTAAGTATCGGCGTATTATTTGCAGCTGACAATTTAAGTGCGGCTGGCACGCGGTTACGCGGAGCAAACGATCGCGGGAGGACTGAAATATCGGCGCCGGTATCGACAGTAAAAGCGATATTCAGTTTCGAATCCCGGATGGTTAAGCGGCTTATCGTAGGGGTGCCGGCCGATTGCGCGAGGGTGTCGGTCGGCAAAATTAGTTTAAAGAGCGCCTTTGGTTGGTGGAAGGTTGTGTCCAACCACAAGGCGCTTTGCAGTTAAATGCGCGATCACCATATCGTTGGTGATTGGCGCACCAAGGCAGAGTAACGGCATTATCAGGTGTGTTCTGCCTATTAGTATTGCCGTTACGGGAAGGTCGAGCCGGAGCTCGCTGGGAATTGGCCCGGTGAGGGCCGTTCTGGGTGGGATTGGCCCTCTGTGGGGCATTTTGGGGGATATAGGCCCTCTGAGGGGCATTTTGGGAGAAATTCTGCCGATTGAGAGAACGGCTCGGCATGGCTCGATTCTGGGCGCTTCGAGGATTGTTCCTCACCTCCGCGCGCAATTGCGTTATCTCGCGGAGGAGTGAGGTTTGGAGCGCCCGTAGGTCAGCAGGAGTTAGTTGTGTGGGTGGACTTCTTTGGTTGAATGCGTTGGGGCCTGCCTCTGGATTCCCCTGAGGGAAATTGGTTGAGGCGGGCCTTCTAAGGGGTAATTGGTTTTGAGTAGGATGGAGGATTGGGACCAATTGAGGGGCTGAGAAAGGCAGACGAGAGTGCCGTGCAGGCTGGGCGGCGTGTTGAGAAACCGCCGCTACCTGGTACGCTGGAGGCTCAGAATACTGATCTGAGCTTTCCATAATCGCGTCCGCAATTTTGGATAAATAGCCCAAACTCTGATTGGGTTGGGCTATAAGTGCCGAACGGGCATGCTGGGGAAGACACCTCAAAAAGTGAGGCTTTATTAGGTCGTCCCCAATCCTGGTCCCCGCTATAGAGCGTAAATGGGTCAGGAAAAGAGATGGTCTCATCCCAGAAAGGTTGGATACAGCGGCTAAACGTTGTTGCCGCACACTTCCTGGCTCGTCCAATGCGTCGAGCAGAGCTTCACGCATGTTGCTATACGGGTTGCGGCCGGCCGACCTTATTATGTGGGCAACATGCGGTCGCTGAGTGCGGTCAAGCACTTTCAACAGCTCGACTGCACGAAGTTGTTCGTCGTGCAAGGCCGAGGCCTGGAAGATGCGGTCTGCCACTGCAAACCACAGGTCTGGGTCCTCCTCGTCGAAGGGGGGAAGCCCTATATTTAAATGACGAGTCCCGTTCCCGAGGCTGGAAGCATCGCGGAATTCTTGGGACTCTGGGTGCCTATGAGTTTGTTGTGAGGTACCGGCACTAGTTGTGGGCATAAAAATGCCGGAATCTACCAAAGGGCCGGTACCAGGGGCGTTAGGAGCAGTCGGGAGTGTGTCTGTGGAAGAAGGCTGGGGTCGGTTCACGACGCTGGGGGCAACGGGTGGTGCCAGAGGAGTAGATTGTCCGGGCAAGTCTAGGTCAGCATCGACTTGCTCGGTGGGGAAATCGACGCTGGAGGCGTCGTGGAATTCGAGAGGCTCGGATTGTTCCTGAGCCTTTTTGGCCATGGTGTTTCTCGTGTTGACCATAATGGATAGTGACGCGAAACGGGAGTCAAAGGCGTAAGAGAACGCGAAGAAGGGTGAAAGGAGGCCAATGGGTGAAAAGGAGTCGCAGGAAGTTGAGAGAACCACGGATGTCTTAAACCCAATGGTTTTCCCTAACCAAAATAAGCCGAGCGAAGGTCGGAAGTGGAGTCAAGAGGAGCCAAAAGGGAATCGAGCCGTGGGCTTACTTCGAGTCGCGAATAAGTGGTCGTGTGGAGTCGTGATATGAGTGTGAGGAGTCTTGTGCGTTCAAATGTGCCCAGAAGGGGCTTACAAATGGTTTTAGTTAAATTTTGTTTTTATACTTTATAGAATTTGGCAACATTCGTCTCTATTCAAGTTGGTTTGGAGTTAAAAATTTATTTGGTCGAGTACATTCGAAACAATCCTAATGTGATTATGACTTAGTGTATGAGGTGCAAACGTTTGCTTTGTTTTAAAGGGAATGTTATGTACTATTTTTGGAATGTTAATTGCATATGTTTGTTGGGCGATAATTTCCGGTTAAATATATAAATTTTGTAATTTGGTGTTTATGCTTAACTTGTACATGATCGTAAGTGTAGTTCTTTAGAATTAATAGTAGTTCCGTGTTGTTTTACATTGAACCGCGAATTGCGATCTGATTCGGGTTCTTAACATTCTATGCCTGCCAAATTGGATGTGTTACTATTAGGTGCTAAGTGAAGGAGTATATCTATTTTGTTTTGTTTTAGCTTTACTTAATAATTAATTGACCTTGTTCTGTCAGTTGTCTATTAACTATGGGTCTTGTTGTTTTAGGTGTTATTTGTTAATTATTTTGAATATTTAATTTTGCCTTACGGTACTTAAAACTGTTTATGTAATTGTAAAAATAGTAAACGTGAATAATAAAGGAAAACGAGTGTTTGTTTTTAAATTTATATATGGTGGCTCAGAAGGAGCTCGCCGAAAAGGAATTAACAAATTTTGAAAAATATTAAAAGAACATAAAGTAAAGAAAGAAGAAAATAAACCTTGTCCTCGTATGGGGTGCCTGGTGATGTGGTGTTGGGGCTGTTGCTCCTAGCCCAGGTGTTGTTAGATACAGCTGTGTTGTTCCGGTCTCGGTAGTCCTCGACTGCTTCCGGTGATGTTATGCCAGGTGCTGTTGTTGGGCTGGCGTTGGGGCGTACCCTTTAATTGTCTTTTTCTTTATTTTATTTAATTTTGTTGTTAGTTGTTTTCACTTTTGTGAGTCAGGAAGGTGTTCTATTTGTTGCCTGGTGTTTAGCATCGGTTGGTTGTAAATTTTTAACCTCATCCAATACGCTCGGCTAAAGTGTTTCAATCGTTGGAGGTTTTTTTACGCAGGACTCCTTTCATAAATTTATGTCGATCAGTGCTAGACTAAGAAAGTGATGGTTCTATAGGTTCAGGTACTTCGACTTTAATTGGTGTGACGATGATTGTATTGTCCACTTGATTTATTTACGATGTCCTGGTGTTGAAATTAAATTTCGACTTGAATTTTCTGATTGGCGATAAGTGTTTAAACGGTGTTGATTACTGTTGGGCAAGTAAAACCATTTCATAGATATATGCCATAAGAAAACGTAGGTTGTGGCGTTTTGTAGTCTCTCCTGTGTATAATTTCATTTAATTTAACATAGAATTTGTTGCACTTACATTGGGTTGATGTGCATTGAAACAATTATGTGCACGTGCTGTTTGTTGGCGGCAGTCGGAGTGTCCTGATGGTTAAGGGGGCTTTGCTGGGAATCCCGAATGGTGTTGATTCTCATGTGACGTTGATAAACACAGCTGCGTTGGGGTTACTGCACTCTTTACTGGTTTCTTAGCGCAGGTCACTTTCACTGTTTGCTGGCACTCGAACTGTCTTTTGGTTTAATGGATTAGGTTTTGTTAATGTGACAAAAAAAAGGGGGTTAACACGGTAGCGCAAAAGTTCGAGAATTGCGTGTTCACGTTTTTATATAAAAGATATATAAAAAAAATCACGTCGGGGTCACCAATGTGGTGGTCGATTCACTAAGGGCGTCGGCACGGACGCAGGTTAAGCAAAACACCCACTGACGAAAAGACGCGAAAAGGACAAAGTTCTCGGGATAAAACACTTCCCAAACGGAGCGAACAGAATGAAATAAAACGCACTGGTTGTTGCTTCGTGGTGTTCTTTATTTGGAAGGAAGCACTGGTGATACCATGGCTGCAACAATATTCCATTAGTCTGCGACTATATCAGCTTATTTGTCTATTGAATTCACATTAATGCAGTTAAAGCTTGAGATGGGATTAGACTGTGTTCTCTTAGGAAATTTAATTAAAAAGATTTTGGAGCATTATTTTATACTACACATGTACATACTTTTGTTTTTTATTTATTAAACACAATTCAAACGGAACACCCGCAACACCCGACACGACAGGGGAAAACAATTGAATAAAAATTGGTACTCTACCATTCGGCACTTCGGACACGAATGTGTAACGAAGGGATTCACTGTCATATAATCAGACACATTTACTACTCCGACGGCGACGCGGGTGACTCCTTCGACTGGTGAAATCTGACTGACTAATCCCATTGGAAATCATTAAAGTGAAAGAATCCCGAAAGAAACTGGAAAGGAGGCGGAGTTACACGATTAACTTGATGTAGTTAATCGTGATTGGACCTGACGGAATAGGCATACATTACGCATGTGTGCGTATGCCATGCATACGATCGTTCAGCGACCGTGGATGGCGGGCAACATCGCTAGTGCATTTTCTAGGAATGCAAACACTAGCATGTGGGGTGTGAAAAACTGAAACCGATAATTTGGTCATCCTAATGGAAGGCCATAAATCATCATTTCGGATGTCGATGATTAAACATTGCAACGAACATAGGGTGCAGCCGTTGCCAGATGTTGAAAGTAAACATTTTCTGGCTGCATCCTGGTCGCTGCGCGATTACGGTCTCTGAACATGGGGACCGATAATTGGGAGCCAGCGATTGCTGGTAAACAGGGACATGTTTGATTTGCGTCAACAGAAACCTTGTCGGCGGTAGTAAATCAATAGGGGCAATAGCCGTATGCATGTTATGCCGGGGGTAAACAAATACAACGAGTCACAAGGAACTCTTGTTGATTGTTGTTTCCATAGCTTAAGGCTATGGAAACGAGATGCCCTGGCAGAATGTATGCCTAAAGATAAGATTTCAGATGCCATGGCAATGTGATGATTTTGCCATGGACTTATGTTCTTTTCAGGAAATGATGTACGCCTCGGGGGTAAATTTTCGATGCCACGGCAAGGTGATAAGCTTTGCCGTGGGCTTAATGTTTTTTAGGGAATATGGTCTGGCCGAGGGTGAGTTTTCGATGCCACGGCAAGGTGATAAGCTTTGCCGTGGGCTTAATGTTTTTTAGGGAATATGGTCTGGCCGAGGGTAAGTTTTCGATGCCACGGCAAGGTGATAAGCTTTGCCGTGGATTTAATGTTTTCAGTGGTGGTGATGGAGAAAAAGGGGTTTGGAAGGAAATCCCCTACAGAATAGGTAAGCTGCCTAACATAAATTCAAAACGGTTATCCGATTGGGTAACCGTATTAATTCCGGCGATTTGGCTGAGGGTAAATGCCGTAGCAAGGTTACGCAACCTTGCTGAAGTTCGACCGAGAGGTAAGTCGTTCGCCTGGAATAGTGGGGATCGAGCGATGCGTGGCTCTTCGGGCCCTGAAAAGCCCCACAGTATCAGCCGATAACAATATGGAAGAAGAAATACACGAACGGATGATCGAATTCAACAAAGCCTACTATGGCGTATCAAGCCTCGTTAAATTTCGAAATTCATCCAGAACAATCAAGCTGTTACTGTACAAGACCATGGTCTTACTCGTACTCATGTATGGATCCGAGACCTGGGTGCTCAATAAAAGACACTCTGAACTCTTAGCCGCGTTCGAGAAGAAGGTCTTAAGGAGAATTGTTGCCCCCGTATGTGAGGGAGGACGATTCCGGAGACGGTACAACCACGAGTTGTAGGCGATCTACCTTGAAGCTCATATTGTAAGAAAAATCAAGCTCGGTAGACTCCGGTGGGCGGGACACCTAGCTCGAATGAGCGAAGAGGAGCCTGCCCGGAAAGTCCTTTGTGGCAGGATGTATGGAAGGAGACAGCGCGGCAGACCGTGTCTGCGATGGAGGGATGGCGTAGACCAGGACGCCCAGAGCCTGGGAGTGCTAAACTGGATGACATCGGCTCGAAATCGGGACCGGTGGAGAGATTTGTTAAATAAGGCCAAGACCGGATCCCGGTTGTAGTGCCGATGATGATGAATGGATACATAACTCTTACGACTTTGTTTATTTTTTCAATTGTGGTAGTGATGTGTTTTTGAAAGATAAGTTTTTTATCTAGAATAATACCTAGATATCTACAGTCTTTGGACCAATCTATATCAACTGCACACATACTGAGTTTAGTGCCATTTGGTAGGTAGCAGTGTTTCCTACATCTCGAAAACCAGACAGCTTGTGTTTTATTACCATTTATTTTTATTTTCCATTTCCCGTAATATACTGCTAGTTTGTCAAGAGCTGCTTGCAAAGAGTTGTAGACATTAGTGAATAACGTGTGACAGATTCCGCCACAGAAATTCCAGATAGTTAAAATGAACGGGTTACCTGTTCTGTGGTTCCTCTCCAGGTTCCTCCTCTGGTTCTTCCTCAGGTTCTTCAGGGCGGCCACCGCCAAATGTTGATTTTAAAGAGAAATCGAATGTGGTTGTTCACCTCCTGCTTCCGTCTTTGACGGATTAAAACACGAGCATGTTGGACAGATCTTTAGTTTTAATTTAATTGCCAACTTTAACTTTTATTTACTCTTAGATTCACGTTTAATTTCCAAACTTTTATTTTTACAACAATGTTTTTGTCTTTTACTTTTTCTTTCAGTTTTTTAAACTTTACTTTTTACACAAAAAAAAAACAAAAAGGAACGGGCTCTTTCTACTTTTTTTCTTTGCTGCTGACCAACTGTGCGGAAAATCAACTGTCATCAACTGAATCCAGAAAAACCGTCTTTTCAAAATCATCAACAACGAAATCGAAAATTCCTCTTGTTGTTTCTCTCTCTTACTCTCCATCGACATCCACTCCGAAAACCGAATTCGAACCCGCTCACGATCCACACTCGAATCGGGGCGTGTTCGAACACTCACATGTGGATCATGCAATTCTTCCACCACCTTACCATCAAACGAAATTAAAACAAATTCATATTAAAAACAATTAAATGATGGGGGCGGTGAAAGCCGCACGTAACAAAGGCACCCGAAGAGAAAATGGCCGTATCATCGGCAAACATAGCTACCTGAATGTTTTCACCTAGACATGGTAAATCTGCGACAAACAATGTGAATAATATGGGACCAAGGACCGAGCCTTGGGGTACACCATAGTGGATTTGGTGAATAGAGGATATGTCGGTTCCTATACTCACAACATATTTTCTCGAACGAAGAAAGCTCTGGATAATTTTGATAAGCGGCATAGGCTGCTTAAGCTTCAGTAGCTTATAAATCAAGGCATCATGCCATACCGTATCAAAGGCTTTTCGATGTCTAGAAGAACCAGTCCCGTTGACTCATTGTCGATGAATTTACCAGCTATGTGGTTTTTAATGCGCAAGACTTGGTGGATTGTGCTGTGACCACTACGGAAACCGAACTGAAAGTTTGGTAAGATGTTATTGTCTTCCACAAAACGATCAATCCTTTCCTTAATGATTTTTTCTAAGAGCTTACTTAGACAGCTAAGTAGACTAATAGGTCTTTAGCTGTTTTCCAACAGTCCGGAAAATAACAATTCTTAAGACAAGCGTTGAAAATGAACGTTAAATAGTTACTTGCAGGAGGTGGAAGTGCTTTGATTAATTTGTTGTTAATATTATCGAGACCCGCAGCCTTTTTTGATTTCAATTTTTTTATCAATTCTTTAACTTTGCTGATATTAATTGCGTAAGTACTTTCAGCTGGTGTTTGAGAAAGTACATGGATAGTGTTAACAACTTCGGCTTCAGTATACGCGTCGCTTAGATGCATAGATATGGAGTGGTTCTTACTAAACGTGTTAGCAAGTAGTTTCGATTTCTCCACTGAAGATATAAACAACTTGTCGTGAACTTTAAATGGAGGAATACTTGACCCTCTCTTTTTAATAATTTTTGATATTTTCCAGAACGGTTTGCTTGCTTTGTCAAGAGAGGAAAGGTTCATATATGTTGAGATTTCGTTTTTAATGATATTATTTAAGACTTTAACATTAACTAGAAAACAATCGATTCTATAACGCAGCCATTTTCTTCTTTCAGAGTTTCGTAGCCTAATCAGATGTAAGATATTTTCAGGAAGCGGTGCGTTATCAACTGGAGCAGTGGAACATTTAGGTATCGCAATACCGGCCGCTCTATTGATAACAGACCCAAAATTGTTACATAGGATATCAATGTGCTCGCTGCAGGTTATAGAATTTAGGGTGGTATCACCTAGAACCAAGTTCGTGTTTATATATGATTTATAACAATTCCAGTTGGCGGCGGAATAGTTGTGGTATAAGCTGGTACGATTTACAGCTACTGTATGATTCACTGTGAGGCTGATCGGAAGGCGGTCTGAACTTAACGCATTTAGAGTTAATGGTACTGTGCAGTAATTTGGAATATTAGTGATATATAGATCAAGAGTTGAGGGGTTCTTGTTAGCACTCGCTGGGATATAGGTGGGGAGAAGTGGATAAAGTATGGAAAAACTTGAGCTGGATTCAGTAACATCTAGTAAAATGTTACCCCAGCAGTTTGCCCTAAGACAATTCCACGACTGATGTCTGCAGTTTAGATCACCACCAATAATTACCTTGTTTCCAGTGTTGACTCTATACAATTTTTGCAGATCGCACGTAAGTAGATTTCTCAATGTTTCTATTTCCACCAGGGAAATAGTCCGAAAAAAGACTCACCTTGGAGTTATCACTTAATGTTCCATCTATACTAATTTCCTCAATTAACTTAAGGTGCAATGAAGGACGCAAGGAATGTTCTATACATTTTTTCACAACAATGGCGACACCTCCACCACCAGCATGTACCCTGTCTAGGCGATAACATATGTAATTTTGATGTGAAAAAGATATGTCTTGTTTGAGCCATGTTTCTGAAACAAGTGCAATGTCAATATTAAAATTTATCAAGGAAAAATTCATGCTTTTTGTTTTTGATGCTTCTCGCATTCCAAGTTATGATGTTAAGAGAGTTTCTTAACATGTTTTTTTCCGAGTATATGCACTTAATAGCTAATGAAGTAATGACGTTAAATTGGTCAGCTTTAGTTTGACAAGCACTAAGCTTGGTTACAACTTCATTAAGAAAAGAGTTTATCTCGCTAAATGAGAACAAGTTATCATTAGTTATAGTTTCAGACCGATTTTTCTTCGTGTGTGTCGTGTCACTGTTGGAAGGTTGCTGGGTTTGATGGAGGCCAAGAGCCCAGGTGGATGAAGGGGGTGATGGTTGACGCACAGATCGGGGTAGTGGAGGAAAATTATCAATGGATAATCGGTCGGGCATTGGCTGCTGTTTGTCACTCGGAGGCTGTAGTAACGTTGTATTTCCTGTACCACGTCCACGTGGGGATAATTTGCGGCGAATGTCTAGGTACTGTTTTCGGCTAATGCATTCTGGATCGGTGGATTTATGTGGCCCACTACAATTTGCACACTTGATGACCACCTCATTTGGTTGCAGTCGGATGTTTTATGGTTTCCCGAACAGATTGCACGTGTGACAATGCATCGAGCCGTGGCCGTAAAGCTGGCAATTGTGACATTGAGTGATCTTACCTGGATGATGTTTTTTGAAGTCCCAGCGAACGATGGTTTTGAACAAGGTAGAGCAGTTACGTTTAAGTTCGTTTAATAAAATAGTACCGCGTTGAATGTAGACGATGTACAAGTAGTGTTTGTACAGGGCTTTTGTTGACGAATTTAATGTGATGGTTTTAACATCTAGGCACTTAATCCGGAGTGCAATTTCAGTTCATTTTTCTCTATATCGTTGCTAATCAAGTCTAATCCGGATAGCACTGTGGGGTTCTCTGTAAACATGCAAAAACAATTCCACAATAGCATACATCTCCCAATCTGCAATAAAAAACATTTTCCAAACTCCTAACAGAATATAATTCAACAGAATATATTCTAATCATCCCCGCATTCAATTTCCCAATATTGCTTCGATCAATCCTTTACCGAATTCCCATTCCCCCTTTGCGACGAAGCAATCACAATTTCCCCGAAACTGGTATGCCTTAATAAAACATATATTCCAACCTACCACAAACATTAACCATCTCCGTCAAGTACCATTGTTCTTTGAGGATAGTGTCGAGTTTTTCAATTATGAACATCACATTTACACGCACGATGTGTTTCGCACTGTGAAAAAAGAATTTAATTCAATATAAAAACCAATTGCGAATAATTTCTATGTTATCGTGTATTAATCATTTTCCAAATCGAATCTACGCAAAGTTTACAGTGTCGTAACTAGTGCAGTTTAACATATAAAATTAAATAAATAAAAAAGTTAAAAGTTATTGCAATTTAAAAAGGAACAGTATACTAATTAAAAGTATTAAATAATTGTTGTGGAGTGCTGCACTGAGTGAATCGACCAAAATAAAAAATTAAAAACAATAATAAAAAGACAAAGACAAGACAGTCAAAACAAAAAAAACTTAAAATCAAACAAACAAAACAAAACATAATAAACGAATAAACAGTGAAGTGCGAAGTTCAGCGCGAAAAATAATATAATCCGTAACTAAAAGAAGAATATATCACCTCGGTCGCAAGTGTGAAAATAATAACTAATATATTGCTCGTTAAGCAGTTAGTTTTTAAATCACCATTTAGCGCGAGTGTAAGGTGACTGACTCTTAGTCGGCGATAGGAGAGTTCGAGTCAGGTTACTGAGAAACCGAGTTGTGTCATGGTTCGTATAGAAGGTCGGAGAGTATCAGCATGAACGCGGAAGTAGAACATCACGCAACAACAAACAAAAGAAAAGGTGCTCCGAAAAATCCCATTCACGCGAAGCAAAACCGCGAAATCAACAATGAAGAAAAGAGAACAGCGAATGGAGGGGGACAGTGAGCCCCCCTCCCCCTCCAACTTTAACATGTATGGGGCAAACAATTCATCCGCCTCTCTTGCATCCTCAGAGTCTGGTGATGAAGAAGAGGAGGCGAGGGCTGGGTGGCAAGAGCCCGACTAGAAGAGTGACGCCGGAAGAAAAAAATAGCGGCGCCCGAACAGGAAAAAATCACCGAACAATAAACAACAAAAACCGTAGCCAAAAGTCGGGCAACAGCAACGACTACCAACGCAAAATCGCCCACCGAAACAACAAGCAGCACAGCAACAGCAAATCAGCAATACAAAAATAAAGATGCCGCCAATCAACACCATAGATATTGAGTGTAAGGAACAGGTAAGTGTCTCCGTAAGCTAGCTGGAAACAATTTTGTAGTTAAAAAAGACTGGAAGGTAACAGGCATGCCATTCAAACCTTATGCGGTGGCAGACCACAACAAAATAAAGAGTTTTAAATCTTTATAAGAAAAGGTACATCATTAAGTAATATTATATAGTGGAGAAGTGCGCTGGTGCCGGGTCCTGGAAGCCTGTATCGTACGCATACCTCTTCAGCAAGGAAGGGGTTTGCGGTCTATGCACCTGAGGAGCACCAACATAACTTCTTTTATAGCAGAGCTCGAGATGCTTCAATTGCAATTGGAGATATAAACGCCTAGCATAAAAATTGGGAAAATTATATATATATATCTAATGCTAGAGGAATTCAGTTGGCTGTCTGGTTAGATCAGTATCACATTGAATATAAAACTGACCTGCTAGCTACGGAAAATCCATCGTTCCCTAGAGGTAGATCTGTGGAGATTTCGCCAAACCCCACTGTCTACTTACCCGAAGAACCCCCATAACTACGACCCAACCTACATTAAGTTTTCGCTAATGCAATCGCATTAGCACCTGTAAATGCTTCACGTAACAAATGACCAAATGTATTTAGCTAAAAGCTTCTGGAAGAGAATTCTTACCGGCATCCATTTATTCGAATTCAAAATTCCTTTTAAGAATTCTGTTCCAAACGGCATATCCCTGAAAAGAAAGCTTATCGGTTCACATATAATATAACCGCATAATCAGGGAATCTTAGCCTTGAGTTGGCTATTCCCAGCCTCACATATGTACAACAATGTCTTACATACACATTGGCTGGCGATTCATTGTCGTCGGGCAGCTTGTTTGTTCAGCTGGCATTTACCCGATCCCTCGTCTAAACGAATAAATAATCACAAATGCAAGCAAGGGATTCGTTTCGGCCACCGACCCAAGATACGATATACAGCTCTCATTGTATGAAGTATTGTAATCCATTAGCAACTCCTTCTAATGGCTATTCGTCTATATACACAAGGACATCACTCAGCTAAAACTTTTATGATGCCCTCGTCCCATCGTCGTCTATTTATTTAGCCGCGATGCACATCATAGACAACGATCTATACGGGCCATTTGTCTTTTAATTTCCCTGGATCCGTTCCTCATGACCTCGAGGCATGAGCAAACAAAGACCCAATTAGCATCCAATGTTCACACATACATGTGTACCTTAATTTGAGAGAGCCGGTTTCACTGGCCGAATTTCTGTTGATAGCGATTTAATACCACTGAGTCGTCTCCCATCCGTCAGTCGTTTATTATTATGGATTATGTTTATGTGTGCTCTCTGAGATCCACCTGCTCTCGCCATAATTATGTATTTCGTTTTATCTTCATTTATTTCCAGGCCCACCTCTTCTGCCGCTTGCATGATTATTTCACTGTTTTTACTTACAGTTTCTAGATTATCGCTTGTGTGACCCCGTTCAGGTAGGATCCGACCATGTTGTCGTCTTGTACCTTTCTGATGACATACTCGAGGACAAGGTTGAAGAGACATGGTGACAGGTCATCCCTCTGTTTTAGTCCGTTCCGGATTTCAAATGGTTCTGAGAGGTGGTTTTCTATTCTAACACGCCCTTTGTTTTCATTCATGCAGATTTGAATGAGGGCGACATATTTTTTCGGGATTTCCAGCTCAACTACAATATGGTAGTCGTTGCCTTGCGACTGAATCGTGGGCTTTTTTGGAGTCAACGAACAGTTGGTGAACCGTCTCTCCGTATTCCTACTTCTTTTCCAGTAGTTGTCTTGTGGGGGTTCTTTAAAGCATCCCCAAAGAACCACCCGTTTCCTTAAATCACCCTGCCTTTTCCTCACTCCACAAGCCACTTTACTTACCTGTAATCGAGCAGCGTAAGCTACCTTTCATTCGCTTTCACCTGAAAGTAAAACCCCAGCAAGCATGCACATCATCAAATCATTTCGTTCATATTACATGAACCATACCTACCCAATCGGCTCAGCTTGTCAGCAATTATAATCGACAAACATACGCTGCCCAGCGGATCTCTTGACACAGCTGCAGCGGATTTTTCCGACCATTGATCGCCCAAGCGACACCCGATCACCGAATAGGACATGACCGCGATCGTTGTTCAAATAATCATCCTACTGATCATGTCCTATGATACAGTTTTCCGAAAACTAACGTCCATTGAATCGGACACGATCATGATTACTATTTAAACAATCATGCCAATTATCGTGTCCCACGTACAGTTTTCTTAACCAAACAATAGCCACCCTAGCCTTTGCCATTGGCGAACAAATCTGCGGTTGGCTTATCTTCACAGAGAAATCTATTGCCTGCAACGGTATGATTCTGGGCGATTATATAAACAGCCGACGCTCTCATGCAGCATTGGTTAAACCAAACAAATGCGCATCTCAGCGTATGACCCTCCGAAATAGCCTTTCTTTTTACAGAACACACAGAAACCTAATTCTTCCTTCGGCGATTTTTCGCTATCGCTTATCTCAACGATGCCTGCAGCCCCTAATACCAGTTCCTTTGTTTGTACAGCTGCAGGATCGGTCGTTGCCTCACTTCCAGCTAAAGGGCATTGTACTTGGCCTGTACGGTACTTTCAAAAAAATCCCAATCGATCGATCATTGGTCATCACCAAAGAAATGATCCGATTCGGCTCATCCCATATCGATGGAAATTCACCACCACCGCAGCTAGGGGATGTTGAGTGCAACAGCCACTCAGGGAGTCAGATTTTAGCTACCGAGCCAGAGGTACGTATTGTGAAGGCAGTCGTAAAAGTCGCGTTTTTAATTAGTCAATGAAAAGAGTTGGAATACACCTCGAGGAAATCGATGTACCAAATTAAATGGATAAGTGTCGTGTGAAAAGTTAGTCTGTTGACCATTTAAATTAAGTCTAGTTGGTCTATTTAAATTTAAATTAGTGTGGACAAACAAAAAAAGGAAAACAAAAATGTACAACTAAAATTTAAAGACCCCATGAAATTATTGAATTGTGTTACGTTGGAATACGTACATAACCCACAGCCTTATTGTGAACATTTGGTCGCTCGTTGATCGGTTCCTACGGAATCCACATTGGTAGCCTCCCAATATGTCTTCTGCGTACGGTGTGATTCTCGCCAGGATGACATTTGTTAGTATTTTGTATGTGGTTGGGAGCAATGATAATCCTCTGTATTTTTTGCAGTCAGATCTGTCACCTCTTTTGAAAATGGGAACGACTATTGAGGTTTTCCATTCTTCCGGAATGACTTCCTTATCCCATATTGTTTTAATCAGTTGGAAGATCTTTCGAGCGGTTGTCTCTCCTCCATACTTCACAAGCTCTGTCGGTATGCAGTCGACTCCGGGAGCCTTGTTGGTTTTCAATCGGTTTATTGCGTCTACAATTTCGTTGAAAGAGGGCTCTGTGATCTGAAGCTCAGCTGTATGTACGTCTGGTGCGTTTATTTGTGGTTGATGGGTGCGCACATTGAGCAGGTTTTCAAAGTACTGCTTCCATCTTGTCACGATATTGTTTGTTTCTGTCACCAGACAGCCGTTTGCGCCTCGGATTAATTAGGCTCTCCCTCGGTCGCCATTTCTAATTGAATTTATGCCGGTATACATACCTCTGATATTCTTTGCTCTGGCATTTTCTAGGAGTATTTCGATCCTAGTCTTCTTCCATTCGCGTTTTTTGCCTTTGAAGAGTTTCATTGTCGTTGACTTCATCATAGCTTTCTAAGTGGATCACTCTGAGGCGTTTACGTTGTTCGATCTTCGCCCTGCAGTCATCGTCAAACCAAGTTTTGGACTCAATTTTTTTCTTCAATCCTAATACCTTTTGGGATGTTTGTTGGATTGTGTCTCTGATCGATGTTCATTTAGTGTCCACACTATTAGCTTCCTCTTTCCCACTGCTTTCATTCTCTAGGATGCTAAATCCATTCATTAGTTCGTCTTGATATTCAGCCCTTTTGCGTAGGTCTTTTAGTTTATCAAAGTCGAACTTTTTGCTCGTCTCCCGTGATTGCCCATGTGGGTTTGCTGCGAGCCGACTTCTAATTTTGCCCATCACTAGAAGGTGATCGGAGTGTCAATCTGCTCCTCTATATGACCTTACGTCATGGATATTCGAGTGGTGTCTTTTGTCTATGAGGAAGTGGTCTATTTGGTTACGCGTTACGACGTCGGGTGATATCCATGTGGCTTTATGGATTTGCGTGTGCTTGAACATCGTGCTTTTCACTACCAGATCTTTTGACGCTGCGAACGTGATAATTCGAATTCCATTATCATTTGAAACGTCGTGTAGGCTCTCTTTTGCCTATAGTTGATTGGAAGATGTCTTCCTTTCCAATTTTCGCTTTGAGGTCCCCGAGGAGGATTTTAACATCGAATGATGATATCCCATCGAATACTTCCTCTAGGGTCTCGTAGAACGTGTCCTTCGTTTCTTCGTCAAAAACGTTGACCTCTCAGTTTGTTTTTTACGTACGGGAATAAAAAGAAGTCATTCGGTGCCAAGTCAGGACTATACGGCGGATGACCCATCAAATCGATGTTTTGGGTGCTCAAAAATGCAGTTGTCGCAGCCGATGGGTGAGAGCTCGCATTGTCGTGGTGAAGAGTGATCCGTCTTCGGCGGTTGGTTTTCCTGATTTCTTGGAAGACAACTGGCAAACAAATGGTTGTGTACCACTCAGAATTGACTGTTCTGCGTTGTTCTAGTGGTACGGTTGCGACATGTCTAGTTTTTCCGAAAAAACAGACGACCATTTGCTTGGAAGTGCTTCGTGCGCGAACAACTTTTGTTGGATTTGGCTCATCTTGAAACACCCAGACAGTCGACTGCTGTTTACTTTCGGGCTCATACGCGTAAATCCACGATTCATCACCTGTCACGATGTCATAGACGTCTTTCGAAGCACCGCGACCGTATTTTTTGAGCATTTCTTTCGACCAATTGACACGAGCCTTGTTTTGGGCTGTTTGGGATCCAACGCGAACAAATTTTTTTGACAGTCAAATGTTTATGCAATATTGAATGTATGCTGGTCCCACTAACGCCTAAGGTTGTCTCAATCTCACGATAGGTCACATGACGATCTTCCAATATCAGTTCGCGCACAGCATCAATGGTTTTCGGAACAATAACTGATTTTGGACGACCTTCACGAAATTCATCTTGGAGTGAACTACGACCACGATTGAATTCACCATACCATCGATAAACACTGGTCCTTGATGGAGCTTCATCGCCAAAAATTGAATTAAGTTCATCCATGCACTGTTGCTGAGTTAATCCACGCCGAAAGTTGTAAAAAATAATCGCACGAAAATGTTGACGATTTAATTCCATTTTTGGGCCGAGATGAATCTTTTAAGTTACTGTAAACAACACAAATAGCGCTCGTATGTCAAAACATTCTGAGTCCGTATAACCTCAAAAATGTCCAACTTTACGACAGAGCTGTCAATTGCCGGATTGCAACGCTAGGGTTGCCAAATCCCGAAACGTAAGAGGCAACCCTCGTATATCGCTGCATGCATTGGTTCACTACTTGGTGGTTGCCAAAGTGGTTATCAAGGGGTGTCACGTGGAGATTGCATGTCAACTTGGGTTGAACAGGGACAAGTATCGTCCTGGCCTTAGCTGGGTTGAAAGCAGAGACTTTGTCCTGTATCCCCCCCCCCCCCCCCCCCCCCCCCCCCCCCCCCCCCCGTAATAAAATTTTAGCACACCCATTTTGTTAGCCAAAAGGTCTTAATAAAAAATTCGAATATTATTGTTTAATTTAGCCTGTAAACTATATTAAAAAAATATTGAAAATTTAGGTTTAGTATTTGATTTAAAATTCGGGGCAAGGCTAATAATCTTGCCCGTAACAATAAATTATTATGGAAAATTTAACAAGCCTCTAAACTTGTTAAATACGGCCAAGACCGGATCCCGTTTGTAGTGCCGATAATGATGACGATGATTTGATTTTAAATTACGTACATTTAAGACTATACATATTTTTTCTTCCCGATAAATAGGAATTTAAAAAAAATGCGGAAGGGGGAGTGGAAGGATTATCAAGGATACGGTTTCATGTCTGTACATTCAATTATGTAATTAACTCCTAGCACTAAAAACCTGGTTTTATTTATATATTCATTTATTTATTTTTTGTTTTGTTTGTGTTTCGCATTACAATTGCAGTGCCATTAAAGCAATGCAATGACTAGCCCACATCTTCGTGTATGCAATGAACCACAGCAGTTAAAGGGCATTAGCAAACATATGATACAAAAGTACATGGTACAAATTTTCCGTTAACTGTAAAGTTCGGACACGAACTTTGATAATTCTCTCCATTCTATTTAGATTCTTAATAAATACAAACACTTACGCGAGAATATCCAACCATTTAATTCAATATCGTCGCCACTGATAGAATTTGTTTTTCGTTACAATCACAGCTAGTGTCGACAGCCCAACAATGACGTCATTCAAATTAATTAGCTAATTTAGCCAAATGACTGCACCATTCATACTTTGCTTACTCACAATGACTGGAAAAAGCTTTGAAATACGAAGAGAGCTTTTGTCTTTAAATCCACCAACAACATAATTCAAAAAAGTATCTCGAACCGTACCATACCAAATGAGTCGAGCGTAATGGCTCTCTTGGGACCAATGAATCAGTTTATTGTGGGGTCTTGAACGTGCGACTGTAACACATTTACCTACGAGTTGAGTTTACAAGAACACGCGAACTCTGCTTCGTCATCGTTTCTTGTTAGTTCCCCGTCACAGATTAACGGATGAACCGGTGAGTTGGGACAAGCAATTTAATTAAACTTTACTTTATGATATAGCCGCGGAAGAACCAAACCCAATCTATGTGTATTCAAACAGCTGGTCCTGCCCCAGGGTCTTCATTTTCCAATGTTTGTAGAGTATACCTAATAATCGAAGGAAATGATGAGTCCTTGTGCACTGGAAACACGTGTCCTAGCAAAGGGTATCAACACTAAGCAATTTGTGCAACTTCGATACAATGACGCCACCAGCGTAAGGGACACCCCACTCAGGCGCTCGACTAGAAGATGCCACCTTTTCGCAGGTATATTGCAGGATATGATTGTGTGTTGGTCGCATGGCTGTAGGCGACCTGGTAATAGCCTCTGTTTCAATATGTACTCGACTACTGGCTGTGCTGCAACTAGCGGTGCTTACGGCATAGAGTTACCCCGGGTCCCCGTCTCCCAGGAGGCCAGTTCATTTATTCTAGTTCTATGCAAGAGCTGCGAACTGTGGTTTGGAGATTAGTTAGTTATGCTACTGCACGGGATGAGAACAATAAACCCTAGTGTGACAATGGAAGCAAATGTTTATGGCTACATACAATACGCATCATCCCACGCTAGTCAACCCCGCCGGAGGGCTTATGCACGATGGCGTCGATGTCGCGTAGCTGCGGTTAATTTAATGGTGAAACAAGTACTAGTCATTATAGTAAAAGGCAGTTGCGATAGACGCACGCAATTATAGACAGAATGTTGTTTCATAATAAATTGTCTGCCACCACATTGTGGCCACATCTATAACCGGCACAAACAACAGCTGAACTAGTAGTGAAACCATAGATATGGAAGGATGTTTCGACAGCAACATCACATAATAGCGGCTTAACGGAGAGACAAAGTGCCTACACTTTCAGCAAGCAAAGGTCTTTTAGAATCCTTCTGGGGGATTCCGTATGCTATCAGCTGCCATGAGCAGCTGTAGGGGCGGAAACTTAATTTGCAATGAATGGCGTTCGTGTCCTCTTTGATGTAATTCTTGTGTTTACGTGTTTAACATAAATAGGTCGACAGTGCTATGCTTCTATGATATAATTCGTGACAATAGGCTATTCGGCAGAGTGAATTTAATATGAGCGGAAGCAATTCTGTTTGCGTAGTTCAAAACTCACTCCTGCTATCGTGGCATTAAACGTGAAAAATCCGATCCGTTCGCATTGGAAATACAGCATATATGTTTTTCTTATTCGTATATATGAATATTATATATGGACTTGTATTTCAATAAAAAAAACGTGTACACACTATTAAGTAAGCAGTTTTAGATTGAATAACGAATATTATTTTAAGGTCTTTTTTGACTAAATCAAATCGAATTACTTCTAACGAAGACTTTAGTCCGTGTAATTTATATTCTCTTTTTTCCTTTGCCTTTCGGTGAATAGTATATTGTTTTTGATATCATCATTAAATTAAAATTACATGAGAAAAACAAACTTGTGTCTGTTGGGGTTATTATATATGTTACTTTTATTAACTCAAACAAATTTTTGAAGGGTTTTTTATGTATTTTTTTAAGTTTAAAATTCATTAAAATATAAGTTAAAAATTTATTAAAATTTAAGTTACAAAATCATTAAAATTTAAGTTAAAAATTTACGATATTTAATATTTTAAAATTTAAAGTTTAAAATTTATTAAATATACACATGAATGATATAACCGGGAACTATGAGAAAAAGAGCATAAGAAAATATAAAGTTAATTCAAAAATTTAAGTTAAAATGGGGAAAGTTAAAGTTAAAAGCTTTTAGTCTACGTGATATTTTGAATAATGTGACGAGAAGTTGTTTCTTCGACGTCAGTAAATAGTTTGGATATAGTTCCTATCATATTTATCACGTCTGTCGATCGTCATATTGAATCGCATGCAATTTAATACGTTCACGACATGAGCGACATAATGATTTATTTTGTCTCTAACTTTATGAACATCAAGACCCCATGCTTGTTTTGTATAGGATGCTTTTTATATAAGTATGAAAACCCTTCGGAGAGAGTCAATGGATTCTGAAGAGTAAACCATAATGAAGAATACGTGATACAAGGGAATCGAAGAAAATCATGCGTATCGTATACCAGAACGTTCGTGTAGCTATCACACAGCTTAAATAAATGTACGCATTCGTCATCCGATTTGTAGCGTTTTGGGTCTAACCTTTTCATCATCACTTTGATTCAAAACACTTTCTTCACTACTTCGTAACACGCTATAAGTAAACAGACACAGAATTGTGGTAAAAAAAGCGACAGAGATAAAACTTAATTCACTCCTTATTATTCGCGCACTGGGGCAATAGAATTTATCTATTATATTCAGTCCTGTTTCATTATACAGGTTTTCATCAATATATGCTGACTCGAACGTTTTGTAAATTAAGGGACATCGACACAAACACCGTCGTCCGAGTACATGAAACATGTTCTATACAGGAAGGCGACATGTTGTACCACACCGGCCAGGCAAGGTGTTTACCAAAATATAGACATTCGTTAAGCCAAACACCGAGATATGCCTCTACAATTCTTATTGAAGTCATTCTATAAGAGTCTATTGATGTCTTCAATTTTTGCACCAGATCTTTACACCACAATCTCGTCAACGTATGCAATTAAATGATTTAGAGCCCCTACCAATTCGTTGGTATAAATTTTATGTAAAATGACAAACTTGTTGCCACTACATTTTACGATGCATTTTTTTTTTTCGTATACATTCTGTCATATATATATTAAGTCCGGCAGGCATGCGTATATAACTAATCGTTTAACATATAAATACGACCCTGTATCCTAATAGTGTCGAAAGGCTTTTCAAATTCAACCAAAGTCCTTCATTCATGGAATATCAGAATGAGGCAAAAATCATGGGATTAAGGTGACCACCAAATATAATCAGACGATCAATGATTTACTTAAACGATTCAATGTCCTTATAACAGTTGATCAACATTTAATAAGTTAACAGAACATCGCTACAAAATCTTTGATAATTTCTTATTTACATCGGTTTTATACATTTACAGCAATTAAATTAGTTTTAAATATTTACATCAAACATTTAGAGGCACAGGATAACATTTTTAATTTATACAATTAAGTACGGTGAGGAGATCGGGATCCAAGGTTCACTTTACATACTTCAGAACAACTACCACTATAACCATGTACTACTAACCATATAATAACATGACGATTACATGAAATTCCATCTAGATAGCCAATTTTGGGGAGGTGGGGGGGTATTTTACTTCATAAAATCCTAAGGCGCGATCCCGTCTTACTTACGGTTCATTCGTTCGCTTTTGGTTCTAAAGTTTGCTTGTGCAACTTCGAGCGCATAATACGAAATTTCAAGACTGGCGTCATTAATAGGCAAACATATTGTATTTCGCATGTACTGTAACTTCAAGAGCGGCGTCGTTCATAACCAAACAAATCACACCGAAGATTTTTTCATAAAATCCTAAGGCGCCACCCCGTCTTGTTTACCCTTCTTTCGTTCTCTTTTTGTTTTAAAGTTTGCTCGTGTACCTTCGAGCGCTTAATAAGCAACTTCAAGAGTGGCGTCGTGCATAGGCAAACGTTGTATTTCTCATGTACTGTAATTCGGAATTACCAGAGTGTTGTATTGCATTCTAAAGTTAAACAAGTTAGTCCAGATGAGTGTCACATCAAAGAGCCGAACTTTTGTATCTTTTACACATATTGTGGCAGTTACACAGAGTTTATACTTTGAGACATAACTTAAAATTTTAGTAGCAAGTTTTAAGGGTCGGTCACTGTTTTATTTTTCGTCATCGAAATTTACTTTGCCAGACAAAATTTTGGTCTGTTTGGCTTTCAATTTGTAAAAAGATAGATTACATATTGTAAGAAATTTGCAATAATTAAAAAAAAAGTCTGTTTTTTTACGTTTGCAAATAGACACTAATCAGACCTGGAGAGTGCGGTGTATGAGGAAGTAAGTCGAAGCACAAATCGTGTGGTTCGAATCTTGGTTTTCAACGACTTGCATCACGGTGCATTGTTTTTCCCTTTATGCCTTTCTGAGCAAATGTGGCATCCGTTTGAAAAAAAAGGTTTTCATATTCAAATTTTGATGTAAAATAGTGAAAACTTTTTTTTTCATTATTCGATTCTCCATCACGATTCTTAGGACCTCATTTGGACGACAGGAGCGCTCAGCATCATTGATATTTGTATGACCACGTTTAAATTCAGCAAACTAATCAATAATAGTTTGTTTCCCTGGTGCAGAGTCCCCATAACGTTTTCAAGCCACTGTTAGGCGTTGGTATTTTTTCACTTTAAAAAACAATGTTTGATCAGCACACGGTTTTCCTTTTGCCCATTGGCTTGAAAATAGCCAAACTTGTTTCACTTAAATCACTGTAGTTTGTTTACCAAACGTCAGATAGTCATGAGTACTTTCATGATAGCTTTCAGATGTTACGAATTCACAAGTAAATGTACTGGGGAATTCTAGTGCGTTCGCATCTTCCTGTTATATGCCAACTGTCACCCACCAGCTGACAACGCGTCGGTGATAGAAAAGGCACATCAAATAAGCGTCAAATTTAAATTTTAAGAGAAATATGTGGTTCGATTCCGGGCGCAAGGAAGGCATTAAGGCTAAAACGTTGAGCGTCCGGTTGTATGAATCAAACAATACTGAGGAAAACCGGAAAAGATTTAAGAGAGCTAGAAACGACTGCAATGCGTATATCCAACGCGCAAAGTTCTTGCATGACCAGAGAGTGAGACCAAAAATACTACACTCTTCCACAGGTAGTAGAAACTTCTGGCATTTGTGAAGAACATGAAAAACTCGGTCTCCTCATCCATTTCTTCGCTAATAGTCGATGACAGACCAGTCTGTAGGGCAATAGATAAGGCGAATCTACTTGCTGCACATTTTGCAGGCAACTCAACGCTGCCTGATACCAGATCAGTTCCGCCTCAAATTGAGCATAAGCAGCACACCACGAGCCAGATTCGCTTCTGAACGTGTACTGTTGCCCGGGCAATCACGGGGCTAAACGCACACAAATCCGCTGGTCCTGATGGCATTCCCCCAATTCTCCTGAAGAAATGTTCCTCTTCACTTTCTAAACCACTGCGGAAACCCATCCATTTGTCTTATTCTACTGGCCGTTTCCCAAATAGATGGAAGTCAGCAAACATTCAGCCAATTCCCAAAAAGGGCGACAAATCATCGCTCCCATAGCACTAACTTCTCTTCTTTCGAAGGTAATGGAATCATTGATTTACCGTCAACTATCGAAATATCTGGAATCAAATGACTTTCTCAATGACCGCCAATATGGCTTTCGTAGCAACAGGTCCACAGGAGATTTGATGGTGTACCTTTCCTAAAAGTGGATCCATTCCATCCACTACTTCGGAGAAAGCACGGTTGTTGTACTGGATATCTCGAATGCCTTCGACAGAGTTTGTCATCCAGCCCTTTTATCAAAATTACATTCAATTGGAGTGGACAATTCCCTAATCCAATGTATAAGAGACTATCTTTCTGGCCATTCAATCCAAGTGGTTCTTGATGGTGTCAAATCTGTCTGCCATCAAATTAATGCAGGTGTTCTGTACTCTCGCCCACTCTCTTCCTCATCTTTATAAGTGATCTCTTGTCCATTATCCACTCCTTTATCGATGATAGCACATTGGGTTTCTTATACTCATACGAAAATTCCCGGCCGAACTCTTCGAACGTCAATACCAATCAGCAGGTTATGCCTAATACACTGAATTCCGACTTCAACAAGAAATATCAGTGGGGATTATCTAACCTAGTAGAATTCAATGCCCCAAAACCTCAGTGCTGTCTCTTGTCGTCAAAGGTGAGCCCCAAAGTAAATATAGTGCCAACCTGCAACTTATGGTTGATATGTGGGGGTGAAGAAGTATGATGCCGATCATGGGCACAGATTCACTTTCTTCCCCACGTACTTACGTCGTCAAAAATGGTCACCAACTATGAAGATATGAATGAAAAGCACTGTTGTGTAGTTTGAAATCACTTTTATTTTTCTCCTTTTAATTTTATATGCAGGTGATTCGCACTTGATTCACAATGTTTAACGACACTAAGGCAAATTTAGAATATTTGTGTTTCGACACAAAACGAGTTGGCGGCAACTAATTAATTGTTCAATTTAAACTGACAGACACAGCGAGTTTTTGTTGTTGTTAAAACCGTGAAAGGATTCGCGAAAATTTTACAGTGACTTATGACGCAGCGTAGCGTGTGTACGCTGCTGTGGTTGTTTTACGACTCCTCTAATAATTATTTTCCCGACCCGAGCGGCGTGACTTTGCAGGGTAGTGGTTGGATAGCGACTGTAGAATTAGGGGTGAAATTCTGTATTTCTGCTTTTACACACCGATCCGCCAATGGTAATCATGCTCTCTTGTGCATTCCTCAATTCCCCACACTCATCGACGTAGAAACGTACTTGTGTATTCGTTCGACGTCGATGGGCGTGGCAAGGATGGATAAATCAAAAGGAAAGCACAATAACCCAGGGTTGATCTGTCTTAGTGTGTGTGTATTAATTCCGCGTATGCAACTGGTTCAGTGACCTAGTGATGATTATGGTAGGTTTCATAGGTCATCGAACTATGGAAAGACAGAATTTCAGAGGAGAGGAAAATTTGGCTGGTGCTATTCATCTGCAAAAAGAGATCATTGATCCCAAGCGAATGGAAGATCTGATATAAAGATAGGACGCTACATCGGCTAGGGAAATGGTACAGTGGGAAAAACTCTAATGAATGTTGGTAATTACCCAAGCCAATGGGTGATGATGCAACTACGTCGTTAGATTCGACTTGGTTGTTCCTAAACAATACTAATGAAATTTCCGGTGGAAATCTCATGGTTAGAGGAATAGTATTGCCGTATCGCGAAAATGTTAGCTAAACTCAATTATGCATTATCTGCATAGAATAATGAGTTTAGCTATGCGTCCTTGTGGAAAACATATTATTTCAGGTGAATAGCATATAAGGGGAATGGATAGGTATGACGCGCTGAAAGCGGTCCAAATTAGGTATAGAATTGTGGGTTGGTTCTGCATGTAATATAGAGAAACCCCACAGGTACATTGAATTCCGACCTCAACAAGGTACATCAATGGGGATTATCTAACCGAGTAGAGTTCAGTGCCTTACAAAATTCAGTGCTGTCTCTTGTCGTCAAAGGTGAACCCCAAAGTAAATATACTGTCGATGAATGGCATTTCCATTGACGAAGCCAAGGAACTATCAATTCTCGGCACTCGAATTAATTCGACTCTTAAATAGACCGACCACATTTTTGAAGCTTGAAATGTATAGGGTTCCATAAGAGATGCAAAAGATACTTCACTCCATCCAACCTGACCACTATTAACAAGGCGTATATTCATCCCAAAATGGAGTTCAACTCCCATAGTTGGTTAGGCGCATCCAAAATTGCACTTCATGTGCTCGCTAGGATGCAAAAACGAGCAGTGAAACTTATTGGGGACCTAGCTGTGAGTCGATCAATTCCGCCGTTAGAACACAGGCGCAACGTATCATGCCTATCTCTCTTCTATAAGTATTATCACGGTCGTTGCTCAACAGAACTTGCTGAATGTGTTCCGCCTTCTCAGACATTTTCCCGTGATACCTGTCAATCTGAGAATGCGCATCAGTTCACGTTTAAAGTTAACTTCACGCGCACAAACAAACATAGAGAGTCATTCTTTAGCCGACCCACACGAATGTGGAATACTCTACCTGATCATGTATTTCCTCGTCGTTGTAATGTCCAGACATTTAAGAACAATGTACATCGATACCTCCTTTCCTTATCCATTTCCTCTCCTTCCGCTCGCGCTGTACTCTGACGCTTAAGGGTACTCCAAAATCCCCTTTTGTGCACGCGTTTGTGTAAAAAAAAGGAAAAAAAAATCCATTCCGTCGTCCTATTCCAGTAACTCTACAAAAATAAAACGCAAGCCATTTGAGATATTTCAAAAACTTTATTATCGGCTTGAAGTACAATCAACACATTTATAAATGGAACTCGACTTCGTTCATATGGCCGCCACTCGCACGTTTGCAGCGGTTGATTCGTTAGACCCAATTTTCGAAGATCCGGCCACACATTTCGGCCGGAACGGCCGCCATTTCGTGTTCAATGTCGGCTCTGAGTTCTTCCATCGTCGTCGACTTGTTGGCATAGATCAATGACTTGACGTAGCCCCAAAGAAAATAGTCTAGAGGCGTTAAATCGCACGAACGAGGCGGCCAACCGACTGGCCCATTTCTTGAGATAACGCGTTCATCAAACTTACTCTTCAATATATCGTGTGCTGTGTGGCTTGTGGCACCGTCCTGTTGAAACCACATGTCGCCTAAGTCCATATCTTCCAATTCGGGCTAAAAATAATCGGTAATCATGGCGCGATAACGATGTGGCCATTCACAGTAACGTGACGCTCGTTATCGTCGACGAAAAAATATGGCCCAATCACGCTGCCGGCATGCAAACCGCACCAAACAGTTATTTTTTGTGGATGAAGTGGTGATTCATGAAGCACATGTGGAACGCATGCTTTGCTTATTGACGAACCCATTGAGCCAAAAATGAGCCTCGTCACTGAAGATGATTTTGCGATGAAATTCATCATCTTGGCGCATCTTTTCCAGAGCCCAATCGGAGAACGTACGTCGCTTCAAATGGTCCATCGGCTTCAATTCTTGAGCCAGCTTGATCTTATATGGGTGTAAACCAAGATCCTTACGCAAAATACGCCATAAAGTGGTCTGGGCGATGCCCAATTCTTGAGAACGCCGTGGAATTGACTGATTTGGATCGTTTGCTACGGACGCCTGAACGGCAGCGATATTTTTGACACTTCGACCAACCCGTTGTCTCACTGGCACGGCAACATCACACAACGAATATGTAGACTCAAATTTTTGCACTAAACTTGTTATTGCCTGTTTACTAGGGCAAGAATTACGACCGAAAATTGGAGTTAACGCTCTTCAGGTTGCGGCCACCGACTCGAAATTTCGGTAGTAAAATTTTATAATTTGCAGACGTTGTTCGTTCGTGTACTTAAGCATTATGGAAATGTTGAGTTTAATGAATAAATTGACAGTGATAGTTCGATGATTAGTGAAAGGGAGCGTTCACAAATTAATTCAAAGTTGTCAAGTACCTATTAGAATACCCAATAGAAACGATCGTTTGTGTGGTGACAATGAATTGTCGTTTACAGTGCAGCTCTCCAATAAATTGTTGTGAGCACCGCTTTGTTGTACTCCGTTTCAGAAGCGCTGTCTACCTAAGTTCAGTTTATCAAAAACGTAACCTACCTCCGATATTGAAGTGTTGTTGTCCTTCGAAGTCAATGATATCATTTGAATATCGTGTCCATAATTTACACTTTTTTGTGTTCATCCAGTTTTAGCCAGTTATGTAAATTAGCCGTTTGAATAGCGATTGGAAAATGCATATACAAGGTTGACTTGATCTTGCTGCGTCACAAGCTTTGTATCAACACTTAGTTGCCTTAAATGCGTGAAGATTGTTAATTCGGGAAAACATGATCGGGAAGCGGCTTCCACACTCATACCATTCGACTGAAGAGTGACTAAACGTCACGTTAAAATATATATTTTAGTTGAACTGTTTAATATGATCTAATTATGGACAAATAATGGATGTTTCTCTTTTAACTTTGGTGCTCAATTTGGTAACACTGTCTCTAGTGACAGTCAATCTGACAGCAGATATGGTTTATTTTGCCATTTCGCGATGATTGGACTTACGCCGGAACAACACATGCAAATTATGCAAATGTAATTCGAAAATCATGGCTCATTTCACGAAATTTACTGTGCGCTACTTCCATTGCATGGTCGACATAATCGTCCGTCTAAACTAAATGTCCGTAAATGATAATACAGATATCATAGCCAACGCTTCGATGGAATTATTTCTACTGTTAGCCGTAATGTTGAGCATATCTCGAACAAATCGATCCACCAACTTTTGTGAAGAAAATGTAGGAGCAATTATCGGAACGCTGTTACATACGAGAAAATGGAATGCGATCGATCCATGTGAATAGATCCGCGACTACGATTTTCCGTTTCCAATTGATTACCATTAATGTGGAAAAGCTGTGGACTAAACAAACCACAGTCGATACAGTCAATTTTTGCAAGAAGCGTTCGGTAATCGCATAATTTGCCGCAAATATAAGCTGTGATGCAACTATTGATGATGAGGGTACGTCATATAATATGTTTAAATAATTCTCCAGTCTCTACTCTCGAGGTGTTAGCTTGTGTCACAACCAATTAGCTCAGTTTCGATTACGTCGAGCTGTGACACAAGGAATAATGCGGCGAATTCAAGACAACCGTACAGTAGTACTGCTCTTGTTCGAAATCATCACAAAAGCCCTGGAGAGAAGGGGACCTATAGCGTTTGGGATTGATAGTGAAGAACGTGTGATTCGAACTGACGCTATGACAGTTAGAATCACCAAAAATTGAACCTAAGCGTAACACATCAGGCTACTGGCCGTGTTTAGAATTCGAAATTCGAAATTCGAAAATTTTAAACTCAAGTACATGCCACTGATGTGAGTTGTTATGTTATCGCTATGGTATCCGGCTCTGATGTATTTTCTTATTCGATTTTCGTTCGGTGTTCTTCACTATTTTGCTTGTGTATTGTGTGTGTATCTGTTAGAGACGCTACAGCCCGATATAACGTGGGTAAATAACAAATCAAAACAACGAGATCGAACAAAACAGACCAAATAACGGAGTAATCGTTTCAATTTAGTACGTGTTGAAATGATTAGAATTACATAACAAATTGAAGAAGGAAAAGTGACATTGACGCGCGATACAAAAATGAAACACTATTGAATTTACAGACGAATATCGAATAACATTGATTACGGTGTACCAGGAATTCAACAGGGCCAAGAACTTCAGCACGACTCCAATGACGGGTCACAGAAAGGTGGGAAACTACACTGCACAACACATAAGGCGGAAATGGTACACACCAACAAATATCGAATTACCAGTGTAAATACGGTGTCTCCGATGCAGTTTTTGTTCGCCTTCAGGGAACAAGCAATATCGGAAATCCACTGGTTCAATTTTTTGTCGTAAACAGCCTATACAGTTAATGTTCGTCCTGGTCTTCGGGTAGTTAATATTCGTCCTGGTCTTCGGGTAGTTAGTATTCGTCCTGGTCTTCGGGTAGTTAATATTCGTCTTGGTCTTCGGGTAGTTAATATTCGTCCTGGTCTTCGGGTCTGGCGAATATTCACAATAAAAGGAAAACTGATCCCGAACGAAATACAAGAAAAACCACGACTAAAAAGTTATATTTTTTGATAGTTTATTGATGTTTGAATTTAAATAAATTGCCACTCTGGGTCTAACAACACGTATTGCTGGAGAAGTAAAAAAGAGCGTTAATAAATTAACCGACAATAATTTTGAGTTATCTTTTGATCTGGAAATAAATCCAATAAACCCTAATAACACTGTTCTGCTGTTGTGGGGGTTGTTCCTCAGGAAACGCGTTTGCTTGTCCTGAAAAGGACGTTAGATCTCTTTGTTGAATGTTCCTGACACAACACCCTCCAGCAGCAAGGGGTCGTTGCCGTGCTTCCTCTGATCCAGAGGGAAGAGCAACCTCCTGATTTTCGTAGGGCGTAACTTAGGGGATAACGTCCTTGTATACCGACCTCAGTACCGGTTCCTGTACCAATTTTCGGAGTCGTCCTCGTGCACAACAAAAAAGAATCGTCCAGCGTTGGTGACAACACACAATTTCCAAAGAAAGATAGCGTTAATTTTGGTTAAGTTTTATTTGAATTATATGTTAAAGTATTACAAGAGAATTTGAAAAATCTCTGCTCTGTAGCATTTAGGATTTAGATACTGCGGCCTCGAGATCGTTTTGCTATCCCTTTATAAACGAAAAGGAATCGAAAATTGTATCCCAAAGATACGCATTTTCGTGCAACAATCTCGATCTTTCGAGTGAGATGTTGTGTTTACTCTAGATAAGATTCAGTTTTCTGAATCTTCATCAATATTTGATTCGTTTATTGCGAATTTTGATTTTAGTTTAGGTTTTTTGATTAAATTATGCCGTGGGGGCAAATGCAAAGGGATAAACGAATATTTTTATTCGTTTATTGCGAATTTTGGATTTAGTTTTGGTTTTTCAGGATTTTGATAGGATTTAATGTTTTGGATTGAGATAGCTAGGATTTGGATGTAGGAATGGGGGAAAAAGGTAGTAGGGCTTTTTGGAGCACTACAACACGACACAGTGACAAAACGAACCAGCATTACAGTCCACTGACTCTACACGACACAGAGTTTAATATAGGGCGTTTGCCTTTTTTTGCATTTGATATGTAAACTTACATTGGCGCAAGGCTGATAACCTTGCCCGGAAAAACAAATTATTATGGAAAATTTAACAAGTCTCGGATAAGGACCGGATACCGGTGCAGAGACTTACCAAATTAGGCCAAGACCGGATCCCGGTTGTAGTGCCGATGATGATTGTGGTGTAAACTCACTGTTAACCACAGACTTTAAACAGCTTCAAAACCAATATTAGGGACTGTTAGTACGCAACCGGTCGGTGTCAAATGAGAGTGACACCCGAACATGGGGAGAAGATGAAAGGTGTAGGTAGGATTAAGTACATTTAAACGTGGCAACAACTCCACTGTCACACAGGCAATGAGCAGGCCAGGGAGGAAACGCTAGAAGTTTTCAGTAATGAACCGCAATGAACGTAGCTCGAGTCGTAACTAGTGAAAGAGCATTCTGTGGTGACATTATCGTGACAGAAGATAGGAACACACAACAATATCGTGGTTCGAAAGCAACACAACAAAGCACGACGATATCGCGGCTGTTGGTGGAAAACGACATTCAATAATGCCCGACAGTGCTCTGCTTGACGAGTAATACAACAGCGCACGACGATATCGTGGTTGGCAACTAACACGAAAACGCACGACGACATCGTGGTTGACAAGGAACACAGCAAAGCTTGACGATATCGCGATTCTAGATCAAAACAACACTCAACAACACACGACGATGTAGTGGTTGACAAGTAACACAACAACGCATGATGATATCACGTTTGTGGACCAAAATAACACTCAACAACCTCAACAATGTAGTGGTTGGAAAGTAACAAAAGAACGCATGACGATATCACGTTTGTGGACCAAAACAACACTCAACAACATACGACGAGGTCTCTTTGATAGACCGCTCCTGAGGTCGCCACCTTGCTTTCTCAGACCTGAGGAAACAGAGACGACCGACCGCTGATAGAAGTGGGCCTGAAATTCGGCTGATCCCGATGTTGTAGCCTTTCACTCAGGGAGCGTATCTCCTTGTCCTTAAAAGGACGAGGGATCTCTCAAGACCGCTCCTGAGCAGGCTCGTTGCGGTTGCCACCACGCTTCCTCAGACCTGAGGGAAGAGTGTTGACCGATTGTTGGATTGGGTCCTGGGAATCCGCCAGGCTTAATTAAAAAGACAAATGTTTTATTTAAATTTAAATTTATTAATATATTTAGTTTTTCTGGCGTCCTTACACCTCGGACGGCAATCACGACTAATCCTCGAATCTGAAATTCATCACCCTTATAAATGAAACCAAATAGAAATTGTGTATCTCGAAGAGATCGAATTGAAAGCAGAATCTCAATTGGGATACTTTGGCTGGAGCCAAGTGTTTGTTTTTTCCGATAAGAATTCGGTTAGGCGAATTCTCGGAAACATGTGCGTGAGTATAGGAATTGAACATCTAGTTCAACTAACCATATGTTTACTTTTCTTTCGGGATCATAGGAAATTGGATGTATGGATGATAAACGAATATTTGATTCGTTTACCAGGAATTTTGCCGGATTGGGATAATGTATTTGTGGATTAGTTAGATGATTTTGGGGAATTGGGTGCAAGGGCGATAAACGAACATTTCATTCGCTTATCGCGAATTTTCAATTTAGATGATCGTTTTGTATGAATCTAAGCTTAGGTGTAGGGATTTGTATGTGTGGAGAATGAGATGGTAGGGCTTTTCAGAGCACTACACCAATATGACTTTCCGCTCCCACCAGGTTGCGGTTCATCTCCCGACGGCGCAAACATCGCCGCATCAGAACTCGTTCCGTTACAGAGCAGGGAAGCACGAGTGTTCCCGGAGCGTTACAACCTGCAACTGTTCAAAAAGAACTGCAACGGTTCTTTTGTGGTATCTCGGGGCGCCCACTTGGCGCTATAGGTTCGCCTCTCCTGAGAGAAGTGTAAAAAAAAATTATAATAATAATACTAATAATAATGACAATAATAATAATAATAATAATACTAATAATAATAATAATAATAATAATAATATTTATAATAATAATAAAAGTAATAATAATAATAATAATAATAATAATAATAATAATAATAATAATAATAATAATAATAATAATAATAATAATAATAATAATAATAATAATAATAATAATAATAATCATAATAATGATAATAATAATAATAATAATAATGGCGCAAGGCTAATAGCCTTGCCCGGAAAAACAAATTATTATGGACAATTTAACAAGGCCTAGACCGGATCCGGTTATAGTGCCGATGATGATGAATAATAATAATAATAATAATAATAATAATGATAATAATAATAATAATAATAATAAATAATAATAATAATAATAACAATAATAATAATAATAATGATAATAATAATAATAATAATAATAATAATAATAATAATAAAAATAAAAAGGATAGGTTCAGGATCGATTTTCGTGAAGATTCAAAGACAACTGAGTTTGTTGTATTATTTTTATTTAAAAGTACTAATTATAATTACTGAAAAACTGAATACATTTACTTTTTTAATTGAATTTAATAAATTTATTGACGTCCATACTCTTCGCCAATTGAGATTGATCCCCGAATCAAATATACATCGCCCTTGTACTTGTATCTTCATTGAGATTTGTCTGTGAGAAACCGGGGAAAAGGATGGGTATTTTAATCTATTTTTAGAGAATACACATCTGGCTACAGTGCATATAGAGATAAGGGTAGTAGGAATTTATTAATTGTGTGTATGTGAATCAAATGAACATTTTGTTCGTTTAACACGCGTTTGATTTGGTTCTGGTGGATTTTGTTTGTGCGTGATAAACGGACATTTAGTTCGTTTATTGCGTATTTGCTTTAGACTTTGGATGTTGGGAATTGATAATTGAACATTTGGTTCAATTTGTTTAACATTGGATTGTTTGTTAGTTTCGGGATTTAAATATATGGTATTGCAGGTTGCTGGGTATTGGGATTTTGATTAGGAGGTAGTATGTATGTGGGGGGGTAGTGTTTCGTGGACCTCTGCAATCACACGAGGGGTTATAGATAGAAACTAATTTTCAATCATTTTAGTGAATCTGCACTCTAGTATTACAGAGAAACCACGTTGTAATAGATTCACCTTTGAAATAAAATACTTTTGGGTCTCTTAAATGATGATCCTCATGATAAGCACAACAACCGGAATCCGGTCTTGGCATTATTTAGCAAGTATCTCCACCGGTCTCGATTTCTCGCCGATGTCAGCCAGTTTGACAAATTCCTGGCTCTGAGCGTCCTGGTTTACGGCATCCCTCCAGCGGGCAGGCTTGTGGAGAGCGAAGTATTGTGCCTAACACGGACACTCCGTTCACTTCCTCCTCCATTATAAATTGTTCGCCGCGTAAAACACTGAACGAAAAGCACAAACACGATCACGCAAGTAAAAATAAAACACTCGATTGTTGGCTGTTGATGTTTCTTTATTTAACGGTAAAAGGATCTTATATTTCACTTATCAAAATCGAACAACACATAAAATGACAGATTTTAATCAATACTTTCACCAACTTTAACTAAAGTTACTTGTACAACGCGAACACGACTCCGGTATATATTTGCGCGTCTCCGCAGTGACGGAGAGCGGGAGCGGCATGACCATTGTCGTCACGGGTGGAAAACCACTCCACGATATTCGATCGTTGTCGAAAGAAATTCAGCCAGTGAGACTGGCTCTCTTAAATTAAGGGTGCATTTCCTGTTCCAAGAGAGACGTAAAGTCTCTCTCTAGGGTAACCAAACAGATCTCATACAGAAGATCACCACAGTACACATGTATGTGTGTACATTGGTTCTTGTATGGACCAAAGCCATGGGAAAGAATCTAAACAAAGAAAGGGAAAATGTGCATTCATGGGAAGCGAGTCCGGTTAAGCGAACAAAACCGAAACTCGTCGGATGCTAATTGGATCTTTGTTGAAGATGTGCGTCGCGGCTAAATAAATAGACGCGACGCATCGAAGAAATGGTGTTAATGTGTTTTAGCTAGATTGCCGGGAAATGGTGTTTATGGCATTACTGGTAAGGTTAAGTATTCAATTCCTACTTGCATTTGCTTATGCTGTAGGATTTAATTGGTGCCAAGAGATGCGTGTATTTGTTTTGGTCCCTTGGGTATAGTTCGCCAGCTAATGTGTTTGTATGGTGATTTATGATACACATAACGAAGCTGGGATAAGCCAACTCAACGGTAATATTTCTGATTATGCGGTTGTATTATATATGAACGGATGAATTTTCTTTCAGGGAATTTATGATAAGCCTGGAGAGAACTCTTATAGGGGATTTTAAATGCGAAGTTATGCATGCAGGTAAGCATTTTTTTTCCAGGGGCTTTTTTTATTACAACTTTGATCTCTTTGATGCGCGAAGCATTTAAGATGCTAATGCTATTGCATTGGCGAAAGCTTATGCAGACTGGGTGAACGTTACTGGGGTTTTTAGGAAAGCGAACCGTGGGGTTTAGCGGAACCGCCACAGGCTCTTCTTCGAGCTAGGTGTCCCGCCCACCGGAGTCTACCGAGCTTAATTTTTCTCACAACATTAGCTTCAAGGTAGATCGCGTCCAACCCATGGTTGTAGTGTCTCCGGAATCGTCCTCCCTCACATATGCGGCCAACAATTCTCCTTAAGACCTTCCTCTCGAACGCGGTTAAGAGTTTAGAGTGCCTTTTACTGAGCACCTAGATCTCGAATCCATACATGAGAAGTGGTAAAACCAAGGTTTTGTACAGTAATAGCTTGGATGTTCTGGGTAATTTTCGGGATTTAAAGAGCCTTGATAGCCCATAGTAGGCTTTGTTGGATTTGATTAGCCGTCCGCGTATTTCTTCTTCTATATTGTTATCTGCCGCTACTATTGACCTAAAGTAGTTAAAGGATTGCACTATTTCAAATTCGTGTTCCGCTACCCGGATAGTTTGACCAACGTTAGATCTTCTCTTCGCAGAAGGTGCAATCATGTACTTTGTTTTTCCCTCACTAATGTGCACTCCCAGTTTTCATGCCGTCTGCTCGATCTGGGTGAAGGAGTCCTGTACAGCCGAATCTACCGGATCTACCGAAGATGTCGATGTAAGTATCTGGCGGGACTTGGTGACAATTGTCCCTCTAGTTATAACGCCAGTCACGGATTGCGTTCTCCAACGCCAGGTTGAAGAGGAGGCAGGCCAGGCCGTCCCCTTGCCGGTGTCCATTAAAAATCTTTTTGGTTTAGACAGCAATTCCGCTATTTTTACTTGACGTAACTAGTGGGTCATGGTCAACCTAAAAAGTCGTATCAATTTGTTTGGAAAGCCGAACTCTCTCATGGCATTATATATTTCTACCCTGGCTATGCTGTCGTAGGCGGCCTTAAAGTCTATAAATAGATAATATAATGGGATTTTAAATTCCAGATATTTTTCCGTCTCCTGCCGAAGGTCTATTAAATAATACCTTTGTTCTAACGTAAGCTTCACAAACAAGACGCCACAAATCCCACGCGGATTTTAGAAATTTCTTAAGTAATCAGTGCGACCTGTGTTTCATACGCCACGTTGGTGCCTGTAAATAATTTATAACAAGCACTTCGCATGGAGATTCAATTCAGAGCCGAATTCATTCCTGTAGAAGGACACGCATTATGTCGGGGACCATTAATCAAGGAGGAGGCATGTTTTTTTCATGTCTATCGGGGTCTTTTCTATATAAACATTCATCCTTTTAACGGATGTTTGTTTACTTTTAGATCCAAAAGAAGCTTTTACATATGGACTACTCGATAGATGTAGTAGTGTGCATATTTACGATACGATGTTTGTGATAACAGCTCCCGGTATTGTATGCTCAGTCTGTATTGCGATGATCTAGAAGGACACAGAAGTAGCATTTACGATCAACATGCAGTTTTATGTTTTTGATTCCTTGAACAAAATGTTTACTTTTGTTTCTTTCTTGTTCAAAATAACTTAGTTCTGTCAATACTGATTAATTTCAACATGTAAGTTGAAATATGCGCTTAATGTTTGATGTTACGTGCGGCTTCCGCCATCCCCATCGTTTGTTTTGTTTTAAATATAATATAATAGTAGATGGTAAGGTAGTGAAAAAACACACGATCCACATGTTGAATGTACGAACATACTTTTGTTCGATTGTGGATCGTGTGGAACCTGGATTCCTTTTCGGAGTGGATGGAGATTGAGAGGGAGAAAGGGTTTAGTGTGCTTAGCTGAGCAAAGAAGAGCAAGTTTTGGTTTCGTTTTTGAATGGGAAGGGAAAGAGGAGATGATGCGTGTCGGTTCGAGTTAACAGTTGTAAGAAAAGAAAAAAACAGCAATGTCCCGGTTCGAGAACAAAATAATTGTAAAAAATTGTAAAAAAGAAAAAAAGAGAATTGATTCGTAATTGGTGATAAAAATAATAGCACGGCTTCATTTGTCAAAAATAAATAAAACTTTATAACGTATTCGTAATTGTTTTTACCACAAAGTATATAGAAAAGTTGAGTTGAAATTTGGTGATTAATTATTAAATGAACCGCTCACCTTTTGGAAGAAGTTGACAAGAAACTGATGGTCTTCCTAATGGATGGAAGAACACTTATAGGTTTCCTAAGATCTGTAGATGAATTTGCCAACTTAGTTTTACACCGGACCATAGAGAGGATTCATGTCGGAAACGAATATGGAGACATCCCCAGAGGAGTGTTTTTGATTCGTGGAGAGAATGTAGTGCTTCTAGGCGAAACTGACCGAGAAAAAGAGTCCAAGCTGCCGCTAAAAGAAATCTCTGTAGACAAAATACTAGATGCCCAACGCAGAGAGCAGGAATAACGACAGGTAACCCATTTTATATATCAACATTTTTGTGGCGGAATACGTCACATTGATTTGAAGACATGAGACTGAAGGAAGAGTGTGAGAACTGTCTTGGAACCTTTTTTCTAATATCCTTATTATTGCCAATAAACGGCATCAGTTGCTCGTAAAAATCTTCAAAAATTGGACCGCGGAACCCAAATGCCAAAAATCTTATTTACGTATTAATGGCATACAATTATCTTTTTATTTGATTTTAGAGCTCTATAACTCTACATTCGATTTAAAAAGCCGATTTCGCTTGAGCAATATTTAGGAACAAATATAAGTAAAGGGGCAAATAGGCGAAATACGTTGCATCTTCAATAAACAACGGAATGTCAAATTTTGTTAGTAAAAATACAATACCGGAAAAATAAAAAATGTTGGCTGTGAATACACAATCCACATTTATTTGAATCAATATATTCGGTTCGATTTTCCCCGTTAACAACAGAGCTCAACATTACCAGCATTTATGAATTGAACACGCCAGTCATTACCAAAAAAATAATTCACGAATCCATCTATCATGTCCTCCAGATATAAGTTGTTATTAGTTTTGTTATTAAATTCTATCTTCATAAGAATGAAACTACGTGATAAGTGTGTCACTCAAATTTTGCACGCATATTGAAGCAGTGAGAAAATTCATTCTAGACATTCTATCCTTTGGAAAGCAAATTTATATTCCGCTGTATAATCGTACAAAGTTACTTTGGAGTTTATTAACATTGATTCCGGTCCTTTGCCTCGAATGCCTCTTTCGACAAACAGACTGCACATGCAGGCTGACAAGTCCAAAAGACCTCTTCAAACTTCTCTTTCTTAAATGACTATCCTTTACAAGGATTTCGACACAGAGAATACCACAATTATTTCTACCCATCATTGTCTTCGTTGTCTCAACTGCTGCAGAAGAAATTCAATAATAATAACTTCAAATCAATGCAAGTACCGAACTAGTTTAAAGGTTTTATATTTCCATGTGTCTCGAAGAGAATATCACAATTAAATTTCACTCCCAATTATATGCGAACATTATGCAGTGAAACTTTCAAATATCCTTTTTTGAAAGTAGGAAGACCACCAGTTGGTTATGCGAAGGAGTAACCATCTGAATTTAGATTAGAGGTTTGCATTAGAGTGTGCTTTGGATTCCCATTAAAATGGATGAACGATGCAAGTCTAACACCAAATATCTCAAACAGGATTCCCTTTGCTAGACTAAGTTTTAAATCGAAACAGTTTCTCGCAACAAAATTAACAACAACAGCAGTAATGAAGAAGAGGGAAAAAATCCACTTTCCGCTTTGTAAGGCGATTATTTACGGAGAAAGTTAGGAAAGTTTAAATTGTGCTGTTGAGTTATACAATTAAAAACATTAAACCGATAAAAGTATCGATCGGTTAGCCTAGAAAGACAGTCGACCTAAAAACTACATAATTGTATATCAAACAATCAACATTGCAATTTCTGGACGGTGAATTTGTGTTAAAGTTTTCCTATTGAATGACGAGTGGCAAACAAGTGTAAAATTAAACTATTCGCCTAAATGGGATTTAGGTACACAGCAAATTTGGAACTTTTATTAAAGCCTGATTGAAGAAGTTGTAGCTATATGTGTAGAGATGTGCAGTGTGTGATCATTTAATTCTTATATGAGAAAATGATTTACTTTTTAGGTCGGTATTAGAAAACAGAAGAAAGAAGATACACTTTGCAAAAACTGAAGTGTTGTCAATATTATTGAGGTATTATGCAGCGTCGTGGGTTTTGAAACAATATGCGGTACTTCATTAAACGGGTGGTTGATAGATAGCATATCCACACTGCCCGCCCTCTCAAACGGTAGCACAGAATACAAATTCCAAACTACCTTCACTGTGACTGATTCTCTACAGTGTTCCGACACACTGTTAACAAGCAGCATTTAATTACCTATCCAGCTAATATAGCGTTTCTCCGTGATACCCGTTCAGATTTGTGGATGGAAAACTCATAGATTTTGCATAATAATATGCCCCCCTTTCACAGAGCAACAAATATCACCGAATACAAAGTCAAAAACTTTATAAATACAATCAACCAAACACCATATTCGTCAGATTTAGCGTCCATTTAGACTCCTTTCTGTGTTCAAAGCTAAAATTGCTCCTTAGTGTTACCCATTCTAACTCGATTGGAAACATCAAACAGAATTCGCGGCGGATACTGAAGGTTACATGATTTTCGGAGTAGGAGTGGTGGATAGCAGAGTCGATTCGACGTTATCACAGCTGTACCTCAAACTATGAGGAATATGTTGAAGGTGACAAAATAAATGTTGATGATTAAACATAAATTTCTGTTGTTTTAAACGATTCCGGATATAGTTAGTATGTATAGGAAATTGTCATGAATTTTTATCTGTTGGAAGTTAATTTCTGGGTGGAAACAGACACAATATTATGGCAGAATTTGATAGCAATATCACTTTGTATGTATGTATCGAAAAGCGTCATCCGACAAATCACCAAAAAAGACCAAAATGAAGGTCAGTCCAAATGCCATTTTACTACGAATCGCAAATGGAAATGTGGGGGTAGAAGTATGTATGCCAACGTATGGCACGTATTAACTTAAAATCCCCAACGATGTTGCTGTGCAAAATGACCATTAGGAAGTCCACGAGATGAAATAAATAATGCTGCACTGTGTTGATTTGATTTACACTATCCGCATTTATTTATTGGTAGTGGCATAATATCGATTGAACTTAATTAATGTAATTAATCAATTAATAAAAAGAAATGTAATGTAATTAAAATAAACATGAATCACAGCCCCACTGGATTAATCAGAATATCTATGATTTACTATTTCACTTCTGTCAAGCAGGGAATGCAGTACGCGACGGGAACGCCAGACTGTTCAGCTGGTCGGTCGTACGCAAATCGCGAATATAGGTGAACCGTCAAAACAGGCCTCGGGAACTAAAGAACTTTACGTGTGCACCAACTCTATCGAACGACTCCTTGGGCTTTTTGTTCCGTGAACTAAACGAACTCTCTCATCCGCAGATACAACCAGGTTCAGATACAAATAGCGACTGACTCAATTTAGGGTGGAAATCGTAATTTTTGCTTTTTACACATTGATCTGCCAATGGTAATCATGCTCTCTTGTGTGTTCCCCAACTCACCACACTCATCCAGGTCGAAACGTACTTGTGTATTCGTTCGACGTCGATGGGCGTAGCCAGAATGGAGAAATCAAAAGGGAAAGCACAATAACCCAGGGTTGATCTGGCTAGGTGTGTGTGCGTCAATGCCGTGTATACGGCTGGTCTACTGACCTAGTGACAATCTCTTAGGTCACCGCACTATAGCAAGACAGAAATACGAGAGAGAGGGCAAACATAGCTAAGGTTATTCACCAGCAAAAAGAGATCATTGATCCCAAGCGAATGGGTGATCTGGGAAAAGTCAATAGGACGCCGCATCGGCTGGGGATATAATACCATTCTGTGGAATGTTCAATAAATACCCAAGCCTATGGACTATGACGCAACCGCGTCGCTTGGTTTGACTTGGTTTTGGCTAACCAATACGAATGGAGTTTCCGGTGAAATTCCCATGGTTAGCGCAATATTGTTGCCGTATGTCGTTGATTGTAGCTAAACTCAATTATGCATTATCTGCATAGAATAATGAGTTTAGCTATGCGTCCCTTTGACATGTTTTACAGGTAAATATCTATCAAGGAAATGGGTAGGTATTGTGGTTGGAATTGTGGGCTGTTTCTCCTATAGGATAGAGAAACGCCTACAGAAACCTTAAACCATGGCTCTATTCACGCGTTCATAATCATCATTTGTGACAGGGATATCTGCATGAACGCAAATCGAACTATAAAGCTACGTCAGATGAAATGAATATAATTCATGGGAACACGTCGGTTTCTATTCGTTGATAAAATTTCGAATAAAATAGAGTAAACGTATGAATAAAAAAAAGAACTGCTCAACATTTCTCTGATCTCGTGAATCGTTCTGTATTATATATTGACAAAGGAATTTCTGATTTTTTTTTGTTTTGTTGTTTTTTGTTGTTGTTGTATATCCACATTTATTTAACAATTCAATTACGTATTTTACTTAAGACTAAACGTTAACTTCTATTTTACAAATATCATTCGCAAGCACTCTAAGTTATACATTATCATTTCTCTGGTGCCTTTCGGCGTACAATACCTAATGTCTAAATGTCACAATAATTGATATGTTTTCTTTTTAAAATTTACTCTATATCATATATATATATATATATTACGTATATAGACGGTTGACAAGCAAAATAAAAATAAAAACGAAACAAAACGGACAAACATAAGAAGGGAATACAAAAAAAAAAAAAAATTAAAATTAAATTAAAAAAAAAATATATATATAATTGTGAATTGAGGATAGGGGGAAAAAAGCGGTGCGCCTGAGAGGCATACTATGTTTGGGGGCGTATAGTCCTTTCTTCATCACTGATCCACCACCAGTTCGGATGGAATCGACCTTTTATTGAGATATCTCTTTCACCGATCACCATACTAAAACGCAGGCCATCTGGAAAATTAGAGATATCGTTATCGTGGAGAATTCGTTTATCCGTGGCATTACGGAAAGCGTGGTGAATAATAGGGTCTCCATGTTTGTCTTGGACAAGTCTGTAGCGTTCCGCCAAACCCGACTGTCTACTTACCTGAAAAAACCCCCATAACTACTACCCAACTCCCTTAAGTTTGCTAATGCAACAGTATTAGTACCTGTAAATGCTTGACGCATTATATAGATCACCATCTATAATCTTAAAATCCCTATAAAGAAAACTTACCTTCTCATGCATCCCTTCGCATACAATTTTCCGTAAGATTTCTTTCTTTGTTTATCTGGTATTCTAAACCAATTCGGTACCAGACAAATTCCTGTAAACAAAATGATTCGGATTGCATTCAATGTAACCGTCATGACAGGGACCATAAATATTGCGCCGTCTATTTTCCCAGCCGCGTCATGTACCTTTTCATACACATTGCCTGGCAACCTTTTTTGTTTGTCTTATCAATAAACAACCCAAGCAGCTGCATATAATTAGCGCAATAGACGCTGAAGCCTAATTCTCCAGCATTTCCTAATGCAAACATGAACCCGGTTTCTACTGCAGCCAGAGATGCCATAAACATCCAATTTGCTTTTAGCACCTTTTTTCTCCCAACGTCGATAATAGCGACGAGGCATCGCGTAAACAATGACCCGCATTACCAACGGCGCATTTGGTCATTTTCTTCCTTTTGTCTTTGCCGCCTGCCTGTTTCGTTGTTCCACCGCTGTCGAGCACGTGTGAATAGCATCGATCTGAACGATCACCACACATACTATCATGACCTTTATCACAAGATCTGGTTTACTATACCACCAAGAGAGACTTTACGTTTCCCTGGTGGTAGGTAAAAACGATATCCTTATTGGAGAGGATATCAGTTGAGTCGTTTTACAACCAGCAAGGCGGTCGGGTCGCCTGCCATCCACCGTACCGGCGGCGGTACGGTGGGTTATCTATGAGTCTTTTTCCGCTGGCCGCCACGGTCATGCCACTACCGCTCACCGGTGCGCACGGTGACGCGACTATAGTCGAGTGGTGGTTTGTCGATTTTTCGGTTATTTGATTACGGAGGATTTTATTAAAATACACATTTCATCGAGTGACAATAAGAAGTACTTCATATAAATTAGTGTTAGTATTAATTTACATTACATTCAATATTGTTAACAAACGTAGTGGTTGTTTTATTTGGAAATTAAAACTAAACAAAATGACACCAGTGCCTTTTATTTTTCGGTACTTTCATCAGTGTTCTATTCGCTGTGCTGTGTTTGTTCTGCGTGTTGGACTTAATCCTTGACAATTCGGTTTAGCGGAAGACTTGTTGAACAGTGGAGTGTATGATGGTGGAAGAAGGGAATCCCGTGCCCTTGTTAGGTACACACTTCTTCACCACAAGTCCCTTTTTATCCAAGAAAGGGAACGCTTCTGGGGGAATGAACCCATTCTGACGAGTACTCTCCATATACATACATGTCATTGGGATAGAATGCTCCCGATATGAAATCATTTTCACTGCACATTTCCCTAGTTGTGTGACCACGGATAATCTTGATAATGAAGTTATTTATTCTGTTTAGTCCTGATTTGTCATACAGGACTTTATTGTGATAGTATTTCTTGTATTGCAAGTCTGGGGTTCTGTATATTCCGAGGCAGAAACGTAAACTCTGCCTCTCGTACACCCGAAACTTCTCCATCTAGAATGGAGATATGTTCACCATACCGGGCAGCCATACAATAATACTGGTCGGATGAATGCCGAGTATGAAATTATTTTCACCTTGGGGTCCAGACGACTACTACGGAAGAGACTCCGTGTCATTGCATATGCGTTTCTAGCTGCTGTAAGAGCAGCTGCTTTATGCTTATCATAGTAATGATACTGTTCAAGCCAGATACCAAGGTATCTGCCTACAGTTTTTACTTGTAGGGGAAGATTATTACTTCCTGCAATGGAAAATATTTTTTCCAATTCCGTTTTGTATCCCTTGATGCACTGGACAGTGGCGTTCTGAAAAGGATAGTCTCTGTTTTCTGGAAATTTATTTTTAATTTCCAGTCGTCGCAAAAACGTTTGATTTTGTTGAAATCATCTTGCAGAAGTCTGTTGATGACATCGATCTTTTCTCCAGATCTATACACCACAATGTCGTCGGCATACGCAATTGCATGCTTGAGAGAACCCACTAGACTACTAGTGTAAATGTTAAATAAAATGGGAGAATTCACTGCTCCCTGTTGTAGGCCGTTTTTGATGTGGAAAGTCTTGTTAGAAATTATATCTCCACATTTCACTACAAATTGTTTACCCATTATCATATCGTAGATAATGTATAATAAATATTCGGGCATACCTAGATTTGATAACTTATATACCAGCCCTTCTAGCCATACGGTGTCGAAAGCCTTTTCAAAGTCAACCAAACAGGCCCCTGCGCATTGTCTCTTCGCCTTGTTCCACTGTATGTCGGAAGGAAGTTTTGTCGCAGCATGAACTATGTCATGATGCGATCGGAAACCAAACTGGTTGTTCGGAATAATACTATTTTCCTCACACCATTTAGTCAATGCTTTATTTATAATTTTCTCGAATACCTTGCTGATGTTTGGAAGCAAACTAATCGAGCGAAGATTGTCTTGATTGCTCCTGTCCTTACCCTTTTTGGGGATAGGGTGGACTACTGCGGTCTTCCATTGGATTGGATAATATGCATTGTTTAGAGCGTTATTGAACAAAATAGTGTAAACCTTCACTACTTCAAGAGGGAAATGCTTTAAAACAATATTTGGAATACTATTTATTCCAGAAGATTTTTTGTTCTTAATCGATCTAAGAATGTCCGTCCGTTCATCCTTGTGTACAAATATGCTAGTTTTTAGATTTCTAAGTGGGGAATCGGCTCTATTATTTTCACTAAAGATAGTGAAACGCCAATTGTTAAGTTCATTGCGTACTGAAATATGTTTTTGGAGCGCCCTATTTTCCAGGTCAAGGTTAGAATGAGCCGATTCGTTCAATCTATACACTGCTTCGAAACAAGCACCAATTGAGTTCGCTTTTTTTTTGCGGATCCTCGACTATTATGAACTCGTCGCTTGAGTTAATGTGTTCCAGGGTAAGTCCTGCGTTCAACAGAGTTTGACAATTCTCGGGACTCCGCGTAACTCGCAGACATGGGATGTGATTATAATCTTTCCTTCGAAAGACTTTATTTATTTGAGAACATATTCGGTCCACTAGCTTTGATGGCTTGAATTCTGCTGTTCCAGTCTTCATTAATTACTGATCTGTAGTTATCATGGCTTGTTGGATCACTGAACTGTCTGTAGAGCAGTTTTAACTTAGAGAGCAGAATACTCTTTTGCCTATACAGCTCGTCGATCATTGCGTTTCTGTATCGGTTTGTATGGCTCTCCATGTGAGACACTTTTGCGATAGAAAGATTCATTGTTACTAAAACGTTGTTCATCGCCGAAAGATAATGATCAATTTCGTCATTGTGAAGATTTCTGTCAGTTGGTGGATCTATGTCATTGGAGCGTAATTCTTTTTTTATTATCCGATCAAAGCGCGACCAGTGTGCTTTTCCGAAATGAAAAGAATATATCTGTTTGTACTGCTCAATTAGGGAGTGTTCGTTTGGGACATGTATTACAGCACCAAGTCCATAATGATCGCTATCGTACTCGATTGTACGAAGACAATTTCGAGTAGTTAGATCCGTATCTAACAATTGTATTCGCTCGTCCAGCAACAGTAAATCCAAGAAGGAATTTCCTCTTGGATATGACGGGGTACTTGTAGCGTACGATTCTAGTTTATATTCGATAGCATTTGTTTGCCACCAGTCGAACAACACATTGCCTCTTGTGTTTGTGATAAGGTTATGTGGGGGTACAAGTATGTTAGTCAACGTATGACTCGGTTTCACTATGTCCGCCGCCGATGTTATTCCACCGAAAATTGTTCACCAGAAGGAATAGAAAACACTGTTTCTTTTTTTGTTATTTTATTTGTTCTTTGAATTTTTATTTTAAAAACTAGGCGTTGATACAAGTCTATTTTTTGGTTACAGGAAACTTATTTTTGTAATGCACAATTGGAATAAATAACTTTAATACAAGATTTCACACAAAACTGGTGTTGAATTGTGTCTTATCTTGCGACGGCGTGACCAACCGCGGTAAAGTATGACTAGCAACTGACTCCAATTAGGGATGAAATTTTGGATTTTATTTTTGCACACAGGACAACCAATAGAGATCACGCTTTTGCTCTCTCATTGCCACGTCCGTCGAGGTATGGTGAATACATCGGTTACTTCGATAGTCGACGAACATGGGAGAATGAGAGAACAGAAACACAAAGTACTATGATCTCGGGTGGGTTTGGTTGTGTGTGTATGAATCAATGCATATCTGAGGGTAGCCCACTGACTCAATTCGGTGTATGTGGCGACCTCAGCGTGCATTGGCTTGTAGGGAGACAGAATTATGGAGGAGGGGAAAATGTAGCTGGTGCTATTCACCAGCGAAAAGAGGTCATTGATCCCAAGCGAATAGATGGTCTGGGAAAAGCCGAAGCGACGCTACATTGGCTAGGGTAATATTATCGTGAGAACCGAACTCGAATAATTTGGAATTACCCCAGCGGCTGCATGATTATGCAACAGCGTCGTTTGATTCAACTTGTTGTTGCTAACCGCAAGGATTGGAATTTCCAGTGGAAATCTCATGGTTAGAGGACTGGAGTTGCCGTTGGCAGAAAGGTAACTGAATTCAATTATGCAATACTTGCGTAGAATAATGAATTCAGCTATGCGTACGTTATTGCAACATGCTTTCCGGGTGAATAGATAAGTAGGAGAAATTGGGGTTTGTTTGACACGCTGTTGGCGGTCGAAATTAAGCGGAAATAGTGGGTTGGTTCTCCATGTATTTAGAGAACCCACACAGTTACCCCAAGCACTGTGCTTGGAATTGAGATCTCCCGTCATAGAGAAATAATTATTTTCCGAGTCTAACTTGAGACTTCGGAAAAGGGTATCAAGTTCATTGATAAACTGTATACACTGTGGAGCTTCGGGAGCATAAGCAGAGATAACATATAGATGCCTTTAACTTTTCAAAGGAATATCTGTAATGCAGGCTTCTACAACATGGAACTTGTATACATCTCTACTGTAAACGACTTTGTGTTGTAGACCATTTTTAACTAAGACAGCGACCCCGCCCCCCTGAGTGGATTTTGGACGATCTCGTCTAATTACTTTATAATTTGGGTAGCCCAATTTGTGCCTTTGGTTTAGCTTAGTTTCGCTAGCCAAAAGCACACCTGGGCGTTCAGCTTCCAGCAGATTGCTGAGATTATCCCGTCTTTCCATGCGGATTAGTGAATTAACATTCACAGCAATAATTTTTAAAGTTAATTCAGTCGCAGTGAACGTTATGATTAGAGTGTGGGTTCTTCTGGAAACACGGTCGAATAGATAATGTCCGTTCGAGCCATTTGTTCCGTCAGTATTTTTTCGATCATTTTGAATTTTTTATCAAACGCAGCACACTGTCCTTGTATAGACAGTAATATAGCTATTATATCAGTATGTGCCTCTGGAGCAGGCGTTTTAATGATATTGCGTTATTGTTCTAAGATTGGTGCATGTTTTACTCCACCTGCCATTTGGGCGTATGACACACTTGGTGCCACGAAGTTGTTGTAAAAGCGAGTTTCCATCCGTTTCTCTTCTTCAACTTGCTTCTTTCTAGCTTCCAACTTTGATTTTAGTTGTTGGTACTTAGGGCAGCCTCTAAAGTTAGCAGGGTGACCTGTGTTGTTACAGAGGACACAGGATAGTTTATTTCTATTCGCGAGCTGTTCCTTGCCCAATGGGCATTCTCCAATGATATGCTTATTTAGCCATTTGACGCATCTGAAATGCATATTGCAATTCGCTGCCACATGGCCGAAGCGTTGACAGCGCATACACTGCAATACGCCGCTGGACTTCTTTATTCTCTCCCAACTAATTGTTTGGTGACTCATGTATTTAATATATCTAAGTCCATCAATTTTACTATCGGGGCTTGGCGACACAATGAAGAAAGTCAACTTACGGTTGTGATTTCTAGAATTTGATGTAGAAAATGGTTTCACACCTGTAAATTTCAAGGTCTTCATTTCGAAGATTTTAGTTTTTCGAGCACCTCTTCGGGAGTAAAGGAAGGATCAACGCCTTTGAGGAGCATGAACACAGTTTTCCCCGATTTAGGGGTGTACGTGTAGTACTCGCTTTTCGATTTCCCCAATGCCGATTTAATTTTGCGATAGCCCTCTTAATCATCGAATGTTAAACTTATCTTAAAATTATTTATACGTTTTGTTTAAAAAGTTTTGCATATCACCCAATTTTATGAGATCCTTTGTCTCCATGTAACTAATGTAGATAGGAGGTACTTTCTTCTTTTTTTTTTTTTTTGACTGGCACCTGCTGAGATGGTTCCTGCTGTTGATGTGGTTCTTCCTGTTGTTGTTCATGTGATTCCTGCTGTTGAGTTTCCTTATCTTGTCGTTTTGCCCTTGTCTTCGTGGGTTGCTGTTGTCTTTGTACTTGCTGTTGTTTTTGTACCTTTTTCGTTTTCCGCTCATTCTGGCTTAAATTGTTTTTTAGTTTAACATCATCATCATCATCGGCACTACAATCGGGAACTGGTCTTGGCTTAATTAGCAAGTCCTGAGGCTTTTTTTTTAGTTTAACAACTTCCTCCATTTATTTATCCAATTCTTGTTTTTTAAGACTAATCTCATGGATGAGTCTGTTGAGGAGCTCGATCTGATTGCCGACGTCTGCATTTCTTTCGTTTCCAGCCCCCGAGTACTGGGCACGATGGGTGTTGTCTCCGTCGTCACTGTTGACAATCAACATGTCTATATCCTTGGTTTCATTTGTTCTAAGGCGTTTAGCCTTTAGATTAACGTGCGTATTTTGCCTTCTCCGAAGCACCATTTTGGCATCCATTTGATTTACGTCCATATTATGGATCACATGTTCTCACTTTTTTTAACTGTTTTTTTTTCATTGCGCGAGTGACAGGTAGAAAATCGCGTTCAGGAGTTTATTTTTTATACTGTGCACATACACAAGCAGGAACACTTCGTATGTCGCGTATCGGCACTAATTGTTTTTTAATTATTTTGGGTGCAGAGAAGTCCCAAGCGAACCCGTACTCATTTATGATGTGCAACGCGGCTTAATTTAAAAATAATAATTTAATAATAGTTTTACATACACTTCACTTTTTAGGCCGTTTCGTTGAACGGTTCATCAACTATCGATTGTCGACACGTCTACACCGGATGGTGGTCAATTTGGTACTGGAATTTCTGCTGTATGTTTATATATATATGTTCAAAGTCACTCCTTAAACCAAGAATGTTGCATCGATCTAAGCGAAACTCTCGTCTACCGCCGGCGACCCGGCGCAAGCCACCAGTACGTTATCGGAGTCTAATATAAGTTGGAATCAGCCGTAAATGTATGAAATCTACTACTGTAGCTGATATGCGCTTGAGTTTTCGTAGAAACTCAAGTCACAACTTCTCAGCATCCCGTCCAAATATTTGCGCGATTGTTTTCTAAATATTTTTAGAAATTGTTCTCTAAATGTTAGCAAATATGTCTACCAGTCATAGTTCCACAAAGTTCCCTCTTTTTAATAACTGCCTATAATGATAAATAATAAACCGAGATCAATCTTCTCTGAACACTGGTACATTCTTCTCCAGGTTATAATAAAGCCAGTTTTTTACTGATATTTTGTATAGGATGATTACCCACATTAACCAACACTCCAAGCCAATTTTGTATGGTTATTCATTGATTACCAATTATCACCTTGTCTGTTTTATACACTCTTTCCGGTACTACCTGTTGACTTTTATTTTTCTACGACGAATGTCATATATTTAACGGCTGGCATCAAGCGATTTCTCTTGACAATCAAACAAGCTTTTTGCTATAAAAATGTTATGGCAAATACAGGCCAATTACTACTCCACCAGGTTAGCGAGCTTGCAATGTATTATAAAGAAACGAATAACTATCTGTGTCAATCATTATATCATGTTGTCGCGGTCATAGCAGGGTTTATGGTAGCTTCCAAATCGATATGTGTAAAATTGCTCATGTCAAGGTTGCTCAAGGCAAGGTATAAAATCTTGGCAATGAATTTGTTTTAATAGCTAACTTTCAAAAGCTTTTATCATTAAGGCAGTACTGACACTCTTGGTCCTCTGGTTCCAGTACGATTAATATTTTTGAAAAGCTGGCGAAAATTGAAGATGCTAGACATGCATTCTACAAAAGACAAATATGAAAGTTAACTTAATAGTCTTCGTTATTAGATAGAAAGAAAAAAAGAGGTTTTTTTCACTTTATAACCAAAGTTCTATTTTATCTCTTCTTAGATTATTGACTTACTGTTCAGACAAAGAAAGCGTATTTATTGTAAATCTGTATTATTGTAAATCTTATTAGTCCCAGCCGGACACCCTTAACTACACATAGGGTGACTAATGGCGCGATCAATTGCCGTTCAGCCCTATTCCTCTCCTACCTTTAAAAAAAAAGTATCTGTTGCTTAATATTACAAAGAAAAATCGGTGTGGATTGGTGCATTTTATAGTATCAGATGACATTTACTTCATTTTGTGATCTTTGGATACAGAAACAATATCTTAAAGAGCGAATAGGTGACTGTTTATTTTTTTAAACAGTTGCAAGTGTGGCATAATATTTAGGGAAGCATTCTACGTTTGCGAACAGATAGGATATTCTTCATCTCTAGGCCACCACCCGCGCCAGGTATAAATCAATGAGTTACAATTTTCCGGATATCAAGCCGTTATTGATGTTTAACTCTCTTGGGTTGCTTTACGTACTATAAATGTTTGGTCATAAATGATCTCTCCCTTTCAAATCTTCCACATACAGGTTTTCATTTAGAGGATGTTCTTTTCTTTTCCTATTCAGGGATTCTAAATGTTCTATTACTATTACTATTTATTGGGCTGTAGGAACCCGGAAGTTCATGATCTCACCGACTCGACTCCGCCATCGTTCCCTGTCCTGTGCGCTCTCCTTCCACGCATGACCATCCGATCCGATTTCCTCAGGGTCATACCTAATATTGTCCTCCCGTCTCCGTCGCCTCCGTTGTGCCGGTCCCTTTCCCATTGGTTTACCATCAAGAATTCTACGCACGGTCCTATTGTTACCCATTCGCGCCACATGTCTGGCCCATCTTAATCTTCGCGATTTGATTACTCTCACTATTGTAGGTTTGTGGTATAGCTCTTGCAATTCGTGGTTGTGGAGTTTCCTACATTGTCCTGACTCCTCTTTATATTTACCGCCAAATATACCCCTTAAAACTTTATTTTCGAAAACGCGGGATTTGTTTTCTTCCCCTTTTGTGAGAATCCATGTTTCGCATCCGTATAGAACAAAGAAGCATGATTATGGTTCTTTATATGCTTTATATTACATGATTGCAGTTTGAATACTGACTGCGTGCCAACTAGCGTGGCCGGAGTATAGTCTTTTGTTAATTTCATTCGACATTTCGTTACTGGCCGTCAGTATTGTTCCCAGGTATTTAAATTCTTTGACATTTTCAAATATCTTGCCCCTGACTTTTATATATATTCCCTGAGGACCACCTGCTCTCGTCATAATCATATATTTTATTTTGTCCTCATTTATTTCCAGGCCCACCGCTTCTATCGCTTGCATGATGATTTCACTGTTTTTACTTGCAGTTTCTAGATTATTGCCCAGAACGGCTATGTCATCCGGATATGCGAGCACTTATGTGACCCCGCTCAGGAATGATCCGGCCATCTTGTCGCCTTGTACCTTTCTGATGACATACTCCAGCACAAGGTTGAAAATACATGGTGAGAGGCCATCGTCCTTGAGAGGCCATCGTCCGTCGCGGATTTTAAATGGTTCCGAGAGGTGGTTTTCTCTTCTAACTCGCCCTTAATTTTCATTCAAGCAGAACCCGAAAGTTCATGACCTCACCGACTCGACTCCGCCATTGTTACCTGTCCCGGGCGCTCTCCTTCCACGTTCGACATCCGATCCGATCTCCTCGAAGTCCAACCTAACATTGTCTTCCCATCTCCATCACAGTTGCGCTGTCGGACTCTTTCCCGTTGGCTTACCGTCAAGAATTCTATGCACGGTCCTATCGTTGCCCATTCGCGCCACGTGTCCGGCCCATCTTAATCTTCGCGACTTGATTACTCTCACTATTGTAGGTTTGCAGTATAGCTCTTCCAATTCGTGGTTGTGGAGTTTCCTCCATTGTCCTGCCTCCTCGTCATATTTGCCGCTAAATATACCCCTTAGAACTTTATTCTCGAATACGCGTATCCGTATAGAACAATCGGCATGATTGTAGTTGTATAGACACGGAGCTTTATATTACGTGATAGCAGTTTGGATTTCACCAGTTTACTGACTACATGTCAACTAGCGTTGCCGAGGTGGTCTTTTGTTAATTTCCTTCGACATTTCGTTGCTGGCCGTCAGTATTGTCCCAGGTATTTAAATTCTTTGACATTTTGAAATATCTTGCCCCTGATATTTATGTGTGTTCTCTGAGGTACACCTCTCGCCGCTTGCATGATGATTTCATTGTTTTTACCTACAGATTCTAGATTATCGCCCAAAACGGCGATGTCATGCGCATATGCGAGCCCTTGTGTGACCCCGTTCAATGATGATCCGGCCATGTTGTCGTATTATACCTTTCCGTTGACATACTCGAGCACAAGGTTAAAAAGACATGGTGAGAGGCCATCGCCCTGTTTTAGCCCGTCCCGGATTTCAAATGGTTCTGAGAGGTGGTTTCCTATTCTAACTCTCCCTTTGTTTGCGTTCATGCAGATTTGAATGAGGGCGGCATATTTTTTCGGGATTCGCAGCTCAACTACAATATGGTAGAGTCTTTGCCTTGCGACTCCAACATCAAGTAATCGAAACCAACGAGCTTGCACTGGCGTGTGGAAGTACCGATACACATAACCTCGAAACCGGCTTCATCAGAAGTAAGAAAATTACGCCCCATGTAAAAGATGTGAAATTTATTAATGACCGAATGTCGGTGCTAAAAATACAGGGACCATGGTACAATTATGTATTTATAAACTTACACGTCCCACGAGAATCTATCGACGAAGAAACGAGGGACACGTTCTACGAGACCCTAGAGGAAGTATTTGATAGGATCTAATCATTCGATGTTAAAATCCTCCTCGGGGACCGCATCACGACAATTGGAAAGGAAGATATCTCCCAACCAACTATAGGTAAAGAAAGCCTACACGACGTTCCAAATGATAATGGAGTTCGAATTATCACGTTCGCAGCATGATGTTCAAGCACAAGCAAATCCACAAAGACACATGGATATCACCCGACGGCGTAACGGGCAACCAAATAGATCACTTCCTCATAGACAAAAGACGCCACTCAAATATCCCTGACGTAAGATCATATAGAGGAGCAGATTGCGACTCCGATCATCTCCTAGTCATGTGCAAAATTATAAGTCGGCTCGCAGCAAACCCACATGGGCAGTCACGGGAGACGAGCAAAAGGTTCGACATTGATAAAATAAAAGACCTACGCAAAACGGGTGAATATCAAGAGGAAGTAGCGAATAGATTTAGCATCCTAGAGAATGGGAGTGGTGAGGCAGATGAACCCAATAATCTGGGCACTAAATGGGCATCGATCCGAGAGAAAATCAAACAAACAGCCAAAAAGGTATTAGGACTTAAGAAAACAATTAAGTCCAAACCTTGGTTTGACGATGAGTGTAGGGCCAACATCAAACAACGTAAACGCCTCAGAGTGATCCACTTAGACAGATATGATGAAGTCAATGCAGAAAGATACGCGACAATTCGGAAAGAGACAACGAGACTTTTCAAACGCAAAAAAACGCAAACGGGAGAAGACTCGGATCGAAAAAATCCTAGAAAATGCCAGAGTAAAGAACATCAGAGCATATGCATAAATTCAATTAGAAATGGTTACCGAAAAACAAAAAATATCCTGACAATATGGAAACAGTACTTTGCAAACCTGCTCAATGTGCGCACCCATCAACCACAAATATACGCACCAGACGTACATACAGCCGAGCCTCAGAAGCCAGAGCCCTCTTTCGACGAAGTTGCAGACGCAATAAACCGATGTTCAATTCATTTTGTTTTGCGTTTTCTCCGACCGTCTGGATCGCGCCTGGTTTATATAACGTTCGAATATTCCGCGTGCCGACGCGTATATCCCGCTATTTTCGTTTTTCCTTACGTCTTCTTTTTGCCGAGTCGGTGTTTTTTTGATGATTTCTTTCCTTATGGTAGTGTCGGCTTATCACACCTACGCCTACCGGGTTTTTCGTGGGATTATTTTGTGTGGATTCATTATTCACTTTTGTTCCCCTCGAGTCTTTAGGGGTCAAATAGTCCGCCATATCAGAGCCCCCCTTGGATATGGTAAGGAATGCCGTTATAATACAGCCGGTATACGCCTGGCTGCAAACCATCCAATGGGCACGGTGACGCGTAACACCCTGGATTAAGTGTGGTAGATCTTAGTGTGTTACTAGTCGCTAGCCCATCTGATATGTATGGCCCTGCTAGAATCATGGGCCTCCGTCAGCATAGTCTGAGCGATTCATTGTAGTTTAAGCCCCCACACCACGTCAAGTCTTCCAACAAGCGGGGAAATATCCATTTACATCTTTCAAGTCTAAATACAAACAATTGCGCCATAAAACGAACCGCATGTTCATTTTATCGCGCATCAAATCTAGGATCATAAATTACAAATAACAAATAGGTATAAGTAGTCACCTCAAGTTTAGCTTACACTCACCGCAGTGGACCAGTAAGTTCGAGTTTAAGAATTTTTGTCTAGCAAGTTAGTTAAATCTAAGAGAAAGAACAAATTAAAAAATTTACATAAAATAAAAAAAAAATAAATAAATAAAATGGAAAAAAGCCATTCGGTCACTATCTGACTGTTCGAATATGCAAAGAATTTTTAAACGATGCTGCCTAATACTAATCAATATGAGGAATCTTGCGCTAGACACCGTCTTAGCACTTAATGTCACCAGCGGTTATTACGTCCAATGATCTTCCAATCAATTATCATACAGACATCGATCTGACAGCAACGCAAGGAAGAAGAGAAAGCTCATCGATACACACGATCACCCGGTTTCGTTAGAACATAAAATAATACAATATCGTAATGTATTTCGTAACAATATAGAACGACTTGATACCCACAGTTCTGCATCAAATACCCCAAATGCTCCGCTTTTGGTTGCGTACATGTACGGCGATCTATGTTCAGTATACTCGATAGGAATATGTAGTTACCACAGTCTTCTACTACGAATGCAGTCTGAAGAAGCCGATCTCAAAATTGGAACGTTGCAGTTTCGTATGCCACCCACAATAATATTGAAGTACCTTTTATTAGTCGTGCTGCAATTGAAGCGTCGAATGCATGATCCATATCCATCCACGGCCATGTCACTGTTCCACCAGAAACCCCGTGCGTGCTGTCGTATGGTAATTTATCGCTTGCAGATGTCGGGTTCTCTCTTCTTCGAATGGAGCTCGAACCGTGCCCCATGGCCAATGTCAGTTATGATCGACCGTCGATACCACAAGATTTTCTTCCTATAAACATTCATCGCTTTCATTGCTGATTTGTTTACGACGATGAGCTTTATATAGATTATTTATTTATCTATACGAGTGCCCCTATGCTGTTTATGGGATCAGCTGCTCAAAGTGAGTTTTCTGTAATAGATAGGGAACCAACCAAATGTTTTCCTGATGGAAGTTCGAATAGGTTTTTCTTTTCTGTTTTATCTTTTCACATCTATTTATTAATCTATTGAAATAAAATTGATATTTTTGGAAAGAAGAATGTGACATAGACGGCGCTAGCAGCTACTCGGAAAATGTTCGAGCAATGCACCAACCACCATATAATTTTTTGGTTCTTTCAGAAAACTTGTGTATTTTCAGTCTTTTATTAAGTTGTATTTCTTATTTATACAACTCAGTAAAAGGTTTTTGGTCTAAGCTTGTAGTGATTGTTTTCCAACGGGCCCGCCACAAACCTATGGCAACAAGATTGGTGTCTCAACACCTTTCTTGGTTTTTGTGGCCTGATCCACATAGGGTGCACAAGGTATAAAAGGTCGTTCACTTACTATTCAGCATAAATCATACAACAAAGTATTTGTCGACTCTTCTCTCTTTGCATATACCATAGCTCATACCAAAGCTCACAATACGTTCCTGAAGGGCGTTATGTAGGGAGCAGTTCAAGATCCTACAAAATTATTTATGTACATCTGTAATCTTATAGACGACTAATTTTGTCATGCTTCAAACGACTTTTTACATCATCTCTTCCTTCTATTCTCTTCTTTTTCAATGCCATTGTAATCCACGTAAGGCCAAAATCTCCGGAAACAAATTCCACGTTCCGTAACATGCCTCATATTTACAGGAGTAATGTTAAGCTTATTGTCCTGTCGCTATTTTACTATTTAAATAGCAAAACTTGTTTATGCAAAATGTACAATTTTGAAGAAAACTCCCACTGGATTTCTATGCAGTACAATGAAAAACTTGTATCTTATATCCTTAATATATTGTTGATGAGGTTGTGTTAGCAACAAAAATGATTGGAGGGTGTAGTCAGTGCCGCCCATGTTCTATTAAGTGTTTCGTTGTCTTTCTTTAAACACACGATCATAACTTGCCGTAGGGATGGAAATTTGAAAAACTTTTCCAAAATCAAGTCATACGTTGTCGCAAGAGGAAGCAACTAGAACAACAGAATTGCTGGTTATGTAATTCTGGAGGATGTCTATATGAAACTGATGTAATACAAAAAAGGGTTGGATTAACATACGGTTTCACGACATCCCACTTTCCAAGAACTTTTTCGGGATGCACGGCCGTTTTATTATTAACATATCAGAACCAGATACCAAGTGAACGTGAAGTGCATCTCAAAGGATACACATGCCACCCCTAAAAGTAATACATATATTTTCAGGAATTTTCGTCCTCCTCCTCAAGGAGGAGAGTTTCTTACTCAAAAGTTACGCTTGGCTTCAGTCATCTTACTATTCCCTCGGCATGTAGGACGAAGAATATAGTGAGAGATGCGAAATATTATAGCAGCACAGATAATTTTGCATGTGAAAGGTCCTTGGTTTTTGGGACCATCCTCAACGGAAAGCAACGTGCTACAACTTTGCAGTAGCTCATTAATTTTTCAAGAATTTACAAGAAAGTTGGATGAGGAGGTTACTACCAATTTACGCCTCTGGCATTGCTATCTTATACTAAGGATAAGCGGAACTTCCTTTAAGTCTCTGATATGAATATTCATCTAACTTCATGTGGTGCCGGCGGAAAGTTAATCAAAAATATATTGTCGATGTCTCGTAATTGGACCCCTTTAGGCGATCGATATATAGGTAGATTTAACAGGTCAACGGATAATTCTCTCTCTGTTGTTGTAACTTGTTCCGTATAAATTGTATGTGATATTCGAAAGGAAGCCTTGATGCTTACACTGTATTAATCTAGTAAAAACTATTAATGTTTTCCGGTTCATATACTCCAAGTTCGAGCATAACATTCTCGTGGATGTGGGTGATTCTGGTGGTGGAAAGACAGTCATAAGTTAGAGACAATGTTGAAGGACACAATTCCACTTGTCGGTTTCCCCATCACTTTTTTTATATACAAGAACCGCCCTTGTTATTGCATGAAAGATTTAAGGGAAGTGCTCAAGCAATCTAATTTTTCATTACAATGAGATTATCTATTTTAAGTATTAGCTTTCCAATGAACCATTGGATAACCATCTTACCCATGAGTTGCTTATGCCTACTATTATTTAGTTAATGCAACTAAAGCGCAACCTTGAAACTTGTGCATAGGACTAAGATATTTTATGAAAGGATTGCAAAATTTTGTTTCTTTCATAATCGCCTCCGTTTAATGAATGTCACTTAGTTCGTCTATTCCTAACTGGTTCTAGATTGCATTGATAGACACGTTCTATAGATCATTCAATTCTTTATCTACAATGTTTATATTGTGGATTTAATTTCCCTCTATATTGTCGTTGTCGATGAAGCAGTGAATGGATAGACGTCCAGGAAGACCAATGGTGAGCAATGCACTTCCCGATTGTAGTCAATTCCAAGGGGTAGAACGAGATCAAAGCACCTCTCATTCCTTTTATACAGCACTTCGTTGCCGTATTTGTTTTTATTTCATGAAATTGTTAAGATAATTCACAAAGACGGACACGGTCTTTCAATAAAGGCAGTCACTGCTAAATTAAACATTGATTTTCAATTGACTTATTTTAAGTTAGAACTGATATTAATACATTTATAAATACTGTCACTGGTACATTAGGCACAGCGTTTAGATTTAACTTATAAAAACGCGTTCGTACACCGACCGATTTGCGTTCAGACGGTATGAAATTATTTAACGCAGAGGCACGACTCGCCTCCACGGAATCCATATCGCGATTGAGTATTTCAACCGAAGCGACAGAATACCAAAAATCCATCCATCGCTTCGCTGACCATATAAGGGATGATCTTCCTTGCATAGGTCCAGCAAAAAAGGGGTGTAACACACACGCGATGATCGTCTCTGCTGCTCATGGCGTGTGTGTGTGTCCACAAGCATGCGGACCGTGGATCGATGAAATCCACAAGGGGAACATTAGCTGGCATGGTTGCAGTTGGTGCTACTATCTCGACATAGAGATTTAGGTGGTTACACGATCAGCGACTGCGTAAAGCATTTATGCTGATCGTGCACATCTTGGCGGCATCTCCACGTAGTCGAATTCTTGATGGTAATTTTCCATTTATGAGAACTCGAATTCCTTGGGCGGTCACCCGTATGCCTTAATGTATTTGTCGGTCGGATGGCCGACCGATATGGGCGTGTATGCAAACGGAAAAGATGAAACATCCCCTGCACGTGTGCGACTGACGCGTAAAGGTATATCTCCTTGATGTGGTTCGGACAATGTTGGTTGCTTGATGGTGCAACAAAATTGCTCTTACTTGTGGAAGATACTTACAATTGCTGATGGAAGATACTAACAATTGCTGATGATCCGAGACATATGTACTGAATTGGTTCGGTTCATGTTGTTTGCTTGGTCATCATCATCATCATCATCATCATCGGCACTACAACCGGGAACCGGTCTTGGTCTTATTTAGCAAGTCCTGAGGCTTGTTAAATTTTCCATAATGATTTATTTTTTCTGGGCAAGGTCATTAGTCTTGCGCCAGGGGCTCCCCGACGGGGTGTGATGCAACCAAATTGCTTATGAGAAACATGTCTGTTGGGTGCTGATGGATTTTGCATCAGCGAATATCATGAATTTACAGCATTACAGGTATTTATAGTTCAACTATGTAAAGGTAAGTACTTGCTTTTACCTGGTAGCGTTATTGGAACCGCCACAATATCATATGATCAGCCAACGGTACCGACACAGGTGTCATCCCACTAACATAGGTTCCGACTCCTGAAAATTTTTTTAGTCCTTGTTCCTTTCCGAGCTTTTACTTTCAATAACCACAGCTTTATCTCTTTTACATACCAAGTATTGTCATTTTCTGTACAGATGTCCGAAGCTGGATAGAAGCGCATCCTTCTTTTCTTTTTTTTTTGCTCTCAATCGATGTTAATCTTTTTTTTTTATTTGAAGTCCGCATTTATTTTATTCAGACTCATATTACACATCTTTTTTTGACGCAATGTACACACAAGTTTAGAATTTTTTTTTTTGTTACAAGTTAAAACAAAATAAACAACAATTTACAACAAGAATTAAAACTAAAATGATTAAACTTATGCGAAAGGTGGAGCGTCGCTCCTAAATGGTACACTATATTTGAGGAGGGACGTGTAGTCCTCTCTTTGTCACATACCAACCACCAGTTGGGATGAAATCGGTCTCTTTTAGATTTATCTCTTTTACTTATCACCACACTGAAACGGTGATCTAAAGTATTAGAGATATCGCTAACATGCAGAATTCGTTGTTGGTGCAACTAGTGAGAGAGATTGGTAAATGTTCGTGGCTGACGGTTCTGATTAATTTGCTGAAGCAAAAGTGAAAGAATCTAGTGTCCTACAACCGCAAGAATTACTAATACTTAAAAGCATAGTCGGGAATAGAATACTTAAATCAACAGTCTTGTGAACACTTATGGCCCAGAATTCGTTTATGTCTTTTAAAATTATTTATTGGGTTGGACCACAAGAAATGTCCGACATTTAAAAGCCAATATTATTTTTCTGTAAATTTGTATTCAATCGAAATAGGATCCGTTGGCATCTATGACACTCTTTCAAAGTGATACAAGGTCAAATATTCCTTTTTCGTAGAAGTGCTGACTTTTTGAGGCAATGCAATCTTCAAAGGCTTATGACCTCTGCTCGGTTCCGCAAGACTTTCTGCCGGAAAAATGAATCCAGATTGCGGAAAATATGGTAGTCCGTTGGTGGAATGTCAGGAGAGTATGGTGGATTCAGAAGAATTTCAAATCCCAACCGCAACAGTTTTTGCTCCGTTACTTGTGAGGTATAGGTTCTGGCATTGTTATGTAAGAGGATCGGGGCGTGACCAACGCAGGTTGCTTTTCAGCCAATTTGGGATGCAATATGTCGATTTCATCACAATATTTAATAGCGTTTGTCGTTTCTCATGGTTGAAGAAATGAAAAGTGGAGTGGTCCTTTCGATGTCCATCAAATTGTCGCCATAAACTGAAGATCGGGCTTGGAGGTGTGTTTTGGTTTTTCACCTGTATTCAACCACTGGCCAGGTCTTTTACGGTTATCATACACAATCCGCTTTACATCACAGGTGACTATCCGGTGCAAAAACGGTTCAGTTTGGTTTCTTAATCTAAGCGATACGCAGATTTCCAGCCGCCGTAGTTTTTGGGACTCGTTCAGTTCATGGAGTACCCACTTATCGAGTTTCTTTACCTTTCCTATGAGAGAAAGGTGTAGACTTATCGTCATTGGGGATACTCCTATGCTTTGTGCAATCACCCGCACGGATTTTGTTGGGTGCGCATCCACCGTTTCTCTTAAAACATCGTCGTCAACTAACGTTTCCGGCTGCGCATGTGGTTCATTTTCGAGGCTGAAATCTTCCGAACTAATGTCGTATAGTGAGTTCGTTTACCGCTACATCGTCAAATACGTCATTAATGTTTTTCATTGGCAATTACGCATTCTGTCCCGTTTTAAATTCATAAAGGAAGAATGTTCGAATTTGAACTACCGACAGCATGGTAAAAAATTCCTAGAAAAAAAATAACTGTACTTGTTCCGAAACCTAAAATTCTGACACGTCACGCACACGCACTACTTTACTTTATAACAACAGAAAATTTTTCGTTCTGGCATAGATGTTCACTCGAGAACTTTTTATTTCCGACTGAGCGAAAATTGGACTTTTCATGTGGTACAACCCATTATATTGAAGTTCGACTTTTTATTAGCTTCATTGGAGAGCACCTTCGGAAAACAAACAGAAGTTCCGATGAAATTGTTCTCCATACCCCTTACAATAGATATTAAAGCAGACAATTAAAACCCCCGAAAATGCTTAACCAACCAATATCCGAGTGTGACATGATGGGTGTTTTCGTGTTTAGGAGTAGCATCAATGTTTCGTTAAGGTATCATATTACAGAATGCCAGGGCAGTGCAATTTTCCATCAAGTAGTGTAGCACCTTGTGTTCTTGGATGTATATACGCCAGTGTAGCTTAAAAGTGCTTAAGTGATCCATCCAGTCAACAGTATCGGTGCAACGGAAATATGCTTGTGCAGTGTTGTACAGTTTAGAAAGCTGTCGTAGAAATATGTTACAGGTATATTATTATTATATATGTCCCAGTGTTTTATGAAATTGTACCGTCATGCACAACCGCAGTTACGGGCCGGTAATTCACACCCTGCGAAACGGGAAATTAGAAATATTTACAGGTTACCTGTGGTTACAGCTTCTTCAACCGCGAACTCCGTCATCGTTCCTCGAAACATTCAAACTCACAAGACAAAAGACATCACTCCAATAGATATGTACAGCATTTATTTCGGCTAACCCACAAACGTTCCTTTGATAATTCTTGATACAAAGTCAATTTCACATAGGTGTGTGAAAGGGCACATTTAAAACACTCCCGTATTGTATGATCTCTCGATTTCATGTTATAATGTACTTTTTAAATACCTTTCCGGGCACGAACGAAAAACACAAATCTTTACATTTAGCTATGAACGACTTCTTTTTACGACCAGCGCTCTTCACCAGTTCACGTCTACTTTTTCTGTTACAAGTCTTTACAAGCTCTCGTGTACGACTCCACTAAAACTGTCCGCCGCCTAACCAAGACTCTCGGCTGCTCAATCAAAACTGTCTTCCACACTCTCTCAATCCCCTATCTGTCCCCAGCATCAATTCAATTTCGACGACGGTTGACTTCGAAACTAGCGAAAGTCACCACCGCCGAAAAGAAACCGGGTTTACACACTACATGTATTCTAACTCGATTTAACCCAGCCGCATTTAATTAGTCTTCAATTTAGGTAGTATTATATAATATTATAAGATAATTGTTTTTTTGTGTATTTAATTAATTCATTTAAATTTTTATTTAATTATTATTTATACTTAAATTTTTATGCAGCCGAGTTGGTCGAAACAAAAACGACACGAAGGTTACTCACGTAACACAAGTACATGAAATACATATTGGGTTTGTACCACATGAAATGTCCGATTTTCGCTCAGTCGCAAAAATGAAACACGTGGGAGGTCGAAAACGCTAGTTGACGACGATGTTTTAAGAGCATCGTTGGATGTGGACCCACCGAAATCGATGCGGGTGATTGCACAAAGCATGGGAGTATCCCAAGTGACAATAAGTCGACAATTTTCTCTCATAGGAAAGGTAAAGAAACTCGATAAGTGGGTGCCACATGAGCCGAACGAGTCCCAAAAACTACGGCCCCTGAAAATCTGCTCATCGCTTGGATTAAGAAACCAAACTGAACCGTTTTTGCACCGGATAGTCACCTATGATGAAAAGCGGATTGTGTATGATAACCGTAAAAGACCTGGGCAGTGGTTGGATACAGGTGAAAAACCAAAACGCACCCCCAAGCCCGATCTTCACCCAAAAAAGGTTATGGCGACAATTTGGTGGCCTTTGAAGATTTCAGTGCCTCAAAAAGTCATTTCTACGAAAAAGGAAGATTTGACCTTGTATCACGCTGGAATATCATAGATGCCAAGGGCTCCTATTTTGATTGAATAAAAATATACGGAAAAATAATATTGGCTTTTAAATGTTTACTATAAAGTCGGACATTTAATGTGGTACAACCCAATACATGTGTCTGTTAGATAAAACCCCTGCAATTTTCAAGTTATGATGTCGATGTTCTTGTAGATTGCTTGTAAAATATTGTTTAAGCAGGCATGTGAAATGATATTAAAATGTTACAGATTTATTGTTACTTTCACGATCTTTCTATGGGAGGACAATATTTCAGTTGAACTGACAGTAAAAAAAGGTCAGCCGAATCGATGCCCTCCGGTCATGTCGCATAGTACCACAGTGTAGTAAAAAAAAATGTCACACTGGAAAAATGTAAATCAGTACAAGGAATCGAGTTGGTTGATTATCATATTATCTATATATAATTATACATTTTATTATTAGACGGGGGCTGGGGGTGGTGGTAGTTCTTATTCGTAACTTTTAGCCTCAGGTTAATATATTCATCATTACGAGCCAACCGACTAACCACCACACATGTAGGGCATAGTTCTCTGTTTATAAATAATACAGGATGTAGAAAAAATAGAATAAATTTTAAAAGAGAAAACACATCAATTATTGTGACATATTGTAAAAACAGTTATTGTACGCCGAAAGGCATATGAAATATGATAATGTGTAATTTAGAGTGCTTGCGAAGGAGCCAGTAAGTTAATGTAAGAATGTTATTTGTAAAATAGATGTTAACATTTAGTCTTAAGTGAAATATGTAATTGAATTGTTGAATAAATGTGGATATAAAACAAAAACAAAAAAGCATAGTTCTCTGTACAAAAAATAACACTAATTTAAAACAAAAATGTATACTTGATTTGATTTCTGTGTGACTTAGGTGCACTATTTTCGGTTTGACTCACCTTTGGTAGGATATTCGTTCCATTGATCATTTTTTCCAAAAGTTACGTTCCCCGGTGTTTGTAAATTTCTATAGAAAACTACCTACCTACAAATTACACACTTTCTACGTATTCACTAAATTCTTTTTAATGCAATCCTTCATTAAAAACTACAGAGAAAAGTATTAATTCAGAATGTTAACTCAAGTACCACATCATTGAAATATTCTTCATACGAAAATTTTGAACGATTTCTACGGCTGGCGAGCTCATATGAAAACCTTGTTAGCATGGAAAATACAAATCCTTATGTATTTGCCCTAGATTAGCCTCTTGAAGCAGACACGCTCACTTTGCACAAACTCAACTCATATTTTAGTGTTCATAACCTATTTCAAACCGTCATATCTTGAAGCCAAAGTAGGAATGAAAAGTAGAATTATAAAAACTTCCTAATTCATTCATATCCCTCGTATATTTCTTTTCAAATCCTATTCAGAAAAAAATTAAGGGCAACAGGACGCTCATCTGCTATCACAGCAGGAGCAACAAAAAAATCTCAACTTGGTTAATGCCAACAAATCATTCAAATCCCACATCATCTGCTGCATAAACGCGAAAGAAAACATCTGTATCAACGATGGACCAAGTATCCATTTTCCTTCCTTCCTTTTTTTTTTTTTTTGTATTTCGTTTTTGTTAAAATAGAAAAGAAATATAAAAAAAAAACACCTGCAGTTCCTTCCCTCCTTTTTTCATCCAAAGGATATCAGTGGCATCCATTTTCTATGTTGTAGTTCCTCGATTTAGCGAAATCATGCAGACCGACATGTGCGGGCTTTTCCAAATTATTGCAGTCTACCAGGATCCTTGCGTCTCAATCATTTAACTGTTTCATCTGGCATAGAAGTCGTCCGTGTTCATCGTTTTAGTGCGCATTACATTCCATCCGGGTAGAATTTTTCGTTCGTGATAAATTTCTGGTTCGCTTTTTACTCGTCTTTTCAGCTTTTCGTATCCTTTTCATGAATCATATCCTCTTCACGGATTTGCATGCTATGGTTCGTATCATTTCGTTGGTTTGTACTCTGTACACTATCAAAATGAACTTCTGGTCTTTGACGCATACCTATCGGGCATATGCTTTTGAAAAAAAAAGACATAAAACATCAAAGAGAATTTTAAGCCCGGAAGGGAATTTTGTAATTATAAAGTGATGTTCAGATAAATACAAGCACTTAAAATGAATTAATAGTTAACTGATACTTCTGCAACGAATTAGAAGAAATTAATATGCCAAGAACACCATCTTCAATCGAACCCATACATTACTGATCTATTCCTTCATTTCATTTTCATTTTTAAAACATTTTTTTATTTTTCTTTTTATATTCTTAATTTCTAAATTAAAGACTAGACAAAAAATGCTTAAATTCTAGCTTAATTATCTTATATAATAACTTACTGGTCCTTCGCAGACGCTCTAAGCTAAACATTACTTAACATTTGTTTTATTTGCCTTTCGGCGACAGAACTTTGTGGCAGTACTGATAATTAGTTGAAATACAAAGAAAAATTTGAAAAACGTTGTCAATTTTTTCTTGTTTTTTTTTCTTAAAATTTAACTTACTTAACTTACCTACTTTTTTATTTTTTTTTTTTTGTTTTTTTTTTTTTATTTTTTTTTTTTTATTTTTTTTTTTTATTTTTTTTTTTATTTATTTTTTTTTATGTAAAAGCGCTTAACCTAACTTACCTTAAATCTTATACTACCCTAATTCTAGAAAAGCTAAGTCTATGTAAGCTAGCTGATGATACTATGATTCTATACCGACTTTGGTCTCCAGGCCTTTATATGCCATCCAACCACCAGAACTGTTGACGCTATCTAATACTATCGTCCCGGTCTCTGTGGGAGATAGACCTACTGAAGCGCAGGAGCTCTTCTTCGGTGCGCGTTACTTCCCGGTCGTAGCACAATCGCCCGCCTACAGATGATCTACTTACATGATAGATCAGCGGAATTCCGGATCTATCCTGTATAAGCCCTTTCATATCCAAGTCAAGGAACGCCTCTGGTGGAACAAAGCCGTTGCGACGCACGCTCTCATAGTACAAGGTGTTTGGATAATAGGCCCCGAAAATTAGGTCATTGGACGAGCTTATTGCTCTCGCAATATGTCCTCTGATTAATTTAATCATAAAATTATCCACCCTATTTATGTACGCTTCATTATATAAAGTCTCATTTGAGTAATACTTTTTATAGTCCGATTCCGGTGTCCGATATAATCTGAGACAACTTCTGAGACACTTTCTTTCGAACACCTGAATCTTTTCCATCAAATTTGGACCTATGTTGAACCATACTGGGCAACCATATATGAGCATTGGCCTGATTAGCGTCATGTAGCATATAACTTTTACCCTGCTGTCAAGTTGGCTACTGTGAAATAGCCTCCTTGTCATAGCAAACGTTTTCCTCGCTTTGAGCAAAGCAGCCTCTACATGTCTGTTGAAATACAGATATTGGTCTAGTCAGATGCCCAGGTATTTAACTAAACTCTTGGTTTCCAGTTTATCTCCATGCGGTCCCACGATAACTAGCTTTCGCCAGTTTTTCCTTGTGTCGTACGTGGCTTTATATAATGGAGTTCTAAATAGGATGGCTTCACATTTCTGGTATTCTTCTGATCTTAAGTTTCCAGTCATTCTGATCTTAAGTTTCCAGTCATTGCAATAGCGCTGCACTTTGTTGAAGTCTCGCTGTATTAACCTATTTATGATCGCAACTTTCGGAGCTGTTCTGTAAATTATGAGATCGTCTGCGTACGCAATAGCCTGCGGGAGTGCATCTAATAAGTCGCTAATGTAAATGTTAAAAAGAATCGGAGAGAGTACCGCGCCCTGTTGCAAGCCATTCTTGATATTATACGTTTTATTAAAGGTCGCATTACCACTTTTGACCACGAACCTCCTGTCCTTTAACATATCGTAAAGTACATATAGTAAAGGCTTATGTATGCCATGTCTGACCAGTTTGTAATATAACCTTTCGATCTAGACGGTATCAAAGGCTTTCTCCAAGTCGATTAGACAGGCACCTGTGCATTGGTTCCTACATTTATTCCATTGTATGTCGGAGACCAGTTTAGCTGCGGCATGTGTGGTTTCATGACCCGCCCTAAAGCCAAACTGGTTATTTGGAATAATGCTGTTGTCGTCTACCCATTTTACCAGAGCTTTGTTTTTTCAAATACTTTACTGATGCTTGGGAGTAAACTTATCGAACGCATGTTCATTGGGTTTGTGCAGTCTTTGCTCTTTTTTGCGATGGGCTGAATGATCGCCGTTTTCCAACGCGCGGGATAATATGCATTATTCAACGCGTTGTTAAACAGGACCGTGTATATATCTATTGCCATTGGGGGCAGGTTCTTGAGTACGATGTTAGGTACTCCATCTATTCCCACTGACTTTTTGCTTCTTAATGAGTCGAAGATACTCTGGATTCCTTCCCTTGTTATTAGAAGGCTATTAGCCACTACACCATTGGCATTAATGTCAATGGACAGATTATCTTCACTGAATTCGGTAAAACCCGGATTCTCCGATTGCCGAAGTGAAATTTCATTCCGGAGGTGCAGGTGATTGAGTAGAACTCTGTCCTCCAGGTCGTGATTTCGGTGAATGCTTTCATTCACCTTGTACATTTCCTGAAAGACCGCTCCCAAAGCGTTCACCTTTTCCAAAGGACTGATCTATTCCTTATCGGGTCTTCTATCTCTACCACTATGACGCAACTCGGAATTTTTTCTCCGGTCCTTTTTAAAATCTCTGTATTTCACTTGAAACAAAGTAGTTTTGGTCATGAACACTCAATCATAGTGTTTCTATCTTTATCTCTTTGATCTCTTTGATATATAAAAACCTAGATACATAAATCTGCGAGATTTCATCTCTTAGAACTCGTAATTAGTGGTATTGTTCTCTTTGAAATATTTGCATTTATTGTTTTTTAACCAAATACATGTTATATTTTAATTTTAGGACGTGGCGACGGAAACCTTATTCCATCCCCTGGTGTTCTTCGGAAGTCGCTGATATGTGCCTAATTTTAGGTCAGAAACATTAACGGGCAGCTACCAACAGAGGTAAGAATATTAATACATATATACATGACAAACTACTTTGTATAACTCATGTACGAATTTGTATAATAAGTTCACGTCCTTATTTTATATTTTCAATTCCCTTTGAAAAATACCTCGTACTTCATACCGTGTTTTTATGACCCGTGAATGATATTATGGCTAATTTTAACAAACGTGAATTATGAACAAACATTTTTTCTATTTGAATCGCTTCAGTATTCTTCGGTAGATTTTTACTTTATACGAGGGTAGGTAGATAAGTCCTTAGAGACGCCTACGGCGGGCACTCGTAGCATCGCTAAGGGTCATTTCTCACTAGGCATCTGTCACTTTTCGATTTGTTTCATGTTTCAATTTTCATAATAAATTGGGTATGAAAAAAATATCTGCGAGATGGGAGCCGCATTTGCTCTCAGCTGGGAACAAACGCAACCAACTGATCTCTTCTAAGGCTCTTTTGGGGCGAATACGCAACCCAGATAACTTTCTGCCCAGATTAGTAACTGTAGATGAGACATGGCTGCACCACTATACTCCCGAGATGAAAGAACAGTCAAAACAGTGGGTTGTTAAAGGCGAACGGTTAGAGCCAGAAGCCAAAAAAGATTTAATCACCTGAAAAGGTTATGGTTATTCTGTTTTGGGATGCACGTGGTATTATCTTCATTGACTATTTGGAAACGGTAGAGACGATAACTGGACAGTAGTGTGTGTCATTAATCATCATCATCGGCACTACAACCAGGAACCGGTCTTGGCCTTGTTAAATTTCCCATAATGATCTGTTTTTTTTTTCCGGGCAAGGTCATTAGTCTTACGCCAGAGGCTCCCCGACGGGGAATCGAACCCCGGTCTCCCGAGTAACAGACGGGTATACTAACAGCTATACTATCGAGGAGCATTAATAGGTCAGATAATTAAGAAATTAAAAAAATCATCCTCGTTTTCCAAAGACTTATTGACCTGCCCGCGTATTTATTAAGACGTGAACTTCCAAGGCGGATATGTAGGGAGGAAGTAAGTTGTGCGGGCGTATTGCACTGGTTCACTTCCTGTCCCATCATCACTGTCACGAAGATTCATAGATCTCATCGGAAACAGCAAAACTCCGTCACGAACCGATCACGCAAAGTCAAGAAACACCGGACACCAACTTGTGCAAAACTGCACGACAAACCGTCCACAAGGAAGAAAAGTTAAACGCACTGCTTTACTTTGTTTATTAATTAACTGTTTATTAGGAAGTGGGTTTTTTTTTATAGATTTTGGACACAAATCTTATTTCTACACTGTTGTGGTAAACGATTATTAACCGACTCAACTCCGCGAAGGGACACACTCGAGGGTGTGCACTTTCATGCACACCCTACAGGGGTTGATGAACGGCTCGTCCGATCCGTTCGACGATTTGAATAAGACTCATTGATCGTCATCTCATGCAGAGATGATTTCGCTAAGGAAAAGAAAAGGAAGAGAGAGAAAAACTTTTCTCTTAAGGGTGTAACTAGTGGCGCAGTGGTATATGTGCGCTATCGAACAGATTCAATGTTGTTGCATGTGTTCGAAAACAGGCAGGCGGTAAGGACAATAGGGAAAAATGACCACATGCGCCGCTGGTAATGCGGGTCATTGTTTACACGATGCCTCGTCGCTGTTTTCGACGTTAGGAGAAAAAGGTGCTAAAAGCAAATTGGATGTTTATGGCATCTCTGGCTGCAATAGAAACCGGGTTCATATTTGCATTAGGAAATGCTGGAGAATTTGGTTTCAGCGTCTATTGCGCTAATTATATGTAGCTGCTTGGGTTGTTTGTTGGTAAGACAAACAAAAAAGGTTGCCAGGCAATGTGTATGAAAAGGTATATGACGCGGCTGAGAAAATAGACGGCGCGATATTTATGGTCCCTGTCATGACGGTTACATTGAATGCAATCCGAATTATTTTGTTTACTGGAATTTGTCTGGTACCGAATTGGTTCAGAATACCAAATAAGCAAACAAAGAAATCTTACGGAAAATTGTATGCGAAGGGATGCATGAAGGTAAGTTTTCTTTATAGGGATTTTATGATTACAGATGGTGATCTATATAATGCGTGAAGCATTTACAGGTACTAATACCGTTGCATTAGCAAACTTAAGGGAGTTGGGTAGTAGGTATGGGGGTTTTTCAGGTAAGTAGACCGTAGGGTTTGGCGGAAACGCTACAGATATGTGGTAGAGTTTAGCTAGGCACCAAGCACGGGTGCGGATTCAGCCAACACCCACTTATAGTTCTCCAAAAAATTGTTCACAAAGGAGACCGAACACACGAAAAGCAAAATGTTCACCAAAATGGAAATTAAACTCCGGGTTGTTAATTGCAAAAAACGTTCTTTTATTATTTTCTTGTTTTTATTTACACTGGTGATACACTGACTGGAACAATATTTATTTAAACAATCAGTTTGTTTTGTCTTAGGGAGAGTGATTAATCCAAAAAATAATATCTCGCTTTCTGCAGCCAAAGAGGAGGCGACTCGATTCACAGCATTCACCATTAGGCACCATCAACAACACCAAAATCCCGACGATCTTGCGAATTAGTTAATATTAAGGCAAAATATAATAAACGCACTGAATGACGAAAGGCCACTGAAAACGGTTTTAATTGAATGATCCCATTGAAAATAACTTAAACGATAAAGCAGGATCAGAAGTAATAGAAAACTAATAAATAAACTGTCGACGGGAATAAAATATCAAGACTCGCCACACACAAGTTGACTCCGAGGAAAAAGGCTGACTGACTAACTGGAGCTCACCAAAGAAAAGGGGAAACCTCAAAGAAACTGAAAAATAGGAGGAGCTACACGATTAACTCGAGGTAGTTAATCGTGATTGGACCGGGTGAAATAGGCATACATTATGCATGTGTGCGTATGCCTTGCATACGATCGTCCGGCGACCCTGGACGGATGCCGACATCGCTGCAGCATCTTACATGAATGTAAACAAAAACATCTGGTCATCCTATGGGAGGCAATAAATCAACATCTCGGTTGACGATGTGAATTCCCTTTGGTCCGCCGACGGGTGGCGGCCGTTATTAGGGATTTTTGTATGCATAGCATTCTGTGGTGCCAATGCTATGTTTAGATATTGCAACGAATATAGGGTGCAGCCATTGCCAGATGTTGAAAGTAAACACTTGCTGGCTGCATCCAATTCGCTGCTTGTTTACGGTCCCTGGTCGGTGGAGACCGAAAATAGGAAACCAGCGATTGCTGGTAATTAGAGAAATGTTTGGTTTGCCTCAGCCGAAACCTTGTCGGCGGTGGCAAACCAATGGGACCAAATAGCCGCATGCAAGAAGTGCCATGGGCAAACAAATAAAACGAGTCAACAAGGAACTCTTTGTTGATGTTGTTTCCATAGCATAAGGCTATGGAAACAAGATGCCCTGGGCGGAATGTATGCCTAAGGATAGGATTTCAAATGCCACGGCAATGTGATAATCTTTGCCGTGGACTTATGTTTTTCTTAGGAATCAATGCCCGGTCGAGGGTGAATTTTCGATGCCACGGCAAGGTGATAAGCTTTGCCGTGGACTTAATGTTTTTTTAGGAATTAATGCCTGGTCGAGGGTGAATTTTCGATGCCACGGCAAGGTGATAAGCTTTGTCGTGGACTTAATGTTTTTTTAGGAATTAATGCCTGCCCGAGGGTGAGTTCTCGATGCCACGGCAAGGTGATAAGCTTTGCCGTGGACTTAATGTTTTTCAGGGGTGGTGTTGGAGAAAAAGGGGTTTGGAAGGAAAACCCCCCACAGAATAGGTAAGCTGCCTAACGGATATTCAAAACAGTTATCCGATTGGTTAACCGTATTAATTCCAGCGATTTGGCTGGGGGTAAATGCCGTAGCAAGGTTACGCAACCTTGCTGAAGTTCGACCGAGAGGTAAGTCGTTCGCCTGGAATAGTGGGGATCGAGCGATGCATGGCTCTTCGGCCCCTGAAAAGCCCCACTTCACTCCCTCCCCAGTGACGTAGTCACGAAACAGGTAAGACAGGTTAGGGGGTGGTTAGTTGGTTATGGGCGCGCGCTTGAGCGCGAGTACGGGGAGGTTGTGCCGGTGGTGTGGGAGTGGTATTTGAAGATGGAGATGATTCTGGAGCGGAAGCTTCCAGAAAACAGGGCTTAAGCCTTTCGACGCTGACCGTGGATCGCTTGCCTCTAATGTCGATCTCGAAGACACGGTCACTGATGCGGCGGAAGACTTTGAATGGGCCATCGTAAGGTGGGTCGAGGGGTTTTTTGACCTTATCCACCCTGACAAAGACGTGCGTGCAGCTGTGCAGTTCAGGGTGGACGAAAAGTTTTTTGGAGCCGTGCCTGGTTACAGGGGTTGCCCTAACCTTACGTAGCAGGTCACGGAGATGTCCCAATTCAGGAAGTTGGTCACGCGGTGTTTCGCCATTCAGGAAAAGTTCTCCTGGAAGAAGGAGGTTGGTACCGTAGGTAAGCTCTGCTGCCGAAGCACCCAGGTCCTCCTTAATGCTTGTCCTCAGGCCGAGGAGGACGGTTGGAAGGGCGTCAAACCATTGTGTGTCATTATGACACATGAGTGAGGCTTTAAGAGATCTGTGCCAGCGCTCTATCATCCCATTTGATTGCGGGTGGTAGGCGGTGGTACGACTTCTTTGGCAGCCGAGAAGATTTGTTAGCTGCCTAAAAATTGTCGCCTCAAATTGTGGACCTCGGTCCGAAGTTATGGTGGTTGGTACACCGAAGCGTGTGACCCAAGTTGAGTAAAAGGCCTTGGCGACTGATTCGGCAGTAACTGCCCGGAGAGGTGTCGCCTCTGGCCATCGCGTGCAGCGATCCATCATAGTGAGGATATAAGAAAATCCTCTTGATGGAGTAAGCGGTCCCACTATGTCTATGTGGACATGGGCGAAGCGTGCCGTGGGAAGCTTGAATTGCGCTGGCTCCAGTACATTATGTCGCGCTACCTTGCAGCGCTGGCACTGGAGACAAGCACGGGCCCAACCGGTGAGATCTTTGTTCATCCGGGGCCAAATGAATTTGCGACGGACAGCAGCGGCCGTTGCTCGGCCGCTGGGGTGGGCTGGGTTGTGGTAAACCTGGAACACGCCCTTACGAAGTTTCTCGGGAATGTAAGGTCTAGCGGTTCCAGTGGAGACATCACACCAGATTTCGCCCAAAGGGTCGCGAAGGGTAATTTTCTTAAGCTCTAGTGCCGTATCGGCAGTTAGGAGGGACTTAAGCTGTTCGTCCTCCTCTTGAGCTAGGGCAAGATCAGCGTTATTCAAGGCGGTACGCAAATGAATCGTATCGATTCGAGAAAGGGCGTCCGCCGTGACATTCTGTTTACCGGAGATATGCCTGATCTCCGTAGAAGATTGCCCAATGAGGTCTAATTGACGCTCTTGTCGGGGGGAGGCATTTCCCGACTTCTTCCGGAACGCATAGGCCAATGGCTTGTGGTCTGTTAAAATAGAGAGCGAACGTCCTTCTATCATATGACGGAAGTACTTAACAGCGCTGTAGATCGCGAGCAATTCACGGTCGTAGGCGCTGTAACGTCGCTCAGTGGGACTCAGCTTCCTTGAAAAGAAACCAAGTGGTTCCGGGCGGCCTTCAATGTCCTGTTCAAGGACGGCTCCGATTGCGGTATCCGATGCGTCGCATTGGATAGAAAGTGCCGCTCCCTCGAGAGGGTATCGGAGTAAGGTGGCATTTGCCAATTGTTCTTTGGACAGTTGGAATGCTCTATCAGAGACTTCTGTCCAATTAATGGGGCGCTTATCATTGCGCTTAGCTCCTTTTAAGAATTCATTGAGCGGAGCTTGAATCTGGGCAGCATTCTTCAGGGTCGGACGGTAGAAGTTCAGCATGCCCAAAAATCGACGAAGCTCACTCACGTTAGTAGGCCGGGGATACTTCATGAGGGCCTCCACACGGTCTGGTAGTGGGCGAATGCCCTGGTTGTCAACGACATAACCCAGATAGGTGATTTGCTCCTTGGCGTATTGACACTTATCTGGGTTGATGACAAGACCGAATTCACGGAGGCGCTCTAGGACCTGACGTAAGTGGCGCTTATGTTCGGCATGGTCTTTGGAGGCGATGAGAATATCATCAAGGTATGCATGGCAGCAATTAAGACCACGTAAAGCCGTGTCGATATAACGTTGGAATGTCTGTGCGGCATTCCTGAGGCCGAAAGTCATCACTTTGAACTCGAAGAGTCCGAAAGGTGTAATGACTGCGGTCTTGGGGATGTCTTCTGGTGCCACCGGAATTTGATGGTATGCCCTGGTGAGATCCAGGGTAGTGAAGACATTGCACCCTCGTAACTTGTACGAAAAATCGTAGAGGTGTGCAATTGGGTATCTGTCCGGGACAGTTGCTGCGTTCAACAGCCTGTAATCGCCACATGGGCGCCACTCACCAGAACGTTTCTTCACTAAGTGGAGTGGGCTTGCCCAGGGACTGTCCGACGGTTGGCAGATACCTAGTTCGATCATGTGCTCGAACTCCGCGCGCGCCGCACGTAATTTTTCAGGAGCCAGTCGACGTGGACGCTGGCTCACCGGGGGACCACGTGTTTCTATATGATGAAACACCGTGGCTTTGTGTCGGCGTTGGTTAGGTAGAGGAATTGTTGTACTAACAAATTCTTGTACCATAACCTGAAATGGGTCTATGCACTCTGTGGCCCCTGAAGTTGCCGCTGGTGATGCCGTCATGGGCAAGGGGGGTGCGGTTGGAGCCACAAGTCTGTTATGGGTCGAATCGACCAACAGATTATGTGCACCTAATAGGTCGGAACCTATCAGGGGTTCATTTACGTCCGCAATGACAAAACGCCAAGTGATCGGACGACAAAGACCCAATTGAAGTGTCAGCTTTTTACGTCCGTACGTAAGTATCGGCGTATTATTTGCAGCTGACAATTTAAGTGCGGCTGGCACGCGGTTACGCGGAGCAAACGATCGCAGGAGGGCTGAAATATCGGCGCCGGTATCGACAGTAAAAGCGATATTCAGTTTTGAATCCCGGATGGTTAGGCGACTTATCGTATGGGTGCCGGGCGATTGCGCGAGGGGGTCGGTCGGCAAAATTAGTTTAAAGAGCGCCTTTGGTTGGTGGAAGGTTGCGTCCAACCACAAGGCGCTTTGCAGTTAAATGCGCGATCACCATATCGTTGGTGATTGGCGCACCAAGGCAGAGTAACGGCATTATCGGGTATATTCTGCCTATTGGCATTGCCGTTACGGAGAGGTCGAGCCGGAGCTCACTGGGAATTGGCCCGGTGAGGGCCATTTTGGGTGGGATTGGCCCTCTGTGGAGCATTTTGAGGGATATAGGCCCTCTGAGGGGCATTCTGGGAGAAATTTTGCCGATTAATAGGACGGCTCGGCATGGCTCGATTCTGGGCGCTTCGAGGATTGTTCCTCACCTCCGCGCGCAATTGAGTTATCTCGCGGAGGAGTGAGGTTTGGAGAGCCCGAAGGTCAGCAGGGGTCAACTGTGTGGGTGAACTTCTTTGGGGTACGTTGGGGCCTGCCACTGGGTTCCCCTGAGGGAAATTGGTTGAGGCTGGCCTTCTAAGAGGTAACTGGGTTTGAGGAGAATGGAGAGTTGGGACCAATTGAGGGGCTGAGAAAGGCAGACGAGGATGCCGTGCAGGCTGGGCGGCGTGTTGAGAAACCGCCGCTACCTGGTACGCAGGAGGCTCAGAATACGGATCTGAGCTTTCCATAATTGCGTCCGCAATTTTGGATAAATAGCCCAAACTCTGGTTGGGTTGGGCTATAAGTGCCGAACGGGCATGTTGGGGAAGACACCTCAAAAAGTGAGGCCTTATCAGGTCGTCCCCAATCCTGGTCCCCGCTATAGAGCGTAAATGGGTCAGGAAAAGAGATGGTCGCATCCCAGAAAGGTTGGTTACAGCGGCTAAGCGTTGTTGCCGCACACTTCCAGGTTCGTCCAAAGCGTCGAGCAGAGCTTCACGCGTGTTGCTATACGGGTTGCGGCCGGCCGACCTTATTATGTGTGCCACATGCGGTCGCTGAGTGCGGTCAAGCACTTTCAACAGCTCGACTGCACGAAGTTGTTCGTCGTGCAAAGCTGAGGCCTGGAAGATGCGGTCTGCCACTGCAAACCAAAGGTCTGGGTCCTCCTCATCGAAGGGGGGAAGCCCTATATTAGAAGGACGAGTCCCATTCCCGAGGCTGGAAGCATCGTGGAACTCTTGGGGCTCTGATTGCCTATGCTCTTGTTGAAAAGTACCGGCACTAGTTGTGGGCATTAAAATCCCCGAATTTACCAAAGGGCCGGTACCAGGGGCGTTAGGAGCGGTTGGGAGAGCGTTAGAAGGTTGGGGTCGGTTAACGACACTGGGGGCAACGGGTGGTGCCAGAGGAGTAGATTGTGCCGGCAAGTCTTGGTCAGCATTGACTTGCTCAGCAGGGAAATCGACGCTGGAGGCGTCGTGAAATTCAAGGGACTCGGGTTGATCCTGGGCCTTTCTGGCCGTGGTGTTTCTCGTGATGGCCATTATAGGTTGTAACGTGAAACGGGAGTCGAGGGCGTAAGAGGACGCGAAGAAAGGTGAAAGGAGGCCAAGTAAAAGAGTCAAAGGCGTCGAAGATGGTCGAGTGGAGTCGAGAGTGGTCGTGCGGAGTCGGGTGGTGTAGCTTAGAGTCGCGAATGTTAGCGAAGAGTATTGTGCGTTTAGTTGTGCCCTGAAGGGGCTTACGATAGTCGTTGTGTTACCAAAAGGGCAAAAATTGTACGAGTTCCAGATCCGTACGATAGGTCTGTTGACTGTACTACCGATAATTGGCGAACTATTCGAATTAATAGTGCTATGGGAAACGCGTTTGCCTAGGAATTTTAATATTTCCGTTCTCTCATGAGACTTCGGTAGTGTAGTTCCGTTAATTATTTTACTTTTAAAGGAAAGAAAAAAAGGTTCTAAAATTGATAGTAAAAACAAATAATAACAAAAAATTAAAATTAAAATCCGACAAAGAAAGGAAAACAAGGTTTAAGCGGTGCAATTTCGGCAAAAGGGGCGTATATTGCCTATACTTAGTACCCTGAAGGGGTTTACAAATGGTTTTATTTTATATTGCCAATGGTGGCTTCAATAAATTTAATTTATCTATTTGCGTTGTTATTGTTACAGATTCTCGTTTACAAACAAATCCTCCCAAACTAATACATTAACATAAGATCAATGCAGCAGATTTATTTTCTCTAGATATAGTATATATAAATTGTAGAGCTAAATTAAATTAAGTTCGGTGTATTAATACTATAATAAAAAATTGTGTAATCCATTTGTAAATAACATAAATTAAACTTTTTCATATTTTGTTCGGGGTCTTGAAACAGAGTATTTTAATTTACAAAAGAAGAGAAAAAAAAAAAAATTTAGTCAACAGACAAGAAACAATCACAATTCAAACGAATGTCTTCTTAAACAATCTTAAACCTGAGATCGTTGCGTAACAGTTTTGTGCTTATTTTTGTACTAATATCTCGTTCTAAATTATCCTTCGAATCACATGTGAAATAGAAATTTAGAAAATATAATACGCTCGCAATATCAAGTATATTTTATTAATGTTCACTACAATGACGCTGAAATTTTAATCTTAAATGTACTATGTAAATGTATGTCGAATTCAAATGCGTTTTATATAAAAGTAATTTCTAATTTTCTGGCGCAAGACTAATGACCTTGCCCGGAAAAACCTAATCATTATGAAAAATTTAACAAGCCCCAGGACTTGGTAAATAAGGCCAAGACCGGTTCCCGGTTGTAGTGCCGATGATGATGATGATGATGAATTTCTAATTTTGATTGAAAACTGTTTTATATAATTTATATGTGAGATTTTAAATTGTTTTCATTTTATTTCCTCTACGTTGCTGTTCTATGCTTACACTAGATGGCTAAACAAACGCACTTCACTAGAAGTTACCAAAAATAAAAAATAAAAAAACTAGTGTTTGTACCTGGGGTGTTGATTAGAGGTGTTGTTGATCGATCTTGGTGCGCTGCTTTCCCGTTCGTTGTCGTCTAATGATGTTGTTCCTCGTGTGGGGTGTTATGGCAGGTGCTGTTGTTGGGCTGGCGTTGGGGCGTACCCTTTAATTGTTTAAATTTGGCACTGTGGTATATATTACCGTATTTCGAATATAGTTTTGTCACAAAACTTCGAGATATTTGATCGATGATATGATCAACAATACGAATGTATTCCGACTCCTTTTCGGGAGTTTGCGAGTTCTTTCGCGAGGTCACCAATGTGGGTAGAGTGTTGGGCTATGCACCAAGCACGGGTGCGGATTCAGCCAACACCCACCGATAGTTCTCAAAAAAAAGAAAAAACCGCACAAAGTTCTTCGAAAGAGGAAAATAAAAACACACGTGTTGTTGTTTCGTTGAATGTTCTTTATTCGTAACGAAGCACTTATATTACTTTATTAACACTGGTGATACGATTAATTTTACAATGATTGATACACTGACTGGAACAATATTTATTTAAACAATCAGTTTGTTTTGTCTTAGGGAGAGTGATTAATCCAAAAAATAATATCTCGCTTTCTGCAGCCAAAGAGGAGGCGACTCGATTCACAGCATTCACCATTAAGCACCATCAACAACACCAAAATCCCGACGATCTTGCGAATTAGTTAATATTAAGGCAAAATATAATAAACGCACTGAATGACGAAAGGCCACTGAAAACGGTTTTAATTGAATGATCCCATTGAAAATAACTTAAACGATAAAGCAGGATCAGAAGTAATAGAAAACTAATAAATAAACTGTCGACGGGAATAAAATATCAAGACTCGCCACACACAAGTTGACTCCGAGGAAAAAGGCTGACTGACTAACTGGAGCTCACCAAAGAAAAGGGGAAACCTCAAAGAAACTGAAAAATGGGAGGAGCTACACGATTAACTCGAGGTAGTTAATCGTGATTGGACCGGGTGAAATAGGCATACATTATGCATGTGTGCGTATGCCTTGCATACGATCGTCCGGCGACCCTGGACGGATGCCGACATCGCTGCAGCATCTTACATGAATGTAAACAAAAACATCTGGTCATCCTATGGGAGGCAATAAATCAACATCTCGGTTGACGATGTGAATTCCCTTTGGTCCGCCGACGGGTGGCGGCCGTTATTAGGGATTTTTGTATGCATAGCATTCTGTGGTGCCAATGCTATGTTTAGATATTGCAACGAATATAGGGTGCAGCCATTGCCAGATGTTGAAAGTAAACACTTGCTGGCTGCATCCAATTCGCTGCTTGTTTACGGTCCCTGGTCGGTGGAGACCGAAAATAGGAAACCAGCGATTGCTGGTAATTAGAGAAATGTTTGGTTTGCCTCAGCCGAAACCTTGTCGGCGGTGGCAAACCAATGGGACCAAATAGCCGCATGCAAGAAGTGCCATGGGCAAACAAATAAAACGAGTCAACAAGGAACTCTTTGTTGATGTTGTTTCCATAGCATAAGGCTATGGAAACAAGATGCCCTGGGCGGAATGTATGCCTAAGGATAGGATTTCAAATGCCACGGCAATGTGATAATCTTTGCCGTGGACTTATGTTTTTCTTAGGAATCAATGCCCGGTCGAGGGTGAATTTTCGATGCCACGGCAAGGTGATAAGCTTTGCCGTGGACTTAATGTTTTTTTAGGAATTAATGCCTGGTCGAGGGTGAATTTTCGATGCCACGGCAAGGTGATAAGCTTTGTCGTGGACTTAATGTTTTTTTAGGAATTAATGCCTGCCCGAGGGTGAGTTCTCGATGCCACGGCAAGGTGATAAGCTTTGCCGTGGACTTAATGTTTTTCAGGGGTGGTGTTGGAGAAAAAGGGGTTTGGAAGGAAAACCCCCCACAGAATAGGTAAGCTGCCTAACGGATATTCAAAACAGTTATCCGATTGGTTAACCGTATTAATTCCAGCGATTTGGCTGGGGGTAAATGCCGTAGCAAGGTTACGCAACCTTGCTGAAGTTCGACCGAGAGGTAAGTCGTTCGCCTGGAATAGTGGGGATCGAGCGATGCATGGCTCTTCGGGCCCTGAAAAGCCCCACAGATACATTTAACCTATTTTTGAAGTCATATCCCCACGTGCCTGCTCCTTTCGAAAATTACAAATGATGAGTCTGTGGTGCCGATCATGGGCACTAGTTCACTTTCTTCCCCACGATGTTGCTCGACGAATATCCAGTAAAAGGCACTGGTATATTGTATAATGTATAATGTTTTTTTTCTATTGTTAATTAAAGAAAATTTCTTGTTTATATTTAATTTCACTTAACTATGGTCTGATTATTAAATATTGGTGAGGTTAATCCATACGCATGTGCCATAATCCAAGTGGTGGAAACATGAACAGCAGACAGTCTTTTGCTTTTCACTGAAATATTATTTTTCCTTGTTGTTTTATTTCATTTTATCCGACACGAACTGGCTAAAGGAAACCGAATTGAGTTTGGATATTTTAACAGCGTGCACATTATGAAAATCCGATTTCAGCAGAGAACTGATGGTAGTATTTGTGTAGTAACCGTAGTATCTTTCGCGTAGCTCTTTTTTTTTTTCTTTCAAAAGACTAATGTCATAACTACTTCGCGCGCGAGCGTGCGCATCTGCATACACACGCTGCGATCGTTGGGCAACGACCTACCCCGTTGATGGTTATTAATCGACTCGTTGGAAAAGGGATAAAGTTGGGTGATTTAATTTTCACACTTGACAACCAAAAGAGAACATACTTCTGCTCTCTCATTGCCACGTCCGTCGACGTGTGGTGAAAAATCGGTTAATTGATAATCGACGAACATGGGAGAATGAGAGAACAGTAACACGGCGTATGATGATCTCGGGGTGGATTTGTTTGTGTGTGCATGAATTAATGTACTTTGAGGATAACCCATTGACTCAATTCGGTGAATATGGTGTTCCCGGAGGACATTGATCTGTACGAAGACAGAACTGTGAAGGAGAGGAAAATTAAGCTGGTGCTATTCACCTGCGAGAAGAGAGCATTGATCCCCAGCGAATGGACAGTCTGGAGAAAGTGAAAAGGACGCTGACTTGGCTAGGGAAATCTGATCATGGGAACTAACTTAAATGCTTTGATAATTCCCCCAGCGGTCGCGAGATTAAGCAACCGCGTCGTTTGATCAGACTATGCCGCTGCTAACCGACATGATGCGATTTCCTGTGGAAATCTTATGGGTTAGCCAAATGGGGTTGCCGTATGGTAAAAAGGTAGTTAAACTCAATTATGCATTATCTGCATAGAATAATGAGTTTAGCTATGCGCCCGTTTTACACGTTTTACAGGTGGAATAGGTTATAAGGGGAATGGGTAGAAATGACGCGCTGAAAGCGGTCGAAATAAGGTATGGAATTGTGGGTTGGTTCTCCATGTGGTATAGAGAACCCCCACAAGTCTGACGTACGTATAGAAAAGAAAGTTTATATTAAGCGCGTGTCCTAAGTTTAACAGGTTGAAAACTTGAATTTAACATTTTTTATATTATTGCCGTCATAGTTTGTAACTTAACTTAAGTAAGTTTGGTAAGCCAACGGGTATCAGTTTGCGCAGTCAGCAGATATTGGTGGACGGCATTTACATTCGTATTGGTAAAACCGAAGCCCCTGATGTTACAAAATGCCATTATCAGTCGAACATCGACAGAACCTCGAGGACGACCCCGATTATGCGATAACGAATTTCTCAAAGTTCTGTAATTTATCAAAATATTTGCATAATGTTCCCCTGACAGAATTCCCCCATCCCTGGAGAGCCGACTGGGAAACTAGTTTACATTTTTATCTCAGAAGGTACGATCATGACTTATCTCCGTGTCAGTCCGGGCCATCAGCCATACATCCGAAACATAGTCAAAGATTTCTCCCGATGATATCATGGAATGTAGAGCGTGACGGGGTGGCATCTCAACTTAGGATCGACTACCACCTAAACCAAGCTTTTCTCGAACCGGTCCAGCAGCCAAGCTCCGAAAGATGTCCAGGGATTTCTCCAGACAGTTTCACGAAGTCTATAGCTTGATGGTGTGGTATTTCACTGGGCGAAGGTGCGTTGGGACCTCATCTACCACTCGGCTCAATGATTGTGCCCAACTGCACATTAGCTAAAGCCGTCAGTTGAACCTATACTTGCACAATCAAAAGCAAAACATATCTTTCTTAGGTGAACCGGATCTTGTATGCGTGCAGGTTCAAATTCGTCGTCATAATTCTGAACAATGTGGTTAGTGCAAGATTCAAATTATTGATGTCTAGACACTCAGCCACACGCAGCGATATTTTCTGTTTTACCGGCCGAATGGAGGCGGTCACCACAGACCCATGGTTTTAGAACTTGTGCATGTTCAATCAACTTGTGAGCTCAGTAGAAAAATGATGCTGAGCTGAAAAATCACGTAATGGCCCAAATGTTTTTTTGTTTTAAGTCCTTTTTTTGTAAAACGATTGCATTGTTTTAACGCTGTGGTAGTGATGCGTTTATCCTAGGGATGTTACGATTGTAGGGGCGATGCAAAAAAACAAGAAAGGCGAGAAGCCGATTTAAACGGGACATGGACAAATGTGTCGTTCATGGTGTCTCTGACTTCTGGTGATCTTGGGACAATTAGAATCACCCATATCCATGAGATGTGGGCTCAGCCTCAAGATATCTGAAAGCAAAAGCGGGAGGTATCTAAGGGCAGTATGCGCAGGGTTAGTTCAAATGTTCTCTAACTACTTGGATGGAGGGATGGTGGGAAAGAAATCATGCTAGACCGATAGGTCGTGAGTGGAGTAGTAAACGCAGATTACGCCTTTGGAGTCTGATAATCCGCTCTTTGGTCGGTGTCTATGTTTGTGTCGTTTTGTACTGTGCGTGCGTGTGTGTAGTGCGTCAGCTGTAGACCATATGAGATGGGTCCAGGAATCCTCTACTATAGAGGGGAATGTTTTTGGGAAGGGTAATTTCTTCAGTTTTGTACTGAAGAAGAAATTGTGGTGGTCAGATTCGAAGAGGTCGAAGGGGGGAAGGGCCAGGAACGCAAGACTCCCGTACAAGTAGGATCCCGCTGTTCTGGGTGGTTTCGGGATACTTGGATGCGGAATGTAGCAAGTACTTGTCGAAAGTCATACTGGAAGCACTTTCATATAGGTGAGAGTTGGGGTAATGGCGACCGCCAGGCCTTCTAGACCGATTGATGCATCTTCTGAGAAGTCTCCATTCGAAAACTCGAAGTTTTTCCATTTGGCCCCAAAATATACAAGACCAAATGGGAAAGGCGTACGATATTCCAAATCGGATTAATTGATTATAATAGAGAAGTTTAAGTTTGCTGTCAACTAGTAGTAAACGCAGACCAGACTTTGTTATTCCACTTCAAGATGCTGTGCAGTTGCTTAGACCCACCGAAGGCCCTTTGAAGAATGTGGATCACATGCGTGATGAAACTTATTTTTGGCGTAAAAATGACCCCAAGATAATTCATCCTGTCCTGTGGCCTAATCGTAGTACCTTCTATCTGTATTCGAATATTCTGTGAATATCGAGAAGAGTGTTTACTACTCAGAATTGTGGCTACTACTGTGAATGGATTAAGTGGAATTTTCTATCGACGATAATACTGATACCGTTCGTTCAGGTGATGGTTGGCTCGATTTGTGGTGAGCTTAGGGCTTTTGGGTGATGTGTACACTAGGACGTCATCCGCATAGCATATATGGTTTACTCTCCTCTCCCCGTCCACAGGGCGAGGAATATCTAAGGTGTAGATGTTAAATAGGATGAGGCCTAGAATGTAGCCTTGTGGTACGCCTGCAGCGGCGTTGAAAGTTTGGGATAATTTTCCTTCGTGTAGGGGCGATGCGCTGAGTGGACAATATGGTGAATGGACGCAGGTGGCTCTGGGTTATGAGAACATAAAACAACTTGCGCCGCAGCTGCTTGACAGCATCGGGGACCAGATCAGTGCTGATATGGTTATAGCGTTTGCGACGATAGTGATGAGTGTGTGATTCGAACCGATGCTATCACGGTAAGAACCACTAAAAATTAAACCAATGCTCAACACATCAGGCCACTGTCGCGTGTACGAATTCGATTTCTAAATTCAAGTACGCCCAACTGATGTGGAATTACTAGGAGTCCTGTTTTATGTGTGTGAGATCACACGAGAGGCTTGCTACGTTTGGCAAGGATAGTGAAGAAGGTGAATTGAACACACGATGCAACGCGTGAGAAGCGAAGCATTGAAGCATCCGTCTAACGGTCGCGTGTATCAATTTGATTTCTAAACTGAAGTACCCTCAACTGATGTTGAATTGCTCTGTTATTGCTTGGTATACGGCTGATGCTTCCTTGCCTCAACTAAATAAATACAAAATCGATTTGTTTTTTGTAATTAGTAGTTTCGGGCGATGACGGCGATGTACTAGAACGCATTGACCCGATAGGCTTTGGTGTTTGTACCAGGAAACCTCTGGTTGCTTTGGGAGCCGGTGTGGGGTAGCTGTGGTAAAGTTGAAACGTGCTGTCGCTGTGGTTATTGTTCCGATAGTTGTTGTGGTTATTGTATTGATAGTGTGCTTTAACACAAAAAAGAAAGAGAACTGCTTTCTCCGCTATGGGTGTCTTTCTTTATTTATATCTTTATTTATTTTATTTCTACTTGGATATTTGATCCACAGAGAAAAGTTCTATGCCATATGCCTTGTATTTTAAATAGAACCAAGGCAAAAAGTACATTAGTGTCAAGTCGGGGCTACGTACAGGTCAGTTTACATCACTTCGTGGAATATTACTTTTCCAGCGATTAGTTAGTGAACAACAGGTGAAGGCATGTCCAGAATATGAGGTATTAGTTCATCCTGCTGGACTACTTGTTAAAATTTAAATCAACGAAAGCGTATAAATATGGAGGGAATGAATTGCTAATCATCGCCACTTAGAGTTCCAACAAGGCGAATCAAAACTCTCGGAAACTGACTGGGGCATTCTCTCCACATTTTCTTCGTTCCTTCGGTCGCTTCGCCTGTGGTTTGCTCATTGTCGAATCAGTCTCCTTATATTTATATATACATGTTTTGATAAGTCCTCAACAACGAATTGGAAGAGCTATACCGCAAACCTCACAGTCGTTACCAACACGTCAAAGAGATAAGACGTATACCTGACAACAGGAGAAAGCAAAAGAAAGGAAAAAAAAATAAATTAATTAATTCGTCGCGCGAGTGTAAGTGAACAAGTGTGGATTACACAGTGTGGCCGCCACTGAGAGCGGTTGTTTAAAAAATAAAAAAAATAAAAAAACAAAAAAATAAAAAATTATGGAAACAAACAAAGTGCTAAAGAGCTCGTCGCCTTTCATGAAAAGGGGCCAGGCAGACCTGAAAGCGATGACACGGAGCCGACTCGAGCGACAGCCGAGTATTATAACAAAGCGGCAAGCCAAATTCGGACGGCGAAAAAAAATGCAAAAGGAAAGAAAAACGAATACACAGGTGCAGGTAACCAATTCAACGAATTGGTTGACCTTGGCCCAAGTGAAATCGAATTACCTGCTGAGGAAGAAAACAATATCACAGGTACTGCAACAGATCCGGCGGAATTAGAAAAACTCCTTGCGGATATTGACACAGAAAAAGAGGAACTCAATAAACAAAGAGAAGCAATCCTCAAATTAAAAGACCTGGTGCAGCAACAACAAAGCCAAGAAAATACAACAGCACAATAGAAAAATCAGGAACAATATCAGGAAGCAAACAAAAGGCAGCAAACAAACCAGCACATCGTAACCAACAAAAAGGAAAAGGCGCCGCCTATAATACTTACGTCCATGGAAACAAAGGACGTTATAAAATTAGGTGAGTTAACTTGTAAAAATTTCAAAACAAAAAAAATTAATAATTCTAAAATAAAATTAATGTGCGATGATATTGAAGGTTATCGCAAAGTAATGACTGCTTTGGGTAGGACAAAAAGCGAGTACTACACGTACACCCCGAAATCGGAGAAAATAATCTCCATGCTCCTAAAAGGCGTTTATCCATGTTTTTCCCCTGAGGAGGTATTAGAGGAATTAAAAAATGTCGAAACCGACAATTTAAAATTTACAGGTGTGAAACCCTTCTCTACCGCCAACTCCAGAAAACGCAATTGCAAATTGCCTTTCTTTATTGCATCACTGAGTGCCAACAGTAAAGTTGATGCTCTCCGATACATCAAACACCTCAACCACCAAACAATAAGTTGGGAAAAAATTAGAAAAATCGATCGCGTATTGCAGTGTATGCGTTGTCAACGCTTCGGGCACGCGGCATCAAACTGCCACATGCAATTCAGGTGCGTAAAGTGCCTCTCCGACCATACCATTGGTGAATGTCCCTTGGGCAAGGAACAGCTTCCAGATAGGAAAACACTGTCCTGTGTCCTCTGTAAAAATACAGGTCACACTGCTAATTTTAGAGGATGTCCTAAATTTCAACAAATGAAATTAAAATTGGAATCCAAAAAGAAACAAGTTGAAGAAGAGAAAAAAATGAAAACTCGTTCTTACAACAATTTCGTGGCTCCTTGTGTGTCATATGCACAAATGGCCGGTGCTCCTAAGCAACCAGCATCCATGGAACATACATATAATAATGGGAAAATGCCTGCACCAGAGGCGCATTCAGAAATAATAACAATGTTATTAACCATGCAAGGACAATTTGCCGAATTTCAAAGAACACTGACTGAACAAAGAGCACGAATAGATACTCTCTATTCAACCCTGTTCTCAAATAACTCTCCACATCAAAATCTTCAACCCTCCGTCTGAACTTAACCTAAAAATTATAGCTGTGAATGTAAATTCACTAATCCAGATCGAAAGAAGGGATAATTTAGGCAATCTGCTCCAAGCCGAATGCCCAGATGTGCTCTTGGCTAGCGAAACTAAGCTAAACCAAAGGCATAAAATGGGCTACAATAATTATAACATAATTAGACGAGATCGACCACACTCTACTCGAGGGGTGGGGTCGCTATCTTAGTTAAGAAAGGTCTTCACCATAAGGTCGTTTACAGCACGGAAGTACACAAATTCCAGGTGCTAGAGGCATGCATTATAGACATTCCGCTAAAAAGTCAAAGGCATCTATATATATTCGCTGCTTACGCTCCTGAATCTGTTCAAGGTACCCAATTTATCTGTGAAATCGATACGCTTTTCCGAAGTCTCAAGTTAGATTCGGAAAACAATTACTTTTTAATGGCAGGTGATTTTAACGACAAGCACAGTGCCTGGGGCAACCTGACCTCGAACACCAGAGGCAATGCCTTGTTTGATTGGTGGCAAACAAATGCGATCGAGCATAAACTAGAATTGTACGCTACAAGTACACCGTCTTATCCAAGAGGTAACTCCTTCCTGGATTTACTTATGACAGATGATCGAATTCAGTTACCAGATACCGAGGTAACTACTCGAAATTGTCTTCGCACAATTGAGTACGATAGCGATCATTACGGACTTGGAGCCGTAATACACGTGCCAAACGAGTACCATCTACTTGAGCAGTACGACCAGGTACACTCTTTCGATTTCCGAAAAGCACATTGGTCGCATTTCGATCGCATAGTAAAAAGAGAAATACGCAACATTGGCATAGACCCACCGACTAATAGAAACCTTCGTAATGATGAAATCGATCATTACCTCCTAACTATGAAGGATATTGTTACCAACACAATGAATCGCTCCATCCCCAAAGTAGCTCATATGGATGGCTATACCCACCGATACAGAAATGCAACTATCGATGCTTTGTATAGACAAAAGAGCACCCTGCTCTCAAAGCTGAAATTGTGCTATAGGCAGTTCAGTGACCCAAATAGCAATGAAATCAAAACTATCAAGTCCTTGATTAAAAATCTTCAAAAACTGATCCGGGATAATTACCGAGCAGTAATAAATGAGGAATGGAGCAACAGAATTCGAGCTGTCCAAGCAAACGGACCGAACATGTTTTCACAAATCAAGAAAATATGTCGAAGAAAAGATCACAATGACATTCCCTGTCTCCGAATTCCACAGACTCCCGAGAATTGTCAGATAATGCTGAACGCAGGACTCACCTTAGAGCACATCAACTCCAATGACGAAGTAATAGTAATCGAAGATCTGCAAAAGAAAACGAATTCAATTGGAGCCTGTTTCGAAACAGTGTACAGAGTTAACGAATCAGTTCGTGCTAACACTGAAATTGAAAGCAATGCCCGTCAAAGACATTGCTCGCTGCGCAACCAACTTCACAACTGGCGATCCGAAAACCATAGTTTCATCACAATCGGCGAAAATAATAGGGAGGATTCTCCCGTCAGAAATGAAAATACAAATATGTTTGTGCGCAAGGATGAACTTAGAAACATACTTAGCTCAATAAAAAATAAGAAATCATCTGGAATAGATAGCATTCCAAATGTGGTTCTAAGGCATTTGCTTCGCGAAGCAGTGAACATATACACTACTTTGTTTAACAACGCTCTAAACAATGCACACTATCCAACCCATTGGAAGACTGCAGTAGTCCACCCTATCCCCAAAAAGGGTAACGAGAAGAGCAATCCAGCTAATCTGCGCTCGATTAGCCTGCTTTCCAACATCAGCAAGGTCTTCGAAAAAATTAGAAACAAAGCACTGATAGGTTGGTGTGATGAAAACGATATCATCCCCAACAACCAGTTTGGCTTTCGAGCGCGACATGATACAGTTCATGCTGCGACGAAACTTGTTTCCGACATACAGTGGAACAAGGCAAAACGACAATGTACAGGCGCCTGCTTGGTTGACTTTGAAAAGGCTTTCGACACCGTATGGTTAGAAGGACTTGTCTATAAGTTAACAAACCTGGGTATGCCGCAATATCTGCTATACATTATTTATGATATGATAATGGACAAACATTTTGTGGTGAAATGCGGGGACATACTCTCCAACAAGACCTTCCAAATTAAAAATGGCTTACAGCAGAGAGCTGTGAATTCTCCCATTCTATTCAATATTTACACTAGTGATCTAGTGAGTTCTCTCGAAAACGCCATTGCGTACGCCGATGACATAGTGGTGTACAGAACAGGAGGAAAAATAGACGACATCAATAGGCACCTTCAAGATGACTTCAACAAAATAAAACAATTTTGCGACGACTGGAAATTAAAAATTAATTTCCAGAAAACCGAGACTATTCTTTTCAGAACGCCCCTATCCAGGGCCTCGAGGGCTACAAAATACAACTGGAAACACTTCTCTATTGTAGGTAACAATAACCTTCCACTGCAAGTGAAAACTGTTGTTAGATACCTTGGTATCTGCCTAGACCAGTATTTATATTTTGACAAGCACGTAGCAGCGTCCCTCTCCGCAGCTAAAAGCGCATATTCTATGACAAGAAGTCTATTCCGGAGTAGTCTTCTTGACCCCAGAGTCAAAACAATTTCGTACTCGGCATTCATCCGACCAGTTTTGATTTATGGCTGTCCAGTATGGTATAATATATCTCCAATTTATATGGAGAAGTGTCGTGTGTTCCAACGGCAGTGTTTGCGTTCCTACCTCGGACTTTATAGAGCACCAGAGTCGCAATACAAAAAATTCTATCCCAACAAAATCCTGTATAACAAATCAGGGTTAAATAGGATAGACAATTTCATAATTAAAATTATTCGTGGTCACACAGCAAGGGCAATGTGCAGTGACAATAATCTTATTCTATCCCAATGATATGTATCTGGAGAATACGCTCCACAATGGGTTTATTCCCCCAGAAGCGTTCCCTTTCTTGGATCAAAAAGGCCTTATCCAAGACGTGCATGAAGTCCCGATTATGTACCATGCTCTCCGTGGTGCCAGGGAGAAACGAATTCTCCATGATAGTGATATCTCCAATGCCCCAGACCGCATGCGTTTTAGCACGGCGATCAGTGAAAGAGATAAATCAGCCAAAGATCGAACATCTCCCAAATGGTGGTGGCTTCTCAACGAGGAGAGGACTTCACTTCCTCAGATATAGTATGCCTCTCAAGAGCAACGCTCTCCTTCCTCTTGCCCCCCTCACCCTGTCCTCCTTTCCGCAATTACTTTTATTTTTATTTTATTTTTTATTTCTTATTTTATGTTTTATTCGTTTTGTTTTGAAGTTTTTGTTTGTTATGATTAAAAAAAAAAAAAAAAAAAAAAAAAATTAATAATAATGTATACATATAGATGTAAACGAGGAGTCCCTCTAATATATGACTTATTTCATATATATATACATATATGTCTATATGTATATATATATATATATATATATATATAAGATATATATATATATATATATATATATATATATATATATATATATATATAAGAAACAAAAAAAAAAGATGTACGCCGAAAGGCATATATAAAAATCAAGTTGTAATGTGTAATTGAGAGAGCTCGCATAGAGCCAGTAAGTTCATTTAAGGACTGTGATTGTAGAAAAGGGTTTAACATTTACCCCTAATATTATACATGTAAAAAGAATTAGGAAAATAAATGTGGTTTAAAAACTAAAAAAAAAAAAAAAAAAAAAAAAACTATACCGCAAACCTACAATAGTGGGAGTAATCACGTCGCGAAGATTAAAATGGGCCGGACATATGGCGGGAATGGGCAACGATAGGACCGTGCGTAGAATTCTTGACGGACGACCAACAAGAAAGAAACCGGTAGGACGTCCGCGATGGAGATGGCAGGACAATGTAAAGGTTGACCTTGAGGCGATCAGATCAGATGCACAAGAGTGGAAGGAGAGTGCAGAGGACAGGGAACGAAGGCGTAGCCGAGTCGGTGAGGTCATGAACTTCCGGGTCCTGTAGGCCAATAAATAATAATAATAATAATGTTTTGATAAGTTGAGAATTCGATGCTTCTCTAAAGTGACGAATCTGGGACAGACTGGAAAATGTTCGTCACATAAAAAAAAAAAAAAACCAGAATAGTTGTATTTGTAAAAATCACGCCCATAACATGTGCACTATGTTATCGTAGAACATCCCATAGTGACTGGATTCCCAAAGGTGAAGCTGGGGCCTGCTATCTGTATATCCCTCACGTTTTTTTCCACCGGTTGCATTAGTACAGGTAATAAAACAAATTGAAAAAACCTTGTGGGACGTCCTGTATTTATTTTACTTTTTATACATTGAGAATTGTTTTTTTTATTTATATTTCACTTGCACTTTACTTTACCTGTATAAAAACATATATTGTGCACGTCTTAAAAAAACAATTAGTATCCATTTACAATTAAAAAATACAAGTTGAGGTTGAAATGGGGAAAGGAATAATGATAATAGGAAAATTAGTAAAGGTATAGCAGAAAAAAAAATGAAAGAAAGGAGTGCCTTAATGTTTCGTTGTATATGCCCGCTCGTCGTTGGGAGAGGAAATTGGTTTCTGGCATGTTTACCAAAATTTCTCTTTGCAATGGATAACACCGCTAGTTAAAGGCGAAGGTGAACTTTAAATTAGCTTACTGCCTTTTTTAATCTCTTAATTATCACAATCATTAACAGAACTGATGTAAAGCTTTCAAATACTTACTCCTCCAACACAAAGCACATAGATTTCATAAAATGTATATTCATATTGGTTATATTCTTATCTTAATTGTTATAATAATTATTAGGCAACTGTAAAATGATTGTAAAATATTTAAAATAAATTGAATTATCTTCAAACGCCTTCGCGTGTCATTGAAGTGCTAGGTAACTTCAAGTGTGCTACCAAGTACTTATAAATACAAAACATGTTAAAAAAAATACTTGATCATAGCGTCAGAATGTTGAAGTTATCTACAAGGATGTGGGAATGAATGTTCGCATTACTCAGTGAGTCAAGATGTAAAAGATCTTTGCAGAAACAGCATTGGACAGACAAGTGCTATCTGTCTCGTTGGCAGGCTTAGTGGCAAGTCGCTCAGGCATCAGAACGCTTCACAACCCACTTGTGTAATAAGTGGTACGACCAAAATTAACAATGACCCCGGAAAATACTATTTTCTAATGCTCCCATCGTTTTCGATTACTACCTAGCATTTCTATCGTTTTTTGCTTACACGGCCTCGTGTCTCATCACTTCCTTCCCTGAGTTTGATTTTCCCTTCGGCAACAACATTTATTCAATATTTATTCTCTTCACATATATCTCGAAGTGTTCCTTTATCCTCAATGAATTATTGACGTGTCGGAGAAGTTCCTGAATAACGGCCACGTACCCTTGTTGTATATTCGTCCGCCTCTGGAAAGTTTGGAGCTTCCAAATTGTAAAGGACACTCATAAGACCGCACGTTCACTAGAAAAACGTGACATCACTCTGTTTGGATGTAAAGTGCCATCAAATTCGCTTGAAACACAATCTTCATGCTTGCCAAGGGGGAAATGGAGCTGTTTTGGGGAAGGGAGTGATTGATATTGTAATATTAAAAGCCTTTTGTCAGATTCTTGCGCATGTATTTTGTTCCTACTGAGACATCTCATGACATAGCAACATGACGATATGGTGTGCAGTTACAGATCCAATTTCATTAGGTGTCATAAAAAAGATTGTTTGTAAAGTATGAACGCTCACTCACTGCTTTCCTATAAAGGGTGCAGTTGTACGTAAATGCTTCTATCAGTTCAACCGATAAACGAGTTTCATTTTTTCTACATGCTGCAGGCAAGGAAATAGGTGTGATAGGTGAATGAATAAGATTATTCTGACGATGGTACTATCTGATGCAGAGTATTTGTAAGTTTTGAATACATCCATAAATATTGTAAGTATAAAACAGGACGTTCGGAAATTATGTCTGTAAGAATAAAACAGGACGTTCGGAATTTATGTCTGTCGACTGAAGAACGAGCTTCTTGGCCTTGTCTTTTTTCCATTGAAGTTTTCTAAGACTTCCCAAATTTAAATTGAGAATTATATGAAGCGAAGATTGTCCTACGATTATTGGAAGAGTTGAGGTAGAACACAAATTTGAAATAAAAGAAATACACCCTTCTTTAGGACAACAATAAATATGGTTCAACTAATTGGTTATAAAAACTGTCTGAGGAGCCATCCATTGGAGACATCCGTTGAATTTCTAGTGTCCGCAGAGTATCACTCTTACTCTCAGTCATTTTAATGTTCGTAATTCAGCATCCAGCTGATTGGTGTCTTCATCCAAGTTAGGCATGACGGTCATATTGTATCTTAGACCTTGGCATGCCGCAACTGCTATCTTCTGACATTGTAATCCTTGTAAAGCTGGTGCATCTGATAATAGCTGCACGATAATAGCTGCTGGAATTCCAACTAATCCCGAACTCGAAGTCATTTGGATTCATATATTCTGGACACTGAACTTAACTTCCAAATACAGATCAATTTAATTTTATCTAATTTTTTTGAGATACGCATATTAGTAAATAATGGCTTCAAAAATCTCTTTGCGTAATTTGGCAATTGCACTAACATCGTAACATTCTCTAAAACTGTGTATTTTACTGTAATTAAAATTGAACACTTTTGGAACACAAACACGAAATGTATTTTCCGGATGCGAAGAGCAACAGAATAAACTTGTATCTGCGATAGAATCAGGTGTAAGAGCTCACGGAGCGTTGGTCTTCTGATGCAAAGTGTAGCACTCACGATCTAATCCGATATTGGCCTGGAACATAAAAGAAACCGCACCCGACTCGAACAACTCGAATCCACGATTGGCTTAAGTTTGTTTATCTCACTATATCGTCAGAAAAATCCACTACGATTGCCTTCAACTATTCAACCAGCGGATCCGATTACAGGATAATGTCTGTGTCAACCACTTCTACCAGCGGTGCCCACAGCCCACCGACAACATCCTCCACGATTAGTGTCTTGAATCCGTATCATGGTAAATTGTTGTTGGATTCACTTTGAGTACTGCGGATATTAGAGAATAGAACCAACACGATCATAATAACCTTCCCGTTCATATGCCGGGATCCACCATGCTATGATAAAACTGCTCACATCGAATGTGCGAACGAAAGGAACGAAATGTGTGCAGATGGTACTAAGATACAAGATCATGCGACCAGTTGACGAGGGTCACATTCGGTTGTCAACTTCAAGCGATCAACTTCAGAATCAGACCGTATACTTTTGATGGTATTGTATATGATCGATGAGGACGAGAATAATGCGGAACAGCCCCAACGATTGGGAACATTCGTGTTGGTTGTGGATTGTACAACTGTTGTACCCTTGTTGGATCGCGTAGTCCTAATCAATGGAGATGAACGGCGATTCGGTTGGGTTCTTTGCATTAGCAATGGGGTTAACAGCTGTGGGTACGTATAACTCTGGTGACGGAGGGTATGCGTGGCTTGGAATGGATTTTCAACAAAGTTAAAACCAGACCTATCAAACTTTTAAATCATCATCATCGGCACTACAACCGCGATCCGTTCTTGGCCTTATTTAACAAGTCTCTTCACCCGTATCCGGTCCTTACCCGAAACTTGTTAAATTGTCCATAATAATTTGTTTTCCGGGCAAGGTTATTAGCCTTGCGCCAACCTTTCTCAGGATATCGCTACATGCATTGGTTCACTACCTGATGGGTGCCAAAGTAGCTATCCACGGGTATCACGTGGAGACTGCATGTGAACTTGGATTGAACAGGGACAAGGATCGTCCTGGCCTTCGCCGGGTTGGAAGCGGAGTCTTGACCCTATATGTTCGCTCCCATCCCCCTACAGTTTTAAATACAGACTTATTAAAAGAAAGTAATGATAAAGATATTGATTTAATTTTCTTGTCACCATCAAGTATCGTATATAAAATTTATTTATTTATTGTTGCAATTTTATTTTGCAAACAATTAAGATATTGCTTAATTAAAAGAGTACTCACTCGGCTCATGAAGTTGGTGTCTTCGCTGCTTTGTGTTACTGTACCCTTTTCCTTGGCTTCTTGATGGCTGGTTGTGTACACACACTTTTTGTTTCTAACACAAAGGTTCTCCAGTGTTTTAATGTTTAAAATATTAAACTATGGTTACTTTAACTCTATTGTTGGATTTATTTTATTTTATTTTTCACACGTTTTTACTTCGTCTAACACAAAGGTTCCTCAGAGTTTTAAGTATGTTCTCCCGGTTTTCCAAAGGAAAAAAGGCATAGTCCTTTGTTGGAAACAACTCCACCTTTATCTTGTCAATGGTTTGGGGGAAATCTATGATATTGAGTGGCTCAATTTGGACACTCTCTGCCTTTTTAAAAATACAATTAGGGTGTAAAATCTCTGATTGTACTTCTCTAGGTATCAAGATTACCTCCTCTCGGATTTTTATTGGGAGCCCAATCACCGTTCTACCGAAGCTTTCCCTTCTTTGTCACATTTTGGCTTTTGGGGTTTTGCCTTGTTGTTGGGGTAATTATTGCCCGACAGTTTTTCGCAGCCCTTGCCCTGTGTGGGTAGGGTCTTCGGGTGGGTTCCGACCGCAGTTTCGACCTTCTCAGGTCCCTTTGGTACGGTTTCCTATTCGGCTGCCTTATGCCGTAGCCTTCCTGTCCATTTATTTGCAAAGTCAATGGAAAAACTTTCGGGATTAATGATTCTTTGGGGAAATTCCAAACAACATTCGGGTCCATTAACCTTGTAATTATTCGACAGGAAATCGTTATCCAACAGGCCATCTTCCGACAACCCTGGCAGGGAATATACTACCTGAAAGCTACAGGGGATTTATTGACGTAGTTCGAATTTCCCCTGGCAGCATCCCCATGACTTGCCCTTGCCAAAAAGCGTTTGAAGGGTAATTGCCTTCTGGGCATCCACTGCATTTTTTTCGGAGGAGTGCTTGTTTACCATTGGGCTGGTAGTTACTTTACGGCCAATGGACAAAGGGAGTTGAACAACTGGGACTTTTGTCGGCGGAAACTGAGAACAGCTTTGAACAGATTGTAATTGGGGGTGTCCGACCCGACCGCTTGGCGTTTCCCGACTTCAGCTCTTAGTATCCTGTCGACAACCTGCCGCTGTGTGGTTGTGTCGACTGCTTTTTTGACTCCGTTTATCGCCCTCATCTTGGGCAATGTCACTTTGGTCGGCGGTTTGTTCTGCACTGTCAGAACTAGAGCGGCTTCGGGCTGCCTTGCGTCTACGGTGCCTTTGTCGGTTTCTCCTGCGTTTGGTGTCCTTTTCGCTTTTAACGGGTTCATGTGTTGAACCTTTTGTGATCTCGCTCCATTCGAGGTTAACCGTGCAGGTAGGTGGGGTATTACGGCGACGTTCAGTTCTAACCCTTTTAGTGTGGTTACAAGTTGGTGTCTTATGGGTTTTTTTCCATTTGCTCTTGTACCTACACTGCTTCCACGTGTGACCATTTCGGCCAGAATACTCACAGCAACATCAAATGCTGTACACTCTTCGATTCGATGTAGCTGGTGATTTGGACGTAGAGGGTTGGACTGGTCCCTGATATGTTTGATTCGGAGACTCCTTCTGTTCTTGCGTGAAGCTGGTTGTGCTCCTTGTACCCCGCAATCCCCAATCTCGTGCCCGTACCTCTTGCAAGATGTGCAGACAGACGTATTACGGCATATGATACACTTGTCGTATAGGTGCGCCCTTTTGTTGCGAAAACTGTACGTTATGCGTGCAATTAAAGGATGTAGTATGCGAGTGCATTGGACCTGGGCGGACGTATTATTGTCATAATAATCACCACCGCTTTTTGTGGTACCGATACCCTAAGTCTTTCGGGTGTAGGCCCGCTTGGTTGTTGAAACGAGTGTGGTGGTGTGTAGGACCTAAATGGGTTTCTCATAGGTTGGGGCGTCTAACGGAGTGTGGTTGAGCTGTGAAGGTCCGAATAGTGTCTTACTATAATTTTCCGACCTACTATAATTTTCTCCAGCTATTTGAGCGCGTCGTTCATAGGTTGATGTTGCCTGCTGAACGACTCCTGTTTGTTTGGCAGTAATTCCCCATAGGCCTGTTCTTGATTGGATCTTTTGTCAAAGTTAGTCGGTGGTGCGTCCTCTGAACGGCAAAAAGCGTTTCGTCTATTCATAGGGTTGTCCCCCATATGTGCCTCTCCCTGTGAATGACGAGGTAGGCTTCGCCATGTTTGGCTCTGTCTACTGTCCTCAGGACGTCCAAAAGGATTTCGTTTACTTACAGGGTGATCCTCAATATATGGCTCTCCCTGTGAATGAAGAGGTGGGCTCCGCCATGTTTGGATGGAATTCTGTTGGCAGATTTTCCTTATTTCGTACCGCCGAAAAAGGGTTGGTATTGTGCATGACCAGTGTTGTGGCCATGGTTGAGTTGTGTCCTGGCCTGAAAACTGTCTCATTATGAGACGATGTTTGGTAGTCCTCAGCCCCGGTCATATTACTCACACCATAAGGATTCCTTTTTCCCACCAACTCCTTTCGTCTCCTCACCATTCTAAGGAGCTGTGACATAATGCCGCATGTCCGAAAATTGTTCGTCTACATCTTCATACAACGGTTGTGGTAACAGTACGTTCCGAAGTTGTTGTTCATACCCACTGAACGACGCTGGGATTATCTCATCGTAAATTCGGTAGGCTTTTCCGCCTAACCGCATGGGCAACCACTTCATGAAGCATTTTTCCTCCTCCTGTGACAAACATCTTAGGGTCCTAGTACAGATGTCTATGAACTTTTCTAGTTTCATAGCTCCTGTAGGAGCCTGTTGTCCATTATATATCGGCACCGTGCTTCGGACTAGTTCCATAATTTGGGCAGTTTCCAACATGGTGTTTGTGGGCTGTCTGGTTTGGAAGGGTCTTCCTTGGTGTCCGATATTTCGATCGAAGAGTTGATCTCCTCGCGCGACGTGTCAGGGGAGGATGGGTTCTGATCTTCCTTCTTTTGCTGCCTCGTCTTCATTAAGTTTTGACCACAAATTATCATTGTTGAGAAAGGATTTTGTGTTGTAAGGGATGATGTGATTTTAAAATTTGACAATTGCATGTAGGAAATGTTGTTTATGGGACTGTGGTGTGTGTTAATTGGAACAAGGATCATATTATAGATTTAAAGGGTCGGCCGGGGGGGGGGGGGGGGGGGGGGGGTGATAATTAACGTACGTTAATTATGTAACCGCCCGTATGAACGAAATTCGCCCAGCAATGCTATGATATCCAATGTGACTGCCGTCAATCGCAGATGTCCGTACGGGGGTGGCATGAAAAGTTTCCAACCCAACAAAGATACAAGACATTTTTTCTTAATATTTATTTTTATTTTTCTACATAGTCTCCTTGTAACTCTACACATTTCTCCTATCTCTCCCACCCGTCCAAATAGTACTCGGCGTTTTTCTCTGCAAAATAACTGTTCACGAAGGTGATTGCCTCCTCATTTGAAGAAAATCTCTGTGCTCCGACCGCAATTTTTAGATTAGGGGACAAAAAGGAGACACTTAGGGCTAGATCTGGTGAGTAAGGCGGATGGTCAAGCAGTTCACACCGCAATTCGTGGATTTTCCCCACGGCAACCACTTAGGCGTGAGACGGTGCGTTGGCTTAATGAAATAGGATTTTCTTTTTCTGCAAATGTGGCCGTTTTTTCCGCAATTTCTCCCTTCAGTGGGTCAACTAATAATGCGTGATGGTTTTTCCTTTTTGAAGATAATCGATTAAGATATCTTCATGACTATCACAAAAAACAGACGCCATCACTTTCCCAGCCGCAAAAATAGTTTTTGCTTTTGTTGGAGCTATTTCCCCTTTGCAGTCCATTGTTTTGACAGTATTTTTATTTCGGCCCTATAATGGTGTATCCAAGTTTCATCGATAGTAATTAATCGGCACCAAAACTCGGATTTATTGCGCTTAAACTGCGCCAACAGAGCGTTGGAAATGTTCATTCGAACACGTTTTTGGTCTAATGTGAGCAAACGCGGCACCCAAGGCGCGGACAGCTTTCTCTTGCCTAAATCTTGATTTAATAAGTGACAAACACGTTCTTTAGACATTTTCATAGCCTCTGCTATCTCTCTCGCATTAATTCGGCGGTCACCTAGCATAATTTGGTGACGTTTTGCGAAGTTATCGTCAGTTGTTGCAGTCCTATTCACTTTCCCCAGACACTACATTCGCTGGGAATCAATGATCTCTTTTCGCAGGTGAATATCACCAGCTAAATTTTCTTCTCCTTAACAATTCAGTCTTCCTACAGGTCAATGCACGCTGAGGTCCCCACATTCACCAAATTGGGTCAGTGGGCTACCCTCAAAGTTGCATTGATTCATGCACACACAACCAAACCCACCCCGAGATCATAGTACTTTGTGTTTCTGTTCTCTCATTCTCCTATGTTCGTCGACTATCTAATTAACCGATGTTTTCACCATACCTCGACGGGCGTGGCAACGATAGAGCAGAAGTGTGATTTTTATTGGTTGTCCTGTGTGCAAAATTAAATCCATAAATTTCATCCCTAATTGGGATCAGTCGTTACACACCCACCAGCGGTGCTGGTCACGCCGCACCGTGTCGTTAAATCCTCCCTCGTCGCGTACACCCACATCACCACAGTCAGTCGAGATTCAATTACAGGAAATTTCATCTTACGCGTAAAGTTTATATTTGACACGAAAATTCGGTTTAATTATCCTCAAGAAAACAGTTAAATTTTATCAGTTTATTTGTGCATGTGGAATCATTGAATGTTAAATAAAGAAAACATTAACTAACAAAAGACCACCAGTGCTTTTATTTCCTTCATATTTACCTTTGGTGTTTGAGTTCTGTAGTTTTAACATTTTCGTCGAAACAACTTGATGGGGATTCAAGTGAAACAGTGCCCGTGTCTTGGCACACCTACTTGCACCCCACACATTCAGTAACTTTCATTGACGAGTGTTGCTATCGTCGCGTTGAGATCGGAAACTTTTCAGCTCTATCTCGTACTCGGTTAGATAATCCACATTAATATATCTTGTTGAGGTCGGAATCCAATGTATTAAGCATATCCTGAGCTGATTGGTAATGAGGTTCGAAGAGTTTGGTCGCGAATGTTCGTATGAGTATGAGAAACTGATTGTGCTATCATCACTACACGAGTAAATTGTGTTGTGGTTAATAGACCGGAGATCATTTTAGATCACGAGAGTACCGAACACCAGCATTAATCTGATGCGAGGCAAATTCGATACCGACAGGAACCACTTGAATTAAACGGTCAGAAAAATATACTCTTATGCATAAGATCAGTAAATTTACAACTCTGTAGGAATGTAATTTGGTCAAAAGGACTGGATGCAAAACTTTGTCGAGAGCTCTTTAAATATCCAATGCAAAAACCTTACTTTCGCCGCAGTGTTGGACGGACAGGCTCCACTTTTCGGTACGATACCCCGTCAGACCTCCTGTCGACATGTTGCGTACCCAAGTCATATTGGCTGTCATGGAGGAGGTCATTTGATTCCAGATATTTTGCAAGTTGACGGTTAATAAGCGATTCTATTACCTTCGAGAGAATATAAATAACTGTTATGGGGGTGTGGCGTTTCTAACAGATACACACACAATACACAAGCAAATAGGGAAGAACACCGAACGAAAAGCGAATAAAAAAATGCATCAGAGCCGTATACCATAGCGATAACATAACAATTCCACATCAGTTGAATGTATTTGAGTTTAAAAACCGAATTCGTAAACACGGCCAGTAGCCTGGCGTGTTACGCATTGGTTCAATTTTTTGTGATTCTAACTGTCATAGCGTCTGTTCGAATCACACGTTCTTCACTATCATCCCAAATGCTATAGGGGTCGATAGGAAGAAAGGGACGATTTGTTACCCATTTTGAGAATTGGTAGTATGTTCGCTGACTTACATCTACTTGGGAAACGGCCGGCGGAATAAGACAAATGGAAGAGCTCCCGCAGCGGTTTACGAATGAAGAGGAACATCTCTTCCAGAGAATTGGGGGAATGCCATCCGGACTAACGGATTTGTTTGCGTTCAGCTCGTTGAATGCGCGGACAACAGTGCACGTGAGAAACTGAATCTGGCTTATGGTGTGCTACTTGGGCTCAAGTTGAGGCGGAACTGATGTGGTATCAGGGAGCGTTGAGTTGACTGCAAAATGTGAAGCAAGTAGATTTGCTTTCTCTATTGCAGTGGTGACTCGTCTATCATCGATTATAAGCGAAGGAATGTATGAGGAGACCGATTATTGGATATTTTTCATAAATGCCGAGAAGTTTCTACTACTTGTGGAAGAATGCCGTATTTTTTGTCTCACTCTCTAGTCATGCAAGAACTTTACACGTTGGATATGTGCATTGCAGCCAATTCTAGTTCTCTTGAGTGTTTTCTGGTTTTCCTCAGTATTGTTCGATTTATACAACCGGAAGCGTGACTCTTCAGCCTTAATGGCTCCTCTCCGCCCGGATTTGAACCACGCATTTCATTTGGGCTTGATAATTTTGTAGAACCAAGTAAAATCGTCCTGGTCAATGTGTCCGCTATAATGCCCACATTGTTATCGAAAAAATATTACGACCAATATAACTTAGCAAAAAAATCGTTCAGACCTTCCCAGTTGGATTTCTCGTAGAACCATAGTGGTCTTTTGGGGATCTTCTCGTTAACGTTGCTGTCGGTTAGAGCAAATTTAGCTGACACGACATAGTGGTCTGAAGTGCCCAAAGACGAAGAAACTTCAAATATGTATTTGTTCTGGTGACATGAGAGGAACAGGTCCTCTGTCTGGTTCCCCTTCTAACTCATTGATAAGTTGTGTTAAACTATTTGAATCAGGAAAGGACTGGACATACTGGACATACTTTCAGTTCTTATGTGTCCAGGGTGGCGAAACCACTGAGAGTTATGCACATTGAAATCACCCACAATAACGATTTCAATGTGTGGGTACAGGGTCAAGGTCTTATCGATAGAATCAGATAAGGCATCAAATTCGTTAAGGGATGCGAAATTTGGGCCTCTGTAAAGAAAACAGTAATGTATGATATACTGACGAACGTGAAATTTTAGCCATGAGAAATTAAATTCTGGATTAAACCAGAGCAATCTACTCAGCCAATATTGTGGTAGAAGCTGATAAGTAATATCACTTGGTATGTATGTGGCTAGACCACGATGTGGAAAGAAAAGAGGCACTAGGTTATAACCGGGTAAAATCGGAAATATTTGTATCATTTATTACCTGGGTTTCGCTAATTTTGATGATTTCTAGCTTATGTTTTGAAAAGAAGATAATTGCATCTGCTGGTTTCTGTTTAGAAACATGGACAGGCACAGAGAAGAAAATTGCATCTTAGGCTGGGGATGTTACAAAGAACGACGTAAAATTCGCGCTGCAGTTAAATGGCCCGGTACAGAAAACCAACACCGCCTCAGTAGCTTGACAACCATATCAACTGGATTATAGTAGACAGAGTATTGGAGATATTATAATCATACAGTGCGGTATCTTGTCACACGCAAAACGTAATAGTGATAGTCTACAATTATATATTTATTTATTTTGTTTTTTCAACCTTCGTTCACAAAAAGGATTTTTTCAATAATCTTAAGTGGTAAAGCACAGTGTTGGAAGAAGAAAACAAACAAGGCATTCCATGCTTGTACGGTTCATCTGGAAAAGTATCCTCCGTATTTATCCCTACCTTTAAAGCTAATTTTGAAAATCCATAGAGCCATCCTATCTGACTGTCAGCCATCGCAGAAAAATATTGTAGATTACAATACAGTTCAACAACGACTATGACAAAAGCAGATAAACAGATACATACATGACACGTTATACATTTTAATATTAGCATAGTCCGAATTTCACCTGAGTCGCCAATCAATTTCACTGTTGGCGTTTGCATCTTATTAAGCATGTCCAGTGCTACCATTTAAAAAAATTGAAATTACAGTCTATAAAATATAAACACATCATAAAGCAAAAATATAAACACAAAATAAAATATAAACGCATCACCAGAGGACGGTATGTTCTGCTCGTTTAAGAAAATAATATTATATGTAAAGGAGTTAAGATGGACATTGGCCAGCAAAGGAATATGTTCCCAAACTCCCATCCTAATATATGCGAAGCCTAAGCCTTGTTATTCGACTCCTCAGATTACTGTAAGCATTAGTAATGATATACTCCGGACCGATCAATTAGCCCTAATATACTTACTACAAATACCAGATAACTTGACTGACAAAGGTCACATTAAAAACCATATTTCACCACAAATTCGTAAATCAAGTATTAATATATTGAATAAAGCAAGGGAGATGTGAGAACACAACAGAGATAAGTTCACACCAATGTCAAAAAAAGAAATATTGACGTATTCCAAAAAGTAAGGCGCAAATCTCAAATTCTTTCAAAATAGTTTTCCATGTCTATTTTCCGTATACTCGAAATAGCTTTCCCCCAAGTACCTTGACTTAATGGACGATAAAGATTTCAATTGACTAAATCGCTGGATTCCACCCCATAAATGTCCAACTAAATTCGAACCCAAGTTATTGCTCTCAATTGTTCCATCAATTTACTCAGCCAATATTTCTGGTGTCACTTCTCACAAATTAGATGACCGTCACATATATCAAATCAGAGGTTTTACAAATGTATTTGTGTGCACCCATCGCCCACTATCCTCCTTCTTCGTCACACGTTTATTTGAAACAGAGTACGATCTTTAAAGCAATTTAAGTAATGCCAAAGCATATGCCAGCCGGGTACTGTGTTCAAAGGTATAAGTGCCTCTTATCGCCACTTACTAGTGTACACAACTCGTATCAGATAAGACCGCCTTTTGCTGAGAATGATAGTCGCTTGAGGGGCCAATATGTGCCAGCAGCCCCACCAGTTCATGTTCTCCTTCCGCTCGGGTGTACACGCAAAGTTCTTAGGTTTCCGCGTTAATTGTGTTCCCAGGACCAACTGTGACTCCTGCAGCTATTGTATCAAATTTCTACTTAAACCCTATCGCGTCAGATATCTGTGCTGTGTAAGTTTGTGTTTTACGTTGAAAAGCAATCTGTGACGGCAAGCTAATAAAATGTCACCGCCATATACCCGATATACGCGAAGCTACACGCCATAGGACATAGGGCAACGTGTTTGGATGGGTGATGTACCATATGTGTGTGTGTGGAAAACAGGATCAAATTCAATATATAAGTTATTCACAAGGAGCCTGGGTTTGATGTCAATGGTGCTGAAAGTTAAACGTGAATTGTCACTTCCCACTCCTGCTTCCTCGGGTCTGTCAACAATCTATAGGGATGTCTCAGGACATTATTCCGTCTTCAACAGTTACGAGGACTACTGCCACCGAACGTTTTTCCTTCGTCCCTCGCCCTAAATTAGATTTAGTAACATGCTGTAGAATTATGTCGTGCGTTTTATATGAATGCCCATATCTTTTGTCTTGAATATAAAAACACGTCGTCCCTGTTAATACACACGTACACTAACAAAATGAACAAGCAGACGTGTCTCAGCAACTGCGATGTGTATACACATATCCTTTATTAAATTATGTCAAGCATTATGTGCCTGTCGAATGTTTAAGTAAACACATATCCATTTCAAAGAACTCCCTGTTTTGCTGTGAAAATTCCACAGTATAGTCATCTCGTCCGTCATCCTGGGGGGATAAGCTCTATCCTTGGGATGGGAAACAATAAACCGTATCATTCTGGGTTAAGTACAGATGACATAGCTGAGTGTTTCACCACGCAATGTGTTGTACTATTTTTAATTAAATTTTACTAATATTTATGAACGGATTGTACCGAGTAATTTTTGTTAGCCTTTCGTTCTAAGGATGAATGAGAGTGAATTAATAATTTCTTTTTATAATTTGTATTTAAAGGCAAGTAGGAACACAATTACACAAGATAGGCTTATAATCCGCATAGTACGAATAAAATGGATTAAATTCTGTTTGTAAACCATATTATTGTCGGTTGGGATCCATTGTCTAACCTTATGTCCTGATCCATTGGAAACTTCCTTAACAAGCAATACAATAAGGAATTTGTTTATACCTGTCCGTTGGCATAGGCTAGTAGTGGGATCACAAGAAATTCTGCTTTGATATGGGAGGTATTGCGCTTGTGTTTGTGGTGGTTACTTTGTACGCCTATTACGACTTTGAATCGGTAGCTTTTAATCAATGCATGGGATATGAAATTATATGACTTAGATGTGTTGATCCGAAATGCAGACAATCAACAAACTCCTTTATTCTTTCCTCTCATTTTTTTTTTTTTTACAGCTTTCTTGGTTTCGTTTGCAGAATCTATTTCAGCTTGGCCATCGGTCGATGGCCAACATTTGAATTCGCATATATAAGGAAGTTTTTAGGCATATAAAGCAAATGCCCATCAACATTGCCTTTTACAGTCATCAAATGGGATCCTACACATTGTTCGGTGGATAATAGGCCTGTTGAAATGCTTCTACGAATATTTTTATGGAAACGTAAAACGTAACCGCCGGATAATGATCAACACACAAAGGCTCCCACGACAGAACAAAACGTTGTATCTATTTGAATGAGGCTATAAACTTCCTAGTCAGAATGAACCTATAAAGTAGATATTTGGTGGGCACCATAATATGTTTAGAATATTAAAAAGTACTCCGAGCGGGAGGCGAGAAATGGAACGAGGGGGAAGCACCATGAATATATGTGCCAGGACGAAAATGTTTTGCCCAGCACATAGATGGCACTGCTACAAATGCTATTACTCTTTTTTGTATTGGGATTCTTGCTGTAACGCAATGCGGATGTTTTTTCTTTAATTTACTTTACCCGAAGTACATTTTAAGCCAGACAGGTACCACATTCACTGACTTCTCAATTCCACATTTTATCCATCTTTCCTTAGACTTGGAAATAAAAAATGTCGGAGTAAGAAATCTGGCGAAGGTCGAGGATATTCCGCATATTCATACTGCAAGCCTCGTTATTTTCGAGTTTTAAAAACACCTTCTTAAGAAATAACTTTTGGTGTTGCAAGCTAATCCGTTCCACTCTCATTTTTTCATCTATCTGGTCAAAAAGGTGTATGGTATTATTCACCATTAATTGGGAGATCTTCGGCCAGATAACCCATTTTAAAAAAAAAAAACCCTTCAACGTCACAAACATTTTCAGGCACCGGGCCCAGAAATGATTTTGTTTTTTAGTTTTTAAACCACATTTATTTTCCTAATTCTTTTTACGTGTATAATCATCATCATCATCATCGGCACTACAACCTGGAATCGGTCTTGGCCTTATTTAGCAAGTCCTGAGGCTTGTTAAATTTTCCATAATGATTTGTTTTTTCCGGGCAAGGTCATTAGTCTTGCGCCAGAGGCTCCCCGACGGGGAATCGAACCCCGGTCTCCCGCGTGACAGGCGGGTATACTAACCAGTATACTATTGAGGAGCTTACGTGTATAATATTAGGGGTAAATGTTAAACCCTCTTCTACAATCACAGTTCTTAAATTAACTTACTAGCTCTACGCGAGCTCTCTAAATTACACATTTCGAATTGATTTTTATTTATGCCTTTCGGCATACATCTTTTTTATTTTTTTCTTATATATATATGAAATGGGTAATATATTAGAGGGACTCCTCGTTTACATCTATATGTATACATTATTATTATAATTTGTTTTTTGATGGTTTTTTTATTTTTTTTAAATTTGTTTTTATAACAAACAAAAACTTCAAAACGAAACGAAAAGGTAAATAAAAAATAAAATAGAATAGCTACAAAATAAGTAATAAACGTAATGGGGGAAGGTGAATACGGGGAGGGGGGACAAGAGGAAGGAGAGCGTTGCTCTTGAGAGGCATACTATATCTGAGGAAGTGAAGTTCTCTCCTCGTTGAGAAGCCACTACCATTTGGAAGATGTTCGATCTTTGGCTGATTTATCTCATTCACTGATCGCTGTGCTAAAACGCAGGCTGTCTGGGCCCAGACACCATTTGAAATCCTCTATTCCCCGTCTTGGTGGAAAGTAACAACAGTAGAAAACAAATCCCTTGATCGTAGTATAGGCGAATACTTCCTGCCACTGGTCAATTCTGTGTTCTGTAGAGGAATTTCCTGTTGTCTAGTTGGCAGCTGTTCCGCAGTTGTCTCCTCATGTATTTATGTCGGTGTCAGGCATCCTGTACTGCTCCTTGATGACTACCACATCGGATTACATTGCCTAACCGTTTGGAAGACATCTTGTGCGGTTTCATAATTGTTTAAGTTAATTCGTGTACCTTTTAACCTATTTTATTGCTTATTGTTTTTTGAGTTTATTGACTTTTAATATGTTTCACTGTTAAAGAATAGCAAGAAACAGAGAGAAATACAAATTCCCTTGTGGCAGTGCCGCCAAACCTCACGGTACACTTACCTAAAACCCCCCATTACCTCATCCCAAGACGCATAAGTTTTCGCCAATGTATTCGCATTAGGCACCTGAAACTGCTTCACGCATTAAAAAGATCAAATATATGATCTTTAAGTCCCTGTAGAGAAAACTTACCTTTCATGCATTCTCTTCGCATACCAATTCTCTGTAAGATTTCTTTATTAGGTTATCAGGAATTCCAAACCAATTTCCGCATCTACATTCCCAGACAAATTCCCCTAGACGAATTCCTGTAAGCAAATGATTCGGTTTACATACAATGTAACCTTCATGACAAGTCTGCGCCGTCTATTTTCCCAGCCTCGATGTGTGTGCAAAAAACTATCTACACACACATCGGCCGGCGACCCCTTTTAGCCAGCGATAACAGTCCAACGCAGATGCATGTAATTAGCACCATCTGCGTTGAGACTAATGCCTTACCAATGCACTAAGTGCAAACAAAAGAACACTGTCTACCAGCAGGCATTCTGGCGATACACAAACAATCCAAACACCAAGTTTCCCAGACGCATCTACCATTTAATGAGTTGCAACTTGATTACTCAGTTGAACTCACAGGTCATAAATCTCTTTTATCCTACATAGTTCTGGATCCGTTTCCCAGTAACCTTCTCACATAAACAAAGATCTCCATGATCCTTTTCCCTTTCTTTGTGTTTTAGGTTCTTCATCATGGCTTCGATGTATGAAGAGAACCGACGTACACACGCACTTGGGTATCGTGAAGATCTACTCTATTAGATCGGTTTGGTTACTCCAAAGAGAGACTTTACGTCTCTCTTGGAATAGGAAAACGCACCCCTTAATTAAGAGAGCTAGTTTCACTGGCCGAATTCCCTTGTCAGTGAATTAATATCGCTGACCCCTTTCCATTTGCCGACGATAATGGTCGTGCGGACTTCCGCTCCCGTTCCGCGGACGGGAGCTATAATACCCGGAGTCTAGTGTGAAGTAACAAAAGGAATAATTAAAGAAATAACAATCGTGTGCCTCACAGATAACTCGCATTTACCATGTACAGTGTAATAAAATAAAAATTAATTGAGAAAAGGGTGGTCTTTATTTAGATAACAAAAGTGGTTTAATAAAAATAAAACCGAATCAGTGCGTTTAATTTTCTGCAGTTTCGCGTGTGTTTCCTTTGACTTGCTCCGTGTGTTGCGAAGTTTTCGTTCGATGGTTTTAGTGGCGGATGTGAACAAACGTGGGGACGTTTCGTTCTTTGGTTCGTGGATAATTGCGGCGGAACTTTCTTATAGTGATGAGTGAGGACGGAGTTAAACCCTCTGCCGTACGGCGGCACCACGACTTCGCCCCCCACACCCTCACCAACATCTCCGTAAAGTCATACTTTCAATGCTGGACAACACCTCGAAGCGATAGAAGAGAATCCAAGCTCACAAAAGTATTTAAGTTTTATAGTTAATTAATTATTATTATTTTATTTTAAACACAATATTTTCTGCGAAGCCTTAGAGGCTTATCTGCAGAAGGTTGTGTACAAAAAATATACATGCCTAAGTCTTTGGTATAATATGAATATACATGGATGGGCTGAAAACGTTCCGACCTCAACGTGAAGATAGCAGCACTCGCCAAGAAAAGCTAGTGAATGTAGTTGTGCATCTTTTGACAGCTACTCACCAACATTTCAGCCATTTATGACGCGTAGTTTTTATTTGACAGTGGTTTGAGTGAGTCGATGTGAGTGTTTTTGTGAAAATGCACAAAACTGAGTATCGAGCTGTCATTAAATTTTTGTTTACACCTACGCAAATCAAAGATAAGTTGGATTCTGTATATGGGGACTCTGCACCATCATTTACCACAATGCAGTAACACAGGCAGCTGAATTTAAACGGGGCCATGAGAGCTTCGGAGACGATGAACGTTCGGGACGTCCAAAAATTGCAACAACTGACGATAACATCGCTAAAGTTCACCAAATGGTGCTAGACGATAGCCGAATTAAAGTGGGAGAGATAGCAGAGGTTATGAGAATGTCCAAAGAACGTGTTTGTCACATACTAAATCAAGATTTAGGCATGAGAAAGCTGTCCGCGCGTTGGGTGCCGCGTTTGCTCAAGTTAGACCAAAAACGTGTTCTGTTGGCACAGTTTAGGCGCAATAAATCCGAGTTTTGGCCCCGATTAACTACTGTCGATGATACTTGGATACACCATTATTTGCTCTCCATCATTCCACTTCACACTAACCCCCGTAACCTGCGAAACCCTCATCTCTTCTATCAGTTCACCCACCACACTTTTTATGGCTCTAATGAACCCATATCGCGAATGCTGGGGCGGGCAAACTCCTACCCTACCTCCTTCGATTTCAACTTTACCTCTACTGCTCTCAAACTTCATCTCCCCTCTTTCCCCACCTGACCTCGCCCGCTCCCCGTCTACACTATTACAACCTGTACTAAGCGAGGTGAATGAATGAGTGATAATTGATGGATAAACCCAGTTACCAACTCGCCAAACATACCGCCCTCTTTTTTTTCTTTTTAATCATAGTTTATATATATATAAGAATAGTTTTAAGATAGTTGTTAAGTTTTATCGCTTGTACTAAGCTGAATATATGAGGGTTCTGCCCTCATTAAACTATACGGCCGAAACAAAAATACAGTCAAAACAGTAGACTCTTGCACTCATGTTTGGAGGTCGGCTCCTAAACATACCCTCGAGCTACTTGAGAGCGTACGGAGACGAGCGATCCGCCTGATCGGGGACTCGGCGTTGACATCGGGACTACAGTTGTGGTTCATCTCCCGACCGCGCGAACATCCCTGCATCAGAACTCGTTCCGTTACAGCGGGGAAGCTGTGGAACTATTCAAAAAGAACTGCAACAGTTGTTTGATGGCATCTCGGCGCTATAGGTTCGCCTCTCCCGAAAGAAGTCTTTTGGCGTTATGTTTCGGTTCGGTTATTGTATGTATTAAACTTTGTCGGGTGTTGTTCTTCCTTCGGTTGAAGGTCCTGGTTGCAGCGTTCCGTCAAACACTGCTAGCACACAAAGAATCCACCGAGCGAACAGCACAAAATAAAACATGAAGATCGTTTCTGGATTTACTTTTTTTATTTAATCACATTAATTGTTTATAAATGACGGATTCGAATTACACAAGGTCTCAACAATATTTTATAAGAACGCAGCTAGCCACTCGAACGAAACACACGTTAACTACCTTAGGGTACATTAAAAGAAATTAGGATACGGTACTAAAACGAGTTACATTTAGTTTCTCACTACCTCCTCGACGTGAGAATTGTCGTCCCGTTGACGATTGAAATCTGATTGTTTTCTGCACTACCCACAAGTATCTTGATACATATCGTATCTGTCTCTTCCCCAGAAACAATTTCCCATTCTGCCCACTAACAGAATCGTCAATATCTCTGTTACAGCATGCTAATTCATCCCAGGGGAAATTTCCTATAATTCTAAAAGGGGAAGTCATTCCGTGCATACATCATTAAACATCATTATCACCATCCGTGGTGGTGATTGAAATTCAGATCGATGGTTGTCGATTGTGTGCCGCATTATTTACATAGAACATCTGGCGCGCAGGCCGAAGGATATCCTACGATTTGGATGGACGTACGGTCCATGAGTTTTGTTTAACTTTTGTCATTACACCCGAAATCCAATAGATCTTTCTAATGGTGTGAAATTCAAAAGGAACGTGGGCGTGGGATCGGAATAGATCCTTTGTAGGTTTTTAACCTCATAAATTTTCCGAATTATCTCGTTGAGATAAATACGGTTGCCTGCAATTTGGTAGCGGATAGGCGATATGCTTTATTGCATGAGGTTGCCGTTTCTTTTGTTTGCCGATGAATTTGATGGTCTTTGTGGCAGACCACCCGCACGTGCATCCGTTGGTCGGCTAATTTGCTGACGATCGCAAATCCTTGTAACATCGTGTAGATGTTCAGGATTTCCGATTGTGCAGTGCTGGAGTGCGGCGCATTTCAGTCTTTGGGGATAGGATGAATGAATGTTTTCCTTTATTTCAGGTATGCCATATTCGAATTGTTGAGCTTGACATTGAAAGATTTGGGACGTTCAGTTCCTTGTTTTTTCGTGTCGGGTTCAACGTTGGCCAAATGTTTCAAGGCCCTAGCGGACTTAGTGGAACGCGTGTAACGTTTTCAGGATAGGTATGTTCCTTGAAGGGTAGGAACCCTACCTGGGTGGAATTGTGCGTTCGTAGAACGCTACAGTCTAATAAAAAAAACTGCAAAGGGGGAATCGGCTCAAAAAAAAAGCGAAAAACGTCGATTCACTAAAACGACTGTCAAATAAAACTACGCGTCCAAAATGGTGAAATTTTGGTGAGTAGCTGTCAAAAGATGCGCAAATACATTCACTACCTGCTTCTCTATGTCGTCTATCTCGCGCTAGATGTTGCGTTTAAATCCTTGCCTGCTATTCACTTCGGTTGTAAATACGTCACAATATGTTTCTTTATATTCTTCATTCTCGCATACTTAGACTGTACATTCTATAGATTCCGAGGGAGTTGATTGAAGGTACTACGAATGAAAGTTGTTGTCGCCCGTAAAAGTTGTCAATTTTTGGCTTTCGTAGAAGTCCTTGTGCTTTGGCATTAACACCATGATCAATTGTTTGCTTGAAGCGTTGATCGGAATACATTTCATTCATGTTAAAGATAAAATGCTGTTTAACGGTTAGCAGACCCAGATTTACGTTGGAATTTAAAGAATTATTTATGTACCCTGGACTGTTGCAAAATATCGTTTGCTTTCAAAAATATAATTAAAAGGTTCATATAACGTACTCACCGTTGCGCCACGGGTTTCGATAGGGTTAACGCCGCTTCCTCAACGGTACCTGGGAATCGTCTTCCGCTTTCTTTTGTCGATTCGATGCTGCTTATACCGTTGCACTACAGGAAGACTGTATGAATGTGCCATTCTATAAAATAACACTAACGATGGTTGATGTTCGTCAAAACACTTAAATTATTTCTTGCTTGTCAGGAATACACAACTAAAACACAGTCCTTTATTTCACTTTAATTGCATTTATTAATTAATAGTTTATAAAAATCTGCATTTCTTTTCTTTTTTCCGAACTCGTTTTACATAAAAATTGTCTTATATTCACATTTATACATTAATTATATAAATTGAAAAACCAAGCACCGCAATTGGAATTCTCAAACTCGCGACACAAAGTCGTTCATTCGCGTCCTTATATATTAGGACACAAATTTATCCCCACCTTACGATTTACTAATTCATTGAAATTTAGTTTCGGCTCTCGCTGGCCTGAACCCCCTTTCAGTGAATCGTCAGGTATACAAGTACATAATGGCAAGGTAACGGCAAATTTCGTGGAAAGGGGCATTGTACATACAAATGTGTGTGACATTATTCATGGTCATCGTTAAGAGAATTTTGTAATTCTCTTGGGGTAATAATTACGACATTTGCGAGACAGGGGATGAAAAGGGTGGGAAAAGTTCGTATGTACTTTTTCCGTTTGAGTTATGACTATTCCTTTTGAATAGACTGTACATGTTATGTGGGATGGAAAGTTAGACCAGGAACCACTTTTGGAATAGGTTTATGTTCGGGAAAATATTTTGAATTATAACTTGAATGCAGAAGGAAATATGCTATTGAGTCGTGGGAAAATGTTGTTTTTAGTCTGGAATGTGTGTAATTGTGGTATAAAGATGCGAATTTGCGTAATTAATGAAATGGAAGGGGGGTGAAAATTATCATTCTTAATTATGTAACAGGTCCATATTTCGCTCTCAACAGAATCTTGAAAATACAATTTTGAATCCTTTGAAGTTCAGCTATCATGTACTCATATAGTTATTTTAGGACTGAAAATGAACTGTAGTTGCTCAGGTGGTATAGAGCATAATTAGACTGCCGTTACCTTTTCCAGACGTATTTTATGTGTGTGTTCCTCTTGAAGTTGCAGTCCACTTCTACGCTAAGGTATCTATACACATTCGTTTTCTCAATCAGATCTCTGCAATTATCCGGTATATTCAGACCATGCTAATTCTTATTTTTGTGTAAGCGTTCAAAGTTATAGAATTGTATCTTTATATGTGTTCCTAATATATGCGGAGGGTGGGTATGCAACAACTTTGTCCTTTTAGAGTTTATTATAAGTCCGTTATCATGACATAACCTAACCATCTCATTGAGTTCTGCTTGTATTATTTGGGTTGCACAATATATATCATTGCGACACACAACTATTGCACTGTCGTCTGCATATTGAATCCTGATACTATTTTTTAATACTGATAGCATATCGTTTGTTTTTTTTTTACACAAACAAAAGGGGCTTTTGAAGTACCTTTAAATGTCAGAGCACAGTTTGAGTGGAAGGAGAGGAAGTGGATAACGAAAGGAGGTATCGATGTACATTGGTCTTAAATGCCTTCACATTAAAATGAAGAGGAAACACATGATCAGGTAGAGCATTCCAAATTCGTGTTGTTCGGCTAAAGAATGACTCTCTATATTTATTTGTGCTTGTGAAGTTAACTTTCAACCTGAATTGATGCGTATTCTTACATTAACAAGCACCTCGGTCAAATGTTTGGAGAGATGGAAACACTCAGCAACAACTGTTATAATACCTATAGAAAAGAGACATGGATGATACGTTGCGCAGATGTTGGCATTGATAGAGTTACGGCTGGGTCCCCAATAAGTTTCACTGTCGTTTTTACATCCTATTGAGCACATGTAATGCTGTTTTGGATACGCTTGGGCAAATACGTGAGTTTAACACCATTTTGGGACGAATATACGCCTTGTAAATAGTGGCCAGGCTGGATAGAGTGAAGTATTTTTTCCATCTCTTAAGGAACCACATACATTTGGCTGTATGTACTTTTCGCAGCTTGAAATATGTGGTCGTTCTAATTAAGAGTTGACTTTATTCAAGTGCCGCGCATTGATAGCTCCTTGACTTCGTGGACGCAAGTGCCGTTCATCGACAGTATATTTACTTTGTAGTTCGCCTTTGATAACAAGAGACAGCTCTGTTGAGGTCGGAATTCAATGTATTAAGCATAACCTAATGATTGCTAATGAGGTTCGAAGAGTTTGGTCGGAAATGTTCGTATGAGTATGAGAAATTCTACGTGCTGTCATCAGCGAACGAGTGAATTGGGGTGTGAGTAATTGACAAGAGATCATTTATAAAGATCAGGAAGAGAATGGGTGAGAGTACAGAACCTTGGGGAACATCTGCATTAATTTGATGGGAGACAGATTCGACGCCACCAAGAAGCACTTGAATTGAACGGCCAGAAAGATAGGCTCTTATCCATTGGATTAGGGAATTGTCGACTCCAAATGAATGTAATTTTAATAAAAGGGCTGGATAACAAACTCTGTCGAAGGCTTTCGGGATATCCAGTGCAACAACCGTACTTTCACCGAAGTAGTGGATGGAATGGCTCCAACTTACGCCATCAAATCTCCTGTGGACCTGTTGCGAGAAAACCCATATTGGTGGTCATTAAAGTCATTTGATTCCAGATATTTCGAAAGTTGACGGTCAATAAGTCATTCCATTACCTTCGAGAGAATAGAAGTTAGTGCTATGGGTTAATAAGAAGAGAGAGATGATTTGCCGCCCTTTTTGGGAATTGTCTGAATGTTCGCTGACTTCCATCTATTTGAGAAACGGCTAGTAGAATAAAACAAATGGAAGAGTTTCCGCAATGGTTTAACGAGTGAAGACGAACATCTTTTCAAGAGAATTGGGGTAATTACGTCTGGACCAGCGGATTTGTTTGCCTTTAGCTTCTTGAGCGCGCGGGCAACAGTAAGCGTTCGCAAATGAATCTGGTGTGCTGCTTATGCTCAGGTTGAGGCGGAACAGAATAAACAGCGTTGAGTTGACTGCAAAATGTGCAGGAAGTATATTCAATTTCTCTATTGCATTGGTGACTGGTCTCAACTATTGGCGAAGGAATACATGAGGAGACCGAGTTTTAAATGACGTGCACGAATGCTCAGAAGTTTCTACTACCTGTGGAAGAGGGTAGTATTTTATGTCTCGCTCTCTTGAATATGGGCATTTTAGTAATTTATAGCTAGTTTACATAAATAATAAAGAGTGAAGGTCCTAGGATGATATCTTGAGGTACTCCGAACAGGACGGATTGTAGTTGGCTTAATTTATTCGCAATTTTTACTCTAAAGCCTCGGTCACAAAAAGATAACTGCCGAACCATTCCAAAATTTTACCTAGGATTTCGATTTTTTCTAACATTGCGACTATTTTTTCATGGCTCAGTGTATCAAATGCCTTCTAGAAATCGATGAAAATTACTAGTGAGTGTAGATTTTTATTTATGTTAATGTTTATGGTCAAACCTACAATAGTGAGAGCAATCAAATCGCGAAGATTAAGATGGGCCGGACACGTGGCGCGAATGGGCAACGATATGACCGTGCATAGAATTTTTGACGGTAAGCCAACGGGAAAGAGACCGACAAGGCGGCCGCGACGGAGATGTTAGGTTGGACCTCGAAGAGATCGGATCGGATGGTCAAACGTGGAAGGAGAGCGCACAGGATAGGGAACAATGGCGGAGTCGAGTCGGTGAGGTCATGAACTTCCGGGTTCCTACAGGCCAATAAATAGTAATAATTAATGTTTATGGTGTTTGAAAATTCAAACAAAAGTTAATTGACATTTCTATTTTCCATAAATTCATGCTGATTTTTATTTATCACTTTATATTTCTTGTAGTCTTTTAGCCATTAGTTCTTCAATTATTTTATCTATGACAGGTAGAATTGATATAGGTCGGTAGTTCAGAGCATCGGTTTTCTCTCCACTTTATTTAGAAGATTAGCCATCGCGTTTCTGAATGCTCGGCAGTTTCGCACTTTGACTCACAGAACACGCATTCGGATTGTGCTTGGGAGCCCTCCGCTTTATGGTCTTTTTCTACGCATTTCAGAAAAATGCCCGAGCAATGTACTTCGCATTTGCTGAGATTAGCCACATTCTTGTATTGTCAGCATCTGAAGCATCGTATACGTGTAGATTTGTCTAGTCTGCATCTCACTCACCCGACGTGCAACAAACCGGCAGCCAATAAGATGTTAGCCTTTTTTTTCTGAAGGTTGATCATGAGTGCCAGTGCGCCATCAGGTTTGCCTCTTAAGTTCTTTACCGCTTTTTTTGAGATTGCTTTCAGTGCAGTGGACTCTGTGGTGATCTCTATCAGAAGTTCCTCCACAGTGGTAACCTCATCTACGTCCTGAGACCCGTTGACTACTGTACCTCTGGTGACACACCTGGTGTGAAAATAAGTAACACGAATTAGAAAAGATTTTTTATTAATCAATCAATTTTGTCCTTTTGAAGGCAATGCCTCTCAGATATAAAGTAATATGATACATAAATATCTCTCCCCTAGTGCTCACCAATTGGGGCCATCACCAATTATTAATTATTTATTATTATTATTATTAACTGGTCTATAGGAACCCGAAAATGCATGACATCACTAACCCGGCCACGCTGTCATTCCTTGTCCTGTGCACTGTCCGTTCACACTCCGCCACCTGATCCAATTTCTTCAAGGTCTCGGTATACATTATCCTCCCATATATATGTTATAGTGCTTCCCCATAATAATTACGAGTAAGATCGCTTTTTCTAAAAAACCTCAAAAATGCCTGAAAGCGATACTAGAAGGCAAATCCCTGGAAACGATACCAGAAGATTATTCATAAGGGGACACTTGTGTAAATACAAGTTGCTTGGGGTCGTGGTACAGACATCCCAAAGTAGTAAGTAAGTGCCTTAATTGCCCGGCGATCAATCAGGAATCGCATATAAATATTGACCCAAAAATGAAGGGTGAATAAAGAACCTGCACATGTCAAATCTGTATTTTAAGAGATGCAGTAATTAGAATAGATGCGATAATTGGAATGGACTAGACATACTTGTACATATACAGAAATATTTTTGGTATCGTAGACGGCCACTTGTGCAAACACAAGCTTCTTAAGAGTTGTGATTAACATATACTAAAGTAATAAATCGCCTAAGTGAGTCCTGGATATCTTGAGCGAATCTGTGAAGGCCTAAGATATGTTTTTGCCATTTGAACACAAACTGCGCTATTGGAGAACTGGGAATACTGTTTAATGTCAGTTACAATTCAAACGACGAATCAAACCAAGCTAATAATGTAATATATTCTTATGTTTTCCGTGGTCAGATGTTGCCTTTGAAAGCTAGGATATTAGCAGCTGCACAGTCAGTTAATAGCCGAAATTACTATTCTTGGTGTGGAATTTCACGTTGCACATTGCATTGAACGAAATTCACCCTGTGACTTTGGTTGTCATCTTTTTTGTCACATTCTCATGGTAGGTCGGTGACACAGACTCCAAGTTTCAGAATAAAACTTATCAGCAAAATACTTATCAAAAGATATATTTGTTATTTGTTTTTCTAACTAGAGAAATTAAACTCACACTTTATATTTACTTAATTAATATTAATTTTTTATTTTAACTGTCTTAAGCAGTTTTAAGGCATTTTAGGGCACTTCCAATTTTTAAATTTGTGTTCGCTTATAGGAACAAATACATAAAAAAATTAAAATATTTCAAAAACAACTAAAATGTCGTCTAATTCTCACACTGATCCAATATATGCAAAATCATTGGCAATTATTGTACAAGTTCTTGAAGCTGAAGGCATATTACTTGTTTGTCTGCTTCCGTTTTGAAACATCAATTTTTTTAGTAGCAACTTCTTCTGGAGGCATGTCCGCTCCTAAAACTCGGATTAATGTCAACTTCAGTCTGTTTTGCGAATTTTAATTTGGAACGCATCTTTGCTTGTTTGTAAGGACTAGAGCTCTCCTCTTTCTAATGCTTTGGCCTGAAGCTGTCTGCGGAGAAAGTGAGCATCAGCGCAAGTCGAGCGTTTTATAAAAAATCACCAGAGGCCACCTTCTCATTTGTTGGCAGCTACAGTAACTTGAACCTTTCTTATCTGCTTGACCACCTTTGGTCAATATCAAAACCACAGTTTTGTTCATCCTTAGAACAACACAGAGTTTTGTCTTTCGTGAAGCCAAAAAGACAAGACAATTGCCGAACATATATAATTGTTGTGAACATACAAAAATTGAAGAATCCGCCGCGAGATTTATCGTTCTTTAGTCTCTCTGCATGGTTAGTCGAATTGTCAAAACCCAATCATTGCAACAGGATCAAAAATCTAATCTCAGACATACAGTACCTGAATATCTCATAGCCTAGACGAAATATTTGTTCCAAGACGGCAGAATAGTATAACAATCATTTTAAGAAGGCAGAAGAGTATAACGATACCAGGAAAGTATTGAGTTCCATCACATCTAGGTCTTCTAGTTCAAGTCTACTTTGCCGCTTAAATTTTGTTCTACACTCGACAATTCGTACATTAGTCCAAGTCAAAATAATATAATCTACCGCATTTTGTTTTTTCGTTTATTCGAAATAGTAATGAGATGCGTTCGTTTGTCAATGATTCATGAAATAGATCTAACTATATTGTGCCGAGTAGTTCTGTGTGGGTTCTCTACACCACACGAAGAACCAACTCACAATTCCTACCCAACTTCGACCGCTAACAGCGCGTCACCATAACCCAACCTGCAATAGCACACATTCGCAAACATGCAAAGAACACCCTTCCCAATATGCAACAGCATCCGTTCCCAATCTACAATCGCATACATCCCCGAACTTACCAAGAATCCATTTCCCAAGCTGCAACAAAATATATTTTCAAACTTACAACGGAAAACCAATCATCTCCCTCAACTACACCAAACCGCATCCATTTTTCCAACAAATCGCTTCGGTTAATTTCTTATTTAAACTATACCCCTCGCTTACACCCAAGCAGCATGAATTTCCCCCGAAACCATTCCAGCTCACTTCCTGCTTAAACCATTTTCTCGCTTGCACCCAAGCGACATTCAATTCCCCCGAAAATTATTTCGGCTCCCATCCTACCCAATACCAATTCCCCTTACTGGTAAGCCACCAGCACGATGCGTGGCATATCCGCGAAACAACCATTGCAACGACCAAGACCCATATTCCCTTGTCTAACCGACAACTCATACCCATACTTTATCGTATTTCTTCTCTGTACGGCAGTGATTCTCCGGAACTAAATTCCCTATGCAAGCATAGCAACCCCTTTCAAGTTCCTAGTAAGTGGCAGTGAGTTTATTTAGCTATGGCTACACTGCGACGACGCGGCGAACTTTTTTTTTTCTTTTAACGAGTCAGTCATCATTCTACCATCGGCGCGCGCACATCGGTTCAAGACTCAGCCCCCCGTAACGTGCGCTCGGGGAATGCAAACCCCCGAATGTACAATTATGTATCTCTGTCGAGTGCGGTCGGGCCCCTGGTTTCTAAGCGAAAACCATTTAGTGGTGTGTCGGGTTCTTACCTCCCTGAACGAAAATCATTGAGTCGTGTCCCTTTAAGCCCGGGGACCGGCAATCATTTATTAAGTATAAAAATAGCGCACAACATGAACAATAAACAATGTCGTCAAACGCCGGCAATCGAACCCTTTCCTGTGTGTTTTATTTCCCCGCAGTGTCCTGGGTGTTTGCCCCCCCCCCATTCTCTTCGTTGGGAACAGGTACGGTGGCAGAGCGATGGGGACCGGAGCGAACCCCATGCCGTACGGCGGCACCCAACACCTCCGACCCCACACTTCTGACTCTACTACGAATGTCCACTTGTAAGAATGTGGGCGAATATCCCGGTATTGATTTTTGGAGTTATGCAATTGGTACATTATCGTCCGAGTTTTTATTGTTTAGACTGGTGCTGGAATTTTCTTGATCTCCACCCTAATTGCTCTCATGGTTTAGTACAAAATTTAGACACTAAACATTCATCAATGTCTTCCTCGTAATTATATAGATTTAATGTTAAAAGTATATTGGTCCCTTCCTCTTCGAAGGTAGGTGAATTGATTCGTAGTATTCTGTTTGGACACTCTTGTACTTCTTATAGTGACGGCCTTGATAGCAGTTTTGACTCTTCACTATTTGCTTTGCTAATGTTGGAAATTGGAGCAAAATAATCCAAGAGAACAAAAATCTTTTACTAGAGACATTTTTACAAGAATCATGAACGCGCGGTTTCAGAAAGACCGCAACGAAAATTTGAATCACAATAACTCACCAGATTTGAAGTCTATGTGACACGATTCCAAGCAGATTGCGCATCTATAGAAGAACACAGCACCAAAAAGAAAATCATCAGATCCGTATTATGAAAATGAATGTATGAGTCCACAGCTTATCTAACAAGTAGAGAAATCTTTATGCTATGGTCTGATACGTCGGTGTTTTGGTTCGAACCTTCTCATAACGTGATAACATCTTGCGACAATAGAAAAAAAATTCATATCGAACTTGCTCTATATTGGCTAGAATCACTGTCAAATTTAGACCCAAAGCCATAATATATCAGACATTGAGATGCATTCTCACCGTCAACGAGTCAGTACGTGCGCTTCTGCTCTTGATACGTACGGTCGTATCAATTGTGTCATCCGTTTAGGGTATCTTAAGTAAACACGAGATACCCTAATTGCACTATCCGTTCGCGCGTCAAGTCTTCTGTGGGATCCGAACTAAACAAACGGATCACCACACGCGTCGAGTGTAGTGCAATGATATATATGGGATTCGCGCCGTAGTGTGAAAATTGTGTGGAAATGTACAGTGTGGGAAAACCCTTTTCTTTCCTTGTGTCTGCTTTTCCTCTTTTTCGCACCTCTGTTGCATCTCTCAGGCATCCATACTCTCGATTTATTTATAATCTTGTGAGGGTTTTTGGTGTTTTGAGTGGCGTAATATTCGTCACGAAAGGGATATGACCTGGATTTGGGTACGGATCTAGTAGGGCACCTACTACAAGTTTATAACAGCTGCAGTGGTTGCTTTCGCTTATATATCACCGAGTCCAACTTGCATCCTTTTCTGAGTCGGTATTGTCGCCGTTTCAATGGAACGGGAATTTCGTGTTGATTTATGTAACATTCGCGGCTTTAGATGCAATTTCTCCTCTGTGTCTGCCCGCGTCTGTAACCAGAAACCAACTATCCTTGCACTTAACGAGACTCAGATAATAACTGATGCAGATATTTCTGATTTTACTATACTTGGTTATAACTTTGTGCCATTGTTCTTTCCACATCCTGGTCTAACCACATACATACGAAGTGACATTGGTTATCAGCTTCTGCCACAATATGGGCTCTGTTCCAACCCAGAACTTAATTTCTCTTAGCTATAACTTCACGTCGTAAGCATATTATACATTACTGCTTTCTTTACATAAGCCCAAACTTGGATAGAAATGCATCGTTTACCGAATTTGATGCTCTGTCTGATTCTATCGATAGGATTTTGACCCTATATCACTGAAATCGTTATTGCGTTATTAAGTCTAATAATTTAACTCAACTCTTCAATGGGCCAACACGGGTACCAGATACAGAAGGTCATTCCGCCATCACACTGAACCTGTTTCTCTCACTTTGGACCACTGTGTCGTGTCAGCTATGTTTCCTCTAACCAACAGTAACGCTAACGAGAAAACTCCCAAATGAACAGTATGGTTCTATGAGAAAGCCAACTGGGAAGGTCTGAACGACCTTTTGGGAGGTTAAATTGGTCGTTATTTTCCTCAATAACGATGTTGACTCTATAGGGGACACATTGACAGACACGATTCTGCTTGGCATGCGAAGTTTTATTCCACACAAAGTAAAGAGTATGAAACCCAAGAGAAGTATGTTGTTCGATTCCGGGTGCAGAGAAGGCATTAAGGCTAAAGATTTGAGTTTTCGGTTGTATAAATCAAACAATACAGGAGAGCTAGAAATGACTGCAATGCGTATATGCAACGCGTAAAGTTCTCACATGACCATTGAGGGAGATAAAAGATACTATTCTCTGCCACAGGTAGTAGAAACTTCTGGGCATTCGTGAAGAACACTCATAGCTCGGGCTCCTCATCCATTCCTTCCCTAATAGTCGATGACAGACCAGTCATCAGTACAACACAGAAAGCGAATCTACTTGCTGCACATTTTGCAATCAACTTAACGCTACCTGATACCACATCAGTTCCGCCTCAACTTAAGCATAAGCAGTACACCATGAGCCAGATTCGCTTCCGAACGTGTACTGTTGCCTGGGCACTCGAGGAGCTAAACGCTAACAAATCCGCTGGTCCTGATGGCATGCCCCCAATTCTCTTGAAGAGATGTTCCTCTTCACTTTCTAAGCCACTGCGGAAACTTCCATTTGTCTTATTCCACTGGCCGTTTCCAAATAGATGAAAGTCAGCGAACATTCACCCAATTCCCAAAAAGGGCGAAGAATCGTCCCTCTCTTCTTATCGACCCATAGCGCTAACTTTTATTCTCTCCAAGGTAATTGAATCATTGATTAACCGCCAACTTTCGAAATATCTGAAATCTAATGACCTCTTCAATGACCGCCAATATGGCTTTCGTAGCAACAGGTGCAGAGAGATTTGATGGCGTACCTTACTAAAAAATGGAGGCTTTTCATCCACTACTCCGGAAAAAGCAAGGTTGTTGCACTGGGTATTTCGAAATCCTTCGACAGAGTTGGCATCCAGCCCTTTTATCAAAATTACATTCCTATGGAGTGGACAATACCCTGATCGGATGGATTAAAGGCAGTTTCCTTACTGGTCGTTCAATCCGAGTGGTCCTTGGTGGTGTCAAATCTGTCTCCCATCAAATTATTGCAGGTGTTCCTCAAGGTTCAGTACTCTCACCCGCTTTCTTCCTGATCTTTAAAAATGATTTCTTGTCAATTATCCACAATCTTATTCACTCGTTTGCTGATGACAGCACACTCAGTTTCTCATACTCATACGAACATTCCTGAACGAACTCTTAGAACGTCACTACCAACCAGCAACTTATGCTTGATACATTGAATTCCGACCTCAACAAGATATATCAATGGGAACTGCACTACACGTGCTCGATAGGATGTAAGAACGAGCAGTGAAACTTATTGGAGACCCAGCTGTGAGTCAATCAATTTCGTCGTTAGAACATAAGCGCTACGTATCATGCCTATATGTCTTCTATAGATATTATCACGGTCGTTGCACAACTGAACTTGCCGAATGTGTTCCGCCTCCTCAGACATTTTCCCGCGATACCCGCCAATCTGAGAATGCGCACCAATTCATGCTGAAAGTGAACTTCAAGCGCACAAATAAATATAGAGCTCCATTCTTTAGCCGAACCACACGAACCTGGAATACTCTACCTGATCATGTGTTTCCTCGTCGTTGTAATGTCCAGGCATTTAAGACCAATGTACAGCTATACCTCCTTTCCTTATCCACTTCCTTTCTGACATTTAAGAGACTTCAGACGCGTTAGAATTAAAAAAAACGATATGCTATCAGTATTAAAAAACAGTATCGGTGTTGTGATAGTAGGCCTTGCTCCCAGGAAGCGTGTCTCCTGGTCCTGAAAATGATGAGGGTCTCTTAGACCGCTCCTGAGGGTATGCGTTGCGGTCGCCGCCGTGCTCCCACAAACCCTGAGGGAAGAGTAGCAACCGATCGTCGATAGGCGATGTCTTCTGTGAATTGACGGTCATCAGCCTCTGCAAGGGTTGCTCGCCACTAGGGATCTGCAAATTCAAATCTGGAAAGAAATCCTTTCGCTACAAAACTCAAAAAACGCGCGGAGTATCTACTTTTGTATTTTGTGTTTTATTTCAGTTAAAAATCATGATTTGTTCCTTTCCTGTGGTACTTCCTCCAGGGACAATGGCTTGTTAGATACTGCGGACCGGAGATCGCGATGCATCTTCCTTTTAAATGAAAACAAATCGAAATTGTGTATCTTGAAACCAACGTTTCAGATGGAAAATCTCGATGTCGGATGTGGTGTTCGATGTGCTCATTCCGATAATCGTTTTTGAATTGGTGCATATTAGGATATGCATTAGAATTTTGGTTTTTTGTTTTTGTTATCCGTCTGGCTTATGCAGACAAGAGTTTGCGTGTCCTTCGGATGGGTAACACAAGATCCGTGGGCATTAGGTAGTGGGTTTTGAATTGGTGCATTTACAAGTCATAAAACATCTGCCATGTGAAGATATGCATTAGGATGTTTATGATTGTGTGTCAGCGGAAAATAGATATGCCTTTGTTAACACACATGAACATTTTGGGCTTTGGATCTTGTAGGAATTTGAATTGAATTGAATTAAATATTTGAGTTTGAACGTTTAGTTCGATTTGGTTGACATCGATTTCAATGTTGATTTGGTTATAGGGATTTGTATGTGGGGGAAGGAGATTGTTTCTATGGGGTAAGGAAATTATGGGGCTTTCCGGAGCACTACATTGGGTTTCAATATGTTGACGACACTGCAATAATTGTGAGTCACAATGTGCTCTGACATTTAAGGGTACTCCAAAATCCCCTTTTGTGCGTCCGTTTGTGTAAAAACAAAAAAAATACCAGACCACTACCACGTTTAGTGGACGATGTATTTTTCTCAACTACTATTTAAGGTGTGGAATTGTTATGTTATTCACCATAACATATGGCTCTGATGATCATAAATCATGATTAATTTTTTCGATTTCGTTTTGGTTTACATGTTTATGTGGTGTACCGTGTCTGCTGCAATCATCACAAGTTCAAATCATGTTCTTTACTATAATCGTAAAATGCTGAAGTAATTTTATTGAAAGTCAGAAATTAGTAGTCTACCAAAGTAGTGAATGTTAAATTTTCAAAGATCGAACTAAAAGATCAAGAAGTAATGTTTCTGTTACGTACCGTGTTATAACATATTAATGGCAGAAGTAAGATTTCTCGGTTGGGTAGTAAAAAACTAGAGATCTATTTGAAATGCTTTTATTTCTCAATGTAATCCTTTCACGGATTATACACCGCACAATGTGAAAAAAGTATTGTTTACGTTAATAGTTTCAAGTAGATTCATCAGTACAGTTTATTATAACAACTTACCTCGATGGATGGTAACACTTCTACGAGGGTTGCCTCTTATGTTTCGGGATTTGGCAACCCTAGTGTTGCAATCCGGCAATTGACAGCTCTGTCGTAAAGTTGGACATTTTTGAGGTTATACGCACTCAGAACATTTTGACATACGAGCGCTATTTGTGTTGTTTACAGTAACTTAAAAGATTCATCTCGGCCCAAAAATGGAATTAAATCGTCAACATTTTCGTGCGATTATTTTTTACAACTTTCGGCGTGGATTAACTCAGCAACAGTGCATGGATGAACTTAATTTAATTTTTGGCGATGAAGCTCCATCAAGGACCAGTGTTTATCGATGGTATGGTGAATTCAATCGTGGTCGTAGTTCACTCCAAGATGAATTTCGGGAAGGTCGTCCAAAATCAGTTGTTGTTCCGAAAACCATTGATGCTGTGCGCGAACTGATATTGGAAGATCGTCATGTGACCTATCGTGAGATTGAGACAACCTTAGGCGTTAGTGGGACCAGCATACATTCAATATTGCATAAACATTTGACTGTCAAAAAAATTTGTTCGCGTTGGATCCCACACAATTTGTCAATCGCCCAAAAAAAGGCTCGTGTCAATTGGTCAAAAGAAATGCTCAAAAAATACGGTCGCGGTGCTTCGAAACACGTCTATGACATCGTGACAGGTGATGAATCGTGGATTTACGCGTATGAGCCCGAAAGTAAACAGCAGTCGACTGTCTGGGTGTTTCAAGATGAGCCAAATCCAACAAAAGTTGTTCGCGCACGAAGCACTTCCAAGCAAATGGTCGCCTGTTTTTTCGGAAAAACTGGACATGTCGCAACCGTACCACTAGAACAACGCAGACCAGTCAATTCTGAGTGGTACACAACCATTTGTTTGCCAGTTGTCTTCCAAGAAATCAGGAAAACCAACCGCCGAAGACGGATCACTCTTCACCACGACAATGCGAGCTCTCACACATCGGCTGCGACAACTGCATTTTTGAGCACCCAAAACATCGATTTGATGGGTCATCCGCCGTATAGTCCTGACTTGGCACCGAATGACTTCTTTTTATTCCCGTACGTAAAAAACAAACTGAGAGGTCAACGTTTTTCGACACCTGAAGAAGCGGTTGCTGCATTCAGAATGCATGTGTTGGAGATACCTCAATCAGAGTGGCAAAAGTGCTTCGACAATTGGTTCAAACGCATGCAAAAGTGTATAGATCTTCATGAGGAATATTTTGAAAAACAATAAAGTGATTTTCGATGATCAATATTTGTTTTTGTTCTCTAATCCCGAAATATAAAAGGCAACCCTCGTATATAGATTAAAGAATTTGTCAGGAAGCATATCAAAAAATATGTCGGCACTTTTTGTGGGTATTTTATTCAGTTCTAGTCTACCTCACTATTTTTATTAACCTCTTATGATAGAATAGGTTGCAGTGCCCACGCCATGCTACTACACTTCTAATTCGAATCTCTGACTGATTAGCTACCACGCACGATCTTGGTTGCCAAAATTTGCTCTTTGTTCTTGGTTGCTCTTGTTCGCTGTATCCTGCCCTGTGCATCCGCGTCGCTATGGGGCTAACTATCGGAAAAAGATCGCGTTCGATTCATACGCCTTTGTTCCTTTAGGAATTAATTTGAACGGCGCCATCATAATGTATTGATATATCAATTGAATTTATTTTTACTCTTTGTATCTGATTTCGAAAACAAGGATTTGTACGTTTTTGTCTTGAATTTTTTTTAACAATGTTATCCTCTAACTTCCAAAAAAAAAACTCTATCGGCGGAGCACATATCACGTTATGTCAAAGCTAAGTATAAAATTTTGGTTACAGTCTTGGTCGAGTTGCTCAACCAATGAGCTTTTATTGTTCTCGTCGTACATGTATTACATAGCAAAAACATAGTCATTCCACATCAGTTAAGTGCACTTGAAAATAACGATCGAATTCGTACACGCGACAGCGGCCTGATGTGTTGAGCATTGGTTCAATTTTTAGTGATTGTAACCGTCATCGCGTCAGTATGAATCACACGTTCTTCACTATTGTGTCAATTGCTATAATGGTCCCCGTGATAATATCTGAAAGACGAACAAAGGTCTGTAGGGCTTTTCAGGGCCCGAAGAGCCACGCATCGCTTGATCCCCACCATTACCAGCAATACAACTTACCTTAAAGTTGAAATTTCGGCAAGATTGTACAATCTTGCTAGGCCATTAACCGCCACCCAATTAGCTGGAATCAATTCGGTTATCCCTACGGATAACCGACATAAATACATATTAGTCAGCTTACCTTTTTTGGGGGCTGTTCCAAGCCTCTTCTCCACGGTCATTCCTGAAAGCATAATTCATGGCAAGATTATCATCTTGCCATGACATCAATTCAGCATCAACCGAGCTTCCGCGACCGAACAATGGATGCCACATATCCACCAACACACGCTAATCTTTCCATGTGTTAACTTTGTACCCATCCATTGTCCTAGCAGTCATTTCGGGTTGCTTGCACATCTGCAAGCCAGATTTTCGACGGCATGTTCTATGATCTATCTTTCCTAAAGTAGAGAAGATCAAATCAAACATTGGCCTTTCAGGCGCGCATATTTGCTTGGATCTCAGCATGACCGATTTTATGATCCGTTGCCGTTTCTTGGAACGATCACCAGCATCGGTCATGACCACCAATATTAATATAAGCAACGAGTAGCCACGATTCTTACGCTGGCTATCGAAGCTGTTTTAGTTTACACAAAGTAAACACTCAAGCGGATACTTTCGCCTGACAGTACTTTCAACGGGATTAACATATCCCTAAGACAACATGCATCGAATCATACATGACCGAAATATGTTTATTTTAAATGATCTGGCAACGGCCATACCAATGTTTGATTCATTTTTCCAAAATAGATTCCTGCCTTCGGCAAGGGTTTTATTGACTCACGTCAATCAAAGAATCTATCCCTTGCGGATGGCGGCAGTTTATCTTGCCCATACATGTAGCAGCAGAATTGACCTGCAACATGAGTTTTCCTTTTTTCCTTTTTTTTTTATGCCTTTCACCCGGCGAATCCCTTAGGTTCGTTTTTGTTGGATGCCTATAAAGAGACATCCAATACGAGGAGTCAGATATTAGCCGCATAAGCGAAGACACGTATTGGAGGTCGTTGACGAAGTAGTCAAATTTCGTCACCTATCGGGTACCCTCACAGACGGTTTCCAGTGGAGTTTTGTTTCGCGATCAAATCACTTTCGAGTCCAGCCGCATTTTCAACCCCCGATGCGCGCTCGTGTATCTTGTCTAACAGGACGGAGTCCGATCGATGGTGAATGTCAGTGTGTAACGCGTCAGAATTAAGTTCAAGAACATATAATTATCGATCGGCAACCAAGAGCGCGAGTTAAACTAAAGAACATTTAGATAACCATTAAATGCCCCTGAGTTGAGAATTGGATTAAAGAGCGTGTAATTAACTTTTAAGCAACCACCAGTTCCGAATCAAATATAAATTTTTTTGTAATCAACAGAATATTCAAATAATATCCTCAAGCGAAAAGCAATTAAAATCTGCTGCTCAATGAATGAAGGAAGCAATTATTATTTTTTTTTTTTTTTACATTTCTGTATTTATTGACCATAAATGATGTGTTACAATAAGTAATACAGATAACTTATAATTAGCTTAGCTTTAATCGTTTACACATACTTGCTAGTACATTTTTCAAACATTATTATAAAGTTACATATTTCATGGGTGGACAAGATAGGAGTAGGTGGGGCTTCCTGGAAAAGGTCAGACAACCAGGATATAATTATTTACTTAACCTATAACTAATTTGCTTAACTTAACTTAACTTAGCTTAGCCTAGCTTATCTAATTATTAAATCTATTATTATTACAATAAGTTAGAGTAGGGTGGGGCGGGAGGTATAGTGGTCGATGGGTAGGATTTGGGTTAGGGTGGGTACTATCAGTCGGGGATATGGGTTGGGGGAACACTTTCCGATTGGTCGTTGAAACGCAAGATATTAGAGAAGGGTTGTATATTACAATATTTAAACTGGTGAGGTGAGAGTTCAGTATTGTGGTATATAATCTCATTGGAGTTGTTGACCAACCTGCCAAAGGTGAAGAGGGTTCTGGTGTGGAGACAGTTCGGGTAGGCAGTTCGGTTGTCTGACGGAGTCGATGTGAGCGCATTTATTATCGGATTTGGATTATTGGGAAGATTTTCGATAAATTTGATGGACAGCTCGAGGAAGCGTCGATCTATACGTTCAATATTAGCGGCATAGTAGAGCGAACTACTGTTGTAATATTTGTGGGAGTTAGGATGTCGGTTGAGGCCAGTGATAAGTCTGAAGCATTTCCTTTCAAAAATGCGTAGCTTCTCCATTTGGGCGGGTGTAATATGGTACCATATCGGGCATGCATATGTGAGAGTGGGTCTGATTATTTGTTTGTAGATAAGTGATTTGACTTTGGGAGAGAGACCATTCGGTTTGTACATGACTTTTCTGCCGAGGTTCAGTTGGGTTGTGGCTTTACGAATCGTATTTTTAATGTGGCGGAGAATGACAGATTGTTGGTAAAGGTTATACCTAGATACTTTAAGGTTTTGGAGGGTTTAATTATATTGTTATTTATTTTAATTCTGATTTTATTATGGCAGCGAATAGTGTTGTTTGTACAACTCGCGTTTCTGCCTTTAAAAACTATGAGCTGAGTTTTGGTTGGATTTAGTAGAATTCTCCACTTGGTAAAGTAGGCTGACAGGATTGGAAGATATCTGTTAATACAGTTTCTTGCCTTCTTGACAAGCTTGTTGCTTGAATAAATTAAGGTGTCGTCGGCATAGTTGAGCATTGTTGTATTGTGTAACAGTGGCTGCGGTGCGTCTGATGTATAAAGAAGGTATAGTAGTGGGCCGAGGACGGATCCTTGAGGAACTCCTGCGGTTATGCTATAAGGTGTCGAGAGAGTTGAGTTTATTTTCACCATGAACTTTCTATCAGAGAGGTAAGAAGCGAGAAGTTTTGTGGAATGGATGTTTAATCCATACATTGAATGAAGTTTGTATAACAGTCCTGCGATCCAGACACAGTCGAATGCTTTAGCTATGTCTAGGGAGACACATACCGTTGGGGATTGGTTTTGGAGATTCATTGTTACATCATGTGTCAGTTTTAAGAGAGCAAGTGGAGTGTTGTGAGCGGAAGCCAAATTGAGAGTTCTGAATGAGGGACTTATCCCTGGCAAATGAGAGAAGATTTTTGTAGATTTTACATTCAAGAATCTTGCTAACCGAGTTTAGCTGCGATATCGAACGGAAGTTATCCGGGTACTTGGAGGGCCCAGATTTGCTAATAGGGACGATCACCGCTGTTTTCCAACTTTTAGGGAAATGTGAAGCGTTTATTATGTGGTTGAAAAGAACGAGAATCGGGAGCAAGTTGCCTGGGTGGAGTCTTTTGAATAGGAGGTTAGGGATTCCATCTAGGCCAGTCGATTTTTTATTGTTACGTGAAGTAATGACTTCGGATAGTTCTTCAAGGCTAAGGAATGTGTCGATTCCTACGGGGTGTGATGCTTTATTGGTTTCGGTGAATTCAGTAATAAATGGTGTGAGGGATGGCTCCAGTGAGCGTGGAATGTAATCGTTCACGGTATCGTGGAAATTTGTTACTGGGAGGGTATCGTTTTGCTTATGGACTTTGCAGAAATGTTCAGCGAGACAGTTTGCTATATCAGTGTCCGACTGGACGATGTTATTATTAGTTGGGTGAGAAGGAATTATGAATAAAAAAACAGTACTTCCAGTGTGTTTCATTTTTGGAGCAGCAAAGACATCTTCATCGATTGTGAAGGATTGATCCCGTGTTCCTGTGTTTCTTGGTGCTTGAGTTCACTGTTTTGCGTAAGACAATTTTTGTGTTAAATTCGTCGTTGGTGTTTGTGATTCGTCTTTTCGTCGGTGGAGTTTTTATCAAGTAGCATCCTTGTTGATGTCATAATAAAAACGAGCCACAGGTCAGCTACGCCTCTTCGATGTGATAGGGACTATAGTCCCGACATCAGCACCATGTCACCGATCTGGCGGATCGGTCGTTTCTGTATGATCTCCAGTAGGTTGCCGATATTATTAGGGGCAGAGCTCCAAACACGAGAACAATATCCGAGCGTGGTTCTAATTTGGGATCTATACAGGATCTATACAGGAGAAGTTGGGCTGGAGTAAAATATTTCTTGGATCGGAAAAGATAACTCCGGGTTCCAGACGTGAAGCTGGAGATATTCGGCACGTGTTTATGCCAAGATACATTCCCACATACCGTGACTTCGACCAATTTCATGCTTTCCCTAGATTTAAAGATCAGGCCAATGATCATCAACCGACGATCCACTTTTCGTTGTGAATGTTGTATAATGTGTCTTTGTTACATTGAAGTCGACGAGATTGGCTTTTCCTCACTGTAGGATTTTTTTTTTTTTTTTTTTTTTTTTTGAGATGAGTTTCCAATAATTCATACTTTAAACCCTTCAACTTTCCCATTGCCAAAGACTGTTTGTTTGTTGGTTGCATTTTTGCCGGGAAAAAAGATTTTTGTCTTTGCCAAACCTGCCATTTCTCTCTAATGTCATGTAGCTTATCAAGAAAAGGTGCGCAGTATTTCCCAGTATTTATTTTGACTCTCTGGCAGATAGTCAACTTTGAATACCTAAAGAAACTAGTCATAATATTTCCAACAGGTGCATACTATGTTTCAAACGTAATAACAAATTGGTGGAAAAAATCAAATAGATTCTCATTAAAACCGAAAGGAACTCGGTGTTAAATTCATTCTCCATTTGTTTATGATCATCATATTTAAAAATACAAAATATACTAGATAAATCTCTGTGCGCATCTTCAATAGGTCATTCATCACGCTTTATGGCATCCATTATGTCTATGCTTTTATTTGATTTTGAGCCCCTGGTGGTCTATTTACTAAGTTCCTTATAACCTGATATAATTTATTTGAATCGGTACTCGGCAACTAACTTACTCCCAGGTCATGATGATGATGAAAGAAACCCATTTCCCTGGTGAATTGTTGCAAAAGTATAGAAACGCAGCATCATACATCAACCATTACACTCCAAGCCAAAGACGCGTCTTCAGAAGGATTTCCGTTAAATGAAACCAACCGACACCACGAAGTAGCAACCTTGTCCCAGAGTAAATTCACTACATAGAAATATATTCCTACAACGGATTTAAAATTTTAACCATTCTTTACCTTCCTCAGATGGTATTCTTATATTTAACTCGCTGGGTGCGCAATCCGAGGATACTTAACATGAAAATTTAGTATCCTGCGTACGGGAAATTTAAATAATAAATCTGCCTGCGTGACGCTTTCCTCTGCAGGAAATCTTTTTGCATACACGGAGGACGAATTCATTACGAATCTCACATATATACAACGAGATATGCTCTTTACTTGTCCTAAAAGACGATAATGTTTAATTTAATCTCCATTAAAGAGCTGCGTGGATGAGAGCGAAGCTAGTGAATGGGTCTAGTTGAAGACGATGTCAGCAGGATATCGTTAATTAATACAAAGTAAATGTTTGCTCCCTTCTATCAGTAGTCGAGTCGACTGGAGACAAACTTCAGTTTCTTACCAGAGACGAACATTTGTTTAAAGAATAAAACTAAACTGCTGTAGTTAGTTTATTATAGAATCTTAACCGAAGCGTCATTTAGTAGCCGTCGGAGAACTAGATGAGAAACAGAAATACCTTCTTGTTGCAGGGAAATTACAACAACGAGTTGTACCCTCAATAGTTTAGTTCATAACTCAAATAGACTCAAAATAATTTCGAAGAGTATATGAAAGTTATGGAGATAGTTTGTCCAAACTACATAAAAATGAAGATTGGTGCGGGGCATCACTTTTTCGCTGCTCGTTGGTATTATGAAATGTCATTATGCCTCTGGAATTTGCTTTGAATACGACCGTCCATCTAAAAGTTGTATTCTGCAGCATTGGCACCTGGGGTCCCAATCGAATTTGACCAATCCATAGGAAGTTTTTCAGGTTTGTCGAATGTGGGATTTGCTAAGTGAATGATATTAGACACCAGCCAGATGGTTGTGTATTGGCTCCACTTGTTTAGTCCGAAATAAACTTGAATGGAATGTGAGTCTTAATTCTTACTGAGAAATAATTCATTGGCAATCGTACCATGATACTTACTATACCACCGGACCTTTGTCTTGTTTGGCGAATTCATGCTTTCTGGGAGCTTGATCAAGTCCATGCATCTCATGCATCTATTGGTCGACGATCAGGCTGACCCTTGCAGTTGTGAGTAATATATTAGTCCGTCCAGGCCGGGCTCTTGACTGATCAGGGCCACTCCCTCATCGGTGGTTGCTATTGTATTGGGTGTCAACGTAGATGGATTAACTGTTGGAACTGTATGTAGAAGCCTATGATATCTTCTGCCGCGTTTTAGGCACGTAAAAGACCAGCCTTTCTTCCAGCTATATCCGATCACTAGGCAATTCAGGAACAAGTGACTCTTCATCATAAATTCCATTCTTTCTTTTGGAACTACTCGGATGAAATCTGGACAACGTCAGGAATATGTGGCTTCCTTTGCATTTTGGACAGATATGGGATTTGTTCAAAGCTGTGACTAACAGTCCGTAATGTTAGCTCTGTTTTGGCGCATCTGCAATCTTGGTTCCTTCCTGTGAGTCACTCTACTGCATGGAACCCCAACTCGAGGAAGCCCACCAGGTCTTTCAAAGACGGTAGCGACCAGGGATGTTTTACAGGTTGCTCCCATAGTATGTGGATCAATATATTCAGCTTCCCCGTGAGTAAGTGTACGATGATGTCGTGGAGGCATTCTTGTGTGATATCATGCAACGCCTCAGTTGAGTGTATTTGTGTTTAGAAATCGAATTCGTACACGCGGCAGTAGCCTGATGCTTGAATGCTTCGCATTTCACCCGTTTAATCGTATGTTCAAATCACCGTCTTCTAACTATCCTTGCTACAACGCAACAATCCTCTCGTGTGATCTCATACACAATACACAATCTTCCATAGGTAAGCTTTACAAATACAATTACGACTTCCGCATAGAGCACCGGCACACTCGTCTGCTCCGACGCCTTCTCGCTCCCTCGTTCCTCGCTCCGTCGTTCGCACACGAAGTTGATCATAACAAAGTTACTGAGGAGGGAGTAGTGTGGCGTTTCTAACAGATAAACACACAATAGTAAAACATCCAAAGAAAATCGAATAGGAAAATGCACCAGCCGTATACATAGCAATTCCACATCAGTTGAGTGTACTTGAGTTTAGAAATAGAATTCGTACACGTGGCAGTATCCTGATGTGTTGAGCATCGGTTACATTTTTAGTGATTCTAACCGTCATAGCGTAAGTTCGAATCACACATTCTTCATTATCGTCGCAAAGGCGATAGACTAATTCCACTTCATATAGTCTCCGTCAAGTTTCAGCGGAAATTTAAGTCCCCGACTGCTATCATGTTCGATTATCCTTGCGTTTTCCCAATCATGCCTTGATATGATCTCCTCTAGTTTGATTAGGTATCTTTGTGTCTCCTCCTCTAGGATGGAGTACCCTATTCGTGACCTTTACGACCGGAATCAGGAGATTCTTTGTATATATTGCTGTGCGTAGCTTGGATATCTTCTCAATATCCCTTGATACACTTTTCGTTTACTTGGCAAAATTGTTTCGTTTCCTCTCCCTTAATGCCAGATGCTTGTGCGCAGGTCCTCCTTAGCCTTAGTTCTTTGTTTCGGTATCAGTTTGACGACTGTTGCGATATACCTTTGTCCTTCTTCTTCATACTGGTTAACTTGTCCTGTTGTCTCTTCTGTTGTCATTAATTCCATCTCGTTGTGTTTTGTGGTGATGGACTTCAGGGCATTTTTCGTATGCCATTTTCATATTTCCACATTTGTCCATCGTAAAGAATGGATGGAACAGTTCCTCTTTCTAGGTCCCACTGTCCGTGGGACCTAGAAGTTAGTGGTATCTGTTTCATCACACTCGCTCCATAGCCGTTTGAGGTTCTGCAGCATTTTAGTAGGGGTTTCTCACGATCTTCGAGCCCTTGGCTCGGTCTTATGCGGTGCGACGACTATTCATTTAGGTCGTACCTTTTCTTCTCGTGCTGGTAGTCGTCTAATGTAATTCGGTTTTTGCAGCGCTTTCTTCGCGCCGTTCATTTTTACGGTAGTTCTATAGGTTGTTGCCTCGTCTGCGAGAGCTTATGCTGTAAGGATAAGGAAATGTATACTGGACCCGTCGATTGTTCCTGGGAGGTACGTATCTCGCGGTATTAACAGCGAGAGAACACGACCTGGAGAGAGAGAGAAAGAGAGAGGGGGGGAGATAGAGAGAGAGGGAGAGAGAGAGAGAGAAAGAAAGAGAGAGAGAGAGAGAGAGACAAAAATATCCTGATGAAATCACGTGGGGGTCACCGATGTTAGTCGGTTGGCCGTTTTTCCCATTCTCCAAGGAGATGGTATTAGGCAATCATTGCCTTGAGCAGAGAATTCGCTGACCTGAGTTCTCTTTCCATTCAGCGGTACTATGCCGCCGATTCAGTGATACAAATCCACCTAAGTTTTAAATTTTGGGAACTCGTGGGAGGAAATGTGGGGTTTACGTGGTACGGCAGAAATACCGGGTGCCACTGGGGCACAGGTTCACCACGCTTATCCAACGTCCTTTGTATACACTTTTGTTAAAATTGAAAACAAACCTTTCCACTTAGGAACTCCAATTCATTTATTGTTCACAAATTTTATAAAGGTAACTTAAATGTTCGCACTTACAATTTCGGTGCACAAATTTTACAAAGACAACTTAAATGTTCGCACTTACAATTTCGGTGCACAAATTTTATAAAGACAACTTAAACGTTCGTACTTGTAACTATTCTTTCGATGCACAAATTTTATAAAGACAACTTAAACGTTATTAGCTCCTCGACCAGACCATGTCAACCGCAATTACAGACTGGAATCTCTTGGGACGCCCCACGAGAGATGTGTATTTTAACGTGAGGGCTACCCTCACGGAATCCAATTCGCGATTACCAAGCTCATCGAAGCGATAGAATACCACAAATTCGATCATCGCTTCGATGACCATATAAGGTAAGGTATCCCTTTTGCGTTTGGTTCAACACAAAAAGGGGTTGAAATGCACACACGATGATTGCTTCTGCTGCTCATCGTGTGCGTCCGCAAGTATGCAGACATAGCATAGGTCCCATCTAAATGTTCGCAACAGGTGCGAGTATCTCAACGGCAAAAAGGGGTTGAAATGTTTACACGATCAACGACTACATAAAGCATTATTGCTGATCGTGTACATTTCGTTGGTATATCCTCGCAGTCGAATTCTGGTGGTAAATTTCCATTTGCGAATTCGACTGCCAGGGCGTCAGCCGGATGCCCTCATGTATCGGTCGGTCGGGTGATCGATCGAGGTGGGCATGCTGTGCTAAGGAAAGATACACATTTCCTGCAGGTGTGGAATATCGTACATATATTGAACGGGCAATATTGGTTGCTTGCTTGTTAAACCAAATCGCTTTGAAAAAATTGCATTTGTTGCCGCTGGAATTTCATATCAGCGAGAATTAATGTTTCACAGGTTTTTCTAATGTTACAGGTACGGCCTGGAAGGTAAGTACACGCTTTTAGTGTATTTTAGGAAACTGTTACTTTTGTACTTGTAAGGCAAGTAGTGGCGTTCAATGGAACTGCCACGGTACTTGTTTTTAACTCTGGTTGTATGCCCTAGATGGGGTTTTTTACCTAGGTTATGGGATGATGGTTGGTGGCATTCAAGGGAACCGCCACAGAAACAACTCGCAGCACCGGTCTAGTGAAGAAAGGAGAAATTAATTTTTTTTTCTCAGTAACCACTCCATCATGCGGACTTTTTTCTTCAATCCATATTTCTTTTTTGCGATGAGACCATTTAGGTCGGTTGTTTCAAACCGAACAATGTCTGCCAACAATGAGGCTTGAGAATCCTATACCTGAAACTTTCCACACATAATTGTCGTCGATTAGTTGATCAAATGAAAAACTATGATTGAAATCCTTTTAAAACTCATTGTTTTATTGAATTTGTTTATCGCGTAGGTCTTAAGGGAACACATTTTCCTACTGCTCCTCCTCTGTTTGAGTACTAATCCCAGCTGCGCTATAAGATTTTAATATTCAGCATCTTTTGAATAGTCGCTGGCAATATAAATTGTCGATTCGAATTTGTAAATCAATAAAGTAACTGACTCGGAAAAGAGTGCCATTCACCTTCCTCTGTCACCCTTTTTAGTGCTTTGCAAACTCAAATCGTTTTCATTATTAAGTGCTCGCCTTTTCATCCCCTACACCCAGCCGTTTTGCAGTGTCTGACAAGTATCACTAACATTCAAATCATTTCATCCCTCACTAGACCGTCAATCATCAGTATTGAATCGGTTTTATTGAATTTTCTCTCCACTTATGAGAGTTCAACTATTTTTGTCTTATGGGTTTTACCCGATTTTCCTGCCACTTTCCATTTTTTTGTTCTTGCCAATCAGGACAAGGATACTGGCGCCAGTGTCATCAAATGTAATTTCGTAGAAAGCCGTAGTTATTTAACTCCATAGAATATGAATTTCAATTGAATTCTGAAACCGCATTTCCGCACTTTTTTTTGTTGAGGGTCAACACAATAAATTGCTCCCTCGAAATCTACCCTCCTGTTTGTCGGCAGCAGTGCTGTTGTCGCAGTGCTGCAACACCCACAAGTGGAATACTATTTCATTGTTGTTCCAAACAATTTCAATTTACAGGAAATTCAAAAATGTTTTTGTTGCGATCTAAACAGTGGATACACTGGGGGTTGGATTGGGTAACTCAAACGCAGTCAATATCCACTTGGAAGTTAATAAACTAGACTTTCGGATACGGACTTGCCGTGGTAGGATCAAATTGCTAAAACTCTTATATCGGTACATATATTTAAAATGGGGGGTTGGTTTATTTATTTATTTATTTTTTTGTCTTGTTTTTGGAGGCAGGGCTTTGGAAAAATAGCCCTAAATCGCCAATGCCTTTGGACGGGATTTTATGGCCAAACTGGTCGGCCAGCAGCAGATGAGAAAGGCTGTTGGAAAACAGATATGGTAAGGGCGTTTCGCCTAGCAATTCATCTCCTGTGTATAAAACAGAATACGTGTTCAATATGTGGTCGAGGTGACATTTATGGAGCGAAGAGATAAATTGGGTTAAGGAGCGAAATACCACGGTACATTGATTCGGCCTTAATTGAATGACTTCGATGTTTATGGACCTAAATGGAGAATCGGTGTTTAGGCAATTTTTGATGTCACTCCCATAACGAAGCATCTGAATGGGGACGTATGACATGGCTACCAACCTTAATTGCGAGGTTAGATAATTGATGAACCCTATTAAGATGGAAAGTAGGATGGTATGTCAGTGTTGTGAATAATTACTGTTTCACAGAAATGAACAAGCATTATAACAAATTCTAGACATGAGTGGATCCTTTGAAAGGCATTTATAATCCGTTCTAAAAACTACAATCTGCTTTCAAAATGTGTGTGTCGTGTTGAAATCATTAGTCTGACCAAATATTTGCTGCAGCCAGGTAGAAAATTATGATCAAGTATCAAATGTGCCGAATAAGGCAAATCAATAAAATTGTTTGATTGCATCGTTTGTAGCATTACCTAATTAATTTTATCTTTATTTATAATGCATTTATTTACAAAGAAGTGTAAAACAATTTCGCTATCCTAGATCCATTGGCCCCCGCTTGGTAGAAACCTTGACGTGGTGGGGGGGCTTAAAGTACAATGAATCACTACGCTTCCAGTAGGGCCACCCATGTCAGGCAGGCTAGCGAGGAGTAACACACAAAGATCAACCACCCCTAATCCAGGGCGTTACGCGTCACCGTGCCTATTGGATGGTTTGCAGCCAGGGGTATACCGGCTGTATTATAACGGCGCCTCTCTGACACCGGGTCGAATCAGAGCAGTAAGCAGACCCTACCACATCAAAACGGGGCTCTGATGTGGCGGACTATTTGAAACCCCAAGTCTCGTGGGATCAAAAATGAATAACCAATATACAAAAAACAATCCCACGAAAAAACCGGTAGGCGTAGGTGTGATGAGCCGACACTACCATAAGGGAAAAAATCATCAAGAAAACACCGACTCGGCAAAAAGAAGACGTAGGGAAAAACTGAAAAGGCGGGATATACGCGTCGGCACGAGGAATGTTCGAACGCTATATAAACCAGGCGCGATACAGACGGTCGCAGAAAACGCGAAACAATATAAAATGGACATCGTCGCGCTTCAGGAAGTTCGACTCCCACATCAAGTAATCGAAACCAACGGGCTTACACTGGTGTGTGGAGGTACCGATACACATAACCTCGGAACTGGCTTCATCATAAGCAAGAAGATTACGTCCCATCTAAAAGATGTGCAATTTATTAATGACCGAATGTCGGTGGTAAAAATACAGAGCCCATGGTACAATTTTATAAACGTACACGCCCCAACAGAATCTACCGACGAAGAAACGAAGGACACATTCTACGAGACCCTAGAGAAAGTATTTGATGGGATCTCATCATTCGATGTTAAAATCCTCCTCGGCGACCTCAATGCGAAAATTGGAAAGGAAGATACCTTCCAACCAACAATAGGTAAAGAAAGCCTACATGACGTTTCAAATGATAATTGTATTCGAATAATCACATTCGCAGCGTCAAAAGACCTGTTAGTGTAAAGCACGATGTTCAAGCACAAGCAAACTCATAAAGCCACATGGATATCACCCGACGGCGTAACGCGTAACCAAATAGATCACTTCCTCATAGACAAAAGACACCACTCGAATATCCTTGACGTACGATCATAAAGAGGAGCAGATTGCGACTCCGATCACCTTCTAGTGATGGGTAAAATAAGAAGTCGGCTTGCAGCAAAACCACATGGACAGTCACGGGAGACAAGCAAAAAGTTCGAGATTGATAAACTAAAAGACCTACGTAAAAGGGCGGAATATCAAGACGAACTAACGCATAGATTTAGCATCCTAGAGAATGACAGTAGTGATGAAGAGGAAGCCAATAGTGTGGACACTAAATGGACATCGATCAGAGACACAATCAAACAAACAGCCCAAGAGTTATTAGGATTTAAGAAAACAACTAAGTCCAAACCTTGGTTTGACGATGAGTGCAGGGCAAAGATCGAAGAACGTAAACACCTCACAATGATCCACTTAGAAGCATATGATGAAGTCAACGCAGTAAGATACGCGACAACTCGGAAAGAAACAACTAGACTTTTCAAATGCAAAAAACGCGAATGGGAGAAGACTCAGATCGAAATAATCATAGAAAATGCCAGAGCAAAGAACAGCAGAGGTATGTATGCCGGCATAAATTCAATTAGAAATGGCTACCGAGGGAGAGCCAAAATAATCGGAGACACAAACGGCTGTCTGGTGACAGAAACAAAAAATATCGTGACAAGATGGAAGCAGTACTTTGAAAACCTGCTCAATGTGCGCACCCATCAACCACAAATAAACGCACCAGACGTACATACAGCCGAGCCCCAGATCTTAGAGCCCTCTTTCTCGAAGTTGTAGACGCGATAAATCGACTGAAAAACAACAAGGCCGCCGGAATCGATTGCATACCGGCAGAGCTTGTGAAGCATGGAGGAGGGGCAACCGCTCGAAAGATCCGCCAACTGGTTAAAATAATATGGGACAAGGAAGTCATTCCGGAAGAATGGAAAACCGCAATAGTCATCCTCATTTTAAAAAAAGGCGACAGATCTGACTGCGAAAATTACAGAGGAATATCATTGCTCCCAATCACATACCAAATATTAATAAATGTCATACTGGCAAGAATCACACCGTACACAGAAGAAATATTGGGAGACTACCATTGCAGATTCCGTCGGAACGGGTCAACAAGCGACCAGATGTTCACAATAAGGCAACTGCAGGAAAAGTAGTAGGAATACGGACAGACGGCTCACCAACTGTTCGTTGACTTCATAAAAGCCTACGACTCAGTCGCAAGGCAAAGACTCTACCATATTGTGGTTGAGCTGGGGATCCCGAAAAAATATGCCGCCCTCATTCAAATTTGCATCAACGAAAACAAAGGGCGAGTTAGAATAGAAAACCACCTTTCAGAACCATTTGAAATCCGGGACGGACTAAAACAGGGGGATGGCCTCTCACCATGCATTTTTAACCTTCTCCTGGAGTATGTCATCAGCAAGGTACAAGACGACAACATGCCCGGATCATCCCTGAACGGAGTCACACAAGTGCTCGTGTATGCGGATGACATCGCCGTTTTGGGCGATAACCTCGAAACTATAAGTAAAAACTGTGAAATCATCATGCAAGCAGCAGAAGAGGTGGGCCTAGAAATAAACGAAGACAAAACGAAATACATGATTACGACGAGAGCAGGTGGACCTCAGAGAACACATATAAACGTCAGGGGCAAGATATTTGAAAATGTCAAAGAATTTAAATATCTGGGAACGATACTGACGACCAGAAACGAAACGTCAAAGTAAATTAACAAAAGACTACATTCCGGCAACGGTAGTTGGCATGCAGCCAGTAAACTATAAAAATCCAAACTGCTATCACGTAATATAAAGCTCCGTGTCTATAGAACTATAATCATGCCGTTTGCTCTCTACGGATGCGAAACATGGTCTCTCACAAAACGGGAAGAGAACAAATTCCACGTCTTCGAGAATAAAGTTTTAAGGGGTATATTTGGCGGTATGACGAGGAGTCAGGACAATGGAGGAAACTCCACAACCACGAATTGGAAGAGCTATACCGCAAACCTACAATAGTGAGAGTAATCAAGTCGCGAAGATTAAGATGGGCCGGACACATAGCGCGAATGGGCGATGATAGGACCGTGCATAGAATTCTTGACGGTAAACTAAAGGGAAAGAGACCGACAGGACGGCCGCGACGGAGATGGGAGGACAATGTTATATTGGGCCTCGAGGAGATCGGATCGGATGATCGAACGTGGAAGGAGAGCGCACAGGACAGGGAACAATGGCGGAGCCGAGTCGGTGAGGTCATGAACTTCCGGGTTCCTACAGACCAGTAAATAATTAAAAAATAGATCCATTGGCATTCTATTCTACTGCTGTTGAAAAAGATTGTCATGGTGGTAGCTCTGAGATAAAGATTTCCAGAGATTAATTAAAATAAAACTGCAGTTTTGTCCAACGATCTCCACGGAGTCGGTTCCCCACATTAACTAAATCTTTATTAACACTTTGGGCTGATTTCCAACCCCCTCATGAACTAACGAGCCAATTCAAAATTAATATAAAAACATTAAAGCTGAAAATCTTTCTGGCGATCAGAAAGTAGGTGATTTGGCTCTGAAAAATTATATCGCAAATGGGAAATCGAGGTAGGTGCAAAATTTGATTGCCGCCGCGACAGGCATTGAGATAATGCATGTCTTTATTGAGTGAATAAATAATAACCTTCAAAAGAGAGATCAATAAATTAAAAATGGGGCTAGGAAGCTAAAACTATTTTATTTGGATTAGCAACAATTTCTCACATAACAGAAAGGTTTTGGTGGTTTATCGTGAGCCTACAGCCAACGCAATCAAGGTCACTGCTCTCTCTGTCTCGGTCAAAATACCACAGGAAGGAAGCGGTTCGGCGTAAATTAACGTCCATTTTGTTAAAATAGTATCGGAATCATTGATTTGATCATTAAAAAAGTCCACTAAAGGGATTGTCAAAATTGTTTCAATCGCTAAGTTGAGGTCAACTGTCATCTGTTCTGATGTGGAGTTTGAGAGGGATCCGTCATTTAGTTTGTTCACAGTATCGATTTTGTCAGTTCATCTCAAGCGTGTCTTGGGATTTTTTCTGAATTTTCTTCAAGAACTCAATCGCGTAAAGGTGGCTGAAGAAATTCCTACCCCCATTCATAAAAAGCCTTGTGACTGGTGATGAGTGAACAAGTCTCAGAATGGCTCGTTCCAACTGAGCCAAAACCGAAAAAAAACACATCAAAGCCGATCAAAAGTCAAGGTAATGTTGACTGTTTTCTTTAATAATTGTGGTGTTGTGTACTCGGAATTCTTACCAGAAGATCAAACGGTATATAAAGAATATTATCTGGGCGATTTCGGCGCTTGAGAGAGTAAATTCGTCAAAAAGGATCCGGTTTTTGGAAAGACTCATGGATTTTTTTTTTGAACTAAGTTTAAAAAAAAAAAAAAATTACAGAATATGTATTAGGACATTTTCCTTACTCTAATTTTTATAAATGACGAATTTATTTCTCTTAAATATAGGTGTAATTATTATAAAATTATTATTAACTTTAAACGTAGGTTGCATTCTCTCTCTTCGATTTTTGGAAATCGTTAAGGAAATATGATGAATGGTTGGGATAGTTATTATGTATTATTATATAAGGAATAGTTTGAATTAATTTGGTATGTGCATGTTATGTTATATTAAGATATGGATTTTGGTAATGATGAAATATATTTATAATGTTTATATTATGTGGGCATATGGATCTTGGTATATATTGTTATTAATTAATGATTAAGTTATTAATTAATGAATGATGAAATGTATTTACAATATAAAGGGTTTTGATTAATATGCAGATAAATCTAATGTAGTGAATATATATATATATATATATATAATATGGGAAATTGGGATATTGGGAAATGGGTATATTGGGATTGTGGGAGGACGGTAGGGCTCCCGGAGCACTACACTAGTAAGCGTATCTGTATGCCAATCTTGTCACTGGAATATATGGCCGGTGATAATCGACAGCATATTGCTGACTGTACCCCAGAACGACGAAACTAGCTGTTCGTCTTACCACCTTACTATCGGTGTCCTGTTTATTTCTGGGCACCAATCGACACTTGTAGCGTACAAAATCTCACATGTTATTTGCGCTAAATTCAACATCTCAGTTTCTACAGTGTGTTTCCATTCTTCGCGATCTTTACTGTTTAAATATATTTTGATACTTACCTTGGCAACACCAGCGAACACGTTCATACATACACACTGTTTTTGACGTCGCTTTGACTAGATTCAAATTTTTGTATGTCTATTTTGGACACCAATTGGAATAATTTTTGAGATCATCCTCTGTGTTGCGGATTCGCAATTAAATCAATTGAGAATTACCTCAGGCAATTCTACTACAATCACAATTTGCCTGCTAATACCATTTGACAACTAATACAATAAAATGTAAACAACGATCACGCCTGCTCTTTATCTTTCAAACATCACACTGAGTTAAAGATCGTTAAAAGAGGAAATCTGTTGAAAACTAAATCTGAAAAAGAAGATCTGGCCTGGTGTGCCAGACAGAAGAAAACCAAGATCATTACAAAGAAGCTGTAATTATGAAATAAATCTTTTTATAGGTTAAAGTAACTACCTGAATCGTGTCGCTTGTTGTGGTCTGCCATTTGATGCAAGATAATAAAAAATACTAGAAAAGCAGAAAAGAACCCAGCAGTGATTGTGTGTAACGGTCCAGCATTCTTTATCGAGGACGTTCTTCAAACTCTAATCAGACCATCGACGAAAAATTATTGATAAACCAATGAATATTTTTTTAAGTGTGAAATCGAAATCCTTATTGTACGCTAATGCAAATGCTTCTGAGTTCTCTTATCGTGAGTTACCTCCATACAGTGCTGCTTTAATTCAACCGAAAATCCACAACAAAATATTATTATCGTTGATATTACTTTTAGCTCGGTGGGATTCAAAAGCAAAAGTTCATCGGTTCCACCCCACCATCTGGGTTTTTGAACCTGCATTACGACGAGAAGGATTACCGTAAGTCTTCCTCGACCGCCAGGTAAGCGCTTTCCAACAAAGTTTCAATTTTGCAGATCTTTTGCCAAAACATTCGTTGGTCTTACTAGCCTGAGCTTATCGTTTTGGGCTCACCATTACCTAATCAAAACCTAATCAACAACAATCTCTCAATCCTAAAGCTCTACCATGACACCTGGCTTGTTCAATAGTTTCTATTTTGGTTTCAAGAACACTCCGCTCGTATATTGCGCCATCGTTAACTTGTTTTGGAGGAGAAATTTCAACATATGTAAACGGCGGATGACTGTAATATAGACAATCAATCATCAGCCATATGGACTTCCATATCTTACAGCTTGTCGACTTTACCAAACAAATTTGCCTTATCCAATTTTATATCGTCGCCGACTTCCATCTTTTGAGTCCTGTTATGTGCGTCGCTTTCCTCGCCGGTTCTTTTGATGCGTATATAGACCCTAACAATACGTCAAACCTCCGGTGATGTTTTACATCCTCGAACTTGTTTAAGTTCGAACGGATGGATTGAAAGAATCAGGCCTGCCTTCGCCTTTTGATCACTCTGTGATCACTCCTGTTTTGCGCATGTGTTGGGCTGACGGACCGAAAATCCACAAAAAATACAAGACAGTTGATTTAGTGTTCTGTAATTCAATTTTCTTTATTTGGTTTTATTAATTTTTACTTATCCTTAGTTCATGTTATCCTTAGTGTCGTGTTGGATGTACAGGTTTTTCTATGTTCTGTGGTGATTTCTTTGTTTTATATTTTCCCTTGTCGAATCCCGAAATTGTTTCGCCTTTATTGTACTGTTGATTGGTCCCTTTTGAGCTCATTGTATTGTGTAGATTCAAATATTTGTTTTCTATCCAATACCTTCTTGTTGTCTTTTGTGCCGTGCAGATTCAACTTCTTTGTTCTTCCATCTCCTGTTATGCATTATTATTGGAGTTGAGTTCTAACCGCCGACGAGACAGCACGTGCGCTTCTGTCTCTTGATCCGCACCATCGGATCAGTTGTGCAATCCGTTTTGGGAATCGTAAATAAACACAAAATACCCAATTGCACTATCGGTTCGCGCGACAAGTCTTACTGTGGGATCCTAAGCAAACAAAGGGATCTCCATACACGCATCCGAGTGAAGTGCAAAGTTATCTGTGCGATCCTAAACAAATAAATATACACACGAATGATGTGCAGTGCGGGAAACCCTTCTACGCTTCATTCCTCAGGTCTATTTTCCTCTTTTTCAGATCTCCGTTTGCGTCCCTCAGGCTTCGATACTCTCGATTGATTTATAATCTTTGGAAAGTTTTTGCTGTCGGAGTGGTAAAATATTCGGCATACAAGAGATGTGAGCTGGATTTCGGAATGGATCTAGTGGGGCACCTACTCTACTATAAGGGCATAACACCTGTAGTGATTGTTTTCGCTTATTTATCGATGGTCCTGACTTGCAACCTTTCCCCAGGCGATACTGATTTTCTGTCGGGCCATTTCAATTTTCGCGATGGGAATTTCGCGTTTATCTTTGTAACAATCGGGACATGAGATCCAATTTCTCCTCTGTGTCTGTTCATGTTTCTAACCAGAAACCAACTATCTTTGCACTTAGTGAAACCCAGGTTATAACTAATACAAATATTTCCGATTTAAATCTACCTTATAACTTACTGTCTCTGTTCTCTCCACATCGTGGTCTAGTCACATACATACGAAATGATACTGTTTATCAGCTTCTGCAACGATATAGGCTCTGCTCCAATCCAGAATTTAATTTCTCGTGGCTAAAACTTCACGTTCGTAAGCATATCATACATTTCTGCTTTCTTTACAGAAGCCCAAACTTGGATAGAAACTCATCCTTTAACGAATTTGATGCTCTGGCTGATTTTATCGATAGGATCTTGGCCCTATATCCGCACACTGGAATCGTTATTGTGGGTGAACACCTGAAGGTCAATATGCCCAGATCTTTGCTGATTCAAATAGTTTAACTCAACTTGTCAATGAGCCAACACGGGTCCCAGACATATATGGTCATTTCGCCAACGCACTGGACCTGTTTCTCACCTCCCACCTAAACAAATACACAATTGAAGTTTCTTCGCCCCCGGGCACTTCAGACCACGGTGTCGTCTCAGCTAAGTTTATTCTAACTGAGAGCAACGTTAACGAAAAACCTTCCAAAAGATCAGTATAGTTCTGTGGCGGTTCCGCCAAACCCCACTGTTACTTACCTGAAGAACCCCCATAACTTCGACTCAACCTTATAAGTATAGCACCTTAAATGCTTCACGCATCAAATAGATCAAATTTATTTAACTAAAAGTCCCTGTAGAAGAATTCTTACCTTTCATGCATTTCTTCGCATACAAATTCCCTACAAGAATTCTTTCCATTATACAGGAGCATAAAATCAAAACCTATTCGGTACGTTAGGTTGCCAGGCAAACTCCAACCTTCCCACACCTGCACCGCAATCTCCCCGCAGCAAAAACATTTCCTTCCCAAGAATAATTAATGCTTCCAATGCATTATCTGGGAATGCCGGTAAAGAACTTTTACTACAAGGGCATTCATACATGTATCAATGCATCTCTGCATTAGTGACCAAGAACCGAATTCCCAATTAGTGTAGATGTTCAACCTAGAGTTCGATCCTGGCGTCGCCATAGATGTCAGGCACAATTGACCCAGATGGTATACACAACCGTCATTGTGTAACCATCTAAATTACTTTCCCAAGACTTGCAACTATTGATTCAGCTGCAAGCACTTCTCTCGGAAATACTTCTTTGTTTGAATCTACAAACAATCACCAACGGCGCGCTTAGCTGCCGGATTGGATTTGATAGCATAAACATATGCAAACAAAAGAATCCGATTCTTCCAGTCGGCAGAGACACGATATGCGATCTCCATTGTATAAAGTATCGCAATCCCTTTTAGCATCTAATGAGTGACTGCTATTTACTCAGCTGACCCTCATTACCGAACGATACCTTGGGTCGCTTCTTCCATTGTTCTGTATCCCTTGTCTGAGTTTCGTTCGCTTTGACCTGCGAGCGTTAGCAAACAATCTGATCTCCGAATATCGCTGAGTCCTGTACCATCACCCGACCCAGTCGGTCGGCCTGACTCCCGCTCTCCGTCTCGCGACGGAGAAGCGTAAATATCCTGAAGTCGAGTTTTGCATAAAGTTTTAGAAGTGCGGAAGTTGATCGTATACAGTGGAGTGTTGTAACCACTATTGTAAGTCTGTCGATATTTGTAGTTCGGGACAATCGTCTTCAAGTACTTCAAGTACTAATATATTCTAAAATAAACTTCAAGTTTAAAACTCAAGGGTTTTTCGTTATGGTGATTCAAAATTCTAATTCTCAAGTCATTCTTTTTTGTGAAGTTAACCTTTTGGTGTGGCAGTGCATCCTTCTGATGGCGAATCGCATACACAATATGATAGTCAAGTACATATAAATAACAGTTTAAATAAAGAGTTCTTTTTGAACAACAGACACTAGTGTTTTCTTTCCCGGCTGCAGTTTCCTGAGTGTTGGTGTGTACTTCCTTTTTTTCGACGAACAGTTTATTTTACGGCGGACCTTGGAGAACTTGTGGGGACGAGGTAGAACCCTGTGCCAATGTCGGCACCACTACTTCGCCTCCCACAGTTCTATGAGACGGCCAACTGAAAAGATCTAAACGAATTTTTTTGCGAGGTAAAATTGGTCAAATCATTATGGAAATTTTAACAAGCCTCAGGACTTGCTAAATAAGGCCAGGACCGGTTTCCGGTTCTAGTGCCAATGATGATGATGATGAAAATTGGTCTTCATTTTTGCTCAATAATGGTGCTGACTCTATAGCGAACACATTGACGGACACGATTCTACTTAGCATGCGAACCTACACAGAGTAAAGAGTATCAAACCCAAGAGAAATATGTAGTTCGATTCCGGGTGCAGAGGAGCCATTAAGGGTAAAGCGTTGAGTTTCCGGTTGTATGAATCAAACAATAGCGAATAAAACCGGACAAGATTTAAGCGTGCTAGAAATGACTACAAAGCGTATATTCAACGCGCAAAGTTCTTGCATGACCAGAGAGTGAGACAAAAAATACCACACTCTCCCACAGGTAGTATAACTTCTCGGCATTTGTGAACAACATCCAAAACTCGGTCTCCTCATCCATTGCTTCGCTTATAATCGATGACAGCCCAGTCACCTGGGCAATAGGGAAATCGAATCTACTTGCTGTACAATTTGCAGCGAATTCGACACTGCCTGATACCACTTCAGTTTCGGCTCAACCCGAGCATAAGCAGCACAGCATAAGCCAGATTTACATCCAAACGCGTACTATAGCACGCGCAAGTAACAAGGAGCTGAACGCAAACAAATCCGCTCCGGATGGCATTCCCCCAATTCTGTAGAAGAAATGTTCCTAATCACACGCTTAACCACTGCAGAAACTCCATTTGTTTTATTCTACTGGCTATTTCCCAAATAGATGGAAGTCAGCGAACATTCAGCCAGTTCCCAGAAAGGACGGCAAATCGTCTATCTCTTCTTATCGAGCCTAAGCACTAACTTCTATTCTCTCGAAGGGAATAAAATCGCTCATTAAGGATGCAAAAACGAGCAGTAAAATTTATTGGGGACCCAGCCGTAAGTCGTTTAATTCTGTCGTTAGAACATAGGCGCAAATTATCATGTCTGTCCCTTTTCTACAGGTATTACCACGGTCGTGGCTCAAATGAACTTGCTGAATGTGTTCCGTCTCCGCAGACATTTTCCCGGGAATGTGCATCAGTTTACGTTGAAACTCAACTTAAAGCTCTCAAGAAGAGAGAATGTTTCTTTAGCCGAACCACACGTATGTGGAATGTTCTACCCGATCATGTGTTGCCTGCCTGGACATTCAAGACCAATATACATCAACACCTGCCTTCCCTATCCACTACCTCTCCTTCCGCTCGCACTGTGCTTTGACATTTAAGGGTACTTCAAAATCCCCTTTTGTGCGCACGTTAATGTAAAAAGAAGAAAAACAGGAATATATTTATAATAAACGTATTCTTGTCATCCTTAGTTGCGGCTGTGTCACTTCCATTTATTCACTTTTAGCTCCATCGTTCGGTGCTGTTGTAGTAGCCTTTCTCTCAGGGAGCGCGTCTCCATGTCCTTAAAAAGACGAGGTATCTCTCAAGACCGCTCCTGAGGAGGGTCGTTGCGGTCGCCATCGTACCATTGCTAAATAAAAGACCTTTCATATTTAAATAGTGTTTACCGTGACTGAAAAGCTTGGATAGCTTTATTTGGTCTCGGTGTACTTACCCAAGAGTTCATTTTAACCATTGATGTCTCAATTTAAACAAAATATAGTTTTTACTCCCGTAGGAGTTTTCTCTTGGAGTAATTAATTTATTGGATACATTGGCGTCCATATACGTTGGACCCCAACCGAGACTGATCCTCGAATCCAAAATCCATCGCCCTTTTCGCCCTTTTACTAGGTGTAAAAAAAAAAAACTACGTAAAGAAAATACGTAATTTTCTAGGTAAATTTTTTTTTTTAATTCAAATATTGGCCATCGGCTTCTACACATTTCGTCCATCTTTCAGGTAATTTATGAATAGCATGCCAGAAAAACTGCTTGTCTTTCGCGGCAAACCATTCCTCGAGCCATTTTTCAACTTCCTCGAAATCGCCGATGTGCAGCTCTGCGAGCGCGTGTCCCATCACTGCGAAGAGAATATAGTCAGATGGCACCATTCTGGGGTGTATGGCGGGTGCAGAAGGATTTCCCATCCAAGAGATTTCAAGGTGTCGTTCACTAGTTTTGCTGTGTGGTGCGTACTTTTCACTGGCGACATCTCTTAGTTAAACCGGAAAAAACGTATGCATATACCTGTTATTGATCTTCCCCATTGCTCGTAAACATCTGCTAATTGTTTCTTGTGACACATGTAATGCTTCTGCTAATTGCCTTTTAGTTTGAGTTGGGTTATAGCGTTTGCGATGATAGTGAAGAAGATGCGATTCGAACTGACGCTATGACAGTTGGAATCACTAAAAATGTAACCAATGCTCAACATACCAGGCCACGAATGTACGGATTCGATTTCTAAAGTCAAGTACACTCAACTGATGTGAATTGTTATGTTATCACTATGATATACGGCTCTGATGCTTTTTCTTATTCGATTTTCTTTTGGTGTTCTTCCCTATTTGCTTGTGTATTGTATGTGTATCTGTTAGAAACGCCACAGGGACATCATCCAATAACACCTGCAATTGTTCATCTTAACATTTTTGTCTACCAGAGCGCTCACTGTCTTTCAGATTGAAATCTCCACTTTTAAATTGTCAAAGCCATGTCTTACATGTTCTAACTGATGGAGCGTGCTCACCATATGTTTCTACCTGCAAACGAGGACTTTCAAGAGTCTTTTTCTTTTGATTAAATAAGAAAATCAATGCGTGCCGCAAAACTCAACATAAGCCAGATGCAGGATGATTACAATGCATATGCATGGAGATAAGGATTATAGGAATTTTACCTATTTATAGAAATTGTGTGTATACGAACCAAGTGAATACTTGGTTCGATATCACCTGATTGCTTGTACATACGGTGCATATGAAGATATGCATCGTGATGTTTGAATTTTAAGGAATTGAATAAAATGTTCGATAATTAAACGTTTGGTTCAATTTGCTAGACATTGAGGTCAACGTTTATTTGGGGATATGAATGCTTTGAATGGTGTTACAACTAAAATTTGCACACAATTAAAATGTATAACTGAGAAGAGGGTAATCACGGTCTGGCACGTGTTGGATCTCGTCTATCCATCTACCGGGGTTGTCCTGGTGATCGCTGGTGCTGGTTGGTTTGGAAAAAGTTTATGCCGCCGGGTTCAGCCCGACGCAACGGGGGTATCGTTGCTGCTGAACTGTGTTGCTGAGGCCCCGATCTTCTACTGTTTTCTGTCTCCACAGGTGGTTAGTACGTACATAATGCACCTCAAGACCCAAAATGTCCCAACTGGTGATACGTGAAGCGGTCACGGCTGCTGGCGTCAAGGATTATGGTAATGCGGTGTACAGGAAGTATCCTTGAAACCACATTAGTTCAATCACTGCTGGAGAGCCAGGGATTCTTGTGATGTCACTTAAAAGAAGTATGCTTGAAACTACACTAGTTTAATCACCGCTCCGCGTATAAGACTGCGCAATGAATCAAAACAACCTTTGAATGTTTCAATATGTTTATTTCATCATCATCATCGGCACTACAACCGGGATCCGGTCTTGGTCTTATTTAACAAGACTAAGGCTGTCTTTCGTGACAAGGTTATTGGCCTTGCGCCATAATATATTTATTTATATAAATTATTTTGTCTTAAAGCAAGTCTAATTGAAATCCTAAAATTGACTGACTGACTTGATACTTTACTTAACAGAAACAACGTGCTTCTTTTAAAAACATGATCGTCTTGGTCCGCGACTCACAACCAAATGCTTTCTTTTGCGATCCTTCAATCGGAGGAAAACCTTTTTCCCCGCTAGCCGAAGGCGTGTTATTTTATTTATATGTAACAATGGGAATTCGATTATCGGGTATATGGGAGGTAAATGGTAGGGCTTCTTGGAGCACTACACTGGGGTCTTCACACACACACTTTACTTCACAGGCCACTTGTCCGCTAAACTGCTTCGACCTGCATACTCAATGCAATATAGTTGCAACTCGAATCGCCGTGCTTCCTCGTCACGACCGAGGGAAAAGCGTAGATGCTATTTTAACGAGACGCCTTAACACTTAATAGCAGCTTTAAATTACACATTTAGCGGCACAATAAGGGAGGGAGTAAGATAGAAATGGTCTGTAAAAATGAGTTAATGGTTGATAAACTGATTGTATAGTTAGTATTGTATTCTCAGATTTTTCACATAAATAACAATATTTAATTCAAATGTAATCAACACAAAACAGTTTTGTTTAGTTAAAACAATATATAACCACAAGTATTTGTATTTGAGAGGCGAACTAATTATAACAAACCAAATTGACACAAAACGTGCGCACCCTCCTGTGGTTGAAATTCTACTCTCCTCTACGATAGTACAAACTTTTTCTTCTTCTTTTTCTTCTTCGAGAAGTTTCTTTCTCATGAACGAAGTCAAACTGCTACCGTTAGCTTGATTATAGGTTTTTCGCTTGCGCGACAATAATATTTTATTTTGTTTGATTTCTTTTCAGAATCGTCACATAGGGTATTTACTATATTTACCTGGTGACGATTCTGGGTTCATCATATTAAGCAAACGGTATTGCAGCTGCTATGTCCATAGGATAATGATTTTTTGGAAATCGCTTAGGAAAGTGTGATGATGGATGGGATATGTATATTGGAAAATGGCGTATGGATATTGTGTGGAAAAATGCTCGATTTAATTTCAGAATCGTCACTTTGAGTATTTACTATATTTATTTGGTGACGATTCTGGGGTCGTTCTATTAAGCAACCGCTATGGATTATTATATGGGAAATTGTTTGGATTAAATAGGTTTTATGGGAAAACGTATATTATATGGGAATTGAGTATAATATATGAGAATATGGGTTTTTGTATATTGTTATTGGGTAATGATGGAATATATATATTATATGGAAAATGTGTATATTATATGAGGATATGGGTTTTTCTATATTGGGACTGTGGGAGGATGGTAGGGCTTCCGGAGCACTACATAGTTATCACTTGAAAGAAACTCTAGACGCAGAGTTGCAGTCGGCAGACTCGCAGCCATTTCGATCTCGATCTATGTGCCGCGTTTCAAAGACCAGGAAAAAACAAACGACTCATCAACCACTTACCGATTCTGTACTACTTAAGTCGCTGGATCTATACTCTATTGGGCTGCGTTACAAGAAAAGCAAGGGGGGAATTTTTAAATACAGAAATGACACTAGTCACTTTTGCGTCCACGCCGTCACATAAACGTGATTACATTAAGGACACGTTTATATCAGCGTGCGGATTGCTGTTGGTATAAGTAGTTTTCCTAACAATAATATTAAATTAAAATGTGATAAGTGGGCACGTAATTCGTCCACATTTCAATAGTGACTGGTCTTCGTTTTAATCCGAAGGGCATACTTTTAAATTCGTAGTTCCTGATCTCCGTTTTGCCTACCTAGAGAATACCATATACAGGAGTGCCCGCCAGATCCAAAAAGATATCGACACTGAACTAGGTGGTCTACAAAATCCCCAATTCTAGGTAGGGGTACGCGTTTTTAATTGGTTTTCGCGTAGTTTATGATAATAGATTGGCTCTTATTTATTTTTCTGTCCGCCTGTCCCCCATAACGATCAAAAACTAAGGAAAAGGAACAATAAAGGGAAGTAACACAAAGTGTACAATAAAATATCTGGCCTTGTTGGCTCTTAATCAAGCAACATCAACAGTCCTCTCTCCGAACAAACTCATATCAATTTGACGGCAATAGCTGTAACCTTAGTCCTTAGTATTTCACAAGCAGTATAGCCAACCTACCCACATACCCATGTATTATCTCTTGAACCAACTCCGAAGTCAGTCAAACTCGAAATGCAACCCTCCGCCGCCCTTTAGTCACAAAAGCACAACTCTAAAAAGGATCCATCTTCTTTGATTTTGTGGTCATTTGACTAACGACCACCATTTATGAGGATCTAGGACAAATTGATTTATATCTAGCAATCAAATCGATTCTTCTTGTCTAACACTCTGCAAAAGATGAATATCATTCATGGCAAACGACAAAGGGCGACCAAACGCTTCACTGCATACGATCTACAAATCAAAGAGGTCCCCAGAATTTCCTTATATGAGAGTCAGGACTTAGCCAATGTCCCTACGTCATAAATCATAACAGAAATTCCAATTTAATAGTAAAATTGTTGAATGGAAAATGTTTTCAGTCCTAGCATTCAAAAGCGTCTCCTTTTCTTGACTATTTTTGTCCTTTTTTATTTTTTCTTCAATTTTTCTTTCCGTAATTTTTTTCGAAAGCTGCTTTGTATGCAAATTTTTCACAGGAGTCTATCCCACTCAACTCCAGCTAAACTAAAATGAAAAATTTAGGAGCAGAGGGCAAATCCCCGTTTGTTATAGGAATACGTTGAAGAGCGTGTGTGGGAAAATTCGTTGGCATGAAGTGATTATTTAGTGTGCTTATGAAGTATAATGCTTAGCTAGACGTTTTTGGGTCCGTCCCCTGTCGTCGCACTGGTTGGCTTTAGATACGTGCACCTAGAAGGACGATTTGATGGATGAGGAAGATTTTCGGAAGTCCTGTGATGTTCTCCACACATTGGATGGTGTACGATAGTCTGGTGTGAAAATAGGATTTCCATATCAATCTGGTTTTCAGATTTGTGTACCCGTGGACCGATGGATGCCAAATACTTGAGTGGGGCCGGCGGGAGCTGCAGTGAAAAATAACTTGTAAATTGAAAACAGGAAAATAGCAAAAACGATATGTAGAGACAGATGAGCTGCAGGAGGTAAATGATAGCAGAGCGCAAATATTGAAATTGACAAAATAAATTGGGTATTGACAAGGCGGCTCCGGTTGCAGGAATTAAATTTGCCAAATCGATGTCAACAATCATAGTGAGAAAAGTACTTCGAAAGAGTTTTCGAAACATCACGGTTTGTTTAAGTGGACAAGTTTTCTCAGCATTTTTTACACCTCGCTCACGTCTAAGTAAAAAACAGGCCTGACATTATGTCGGTGTGTTTTATTTGGTACTATTCTATTTCCAATTGTCCATCATTTCTGCACTCGTACAGTTGGAAGAACGTTAAGAGACTCCAAAAGGCAAAAACCCGGTATCCGGATTGAGGAACTCCCTACTTTGAAAAGGTGCCCTTCCAGTTTGTCTAAGTGAGTGGAGGTATGACGCTGATAAGTATCATCAAACTGGAATCATCTCGGCAAATCTTATCGATTAGTCTTCTATCCGCTCAGACGAAAGTAATTTGTAATTGATACTTCACACCCCTCAGATTTTAAAATCGCACTCTTCCATAAAAAACGATTGGCGGGGGTCAACGCATTAGAAGTTATCTGTTTAAATTCGGCTCTCAGTTCGATATCCATTAAATGAATATTTATATCCCCAAGTGCTATTTTTCTGGGACCTATCCTCTTTTTGGAACCTTTTCTGCGATGAAGGGATGACGTAGACCAGGACACCCAGAGCCTGGGAGTGCCAAACTGGATGACATCGGTTCGAAATCGGGACCGGTGGAGAGATTTGTTAAATAAGATCAAGACCGGATCCCGATTGTAGTGCCGATGATGATGATGTTTCTCTATTACTCATTTTTATAATGCGTCCCTTGGTCGTTCACTTCTATTTCGAATCCTTATCAAATAAAACAAAATAATACGCCTTACGATGAGACACATATGATCAAGGAGATTAGTTTGAGGGTTCGTCTAAAAGACATTTGTGATACTTTTTGGCCGTCCGCAATTAATTTTTAAGGTAAATCAATGCACTCTCTGTTCGTCGGGTGTTATTATTATTATTATTTTATTATTTATTGGCCTGTAGGAACCCGGAAGTTCATGACCTCACCAACTCGACTGTCCTGTGCACTCTCCTTCCACGCCCGACCATCTGACCCGACCCCCCCAAGGACAAACCTTACATTCTCCCCCCATCTCCGTCGCGATCGTCCGGCAGGTCCGTTTCCCGTTGGCCTGCCGTCAAGAATTCTATGCACGGTCCTATCATTGCCCATACGCGCTACATGCCCGGCCCATCTTAATCTTCGCGACTTGATTACTCTCACTATTGTAGGTTTGCGGTATAGCTCTTCCAATTCGTTGTTGTGGAGTTTCCTCCATTGTCCAGCCCCCTCGTCATATTTAGCACCAAAGATACCCCTTATAACTTTATTCTCGAATACGCGGAATTTGTTTTCTTCCCGTTTTGTGAGAGCCCATGTTTCGCATCCGTATAGAACAATCGGCATGATTATGGTTCTATAGACATGGAGCTTCATATTACGTGACAGCAGTTTTGATTTCAGCAGTTTACTGACTGCATGCCAACTAGCGTTGCCAGAATGCAGTCTTTTGTTAATTTCCTTCCTCATTTCGTCACTGCCCGTCGGTATCGTTTCCAGATATTTAAATTCTTTAACTTTTTCAAATATCTTGGCTCTGACGTTTGTATGTTGTCCCTGAGGTCCACCAGCTCTCACAGTAATCATGTATTTGGTTTTATCTTCATCTATTTCTAGGCCCACCTCTTCTATCGCTTGCATGATGATTTCATAGTTTTTACTTACAGTTTCTAGATTATCGCCCAGAACGGCTATGTCATCCTCAAATGCGAACACTTGTGTGACCCCGTTCAGGGATGATCCGGCCATGTTGTCATCTTGTACCTTCCTAATAACATACTTGAGCACTAGGTTAAAAAGACATGGTGAGAGGCCATCTCCCTGTTTTAGTCCGTCCCGGATTTCAAATGGGTCGGAGAGGTGGTTTTCTATTCTATCTTGCCCTTTGTTTTCGTTCATGCAAATTTGAATGAGGGCGGCATATTTTTTCGGGATTCCCAGCTCAACTACATTATGGTAGAGTTTTTGTCTCGCGACTGAGTCGTAGGCTTTTTTGGAGTCAACGAACAGTTGGTGAACCGTCTGTCCGTATTCCTACTACTTTTCCTGCAGTTGCCTTATTGTGAACATCTGGTCGCTTGTTGACCGATTCCTACGGCATCCGCATTTGTAGTCTCCCAGTATTTCTTCTGCGTACGGTGTGACTTTCGCCAGTATGACATTTGTAAGTATTTTATATGTAGTTGGGAGCAATGATATTCCTCTGTTGTTTTCGCAGCCAGATCTGTCGCCTTTTTTGAAAATGGCGGACGATTATTGAGGTTTTCCATTCTTCCGGAATGACTTTCTTATCCCATATTGTTTTGATCAGTTGGTGGATCTGTGGAGGTTCTTTGAAGCTTACCTGAAGAACCACCCATATTTTCAACCAAACTCCCCATTCCCAAACCTGCAACATAATCCACTGCAAGACTTTTATGGTCCTTCTCTCAGGGAGCGTCTCCTTGTCCTGAAAAGGATGAGGGATCTCGTAAGACCGCTCCTGAGGGGACCCGTTGCGGTCGCCACCGTGCTTCCGGGGCCTCCGGGAAGTCTGACAACCGATTGCTGAATACGGGCCTGATATGCGGCCGAATCCAATAAAACGCAGGTATTTGAAATTGAAGCTATTTTTATTAATTTCAATATTTAGTTTATGTGATTGGCGTTCTTAAACATCGGACGACTACCTAGAGACTGATCCTCGAATCTGAAATTCATCGCTCTTTTATACAAAATCTTATCGGGATTTTGTATCGCGGATTCCATCGAAACGCAAGCAGTATTTCGAAATGTAGTTCGACTGGAGTCGAGTACTGGAGAAAAGCGATGTGATATCTATTTTTAGAATACACACATCTGGCTGGATTTTAAGATGTGTGTATGGGAATGAAATGGATATGTTTTAATATGCGTTTGTTTGAATATTCAGATGTGCATTGTGGTGTTTAGTATTTAGGAAGGATTTGGTATTTAAACATTGGATTGTTATAGTTTGGGGATATGGATGCATGACATAGTAGGTGGGCAGAAATGTATATGGGAGGAAAATGGTAGGGCTTCTTGGAGCACTACAAGACCATCATCTTTCCCCTGCAATCAAGCAGCATTAAGTTTCCTTGGAAGCATTTCGGTTCACACCCAACGTAAACCATTTAGAATCTTATCGATTCTCCTTGCCGGCAATTCCTGTCCCGTATGTACATACCTAGACGACCCTTTTGTCCAACGACAAAGCAACGCCAAGCAGCTTGTTTGCTCAGCTGCAATATACCCGACCCATGATGTGTTTGTCTAACTGACAAACAATCACCAATCTCGCGCTTAGCCACCGAATTCGAATTCTATAGCATATATAAATTCAAACAAAGAATTCGGTTCTTTCAGCCGGCAGAGATATGATACACAATCCCCATTGTGTGAAGCACCCAATGCTGCTCTAATGAGAAGCAAAGTATTTAAACAGCTGAACCCTCATTAGCAATTATGCCCTTGGTACATTTTCCTCTTTGTTCTTTGATGCTATTTGGTTTATCCTTTGTTCCAGCGTATGGATAAACAACGCGATCTGTACGATCAACCGCATACACATCGCCAGGATCTTTCCAGCGAGAACTCTGCCTGGTTCCTCATCATAGAGAGAAAGAAATCCTCCCTCGCCCCATTGGCGAGTTGGTTATGCGCGAGACAAGTCACTAGGAGTCAAATTTCATCACTCGAGGAGTCGAGTCGAAATTCAACCACCAAACGATGCGGACATAGAGTCGAAATTATACTAAAGGAGAGCAGTCGTGAGCTTTAAGTGTTTGAAATAAGTCTTGAGCTCCAAAATGTCATGATCTTTAAGTGTTTGAAATAAGTTTTGAGTTCCAAAATCTAACCGTTTCCAACAACAGAGTTTGAAATAAGTTTTGTATATAAAACTGTTTATTTATAGTGAGTAAAACTAAATTACAGTGTACACTGACTGGAAATCCGCAAAACTCTATGTGTAATATGTTAGACATGCAAAGTTAAACAATAAACGATAAAACAAAACAACTAACCGTGCGTTTTATTTCTTGTGACTATCATCTGTGTGTTTTGCTTCATTTCTTCGTGAACAATTTATAGTGTTTTAAATCCAGTGGGGTACAGGTTATTGAACTCGCGCACTTGCTGGCGCACTATAGTAACGTCTTCACAAGCCCTGCCGGTGTGCAGTCGACTCCGGAAGCCTTGTTGTTTTTCAATCGATTTATTGCGTCCACAACTTCGTTGAAAGAGAGCTCTGGAATCTGAGGCGCGGCTGTATGTACGTCTGATGCGTTTATTTGTGGTTGATGGGTGCGCACATTGAGCAGGTTTTCAAAGTACTGCTTCCATCCTGTCACGATATTGTTTGTTTCTATGAAATAATACTTATAGCAATCGAAATGATTTTGCTTAGTGAGAAATTTATAACTTCAAGCTGTTCTTCAGTTTGATATGGATTTTCATCCAGTAAAATTTTAAGTTCTTCGTCGTCAAAATATTTTTAAATTTCCTTCATGAAATGTTGCTAACCACGTTTTTACTGTTGAATGACTCACAGAGTGTTCTCCCAAATTCGGATTAATCAATTCCAAGGCTTGAGCAGCGTTTTTTTTTCATTTGAAAACAGAATCGGGTTCCTCGATAGTATAGTGGTTAGTATACCCGCCTGTCACGCGGGAGACCGGGGTTCGATTCCCCGTCGGGGAGCCTCTGGCGCAAGACTAATGACCTTGCCCGGAAATAACAAATCATTATGGAAAATTTAACAAGCCTCAGGACTTGCTAAATAAAGCCAAGACCAGTTCCCGGTTGCAGTGGCGATGATGACTATGAAAACAGAATAGAATGCAATGGCGTAAATGTTGCTTATCGAAATCCATCTCTTATACAACTGATGCACACGGAATGACAGGTTGTAAATTACTAAAACTTCCTCATAAAAACAGCTGCGAGTAAGCTACATATATCCAAAATGGCGAGTGGATTAGATTCGTCAAGTGTGTATTTAACGCAACGAACTTCAGAGCCGGGTTTCTATTTGCACACAAATTAATTTATTATTACAACAGCCACAAAGTTGTATCTCAATTAGCCCAGTGGAAACCAGAATTGTAGCTGCTTTTTGTGTCAGTGAATAAATATTCCAATGACGTCCTTTGCTCGCAAAAAGAAATTACCGCAAATTTCCTCTTTAAAAAAAACAAATTCGAAATTACCAAATTAGTAAGTTGGTAAAGAACGACGTTGGTCAGGACTATCAAGTCGCCGTAATTTACTTAGTAGAAAGCTATTAAGTTCACGAGAAAATCGCCTGTACTTCGTGCACGCGGAGGAGGAGAATAATTACTCAAAGAGGACTTCGTTGACCTCGATACCGTGTAGCATGCAAAATGACTGAAACTAAATTTGCGAAGGCTCCAAACTAGGCCATATATATTTCAAGTCTCATAATAGCGGATATACCTTTTTGCTATATCACAAAACAAATCCAAAAAGAAAACGAAGCCTTGCCGGCGGAGGTCTTAAAATATTTACACTGGTCTTAGTTGTCCGTTTATCAAGCCTCAACCAGCCTAAGGACTTTAATCACATTGCCACGACAAAAAGGAAATAAACCGGACCTGCATTGAAGGAAAAATAAAAACTCCATCGTCGGACACAGTGTCCTTTGAGTGGAATTGCGGAGAGCGTAATTTTTCATGAACGATGAATAGGCAAAGAGCCAGCCAGGAAGCGAGCGTAATTTCGCTTCAATGTTTCTCAACTGACATCCCAAATTGCATTTTTGCTTCTTGCTGTATTCAACTGATTTTGTTTGTATTTCCTTTTGTGGGATATTCTTATTTGTGTTATCCTTGGAACTTAGTCAAAGTAAAGCTTGTTATCTAGTTATCTGTGTATCTGGAGAATAGAGTTGATGGGGCGGAAAGTACGGAAAAAAGAATAAACGGGACAGACACCTCCCGGTTGGCATTAGAGTAGTTCTGTATTAACAAATTGCAGTCATTTATCAAGGAGCTATTTAATTTTTTACACTTCTCTTTTGTTTTCAAGCGAATTCGTTTCAGGTAATCGTTAGAATTTGAAAAGATAGAACGCGAGAGGGAATCATTCGGGTGGAATCTCTTGACATCATGACTGACATTTGTTCTTAAGTTAGTGTGTACAAATTAAAGAAATGAAGACAAGTTTCAAGGACGTGTCATGGAGTATCTTCTTGTCTAGGACGTAATGAAATTCCCCAGACGCTGACATTCTTAATGTCAAAATATATTGTTTTATAATTCCGATATATGAAACATCACTACCAGAGGTTATTGTGAGTGATAACGACAATATTGAATCAATTCGTTATAACCTTAACTTTATGAGAGGAAGTCAAAGAAGGGATGAAAACTCTGCTCACGAACAAAATAGCATGTGTTTACTTATTCCAGTAGCATACAAATCTAAATGAGAAGAACTTTTCAAAAGCTTTTCCTCTGTGGAATACTTCGTAATGAATATATTTTTGCTAAAAATAGATCACCAATTTAGAAGGGAAAATTACCTGCCAGGCGTATTTAAAGTCTGGGGTAGGATAAAAAAAACACAGAATCCGATCTCGCCATTCCTATTCAACACAGTGATAAAAGGTAACAGAAGATAAGAGCAGCACATTTCTGGATTACCATTAAATCGAGTAATATAAATTCTCGTTTATAATCAATCAGGAAAGCAATCGAAGTTTAACTCAAAGGGAACATCGGTCTAGACAGTGAGAAAAAAATTAAATATATGGCTGCTATTAGAACGGTGATTTACCAACCTGTGCACCTAAGGGTGCTGGCAAAAGGACTTGAGCAGCAGGTGAATTATAATACATCGAAATGTTTCTGAAGTCGTGCAATTAAATGTACCCGTTTTTAAAGTCGATACTTTGCTCATGAGAAATTAAATGTTGCAATTTTGGAACCATTGTAACGACTACGAAAGCACCTAAGTACATTAAGATTGGTTTAATTGATAAAAGACGATTTTTTGATATTTAGACTTTTGGAAAAAAACCTCACTTATTTATTCTTGTAAGATGTGTGGCGTTTCTAGCAGATACACCCACGACTAATAGTCAAGAACAACACCACCAAAAGACAAGTCGAAAAAATCAAAGCTGAATACCATAGCGATAACAAAGCATTTCCACATCCATTAAGTGCAGTTTTTTTTTTTTTTTTACGCAAATGCGCGCACAAAAGGGGATTTTGGAGTACCCTTATATGTCAGAGCGAGCGGAAGCAGAGGAAGTGGATAAGGAAAGGAGGTATCGATGCACATTGGTTTTTTGTTTTTGTTTTATCTCTACATTTATTAACAATTCAATTACAGATTTTACTTAAGGCTATGTGTTAAATTCTATTGTGGGGGTTCTTTAAGTATTCCCTAAGAACCACCCATTTCCGTAAATTACGTCTTCTACTTACCTGCAAATGAGCAGCGTTAGCTACTCCGCATTACCTCCCATCGGAAAACATGTCTACGGCAAGATTATCATCTCGCCGTGACATCAAAACTTTCACCTTGGGGCAGGATCGCATCCAACGCATCATGTCCCCGAAACCTAGTTTGGTTACCTCATCAGGTAAGCAGCATTTATCCATGAACATGTCAATGTGCAATCCTAAAAAGCATTTTCTCATACATGTGCATGACGTGCTCATCCTCACCACTGCTGAACCATCGGTCGATCGTCCAAACAAAAACCTACAGCGCAGCCCATTGCTGGCCGCCGACAGGAATTTCAAGTGTTGTTTTAATACAAACACACACCCGACACATCGACCGATGAAAAGTTGGCAATCTGCGTACAAGCTAAGTGATGCTGTACGCAGCGGCCAATGAGTAAACATACATTGCTCCTATACCCTTAGGTTCGCAACACTTGCGACCAATTCCCTATTATCGGCTATCAACCGATCATGGAATTTGGGGATGAATATGATCGTTGTTTCGGCAATCATACCCACATTCTTGCTCTATGATGACCCTTCTGAAAACCAAAGTAAACACACAGTACCTCACTGTGTTTGTTTTGCTTACCAACGCTGGTCCACGGTTCCCCTGGGTGTCAAATTCCTCACCACCATATCCATGTGGCGGCATGTTAATCCAAACAGATAACCATCCAGCCTAACCTTTTGCCACCGTCAGAGAGATTTCTGTTGACTTGATGTCAACAAAATATCTTCCCTCCTTGTGCACCAGAGCTATACGGCTAAATCAAACAAGCGCATCTGGTGCACGTCCCTCGAAATAGCGTTTCTATTTACTTGGGAAGCCGAAACCTATTTCGTCTCTCAGGTGATCACCAGCATCGACGAGTCATGACCGCAATGCCTGCAGCTCCTTCTGTTTGAACAGGTGCAGGAACGATCGTTGTCGGTATTGCAGGCAAAGGGGCACCGTACGATCTCCATTGTCCGTCGCCAAGTTGATCCGGTTCGCTCCTCCTACATCGATGTGATCCACCACCGTTGAATCTGACGGATGTGGATTGCTTCGACGAGTCAGATTTTATTCTTTGAAGACTGCGCACCTTCGTTAACGAATCCCCGCGGAGAGTCATCGAGAGTTCGTCCAAGAGTTCTTTCTTTACGTCTGAGTCATTTCTCTTCGTGTGCGTGTCTAATTAAAGTGTCAAATTGGGATTGTGTAAAAGAAAACCGCTTTGCTGGCCGTTTTTCTTAGAAAATAGAACTAAATGTATCACAGTGCGGTGATGTTTGTTAACTTTAAGAATGCATCATAAAGTAGAGATGTTGATAACACCAGTTAAATAAAAAGCTAAGAAACTAAAATCCTCCAGTGTTTTAATTGTCGTCATCGTTGCAGAGAAGGAGAAACTTTTTTATCCGTGGTGTATCAGTGAATTGGCTTTGAGTGTTGGGTAAGTTAGTGAACCGAGTGCCTGTGTCTTGGCACAATACGAAAAATTACCCACACTATTTTTCAAATATTATTCTTACATTAACTTACTGGCTCTTCGCAAGCACTCTAAATTATACATTATTAATCTTTTGTTTTTCTTCTGCCTTTCGGCGTACACGATGTACATTGATCTTAAATGCCTAAATGCCACTTGAGTTTAGAGATCGAATTCATACATACTGCCTGCGTTGACCGTTGGTTCTCTCTCTTAGTGGTTCCAACCGTTACAGCGTCGGCTCGAATCACACGCTCTTCATCGTCTCAACGCTATATTAGGTCGGTTGAAAAGTTCGTAGGCTAACATGATAAAACACATTTTTTTGGTTAAATTCGATTTTATTATTCAACATAATTGTCTTCGAAGGCGATTCAACGATTATAGCAGCTATGCAATTTTTCGATACCATTTGTATAGTGCGATTTCCCTCTAGCCTCAAAATAGGGCTCACTCTTAGCGATTACTTCTTCATTAGTGCTGAATTTCTTTCCAGCGAGCATTCTCTTAAGGTCTGCAAACAGGAAAAAGTCACTGTGGGTCGGATCTAGAGAATACGGGAATGGGGAAGCAATTCGTAGCGTAATTCATGCAATTTTGCAATCGATTTCATTGGCTTCTGGCACGGTGCATTGTCTTGATGAAACAGTGCTTCCTTCTTCTTCGAATGAGACCTTTTTTACTGATTTCATCCTTCAAACGCTCCAACAACGCTATGGAATAATCGCTGTTAATGGTCTGAGCCAAGGTAATCAATGAATATTATATCTTGCGCAGTTTTCATTTTAATTTTTGCAACATTTTTTATTTTCTTTTTATATTCTTAGTTTCTAAATTATATGCTAGACAAAAAAATGCTTAAATTCTAGCTTAATTATCTTATATTATATCTTACTGGTCCTACGCAGACTCTCTAAGCTAAACATTACATGCCTATTGTATAATTTGCTTTTCGGTGACAGAACTTTGTTTGTGGCTGTACTTATGACTATGTGTATGACAAAGAAAAATTAAGAAATCTTTGTGTCCAATTTCTTTTTTTTGTTTTTTTTTAAAATTCAACGTACTTCAATTTTTTTTTTTAATTTTTTTTAAAATAACAACTTAAATCTTATACTACCCTAATTTTAGAGAAGCTAAGTCTGTGTAAGCTGGCTGATGATACTGTTATTCTACCGACATTGGTATCCAGGTCTTTATTTGCCATTCCACCACTAGAACTGTTGACGCTGTCCAATACTATCGTCCCGGTCTGTATGGGAGATAGCCTTATCCTATTAATTTTATATCGCACACGATGCGATTTATCGTTAATTGCTCACCCAATGACGCACATTGCTACACGCTATCCAATTGCAAGTACATTATTTGCCTCGTATTGAAAAACAATCGCCACACTTGGCAGCGGACGCTGCCGGCGTCTTCAAAGACAATTGTCGCGCACCGGGTGTCATAATACCGTTTAACGAAGTTTCCGTAAAAATGCTGAGGCCTACGAAGAGCAGCACACGTATAACAACGAAACGCCATTGTCAATATCAATAAAGCGGTACGAATTGCTTGAACGGGAGGTACTGCACTTTCAGTGGATCGATCAAGTGCGAATATCAAGCGATGCAATTGTTTAAACCAAGCGCAAGACCTCTTCTTCGGCGCGCGTTTCTTCCCGGTCGTAGCACAATCGCCCGTCTACGGATGATCTACTTACATGATAGATCAGTGGAATTCCGGATCTATCCTGTGTAAGCCCTTTCCTGTCCAAATCAAGGAACGCCTCTGGTGGAACAAAACCGTTGCGACGTACAGTCTCATAGTACAGAGGGTTTTGATAATAAGCCCCGAAAATTAGGTCATTGGACGAGCTTATTGCTCTCGCAATATGTCCTCTGATTAATTTATATAAAGTCTCATTTGAATAATACTTTTCATAGTCCGATTCCGGTGGCCGATATAATCTGAGACAAGTTCTGAGACCTTTCGAACACCCGAATCGTTTCCATCAAATTTGAACCTATGATAAACCACACTGGACAACCATGTATGAGCATTGGTCTGATTAGCGTCATGTAGCATATGACTTTTACCCTACTGTCAAGTTGGCTACTGCGAAATAGCCTCATTGTCTTACCAAAAGTCTTCCTCGCTTTGACCAAAGCAGCCTCTACATGTCTGTTGAAATACGGATATTGATCTAGCCAGATGTCAAGGTATTTAACTATACTCTTGGTTTCCAGTTTATCTCCATGCGGTCCCACGATAACTAGCTTTCGCCAGTTTTTCCTTGTGTCGTTCGTGGCTTTATATAATGGGGTTCTAAATAGAATGGCTTCACATTTCTGGAAGTTGATCTTAAGTTCCCAATCGTCGCAATAGCACTGCACTTTGTTGAAGTTTCGCTGTATTACACTGTTTATGATCTCAACTTTCGGAGCTGTTCTGTAAATTATGAGATCGTCTGCGTACGCAATAGCCTGGGGAAGTGCATCTAATAAGTCGCTAATGTAAATGTTAAAAAGAATCGGAGAGAGTACCGCGCCCTGTTGCAAGTCATTCTTGATATTATACGCTTTATTAGAGGTCACATTACCACTTTTGACCACGAGCCGCCTGCCCTTTAACATATCGTAAAGCACATATAGTAAAGGTTTATGTATGCCATGTCTGACCAGTTTGTAATATAACCCTTCGATCCAGACGGTAGCGAAGGCTTTTTCCAAGTCGATCAGACAGGCACCTGTGCATTGGTTCTTTCATTTATTCCATTGTATGACGGAGACCAGTTTAGCTGCGGCATGTGTGGTTTCATGACCCGCCTTAAAGTCAAACTGGTTATTTGGAAAAATGTTGTTGTCGTCTACCGATTTTAGCAGAGCTTTGTTAATAGCCTTTTCAAATGCTTTACTGATGCTTGGGAGTAAACTTATCGAACGCATGTTCATTGGGTTTGTACAGTCTTTGCCCTTTTTTGGGATTGGCTGCATGATTGGCGTTTTCCAACGCGCAGGAAAATATGCATTATTCAACGCGTTGTTAAACAGGACCGTGTATATATCTGTTGCCATTGGGGGCAGGTTCTTGAGTACGATGTTAGGTACTCCATCTATTCCCACTGACCTTTTGCTTCTTAATTAATCGAAGATACTCTGCATTCGTTCCCTCGTAATTAATTTAATTACTATTGGCATTAATGTCAATTGACAGATTACCGTCACTGAATTCGGTAAAGCCCGGATTTTCCGATTGTCAATGTGAAATTTCATTTCGGAGGTGCAGGTGATTCAGTACTCGTAGAACTCTGTCCTCCAAGTCGTGATTTCGGCGAAAGCTTTCATTCACCTTGTACATTTCCTGAAAGACAACTCCCACAGCGTTCACCTTTTCCAAAGGATCTTCGATCACGAAGAGCTCAGTATTGAGGATCGCGTTCTCTGTATCTATGCCAATGTTGATTAGCAGCTGCTTGCGTACATCAGTACGTGGATAGCTCAGTTTTCCTGAGGCTGACCTGGCGATGTTCGACACGTGTTTATGCCATGATACATTCCCACAGACCGTGACGCCGAGCAATTTCAAGCTTTCGCCAGATTCGAGGGCCTGGCCATTTATCATCAGTTGTGGAACCGATGATCCACTTTTCTTTGTGAATGTTGTATATTGTGTCTTCGCTGCATTGAAGTCGACGAGATTGGCCTTTCTCTACTGCAGGACCTTATCCAAATCCCGATTTAGAGGTCAATCTTTCTACACCTACACTCTCTGCGACGTTAACGCACTGTGGAGGTTATATTTTTTAAATGCTTTTGCTTACCTCCTTTGGGGTGGTCTGGTCGTCGCCTTTGGGATGGTCTTGTGTGGCTGATGACTTCTAGCGTAGACGTCTATTCCAGCTGGAGGGGTAAACTTCTGGGTGGATCGCTATGTTGGTGTGAGCTCCTGGTTGGCAAGTGGCGCCCAACGTGAGGCCTTCCGGATAGCTCGCTCTGTTAGTGTGAGTTCCTTGGCTGCAAGGGTGTGCCCTCGCAGTTTCCTCTGGTCCACTGATTTAAAACAAAATTATTTTCTTTTTTTTGACTTTATTGTTTTACTTTGTGATTTTTTAAATTAAATCCGTTACATTAAAAACTGGCTGATTATTCGCCGTGGCTTCGGCCTCCTGGATTTCGACTGATCATGAAATCAAAAAAAAAAAAGGGGTGGCGAGTGGCCGACTTTAGGGAGACAAGGACAAATGTGTCCTTCATCTTGTCTCTGGCTTCTGGTCATCTTGCGATAACCAGAATCACCCACATCCGTGAAGATGTTGGGCTCGGTCTCGCGATATCTGAAAAGAAAAAAAAGGGGGGGTATCCAAGGATAGTGTGGACAGTGTTAGTCCAGGTGTTCTCTAACTACTTGGATGGGGGGATGGTGGGAAAGAAATCGTACAAGACCGGTGGGTCTTGAGTGTGGTAGTAAACGCAGATCACGCCTTTGACGTCTGATAATCTGCGCTTTGGTCGCTGTGTATGTGTGTGTGTGTTTGTGCCGTCTTGTACTGTGCGTGCGTGTCTGTAGTGTGTCAGCAGTAGACCCTATGGGATGGGTCCAAGAATCCTCTATTATAAAGGAGAATGTTGTTGGGAAGGGTGCTTTCTTCAGTTTTGTTCTGAAGAAGAAATTGTGGTGGTCTGATCCGAAGAAATCGAAAGAGAGAAGGGTCAAGAACGCAAGACTCCCGTACAAATGGATTCTCGCTGTTTTGAAAAAAAAAAAAAAAAAAAAAGTGGCGAGAGGCCGACTTTAGGGAGACAAGGACAAATGTGTCCTTCATCTTGTCTCTGGCTTCTGGTCATCTTGCGATAACCAGAATCACCCACATCCGTAAGGATGTTGGGCTCGGTCTCGCGATATCTGAAAAGAAAAAAAAGGGGGGGTATCCAAGGATAGTGTGGACAGTGTTAGTCCAGGTGTTCTCTAACTACTTTTATAGAGGGATGGTGGGAAAGAAATCGTACAAGACCAGTAGGTCTTGGGTGCGGTAGTGAACGCAGATCACGTCTTTGGCGTCTGATAATCTGCGCTTTGGTCGGTGTGTATGTTTGTGTTTGTGCCGTCTTGTACTGTGCGTTCGTGTGTTTGGTTTATTAATAGTAGACCCTACGGGATGGGTCCAGGAATCCTCTATTGTAGAGAGGAATGTTGTTGGGAAGGGTGCTTTCTTCAGTTTTGTACTGAAGAAGAAATTGTGAGGGTTTGATCCGAAGAGATCGAGAGAGAGAACGGTCAAGAACGCAAGAGTCCCGTACAAGTAGGTTCTCGCTGTTCTGAATGTTTTCGAGGTACTTATATGCTAATTGTAGCAAGTACTCGTCGATAGGGGTAATGGAGGCGCCTTCGTATAGGTGAGAGTTGGGGTAATGAAGACCGTCAAGCCTTCTAGAGTGATTGGTGCATCTTCTGAGGAGTTTTCTTTCGAAAACTCGAAGTCTTTCCATTTGAGCCGAAGATATGCAGGACCATATGGGAAAGGCGTACGATATTCCAGATCGGATTAGCTGCTTATAGCAGAGAAGCTTAACTTTGGTGTCAACTGTGTTGCTCCACTTCAAGATGTTGTGCAGTTGCCTAGACCGACTGAGTCCCCTTTGAAAAATGTGGGTCACATGTTTGATGAAATTCATTTTTGGGGTATAGATGACCCCAAGATATTCCATCCTGTCCTGTGGTCTAATCGTAGTATCTCTCATTTGTATTCGGATATTCTGTGAATATTGAGAAGTAGGTTGGGAGTGTTTACTACTCAGAATTATAGCTACTGCTTTAGATGGGTTAAGTCGAATTTTCCATCGACTATAATACTGATACAGTTCGTCCAGATGGCGGTTGAGTCGGTTTGTTGCGAGTTTTGGGCTTTTAGATGACGTGTACACTAGGACGTCATCCGCATAGCAAATCTGGTTTACTCTTCCTCTCTCTAGATGATACTACACAGCGTTGTACTGAGGCCTGTATTCAGTAATTTAAAAACGAGACCTTCGTACCAGGTTGTGTCAAAAGCCTTTTCAATGTCCAAGGTCACCGCAATGGTAGGTTCCTTATTAAATAGGCGCACGCAAACGTGGTTTTGAAATATCTTGAGAGCCATGGTGGTGCTGTGCCCTCTTCTAAATCCAAATTGGAAGTCAGGTATTAGGTTCCTGACACTGATAAATTTATTTAGCTTCTCGTATATGAAATGTTCATATATTTTGCTGATGCAGGTGAGGAGCGAAATAGAACGAAAGTTTGAGGGGTGATAATTTGGTTTCCCAGCTTTTGCTATTGGGCAGACAACAGCATGCTTCCAAGCTTGGGGAAAGTACCCCGTGCTGTAGGCATGGTTGAGCAGAATGGAGAGCTTTATAAAGAATAAAGCAGAAAGCCTTCGCAACGAGTGGTAGGACATGTTGTCGATACCGGGCGACTTCTTGGGGTTTCGAGATTTAACTAGTTTCTGTAGGGTATTTGGTAACTGATCATGAAATCAAAATTTGCCGCCCTTTTATACTCTGTGGCAACAGAGATTTCTCAAAATTTTATTAAAAAGACCAAGAAGCACAAACAAGATTTTGTGTGCTTTAATTGGAATAGGATTCCGGGAAGTTGATTGGAATTTATTTGAATAAATTCCCAGAAGGAGAAATCATGAAACGCATTTAGAATTAAGCATTTCATAATTTCAATGCTTATAGGTAATTGAATCAATGCACGACAAATGGACTTTCGTTAAAATTTATCGTGCATATGATTCAATTGGATTGGGATGTAAGGTACTTGGAAATTGAATCAATGTGCGACAAATTAACTTGTGGTTTAACTTGTCGCTCATATGATTCACTATGAGAATTGGATTGGGATTATAGGTAATTGGGTGAGTGTAGTGATTTCGGATCACTACAGCACCAATCGACCGAACACTCGAAACTCGGGAACAACCGTACTATCATCCGCAAAACTTAACTGTCGTATATGAATATATTTGAATCGAAGATCGATCGATCCGGGTTGTTCTAGACGAAGAGTGTTCGGATCTGTATCCTATTAATTCCGGGGTACTTCAGGGTTCTATTTTGGCTCCAACCTTGTTTTCGCTTCAAGTAAATGATTAATTGGAGTCAACGGATAACAAAGTGTTGAGTTTCGTGGATGATAGTAGGTTTCTTTTCCCCTTTTTCGAGTGATCGACCAATTAGTGCATCAACGTCGCATCAGCTGAGATGTAGCCAGATCGACTCTCTGAATCGGGATCTGAATAAGGTCATGCAGTGGAGAAAGGCCAATCTCGTCGACTTCAATGAAACGAAGAGACAATATACAACATCTACAAAGAAAAGTGGATCATCGGTTCACAGCTGATGATGAATGACCAGGCCCTCGAATCCGGGGAAAACATGAAATTGCTCGGCATTACGGTCTGTGTATCGTGGTATAAACACGTGTCGAGCATCGCCAGCTCCGCCTCTGGAAAACTGAGTTATCTTTTTAGAGCCAAGAAAAATTTTACTCCGGCTCAACTTCTTCTTCTGTATAAATCCCGCGCTCGAATATTGCTCTCATGATTGGAACTCCGCTCCTAAACATACCCTCAACCCACTGGAGAGCCTACGGGGACGAGCGATCCGCCTGATCGAGGACACGGCGCTGATGACGGGCTACAGTCGCTATCACATGTCTGTTTCACAGATATTACCCCGGGTACTACTCTTCGGATATTCGTGGTATTGTTCCGCGCAATTCGATTTATATGCTCTGCACGAGACAATCCGACGGATCGCACCAATTTGCAATTTGCGGTTTATCTCCCGACGGCGCGAACATCTCTGCATCAGAACTCGTTCAATTAGAGAGTGGGGCAGATTTGCCTGATCGCGTAAATTTCACGTCCTTCCTAAACAAATTTGTTTGAAGATATTTCCGCTAGTAGTTGGCCAAGCCTAAAAAAGATTGGCCGTTTCTTACCGTCTTGGGAATGGGGCAATTCCTGCCACTTGCAGTCGTGTCGGTGTTTGATATTGGGCCTTTTCCTGAACAAATATGTTATAGGTAGACTACTTCTTTCTGCAGGAATCTGCATTTCTCCGGCTAAAATTTGGGGTTATGGTATCTCTATTATTCGAATACTCTCCGGAATTTGTCACTATGGTTTTCTAGGTTTTTCTTATATATGTTATGGCAATATTGTCCAGACAAATAAAACATTCGATACCTTGCAACCCGGTTAGGACATGGCTCATGAGTCATTGGAACGTAGCCGGTGGTTCCTTTGAACCGAATGGCATACGTCTGAACTCACAATGCTTGTAATTTGTGCTGAAAACTGTCTCTTACCTCGATCCTTTGGATCTACCAAAACTTAGTGGCAGCCGCTGGCTAAATCGAGCACGGGGAAATAGCATGAGTGACCGAGTTGGTCCAATATGTCCCCTATTCATGGGAGAGGGTACGCATCTCGGTTTTTTCCAACTCTCCATCGGGTTTTTCTATCGGGTCCCACTCTCTTAGGAACTACCAGTAGAGGTGAGCTTCGTGGACTTTTGCTAGGGTGTGACACCGCTGTTGGGATATCGATAAATCAAGAAAAATATCAAGTAATAGTTCAATGATTCCAGTGCTATTCGATATTTTTATCCAGTGGTTTGAGTTCCCTTGGAGATTGTGTCAGTCTACAAGCTTATCTCCTTTTATTTAAGAAACGTATTAGAATTTAAATCCAAAGACGCACAACTACGGTTCAATTTGAATCAAGTAGAGCTACATAGTTTCAAGTGAGTAAAAATCCTTTTACTACGGTACTCCTGTTATGGCAAAGTTCGTTAATGCGGTCCGCATTCAAGCTCTTTCATCAAAATATGGGTTCATATACAAAACACTTACGAGTATTACAACTTTCGACTCGAGACGATAAGCATTTTCTAGTTTACTTCACGTTCCACCGCTAAAGATGCACATTTATCACGCTCACCTAAGCCATTATACACGCCATGGGAAATGGCGCGTCCACAACCCCCCATGGATCTTTCACCTTGTCCAGAGCCGAAACGAATTGAAATACAACTACTTGACGCCACAAAAACACGAACATGTCAGGGTTTCCCTGCGGGTCGTTTGACCATCTACTCTATCATCCACTATCCCCAAGCAGCGCGAGATTGGACTGGCGGGCCAGCGCCGAAGGGTATCTACGGAATGCACAGTCGAGCTAAAAGAAAAATGAACACAGCACTTAACCAACTGAGCATATGTTTATTTTATTTTGCATCTGGACTCCTCGCACATCCTTTTTTCAAATTCCAATGCTTTTTAAACCCGGATTGGGAATGTTGTAGTTCATCCTAGATTCTATGCAGCTACGAAAACACTCGACACTGACTGCACCTAAAAAAAAAACGAAGAAGAATACAACAACACAAGTATTTCGAACTAATCCTTAAGCGAAATGTGGGTGGGGAAAGGGGTGCGTCTGAGATCCAACACGACTAACATACGAGGAACGAACGAATTATGGAAATGGAAAAAAATGTTCAGAAAAAGTTTAACTTGAATGAGGAATAATAGTTAGGGCGGAAAAACTACTCCAGCCAGGAATATATGTAACAAGATACGAACAGCTCATGAGAGAGTTGGGAATGAGGAAAAGATAATGGCGAGAATTTATAGTACGCTGGCTGTATTCCAGCGGCGACTTCCACGGGGTCGGCAAGTACACTTTACCTCACGCGACCTCAGACCACGAAATGCTGGCTAGCGAATCTCTTCTATCCATCCGACGGAGCCAGGGAAACGTCATTGGTGCGATTTCACTTAATCGAGGATAAATGCGAAATGTTTTCCAGTGGGCAAACAAATGACCTTATTAAAGAGGTTCATGAATTTGAGTTTTATCCTTATAGAAATGATTTCATTCTTCTGGCAAAAAGCCGAACTGACTCTATAAGACTCACACAAGGAATAGTATTTCAATCGAATCTATGGCTAACCTGAATGTACTGCAGCGGAAACCGCAGAACTTTTGGGGGAGCACTTGCCTGTCATTTAATTTTCTTAATGTTGTTGTTGAAGTATATGCATTCCTGTCCTATGTTGATGTAGTTAGCTTATATGATGCTATGTTACTATCGATTGCACAGAGAAAATTTAACATAGACGGTCCTTTGGCGGATGAACCTGTCTACAATTGGTGCAGTGTTCCGCCGAACACGGTTCGCAAGAAGCAGAGAGTCGCCAACGGCACGCCACAGCACACTAAATGAAACACGGAGCACTTGCTTTAAACTTTATTTATTGTTTTTTTTGTTTGTAGTCAATTACACGTATCTTTAGTTTTTGCGAGCCTCGACACACACGTAAGCCGATACACACACTCGACCGTTCGCTCCTTTTACTGTGCCGCGTCCGATTAAAAAAAGTCAATTCGCGAATTAAAAAAAACTGAACACTTAATTTTTAATGTTGCCGTCGGTGGCAGTTCGGCAGAATTCTCGATCCTCACGTCCTCCTCGTCGCGTTGACGATCAAAATCTCACTTCGTTGGTCGAAATATACCACCCGATATGGCTATCGAAATCAGACTGCCTGTCTGCCCACACAGATATCCAGATTCCAAACTCGAGTATATTCCACTGGTGTGAATAATTTTTATTTTATCGCTTGGTATACGGTTCTGATGTATTTTTCTTATTCGATTTTTTTCGTTCGGTGTTCTTCACTATTTTTGCTTGCTTGTGAATTGTGTGTATCTGTTAGAATCGCTACACACTCCCGCCGCAGTAACTTCGTTACGATCAGATTCGTATGCGGACGACGGACGAACGAGAGAGAAACGAGAAAACGTCGGAGGCTGGGCTCTATGCGGAAGTCGTGACCGTGTGTGAAGTTCTGCTTTACTATGGGAAGTGAATGCTGCGTGTTCAGATCACGTCGGGGTCACCAATTATGTAGCGTTAAGCAAGGATAGTGAAGAAGGTGGTTTTTATGGCAGATACCCGCACGTGCATCGTTGGTCGGCTAATTTGCATTGCATAGACGTTTGAAATTGCCGATTCAATGGAATGTTCCTGGGCGCAGGCGGATTGAATGTTTCTTTTTTGTTTCAGGTATGATGACTTACGAATGTTGAGCTTGGCATTAAAAGCTTTGGGGACGTTCAGTTCCTTGCTTTTTGGTGTCGGTCTCAACGTTGGCTGCGAGTTGCAGGCCCTATGGTGGGACTTTGGGGCACGCGTCTGTGGGCGCGTGCAACGCTCTCAGGTAAGTAAGTTCTTTGAAGATAGGAACCTTACCTGCGTAGAATTGTGCGTTCGTAGAACGCTACAGTCCTATCGTACAATAATAACGTCATCTGAAAGGGGGAAGAATTTGCGGTAAACATATTAAGTTTGACAACGAGAGCACGAACAGTTTCGCGTGAATCGCGCAATAAAATGCTGTCTTTGTTGGACACTCCTCGTATTTCTTAATCAGAACCTGGATATTTTTCTACATTTTCGTCATACGATACCATACTTTCCTTAGCAGAAATAAGTATAAGGCAAACAAAAATGATTTTCTACTTTTATGAGCATCTCTATATAGCAACCGTCCCTTGTAAGCCGATAGATTTCTCAAAACCATTTTCTATACAAATAACTTTATGTTTTGGCGCATAATAAACCTTAACGTTCTTCAAAAAGCAGATACTTTCGGCTATTTGGGTTGTTTTTCGCTCAAAAAGGCTCATCTGATTCTGCCTCACTACCGCGCCTAATCAATGTTTCCAGTTATAACCTTGGAGTAGTGCCAACAATTATATCCAAGGGGTTCATAATTCATCACATAGGAGGTGCAGCCTTCATTAAATACCCTGTCAACAATGCTGGCTGAGTTTTAAGATTTTTAGTATCGGCGTTTTCGAACTAAGTACCAAACGATCGCGTTAAACTTCTTATACCCGAAGGGCCCCAAAAAACCGAAGTACGTTTAAAGTAAATTGCCTCTATGTAAATCTTCATAAATGAGTAATGTACATGTACAATCGCTATGTCGAATTTCATGTGATCAGAAACGGTCGATAATTTTAATCGCAGCGATCACACGAGTTGTTCTTCAGCGATTAGCAGAAATTCTCTTCAGAACATGGTTCATTTTCAGCATTAAAATGGCTAGTACGATATTGTGTCAGCCTGTTGTCGTACGTCAATACATCCTCTTTATACCAATCAAATTGTCTTTTCCTCACTTCAACAATTTTTCACCTTCTCAATACCAAAAACTGGAATTTTCGAAAATGGTGCCTCCGAATATTATGTAGAATCAAACAAACTTTTTCACAAACTACCCTTCTTATATCAGCTGTCAAAATATCTAATGACAATGCGGTTGAAAGTGTGCAATGGAGTTTAAAAAATATAACCATTAACTTCTCTGTTGGACGAAATTATTTTCTGAACAACCGAATAATGTACAAACCATTTACTTATATAATATAAATTAAGATCATTTGATTATTTTTGAAAAATGTGTTTATTTGTCCGTGTTTGGAAATTCGAATTGGTTATATCATTCCTAAGGCAAACGCTCCGCCGACGAATTTCTTTAAAGTGCGAGCGTCACGGCGAGTCACTATCGATGTGTGTGGCCTGGCGTTGTTGTAATAGAACACATAGGAAAAACTGATCGCTGTTGGGAGATTAGTTCCTTCAGGAGGTCCAATTTTTGACAGTACACGTCCGGATTATTAAACGTGTGCGCATTCATACGTTGGCCTAAAATACCAAATTAAAACACCCTCAGCATCATTAAAATGAATCACATTAGTTTCAAAATTAAAAATCCCCGCGAATCATTCAACATTCAAACATATATCCCATGATATTTCCTATCGGAAATCAATAAAAGTCATGCCCAGTTGGCAACCGCAAACCGTGGGCAAGCGACGCTGTTGCTACATAGAGAAACGGCTTGGATTATCGCGCGTTCCTTTTGTCTTTTTAACCCAAGCATCGACAGCGTCCGTTGACCTCGCTAGACACGGCCATTCGCTGGGGATCAAAAACCCAGAGACAAGTGAAAAGTATGAGAAGAATACTTTTCATCTCACGCCGTTTCCCCTCTCGAAGTGCATTTTGGATCTGCACTCTGAGAGCAATCCAACCATGAAACGGGGTCATGCCGTCACCTAATTGGTTTCGCTTTCGTACAAGCAAAAGCCCAGCAACCCTCTGATCGTGATGCTCTTCGTTGCGTTTTCTCATTCTCCTAGTTCATTGACCTTCGCGTAAATTCGCAAGAGTTTACTCACCTCAATGGGCGTGGAAATGGGAAAATGAGAAAGAGGGTGCGATCGAGAATGGGTGATCGTAAAAAAGTACCTGTTGGTTGGGTCAGAGGGTGAGTTTTTAGTTTCCAGTTGAGTTTTTTACAGTCAGTCGAGAGGAGTAATACAAAGTGGTCGTCGGTAGTGGGTGTTCCTGTTTTTAGTGTGTTTGTTTTAACTTAAATGAACAGAAATAAAAAGTGTTAAATAATATTAACCTTACATGAGCAGAAATAAGAAAAAGGAAGTTGCCTTTTTACTTAAATGAACAGAATTATATATTAAATAAAAACTAAAAATAAAGAATTCAAAACCCGCAAGTACTCTCTTTCTTTCGGTGGTGTAATCTGACATTGGGGTTAAAAAGGTGCTATGTTCTGTAGGGGTTCAGCCTCCTTATCCTGAAAAGGATGTGGGATCTCTTAAAATAGACCGCTCCTGAAAAAACCGTCCTACAAAGGGGTCGTCGCCGTGCTTCCTCTGATCCAGAGGGAAAAGCAACGTAATTGATTTGGCCTCAGTCCTTGTCTCCTAATCTGCAATTTTTATCTTTGCGGGGGTACCACTGCTCTACTCACCAATTGTTAGCCAGAAAATGAAAACAAGGTTTGCTTTGTTTTCTCCAAGTATACTCGTATTGATAATTGCACTTGTTTCAGAAACCTGGCTCAAACACGACATTTCTTTCTCTCATCCAAATTACATATGCTATCGCCTAGACAGGGTACATGCTAGTGGTGGAGGTGTCGCCATTGTTGTAAAAAAATGTATAGAACATACCTTGCGTCCTTCATTGCACCTTAAATTAATTGAGGAAATTAGTATAGATGTAACATTAAGTGATAACTCCAAAGTGAGTATTTTTTCGGTCTATTTCCCTGGAGGAAATGGAAACATTGAGAAATCTACTTATTTTAAGCGGGACCTGCAAACATTGTATAGAGTCAACCCTCGAAACAAGGTAATTATTGGTGGTGATCTAAGCTGCAGACATCAGTCGTGGAATTGTTTTTCCATACTTTATCCACTTCTGCCCACCTATAGCCCAGCGAGTGCTAACAAGAACCCCTCAACTCTCGATCTATATATCACTAATATTCCAAATTACTGCACAGTACCATTAACTCTAAATGCGTTAAGTTCAGACCACCTTCCGATCAGCCTCACAGTGAATTATACAGTAGCTGTAAATCGTACCAGTTTATACCACAACTATTCCGCCGCCAATTGGAATTGTTATAAATCATATATAAACACGAACTTGGTTCTAGGTGATACCAGCCTAAATTATATAACCTGCAGCGAGCACATTGATATCCTATGTAACAATTTTGGGTCTGTTATCAATAGAGCGGCCGATCTTGCGATACCTAAATGTTCCACTGATCCAGTTGATAAGGCCTTAAATAATATCATTAAAAAAGAAATCCCTGTATATAGGAACAAGTGTTGGAATAAACACTTTTCCTCTCTTGACAAAGCAAGCAAACCGTTCTGGAAAATATCAAAAATTATGAAAATGAGAGGGTCAAGTATTCCTCCTTTTAAAGTTCACGACAAGTTGTTTATTTCTTCAGTGGAGAAATCGAACCTACTTGGTAAGACGTTTAGTAAGAACCACTCCATATCTATGCATCTAAGCGACGCATATACTGAGGCTGAAGTTTCTAACACTATCCATGTACTTTCTCAAACACCAGCTGAAAGTACTTACGCAACTAATATTAGCAAAGTTAAAGAATTGATAAAAAAATCGAAATCAAAAAATCCTGCTGGTCTTGATAATATTAACAACCAATTAATTAAAGCACTTCCACCTGCTGCAAGTAACTATTTAACGTTCATTTTCAATGCTTGTCTTAAGAATTGTTATTTTCCGGACTGTTGGAAAACTGTAAAAGTAATACCTATCCCGAAACCCGGCAAACCGAAGAACAGCCCCGAAAGCTGCCGACCTATTAGTCTACTTAGCTGTCTGAGTAAGCTCTGGATTTCTTCCTCCAGGGACAATGGACGATATTATACTGCGGCCTTTCTCCTGGATTTCTTCCTCCAGGAACAATGGACGATATTATACTGCGGCCTTTCTCCTGGATTTCTTCCTCCAGGAACAATGGACGATATTATACTGCGGCCTTTCTCCTGGATTTCTTCCTCCAGGGACAATGGACGACATTATACTGCGGCCTTTCTCCTGGATTTCTTCCTCCAGGAACAATGGACGATATTATGCTGCGGCCCGGAGATCACTTTACTATTCCTTTATAAAGGAAAACAAATCGAAATTTGTATCCCGAAAATACACATTTTCATACAACACTCTCGATTTTTGGGTATCCTGAGTGAGATGCTCAGTGTTTACCTTTTTTTTTATTTTATTATTTACTGGCCTGTAGGAATCCGGAAGTTCATGACCTCACCGACTCGGCTCCGCCATTGTTCCCTGTCCTGTGCACTCTCCTTCCACATTCGATCATCCGATCCGATCTCCTCGAGGTCCAATATAACATTGTCCTCCCATCTCCATCGCGGCCGTCCTGTCGGTCTCTTCCCCGTTAGTTTACCGTCAAGAATTCTATGCACGGTCCTATCATCGCCCATTCGCGCTATGTGTCTGGCCCATCTTAATCTTCGCGACTTGATCACTCTCACTATTGTAGGTTTGCGGTATAGCTCTTCCAATTCGTGGTTGTGGGGTTTCCTCCATTGTCCTGACTCCTCGTCATATTTAAAGCCAAATATACCCCTTACAACTTTATTCTCGAAGACGTGGAATTTGTTCTCTTCCCGTTTTGTGAGAGCCCATGTTTCGCATCCGTATAAAGCAAACGGCACGATTATGGTTCTATAGACACGGAGCTTCATATTACGTGATAGCAGTTTGGATTTTTATAGTTTACTGGCTGCATGCCAACTACCGTTACTGGAGTGTAGTCTTTTGTTAATTTCCTTCGACATTTCGTTTCTGGTCGTCAGTATCGTTCCCAGATATTTAAATTCTTTGACATTTTCAAATATCTTGCCCCTGACGTTTATATGTGTTCTCTGAGGTCCAGCTGCTCTCGCCGTAATCATGTATTTCGTTTTGTCTTCATTTATTTATAGGCCCACCTCTTCTGCTGCTTGCATGATGATTTCACTGTTTTTACTTACAGTTTCTAGATTATCGCCCAGAACGGCTATGTCATCCGCATACACGAGCCCTTGTGTGACCCCGTTCAGGGATGATCCGGCCGTGCTGTCGTCTTGTACCTTGCTGATGACATACTCGAGGACAAGGTTAAAAAGGCATGGTGAGAGGCCATCCCCCTGTTTTAGTCCGTCCCGGATTTCAAATGGTTCTGAAAGGTGGTTTTCTATTTTAGCTCGCCCTTTGTTTTCGTTCATGCAAATTTGAATGAGGGCGGCATATTTTTTCGGGATCACCAGCTCAACCACAATATGGTAGAGTCTTTGCCTTGCGACTGAGTCGTAGGCTTTTTTGAAGTCAGCGAACAGTTGGTAAACCGTTTCTCCGTATTCCCACTTCTTTTCCAGCAGTTGCCTTATTGTGAACATCTGGTCGCTTGTTGACCGGTTCCGACGGAATCCGTGTTGGAAGTCTCCTAATATTTCTTCTACGTATGGTGTGATTCTTGCCAGTATGACATTTGTTAATATTTTGTATGTGGTTGGGAGCAATGATATTCCTCTGTAGTTTTCGCAGCCAGATCTGTCGCCTTTTTTGAAAATGGGGGACGATTATTGAGGTTTTCCATTCTTCCGGAATGACTTCCTTATCCCATATTGTTTTGATCAGTTGGTGGATCTGCGGGGGTTCTTTGAAGCTTACATGAAGAACCATCCATATTTTCAACCAAACTCCCCATTCCCAAACCTGCAACATAATCCACTGCAAGACTGTTATGGTCCTTCTCTCAGGGAGTGTCTCCTTGTCCTGAAAAGGATGAGGGATCTCTTAAGACCGCTCCTGAGGGGACCCGTTGCGGTCGCCACCGTGCTTCCGGGGCCTCCGGGAAGTCTGACAACCGATTGCTGAATACGGGCCTGATACGCAGGTATTTGAAATTGAAGCTATTTTTATTAATTTCAATATTTAGTTTATGTGATTGGCGTTCTTAAACACCGGACGACTACCTAGAGACTGATCCTCGAATCTGAAATTCATCGCTCTTTTATACAAAATCTTATCGGGATTTTGTATTGCGGATGCATCGAAATGCAGGCAGAATTTCGAAATGTAGTTCGACTGGAGTTGATTACTGGAGAAAAGGGATGTGATATCTATTTTTAGAATATACACATCTGGCTGGATTTTAGGATTGTGTGTATGGGAATGAAATGGATATGTTTTAATATGGGTTTGTTTGAATATGCAGATGTGCATTGTGGTGTTTAGTATTTAGGAAGGATTTGATATATAAACATTGGATTGTTATAGTTTGGGGATATGGATGCATGACATAGTAGGTGGGCAGAAATGTATGTGGGAGAAAAATGGTAGGGCTTCTTGGAGAGACTATCATCTTTCCCCTGCAATCAAGCAGCATTAAGTTTCCTTGGAAGCATTTCGGTTCACACCTAACGTGAACTATTTAGAATCTTATCGATTCTCCTTTCCGGCAATTCCTGTCCCGTATGTACATACCTAGACGACCCTTTTGTCCAACGACAAAGCAACGCCAAGCAGCTTGTTTGCTCAGCTGCAGTATACCCGACCCATGATATGTTTGTCTAACTGACAAACAATCACCAATTCGCGCTTATCCGCCAAATCCGAATTCTATAGCATATATAAATTCAAACAAAGAATTCGGTTCTTTCAACCGGCAGAGATATGATACACAATCCCCATTGTGTGAAGCACCCAATGCTGCTCTAATGAGAAGCAGAGTATTTAAACAGCTGAACCCTCATTACCAATTATGCTCTTGGTACATTTTCCTCTTTGTTCTTTGATGCTATTTGGTTTATCCTTTGTTCCAGCGTATGGATAAACAACGCGATCTGTACGATCAACCGCACACACATCGCCAGATCTTTCCAGCGAGATCTCTGCCTGGTTCCTCATCATAGAGAGAGAAAAATCCTCTCTTACCCCATTGGCGGGTTGGTTCTGCCCGAGCCGTGTCACCAGGAGTCAAATTTCATCCCTCGAGGAGTCGAGTCGAAATTCAACCACCAAACGATGCGGACATAGAGTCGAAATTATACTAAAGGAGCGCGGTCGTGAACTTTAAGTGTTTGAAATAAGTCTTGAGCTCCAAAATGTCATGATCTTTAAATGTTTGAAATACGTCTTGAGTTCCAAAATGTCCTGATCTTTAAGTGTTTGAAATAAGTTTCGAGTTCCAAAATCTAACCGTTTCCAACAACAGAGTTTGAAATAAGTTTTGTATATAAAACTGTTTATTTATAGTGAGTACAACTAAATTACAGTGTACACTGACTGGAAATCCGCAAAACTCTATGTGTAATATGTCAGACATGCAAAGTTAAACAATAAACGATAAAACAAAATAAATAACCGTGCGTTTTATTTCTTGTGACTATCATCTGTGTGTTTTGCTTCATTTCTTCGTGAACAATTTATAGTGTTTTAAATACAGTGGGGTACAGGTTATTGAACTCGCCCCCGTGCTGGCGCACTATAGTAACGTCTTCACAAGCCCTGCCGGTATGCAGTCGACTCCGGAAGCCTTGTTGTTTTTCAATCGATTTATTGCGTCCACAACTTCGTTGAAAGAGGGCTCTGGGATCTGAAACTCGGCTGTATGTACGTCTGGTGCGTTTATTTGTGGTCGTTGGGTGCGCACATTGAGCAGGTTTTCAAAGTACTGCTTCCATCTTGTCACGCTTTTTTTTTTGTCTCTGTCACCAGACAACAGTTTGTGTCTCGGATTATTTAAGCTCTCCCTCGGTAGCCATTTCTAATTGAATTTATGCCGGCATACATACCCTGCCGTTCTTTGCTCTGGAATTTTCTGTGATTTTTTCGATCCGAATCTTCTCCCATTCCTGTTTTTTGCGTTTGAAAAGTCTCGTTGTCTCCTTCCGAATTGTCGCGTATCTTACTGCGTTGACTTCATCATATGAGACTTGTTGAATTGACAATAATAATTTCTTTTTCCGGCAAGGTTATTAGCCTTGCGCCAACCTTTCTCAGGATGTCGCTGCATGCATTGGTTCATTACTTGATGGGTGCCAAAGTAGCTATCCAGGGGTGTCACGTGAAGACTGCATGTCAACTTGGATTGAACAGGGACAAGGATCGTCCTCGCCTTCGCCGGGTTGAAAGCAGAGACTTCGCCCTGTATGTTCGCTCCCACCCCTCGATATCTCATAATAATATAACATAATTTGATTAAAGAGCCTATTTAGTTTTATTTACATACTTGTTTATAATTTAACAGGTTCATCATTACCTTACTGTCTCCGACCTATAGAAAGAATATGAGAAATGCAACACTTTTCGACGTCTCACAAAGGCCTCCTAAATGAATATCCTATAACACGATCAGTTCGTTTGTAAACAAAAAAAAACGCTTTTTAAACGGTTGAAAGTTGTAATAAACTTATGTCAAAATTTAAGATGATGCAATTATTCCATCACCTTTAAAAACTTCATAAGAAATAAAATATTTCAGAACTTGAACGGGTTTGCTTCCCTTATAGGATTTAACTCCACAACAGTTGAAATAATCCCATGGAAGTACAGGCGTGTCGATGTAACGTAAATAAATTAAACGCGGTTGCGAAGCGAATGTTGTTGCCGAATTAAATAATTTATCATTCATCTTGTCCTTCAGGATTTTTGCATTCAAACTGACTCGGTTGAGGTTGAAATGGTATTTCTGTTTATAGAATACTTTTAAAAGCAGTCAATTATCCTGAATTTAAAACAAAGATTAATATCATGGTAACCGCTATTGAGCAGTGGTGTTCGATTTCTATTAAAAACTATTGTATAAGCAAGAGTCTTTCAAAAGTGAAGTAGAAATGCGTCATTGCCGTCGTGTCTGTTTTCCATGTACATCCATAGAATCTCTTTGACACTTTGGCTTTAGCTGTATTCCCACCTTCCAAGATCTCCGCATATTCTAGGAAATACTCGATTGTGTCCAATTTTCCATGCAGTAAAGTCTGATGACAAATTCTACTCTCCAACATAAAAGATTTAAAAGCAAACTAAAAGGACCACCACAACTGTTTTGGAAAGCAGTGGTTATGTATACATATAAAATCAACTAAAAATCTTATCATTGGACCCTTATAATAAGCTCCGTGTCATTTGGCCTTCTCTTTCAATGTCATCTATAGCATACGTGTCCTTTCAATAGTAGTCGCTTATTATGGGTAATGCGAAAGTTGTCCAATTGTGCCATAAAAATTCTGTCGATTGGTTTTATCTAAATGCTATTGAGTATTCATATCAAGCAAATGTTGCGCAAATGGACTCCTGATCAAGAGATCATTTGCAAATGTTCTTTGAATGAGGTCATTTGATGTTATTGAAATCATTATCCTAGTTCGTAAATAACTTTGGGAGCTGAAAGACATATCAAGGAATCGCATTCCATGAAGAGAATAGTAAACTATATCAAGAAACCCCTTTTAAAAGGAAACAATTTTAAAACAAAGTATATGAAACAAAACAACTGTTGTTTATGGTAAAGTTTACGTTACAAAAGATATTAAACGAAAGCCTTATAAAAGAAAATGCATTATCCTTTCTATATAATTTTCCTGTAATGATATTATGGTACACCAATGACAGAATTGCCATGGATAAGCTGTTCAAATAAACGGTACCTTTCTGTGCTTCCAGAAGACCTCACATAATCTTTTTTATGGACTTGTTTGATGTGCTTTTGAGTACTTGTAATACATATTTTTGTGTTTTTACGAACAGGGATAACAGGCATGGAAGATTCTCTCAGAATTATTTTACTTTTATTTTAAAATGTTTCCTTTTAAGGCGAAGAACAAAAGACCCATTTATTTCACGGTGTTGTTCCATTAGCTTAATAACAAACACAATCACCGTTATAAGGCTCAGGACGTCGACTCATACTTAGAAAAAACTGTCAGGACGTCTGTGGAAAATAATGGGAGACAAAACATATAGGAATGTGTAGATGTGGTGTGTTGATGGTCCGTGTTGGTAGCTAGATGTTTTGTCTGTGCCAATAAATAATGATGATTTGTGTAGTTAGATGTGTTTTACTGTAAATTACATACGGACTGGGATTGGTAATATGAAAATGTGTAAATCTATCTATATTTAAAGCAAAAATCTTATGAAATATCAAAAAAGGATTTGGTTGGTCCTTAAATACATGGCTTATGTTTTTCGAAAACAACATTCATAAACCTGAATCTAATTTATTGGCTCTGGCCGATATTTTATATTTAATTATATACTTTTAGAACGCGGTAATTATTCGAAATTAAAAGTTGGGGGATTTTGTTCTTTAGATAATTTGGAGAAAATCTCTTCTTGTTCGTTCTCTGACAGTTCTGCCTAAGTTGTGACCCGACTTCGAGTAAATGAAAAATTCTTATTAAAAACGATTTAGATATTTTTTTACCAAACGTCAAAATTATTATTTTTACGTATTTCAAATCACAATAACATTTGAAGGACGTACAAGATATGTCAACGTAGTATTCTCTTGGACAAGATATTGGATAAGCACTCGTTAGATGTTGTTGTTAATTTTTTTTAAATTTATTAGTTAATTAAGGAAGACGTTCTTACCGATCATCAATGGCATAAATACGATTAGTATTCTATTTATACGCGGACACCGCTCAGACTTGTGCTATTCCGGCACATCTAAGGCATGATTTGTCGCGGCTTTCCTTTCTGATCAAAGAAATTGTAAGCATTTCGTTTTTATTTTAATTGTATTACCATTAATATGTTGCAATATACATGGGCGGGCTAAAAAGTTTCCGACCTACCAAAGATACAAATATTTTTTCTTAAAATTTATTTTTATTTTTCTACATAGTTATAGCGTTTGTGACGATAGTGAAGAACGTGTGGTTCGAACTGACGCTATGACGGTTAGAATCACTAAAAATGTAACCAATGCTCAACACATCAGGTCGCTGCCACGTGTACGAATTCGATTTCTAAACCCAAGTACACTCTGAGGCATTTTGCGTATTCGATTTGCTTTCTGCGTTGTTCTTCACTCTTTGCTTGTGTGCTGTGTGTATCTGTTAGAAACGCTACAGTATAATAGTAGATCAAAGGTGTGATTAACAACACAACTTCACACTTGTGGACGACAATCGTGCGCGAGTTTAATTTGAGATTTATAGACGAGATGAAGTTGGGCCAAAGTAAAATATGAGAACAATATGCGATCGCCGGTCTAAATTGAGATTTATACTGCAGAAAAAGTTGAGCCGGAGTAAGCTATTTCTTGGACCCAAAAAGATAACTCAGTTTTCCTGTGACGGACCTGGTGATGTTCGACAGGTGTTTATACGCCGGTACATTCCCACAGAAAGCGACGCCGACCAAATTCATGTTTTTCCCAGATTCGAGCACCTGGCTACTCATCATCAGCTGTGAACTGACGATCCACTTTTCTTTGTAAATGTTGTATATTATGTCTTCGTTGCATTGAAGGCGATGAGATTGGCATTTCTCCACTGCATGACCTTATCCAGATCCCGATTCAGAGAGTCTATCTGCATATATCTCAGCTGATGCGACGTAGGTGCACTAACCGCCCGATCGCTCGAAAAAGAGGAAGCAAGTGTACTATCATCCGCAAAACTGATCTGTTGGCTCCAACAAATCATTTACGTGAAGGGCAAACAAAGTTGGAGTCGAATTAGAATTTTGAGGCACCCCGAAATTAACAGGATACGGATTCGAAAACTCACCGTCTACAACAAACCGGATCAATCGATTTTCGAGGAATCTCTTCGTCCAGTCGCGAAGTTGCTGGAAAAGTCCGTATGAACGAAGCTTGCTTGGTACCGCTCCATGTCAGACGCGTTCAAATGCCTTCGAGATATCCATCGCGACCGCGCTTGACTCACCCTGCCCTTCAATCGCAGAGGTCCATATATCGGTTATACGGGACAAAAGGTCTCCGTGGATCGCCTGCCACGGAATCCGTATAGACGATCGTTAAGAAGTCCATTTGTTAAATCCTGTGTTGTGCCGTGGTGTGAGTGCACTGTATTTTCTTTCTTCAATTCGAAATGTAGTGGAATCCTTAGCTGGTCCTCTGGCTAAGTTGTATCTAATCGGATTGGCAGCGTTACGTGTTCGTTGCTTTATTTTGCAATTTTATAGAAACTTTTAATGGCTGGCAAAGTATTAGATGTCCAAGACCCCGATCAGGCTTAGCCCTCGTTTTTGTATGCTCTCAAAAGGGTCGGTGGTATGCCTAGGAGCAGAGCCCCAAACATGAGAGCAATATTCGAAGGCGGGTCTAATTTGAGAATTATACAGAAGAAAAAGTCGAGCCGGAGTAAAATATTTGTTGGTTATAAAATGATAACTTAGTATTCCAGAGGCGGGCCGGGCGATTTTCGACACGTGTTGGAGATATCTAATGCGACCGCCCTTGACTCACCATGCCATTCCTAGTTTAATAACGTAGCAGAACATCATAAATGTCTGCGCTCTATGACCCAATCAATATCGTAAAAAAAAAAATCCATTCCTTTCCTTTTGATATTTACGCTCTAACCCAAACTAACCTTATCTCCAGTATCCAAAATCAAGAAATGTTCACTTCCCTCCCTCCTTTTTCGTGATGACGATGTACATCCATCTTGTCTTAATGCACCCAGCCGTGGAGTGCTCCTCATCATCATGTGTACTACAACCGATATCCGGTATTGGCCTTATTTAGCAAGTCTCTCCACCGGTATCCGAGACTTGTTAAATCGTCCATAATCATTTGTTTTTCCAGGCAAGGTTATTAGCCTTGCGCCATGTAGAGTGCTCCTAGCCATCCAAAATAGACTTATCTCGTCGCTTATCGGTATCTTTTTTTTTCCGAAACTTGACCGTGTCTCAGGAAAAATAAATTAACCCGATATATTAATTAAAATCGATATATGCTATTTGTTTCTTTATACTGTCATATAATAATATGAACTCGCAATAACTGCAACGACCACTTAATCAAGTTGAGTACTTCCCACAGCGATATCAGAGTCCTTGGCGACCTTAACCTCCTTTAAGTCCAACAGCCATTATCAGCTGATGAATGATTTTACATCTCACACCCTGCTAGTGGCAAGAAATGTCTCTTTATAGATCACCTCACCGAGGCAAATATCTTCCTTTTTTTTTTTTTTTTTGGTTTAGGGAGGAAAGTGGAAATCTTCAAAAGATACCTCTGGACCGATCCAGAGGCATGCCGGGTTTTTTACCGACTAATACCACCTCCCGCCAGGCATATATTCCCGTTGATCCCCGCGGAACTTACTTTTAGATATCCATCGCGGGGTGGGACGGAGTTTACCTGTTACTCCGCTCGTCGCGTCGTAACTGCTGCATCATGTCACATAGAATACTATTTGTTACGGACCAGGCCTGTTTTGAACACAGCATGTATTCTATTACTCATGTCGGGGTAACTGTCCGTCTAATACGTCTCTCCAAAATCGTTCGTGCGGTCTCGAATGTCACGCACTCTGTGAGTACATGCTCCGCATTTTCTATTTTTCCTTCGCAATACAAGCAGTATGGGTGATTCACATGCTTATACTTGTGCAAGTATTGCCAAGAGCATCTATGCCCTGATGATGGTAATTCAGCTCGATATGTTTTCTTTTCACCCATGTTTCTACATCAGCTATCATGGTGTGGGTCCATCTTCCTTTGGTGGAAGAATCCCACCTTTGTTGCCATTATCTTAGGCTTGAGAGCTCTAATTGTGACCGCATTCTCCGACGATTGTCTTGGGAGTCCTCATGCAATGCAGCGTTTTCCTTAGTTGCAATGTCAAGTGGTGTTCTGCCAGTCAAAACATTAAGGATATCTTCGGATACCGTTCGGAATGCACAGCATACTCTTAGTGATGCCAGCCTATGTGCTGATTTCACTCCTCTCATGAATGACTTTTCTGTGCAGCTCCTGCCCATATGTGAGCTGCATACATTATAATGGAGGCATTGACACTAGTTATGAGTTTCCTTATGTGGGGCTGGGGTCCTCCAACATTGGATAGCAGTCTCGTAAAACGTTGCGTACTCTAGTCGTTTTCACTTGTTTTCCTCAGGTGATCTTTCAAGGTCAACCTGTTGTCGAGTATAACACCATCATCATCATCGGCACTACAACCGGGAACCGGTCTTGGCCTTTATTTAGCAAGCCCTGAGGCTTGTTAAATTTTCCATAATGATTTGTTTTTTCCGGGCAAGGTCATTAGTCTTGAGCCAGAGGCTCCCCGACGGGGAATCGAACCCCGATCTCCCGCGTGACAGGCGGGTAAAACACCAAGATATTTAATATAGGGACTGCATCTGATTATTTGTCCTTCTATTTCCAAATCAAGGTGTTCAACATTCTTGCGGCTGCTTATTAAAAAGCTAGTTTCAGTCCGGCCATATCTAGCCAGCATTTAATGCTCTGGATTGCTTGGATTGAAAATATTCTCCAGGTCATCTAGATGTTTAGATACGGTCACTATTGCCAAATCATCTGCGTACCCAATGATTCTAACCCCTTCCGGTACATTAACCCTGAGCACACCATCATACATGATATTCCATAACAACAGGCCTAGTACACATCCCTGAGGTACACCCGCTGTTATTTTATATTCCTGTGGTCCCTCATCTGTGTCATAGAGCAATCTTCTATCCGAGAGGTAGTTTGCTAATATACGCACCATGTAGGGTGAGACTTGTAGATCGCCCAACGCTTCTAGGATCCGATTCCAATTCACCGAGTTAAGCGCATTTTTAACATCTAGTGTCACCACCGTGCAATATTTTTTGGTACCACCTAGCCATCGTGCTCCAGCTATCGCATTGCGAGCGATGTCGCACACCACAGGTAGTACCTTACCGGTTGATCTACATTCCGGGAACCCGTACTGCCATTCAGAGACCTCCGACCAACTCATCAATGTCCCATGTCATATGAGCAGACATTTTGACCATGTCTTCAGAGCTGACCTCATTAATTCATCAGATGCACTCAGTTCTCACACCGCCTCACTAATTAACAAGCCCCCCCCCCCCCCCCCCCCCCCCCCTCCACTTGGTGCGCTTATCCCTTTATCTTTATCTCTCTCTCTCTCTCTATCTCTCTCTCTCTCTCATTCCTGAATACTTGGAAATCCTCTTTTGTCACCACCACAAATAAAAAGAGACCTACATGCGATGTTTCTAACTAGCGTCCCATTGCTAATCTATCCCACATTCCAAAACTGTTCGAAAGCATAGGATGCGTTATGTTTCTGGTGCCACTCAAGGCGGTTTCCTTTCTGGTACTGTGGGTATTTTCGTTATATTGTCTTTAGTGGTAAGGTGTCTCAGGGGCACAGGTTCACCTCTATACCCTGTCGCTGCTTTCAGTTCAAATAAGTAAAACCTGATCTTATTTTTATTTATTATTCTATAAGAAAACAAACTAAAGCTTACATAGCGTAGATCCTATGTCGGTTGACAAAACTTATAATTAAAGTAACAAAATCACTTAGCACTATGATGAATTACAATCTTTAAAGCTAATGGGCACACTGTTTAGATTATTTAATTCAATACGAATACTATACACAACTGTTTGAATTAAAGACATTGGAGAACTCAAGAACGTGGTATGTTTATGGTATACGGATATTATACACAACAGAAAATAAAACACAATTGTTCAAATTATTATTTCAATGCGAATACTATTCACAACTGTTTGAATTAAAGACATTGGAGAACTCAAGAACGATCCGTTGCGGCTGTAACATGGTTAATTTAATAGGAAGCAGAACCTACTCGACTGCTATATAATTTGTTTAACGTGGAGGCACGACTTGCCTCCACGGAATCCGTATAGCGATTAATTATATCAACCGAAGCGACAGAACACCAACATGTTCATCTATCGCCCCGATGACCATATAAGGGATGCTCTTAGAAGATGATCACCGAAAGGATGTGCACACACACAGATGCGGTTACCTCGCACTCTCATGCTGTGCATGAGCAATCGGACCGTGGATATAATAATTCCATAAGGGAAACATTAGCTGGCATGGTTGCAGCTGGTGCAAATATTTCGACATAGAGATGAAGGTGTTTACACGATCAGCAACTGCGTAGAGCGTTCTCGATAGTAATTTTCTATTTAGGAGACTCGACTTCGTTGGGCGGTCAGCCGTATGCCATCATGTATTTGTCGGTCGGATGACTGGTCGATGTGGGCATGTATGAAAAGGAAAAGATGAAACATCTCCTGCACGTGTGCGGCTGACGCGTAAGGGTATATCTTGGTGATATGGTTCGGGAATGTTGGTTGCTTGGTGTATCCCGCATGTTATACTTTCATACTAGGAAATCCGATGATGCAACATACACCCGACCCAATACTTTCTAGCACATGATGCCCGTAAGGAAAATGTCTCTTGTGGTTCGTTCTATTGAATTAGCGAAAATATGGTTTCGGAGACACTTTAGGTGAGTGACAAAAAGGTAAGTACATGCTTAATTGCTAGGCAAGCAATCAGTATTTGTTTTATCGGTTTTCGGCCGCTCTAGGTGGAAGTTTTTACATGGTTAACGGGAAGATGAGTAGTGGCGTTCAAGGGAATCGCCGCAGTACGTCTACCATCACCAATCTAGTATAACTCATCCCACACTCCCCCTGCTTTCGAGAACGACAACGAAATCCATCTTATTACAACCACAAACTCTTGCTCTTTAAATTGTCTTCGCTTGACTTCGAATTCGTACTGAGTAAGGGGATTTCTCCTACCTAAATAATTGAATCTACCGAGTACGATTTAGATCTATTCATCTCTCATCTCTCCTAACCTCCGGGGTTTCCCAAGGCAGTCATCTTGGATCCCTCCTATTTTTACTAACTATAAATGCTATAGGCACTAATATCAAGCACTCCTCTCTCTCTTTCTCTCTCTCTCTCTCTCTCTCTCTCTCTCTCTCTCTCTCTCCCTCTCTCTCTCTCTCTCTCTCTCTCTCCTTATGCAGTCTGGTTATTGAACGAGGAGGGGATGTAAATTATCATACAAAAATAATTTTTTCGAATTTCAATTTTCCTCTGCCCACATTCGTATTTTTGAATAACACCTTCAGAAAAACAAACCGACTAGTTAAAGAACACCTAAACTAACCCTGTCCACGCTATCCTTAGATAACTCCACCCCTTTTTCTTTTTCAGATATTTCGAGACCGAGCCCAACATCCTCACGTGTGGGGTCATTCTAGCTATTGCATGATGACCAGAAGCCAGAGACAAGATGAATGACACATTTGTCCTTGTCTCGCTAAAGTCAGCCTCTTTTTTTGTTTTTTTTTTTTTTTTGTCTTCTTAAGCAAACCGAAAATGTCTTATCAAACATTCATCGTGGATCGTAAAACTTTATTTAAAACCATAAAATAAAGGATAACGTCCAAAAACGAATGCTAAAATATTAACGAGCAACTTTCCGCTTTATCACAAGAAGCTATAAAAACCAATATCTTTCAAAACAGTTTTTGTCAAGCCTTCAAAAACAACTTCTTATAAAACACTTCGTTACGGATTATTTCATTGTATTCCATTTTGTTGCTGTTGCAATTCGTTACTGTCGCAACCAACTTTTATTAATCGTGGTAGTTCGACCAAACTTCCTGCGACCGAGATCAACTTAAAAACAATTAGCAAATCGTCTTTGCAAACCTTTCTCATGCAAAGTCAACTCTTGGCTTTTATGTGTTCAAACAACGCTGGTGTAAGGCCAGAGGAAGAGAAAAGAATAGTTTTTTTTTTTCCTTTTAGAAAATTTGAATGCAGCAAGTCACAGACAGAAATAGTTAAATGCACTGCCCAGGAGAATCATTTATTTTTACCACCCTAGGATTCACAATAGTAAAAAGGGTAAAGGACGCGCTATGAAAAGATTTTTCTTGGCAAACAAAGTACTTAGCAACGTTCAAGGCAACTGCAATTAATTGAATTTCATCCGACCAAGTTAACTCACCAGCGGTAGAGTCTACTCTAAAGCACAAGTGGTTTTCCTCTCCCCCTGGCGTCACTTCCTAAATGCACACATAGCCAGACGACATTCTCTTGGCACCACTAATTATACTATAGCACTATTAAATAATAGTGTACTGAGAATATTGTGATGGAAGACAGTTTTTATGGCGATTCCCTAGTTCCGTTTACTTGGTTTGGCGATGTTGAAATAAAAGTCTCGAGGGATTCAGGGAATTATCCGCCTGCATCGTTGTCACCAAAGTAATCACTTCTCCAATGGGATAAGAAAATAACTAAAATCAAAGGAAATACCATAAAATAAAATTACTCACTCATTCACATATCCTCATACATTCGTCCTTGGCTCTTGACTTTGGGTTGATAGGGCATGTACTTATGTCTGAGAGAATTCCTTCGCAAAATGGGTTGTCGAGTTTGGGAGCATATTTTCGAGTCAATTTAATATGTTTGCATTTGAACAAAACAAAATAATAGTTTGGGTTGATTCATTGATGATCCTTTTTACCACATGAACCTCTCATGATAAAGGATTAGCACATTCCTTGGCAAGGGTCGCAACCTCGGTTCGGAGTGAGGACATTGAATTTTATTGCTCATATAAGTCCTCATTTATAATGGAGGGTTACTGAGTCCTTTTGGGGGAACCTAGAAATTATTTGAGGAGAATAAAATGACTTGTCGGGGATAAGTGTAGTCTAATGTAAATCTTTCTTTGCTTTAAATTGACAAATTGAGGGTGAAGCCACAGACCAGCCCAGCAAAGTTCAATGTGAATAATAGTTTTTGGTGTCCATGAATTTTGTCATACCACTAGACTACAAAAATATTAGCCTGATAGGATTTTTCGGTATAAAAACCAAAAGCACAAAACCAAAAAATCAGAGGTAGACCATAATTGCCTAAAATTAATTTTAAGCCCACAAGTTAACACAGTATCGAAAAAGTCTCTGTGTGTGTTTTTAGTGCCAGCTGGCTACCTTTAAATCGATCCTAAAAACAGCTGCATACACATATCATCCGCGTTATATATTGCATCATCACGTGGGCTAGTATTATCTATTATTAAATTCGTTTTTCAGGAAATGTTTATGGATCTCGTGTTATTGCACACTAAAAACGCCACCCCTAAATACCACCTGGCGCTAACCCCAACATATACTGACTAGCAATGCCAACTGATACAATTTAAAATAGTTGAAGTCTGTGCCTAATTGCAGCTTGCAACGTAGGTACAATCGAAAACAAAATAAGGGAATTGAAACAATAACAAAAGATGTGCATGTACGCCACGCGGAATCTCGTCTTTCGTCAATCCGTCCATTCAACTTATTTAAACCAATTATCACAACAAATTAAATAAGATGATGAATTTGATGTTATTCTGGTGTATTCAGTCAATAAACAGTTAAAGAAAATTAATTATCAATAACATTTGAATTTCATACACTCGTAAAATACTGACTTCAAAAAACGGAATAACCTAAATTATAGTTCGTGGAGTTATCTATAGAAGGAAATAAATTCCAGTCACAGAGAAAAGGATTTGAAAAGAATAGAAACAGGGATAAAAAGGAGGAAATGCTGATGGTATTATGGAGGAAAGGAACATAGATATAAAAATCAGTTTTAAACTTACAGAAACATGCATGTGAACAAGTTATCTCTGTCGCTTAATCTGTTGCCGTTCAGGCACCAATACACCATGGGCCCGAAATAAAAATTACTTTAGTATATGCCGTGAAATATGAAAATAGGTGCAAAAAATCATTCCACAATAAGTGCAAAAAAGCATTCCATTTCGGGTACACATTGGGTTCCAGGCTCACCTACAAATCCGCCGATCTTCTCGTATGGTGCATTTTGTAGAACAAAGTCGCTACTAAAAAACACCACATTGTGGATTCGCTCAAGATAACGCCTCTACGTCAATTGAGCAAAGGACCACACTCATATTCAGTCAACATTCTTTGATAGATTGAACAATTAAAATAAATCGTTTAATGCTGCGTTTTTCCTGAATTTGTTTACCTTAATTCAATACAGATTGTTAAGAAATAATAAAGTTATAACGTTTCAAAAAATTTCCAATTCTCGTTATGATTTCTCTTTGATGTGCAGTCACACTATCGGCACTAGAGCACGGCAACAAGGCCGACATGGTCTCAACCGACCTCAGTAAATCATTTGATAAAATCTCTCACAATCTAATCCTCTTCAAATTATCCGCCCTCGGCTTCGAACCTGGATTGCTGAACTGGATTTTTTCCTATCTAGAGGATAGACTTTATTCCGTTCGGTCCAGGTCCACGATATCCAACCCCTTTCTTGCCACCTCTGGGTTCCCTCAAGGTAGCTGTGGCGGTTCCTCCGAACGCCACTATTTACCTTTCCATCCATAAGTCGAAAACCCCCACCTAGAGCATCCGAAAACCCTATAAAACAAATATTATGGCAGTTCCATTTAAACGCCATTACTTACCTTTTTGTCATCCACCTAAAATGTCTCCTAACCACCTAAGGCATAGTTCGGCGCTAAGGCTAAAGGCATTGCACCAAACAGACAATTTCCACAAGGGCATAATCATCAATAAGCAACCGACATAACTCGACCACCGCGGTTCACATATCCCCTGTCGAATTTTACTTGCTGCAACCAGTGCGTAATCCCCGCCTTCTCCACATGTCCCCTAACCGGACCTCTTATGGCTCAAAGAACCGCTTTCACAGATTCCGAGAAATGTCAACTCCAATTCCACCTTGTTTGACTTCGACCTCTCCACCCATACTCTCAAGCACCGGCTCCTAAACCATTCTCACCACCAATTTTAAGCGGCGCTTCTAGACTTTACTATAATCTGCTCCCACCTCTCGCCCCTACCCCTGCCTTCTTAATTTGTCCTGGTTACCTTAGGTTAAGTTTAGTTAAGTTAATTCTTAAGCGCTCTAGTTTGTAACTTAATATACTTTAGTTGTAGGAAATTATGTTGCTTTAATTAAGCTAATAAATGGGGTGGAAGCCCCACTAAACTAAAGACAATGAAGAGACAAGTGAGAGTGTCGCATTATATCCCGTATCATATCCCACAGTATGAGCCACTACACGTCCCACACACTGCACAACACAATCCACATGAGTTACGACCTTTTTGACGTGATCTATTGGTCCAAAACCCAAAGATGTCCCCCCAAAATCTTGATACGTCATTTGTTGCTATATACCTCCTTCGCAACCTACCGTGTCATACGAACTCGCGATAGCAGCAGTTGATTACCTAACCGAGCTAAGCACTTCCCTAGACGATATCGTTGTTTTGGCGATTTCAACCTCTCTCATCTCCAATGGGTGTTACCAGACGATCAATCCTTTTACATCTCAAATCCCACTAGTACCAAGGAATGTCTCTTTATAGACGGTCTCACCGGCTCAGGCCTCCGTCAAATAAGTAATGTCCCAAATCATATGGAGAAGTAACTTGACCTTATGTTTACAACGGACTCCTTAATTCCTCAGTTGCCGTTAGTCCTCACGTCCTCTCAACCATCGACAATGACCACACACCGCTTATCTTATCCATTTACCATGGCTGCTCAGCCCATTCCTACAACTTCTGCAAAGCTAACTTTCGCCTATTACATGAGCATCTTAGCAAAATCGCATTTCGCTTTGATCATCTAGATGTAGAAGGATCTATTGCCACTCTCAATAAGGAAATCTACAAATACGATTTCTGTATATGTCCCTTATCCTCGACATAGGATATTGGTTTCATCGCCTCCATTGTACTACCGCAAACTTCACATTCTGCGAAACAAGAGGAATAATTTGTGGAACATTTTCTTAAAAACACGTTCCTCCCTGGACCACTCTAACTATCTCGATTCATTTTATAAATTCAAAGCTTCACAACTCAATGTACTACAATTATCTCACAAAACCACAAAACAAAATGATCAATTACCCCAAATTTTGTTCCTCTTTATTAATTATAAACGTATCTCTAACGCCTATCCCAACTCACTTTTCTATTACACGATTATAATACTTCAACCGACTCCCAAACTATTCTCAATCTGTTCGCTTCATTCTTTATAAAATCCTTCTCGGAGAACTCTTTCGAGTCTAACCCGTCTTATTTCAAAGACCTGCCCGAATTCTCCCTTGGCCCGTTCATCTCTCAACTTATTGAGCATCACCTAGTTTCTCTAACTAAATTAAACTTACTTAAAGACGAGTTCAGCTCTGGCCTGATATACTCCTGCTGTTATTTTAAAGAAATGGTTCTCTTCTCTTTCTCCCGCTATCAAAGATCTTTAATCTATCACTTACACAAGTTGTATTCCCAAGTATTTGGAAATCCTCTTTTGTCATCCCCATACGTAAAAATTGGCCTAAAAACGATATAAGAAACTACCGTTCCATCGCCAAACCGACACATATTCCACAACTGTTCAAAGGCATTCTTTACAACGCGTTATGTTTCCGTTGCAAATCCATCATCTCACCCAACCAGCGTGGTTTTCTTATGGGTAGGTCGACCACCATCAATCTTGTTAAATTCGCATTCCACGCTCTCCGTGCCTTAGAGAATGGTAGCGAACTCGATGTAATCACAACCGATTTCAGCAACGCCGTCGACAATCGCCCACAATCTCATCCTCTTTAAGCTATCCTCACTTGGTTTCGAAGCGCTACTGATTAAGTTGATTTCTTCCTATCTGAACGATCGAACCTACCGTGTCAGATTTAGATCCACCCTTTCCAATCCTTTTCTTCCCACGTCAGAGGTCCTCAAGGGCAATCATCTTGGACCCCTCCTATTCATTCTTACTATTAATGATATAGACTCCGATATAAACCACTCCTCCATCTCTCTTTAAGCGGACGACACTAAACTCTTCAAGACGATCCACTCTTCTGTCGACTCCTCACTTCTCTAAATTGATCTCGAGAGCTTTTCAACTTGGTGCCTCGAAGCAAATATTACCCGATGTCACTCAATCACCTTCTCTCCTAAAAGATTATTCTCAAGACCAACTCTGTCCTTGGTTTTGTGAAACGCTGATCGAAAGAATTCTCTAATCCCTACGTTTCCAGATCGCTCTGTATAGCCTTTGCCCGCCCCATTCTTGAATATGCTAGTCAGGTTTGGTCTCATCACCACTCGTCCCACACTCGCAGGGTCGAAAGCGAGCAACGTTGTTTTTTTCATTTTGCCCTCGGAGGATTGAATTGGGAAAATCCCCTGATTCTACCCCCAAACGCGAGCCGTCTTCAACTAATTAACCTTAACACACTTAAAGAGCGCAGAGTTCATGCCGACATCCTCTTCATTCACCGTCTATTTTCAGATTCAATCAACTGCCCAAGTCTGCTCTTCTCCATCACATTTTCCACTAATCCCCGAAGTCTGCGAAACCCTCAACTTTTCTATTTACCCACCGATCACACGTCTTACGGCTCTAATGAACCCGTTTCGCGAATGCAGGGGTGGGCAAACTCTCACCCCGCATTCTTTGACTTCAATCTCACCACCCCGCTCACCGCCTACACTCTCCCGAACCATACTCACACCCTACCACCCGGCTTATCCTCGCCTTCCCCGCCCTACCACTTTTATTAGTTCCCCATTCCATTTTTAAGTTACTTTAAAGTTAGTCGCCCGCCCCCAACCCCCATGCCTGAGTTTGTGAGGTAGTTCGTAACTCTATTTATAAGTTTATATGTTTATACGACTTGTACTAAGCGAAATAAACTGAGGGATCTGCCCTCTATTCATTCATTCTTACTTTATTTTATTTATTTATTTACTGGCCTGTAGGGACCCGGAAGTTCATGACCTCCCCGACTCGGTTCCGACATTGTTCCCTGTCCTGTGCGCTCTCCTTCCACATTCGACCATCCGATCCGATCTCCTCGAGGTCCAATCTAACATTGTCCTCAAATCTTCGTCGCGGCCGTCCTGCCGGTCTCTTCCCCGTTAGTGTACCGTCAAGAATTCTATGCACGGTCCTATAATCGCCCATTCGCGCTATGTGTCCGGCCCATCTTAATCTTCGCGACTTGATTACTCTCACTATTGTAGGTTTGCGGTATAGCTCTTCCAATTCGTGGTTGTGGAGTTTCCTCCATTGTCCTGACTCCTCGTCATATTTACCGCCAAATATACCCCTTAAAACTTTATTCTCGAATACGCGGAATTTGTTCTCTTCCCGTTTTGTGAGAGCCCATGTTTCGCATCCGTATAGAGCAATCGGCATGAATATGGTTCTATAGACACGGAGCTTTATATTACGTGATAGCAGTTTGGATTTCAACAGTTTACTGGCTGCATGCCTACTAGCGTTGCCGGAATGTAGTCTTTTGTTAATTTCCTTTGACGTTTCGTTTCTGGTCGTCAGTATCGTTCCCAGATATTTAAATTCTTTGACATTTTCAAATATCTTGCCCCTGACGTTTATATGTGTTCCCTGAGGTCCACCTGCTCTCGCCGTAATCATGTATTTCGTTTTGTCTTCGTTTATTTCTAGGCCCACCTCTTCTGCTGCTTGCATGATGATTTCACTGTTTTTACTTACAGTTTCTAGATTATCGCCAAGAACGGCGATGTCATCCGGATACGCGAGCCCTTGTGTGACCCCGTTCAGGGATGATCCGGCCGTGCTGTCCTCTTGTACCTTGCTGATAACATACTCGAGGACAAGGTTAAAAAGGCATGGTGAGAGGCCATCGCCTTGTTTTAGTCCGTCCCGGATTTCAAATGGTTCTGAGAGGTGGTTTTCTATTCTAACTCGCCCTTTGTTTTCGTTCATGCAAATTTGAATGCGGGCGGCATATTTTTTCGGGATCCCCAGCTCAACCACAATATGGTAGAGTCTTTGCCTTGCGACTGAGTCGTAGGCTTTTTTGAAGTCAACGAACAGTTGGTGAACCGTCTCTCCGTATTCCCACTTCTTTTCCAGCAGTTGCCTTATTGTGAACATCTGGTCGCTTGTTGGCCGGTTTCGACGGAATCCACATTGATAGTCTCCCAATATTTATTCTGCGTGCGTTGTGATTCTTGCCAGTATGATATTTGTTAAGATTTTGTATGTTATTGGGAGCAATGATATTCCTCTGTAATTTTCGCAGTCAGATCTGTCGCCTTTTTTGAAAATGAGGATGACTATTGAGGTTTTCCATTCTTCCGGAATGACTTCCTTGTCCCATATTATTTTAACCAGTTGGTGGATCTTTCGAGCGGTTGCCCCCCCCCCCCCCCCCCCCCCCAACCCCCTCCACACTTCACAAGCTCTGCCGGTATGCAATCGACTCCGGGAGCCTTGTTGTTTTTCAGTCGATTTATCGCGTCTACAACTTCGTCGAAAGAGGACTCTGGGATCATGGGCTCGACTGTATGTACGTCTGGTGCGTTTATTTGTGGTTAATGGGTGCGCACATTGAGAGGTTTTCAAAGTACTGCTCCCATCTTGTCACGATATTTTTTGTTTCTGTCACCAGGCAGCCGTTTGTGTCTCGGATTATTTTGGCTCTCCCTCGGTAGCCATTTCTAATTGAATTTATGCCAGCATACATACCTCTGCTGTTCTTTGCTCTGGCATTTTCTATGATTTTTTCGATCCGAGTCTTCTCCCATTCGCGTTTTTTGTGGTTGAAAAATCTGGGTGTTTCTTTCCGAATTGTCGCGTATCTTACTGCGTTGACTTCATCATATGCTTCTAAGTGGATCATTCTGAGGCGTTTACGTTCTTCGATCTTTGCCCTGCACTCATCGTCAAACCAAGGTTTGGACTTAGTTGTTTTCTTAAATCCTAATACCTTTTGGGCTGTTTGTTTGATTGTGTCTCTGATCGATGCCCATTTAGTGTCCCCACTATTGGCTTCATCTTCATCACTACTGTCATTCTCTAGGATGCTAAATCTATTCGTTAGTTCGTGTTGATATTCAGCCCTTTTTCGTAGGTCTTTTAGTTTATCAATCTCGAACTTTTTGCTCGTCTCTCGCGACTGTCCATGTGGATTTTCTGCAAGCCAACTTCTAATTTTGCCCATCACTAGAAGGTGATCGGAGTCGCAATCTGCTCCTCTATATGATCTTACGTCAAGGATATTCGAGTGGTGTCTTTTGTCTATGAGGAAGTGGTCTATTTAGTTACGCCGTCGGGTGATATCCATGTGGCTTTATGGATTTGCTTGTGCTTGAACATCGTGCTTTACACTAACAGGTCTTTTGACGCTGCGAACGTGATAATTCGAATACCGTTATCATTTGAAACGTCATGTAGGCTTTCTTTACCTATTGTTGGTTGGAAGATATCTTCCTTTCCAATTTTCGCATTGAGGTCGTCGAGGAGGATTTTAACATCGAATGATGAGATCCCATCAAATACTTCCTCTAGGGTCTCGTAGAATGTGTCCTTCGTTTCTTCGTCTGTAGATTCTGTTGGGCGGTGTACGCTTATAAATACATAATTGTACCATAGCCCCTGTATTTTTAGCACCGACATTCGGTCATTAGTAAATTGCACATCTTTTACATGGAGCGTAATCTTCTTGCTTATGATGAAGCCAGTTCCGAGGTTATGTGTATCGGTACCTCCACACACCAGTGTAAACCCGTTGGTTTCGATTACTTGATGTGGGAGTCGAACTTCCTGAAGCGCGACGATGTCCATTTTATATTGTTTCGCGTTTTCTACGACCGCCTGTATCGCGCCTGGTTTATATAACGTTCGAACATTCCACGTGCCGACGCGTATATCCCGCTTTTTCCGTTTTTAACTACGTCTTCTTTTTATCGAGTCGGTGTTTTCCTGATGATTTTTTCCCTTATGGTAGTGTCGGCTCATCACACCTACGCCTACCGGGTTTTTCGTGGGATTGTTTTTTGTATATTGGTTATTCATTTTTGATCCCACGAGTTTTGGGGTTTCAAATAGTCCGCCACATCAGAACCCCGTTTTGATATGGTAAGGTCTGCTTACTGCTCTGATTCGACCCGGTGTCAGAGAGGCGCCGTTATAATACAGCCGGTACACCCCTGGCTGCAAACCATCCAATGGGCACGGGGACGCGTAACACTCTGGATTAGGGGTGGTAGATCTTTGTGTGTTACTCCTCGCTAGCCTGTCTGACATGGGTGGTTCTAGTGGAAGCGTATGCTTCCGTCAGCATAGCCTGAGTGATTCATTGTAGTTTAAGCCCCCGCACCACGTCAAGGTTTCTACCAAGCTGGGGATTCATTCGTTCTTACGGCTCCAAAAACCCCATTTCGCGGATGCGACTTTCACACCTTCTTTGACTTCAATCTCACCTCTCCCATTACCAAACGTCGTCTCCTTTCTTACCACGCTGGCCGCTCCCCGCTCACCGCCTACACTCTCGCAACCCGCACTCATACTCACACCCTAGCATCCGGCCTATCCTCGCCCTTCCCTCCCAGTTGGCCGCCTCTTTCTTATGCCAATTTCACGATTTGGAGCCCTATATTTGGAACGTGTGATTCGAACCGACGCTATAACGTTCAGAATCTCTAGAGGATAGAACCAAAACTCAACGCATCAGGTTACTTCTGCTTGTACGAATTGGATTTCTAAACTGATGTAGAAGTTCCTATGTTATTCCTATGGTATGCGGCTCCGATGCTTTGCTAATTCAATATTTTTTCTCTGTGTTGTTCTTCAGTGGTTGCTTGTGTACTGTGTGTGTATCTGTTAGAAACCCCACAGCCCAAGATTTCAGCAGGATCGCGTCGGTGAGTTTACTTCGGTAACTTTCTGGGGAATTCTAAAAGCTTGGGATGGCTTTGCTCTTGTTTTCCCAATCTCGCTGCTGGCTCTTGCTTAGATATATTTATACACAATACATTTACCCAAACAGACTTGTAACTTTTATTACAAGATTCAAATAAAGTTGGTAAGTTAGCATTACTAATTATTAATTAATCGGTAAATTTGGAAAAATCAAATAAAAATGTCTGACACTACAATTTAGTTGTAAATGAATGTTAATAGAAACACTTTTTATGGCTGTAATCAATCGGATTTAAGATCAAAATGTATATAAGTAATTTCTACTTGAAACCACGAATTGGTTTGATAATTCAAAACATTTGCACAGCCGGAAAAATTGGTTTAAATCAATGGAAACACTTATATTGCTGTGAAATACCTCGTTTAGGCTCATTGGGTTGTTTTTCTCCTTCTTTTTACCCTTCCAAAACGCAAAATGATTCTCAATTTATTACAAGTATGTTTGTGTCCTCTTTTAACTTAATTTAACACTTTAATTTGGTTTCATTTCAGAAACGGACAACGCGATGGAAATTTGTACTTCACCCGTAATGGCATAATTCCATCCGGAATAGGATTCTCAGATCGCCGTGTAGTAAACGGCATTCGTATAAATCTCAGCATTGGAACTGTAGCAAGATAACGGAGTGCATGCAGTATGTGCAAACCAGGTGTAATTGCATTTGGAATTCTTGTGGTCATAATGACCAGAAAGAGTCAGGCTAGTATGCAGGTGAACCATCAATCATCACAGATGGCTGAGGATATCACACCGGTGGATAAGATGGATCAGAAACCGGTGGACAAGATGGAGCAGAAACCATTGCCAAAGGACCAAACCTTAATTGTTCGGCTGCCATCAAATACACTACTTAAATACACGGCTTATAAGGACGTTTCAATACTGCATTTTCGCGTGCCACCTGATACACGGGTGGCATATTTTACATTCAAAGCATTGGAAGAGTCCAAGAGTGCCTTTCGTAAGTAAAGAAAATTATGTGTTCTAATATAACTTTAGAAGGAGTTAAGATTAATGGCTCATTAGTAAATACTATTCCACGTAGAAATAAGATATAAAGTAAGAGGTCAGATCAAGGGTCGTTGCACAACTGAACTTGATAAATATGTCCCTTCGATATATTGAGAAGTACTCTCACTGCCTGTTATTTATGGGCGCCTTGCTTATGTTGTTGTTAATGCGTCTGAAAGTTGTATTTTAGATTTGCATCAGCATCATCAGACACCCCAGTCATTCCCATGTATAACTAGGCTTTCTGGTCCCATTTCCAATGTTAGGTTCTTCTTATTCATCCCAAGGAAAATCGAGGATTGACTTCCGGGAGCTTGAGAAGTAATTATGCTTGTTTTCCATTTCCATTTTACGTACATTTTTATTTTGTTCTTTTTCTTATATTATGCTATGAATCGTGGAGGATGCCATGAATCGTGGGATGTAGCGATTCACCTACTATTTATTCAATAAACATTGCTTCTCTTGGTCGGCACAGAATATCCTGATCTTCATTTCCGCCATCAAAGAAGTTCCATAAAATTCTTAAATCTTGCATATCGATAGTTTTGTTAAACGAAACGAAGGACAAACTTAGAATAAAGTGCAATACGTATTCTGATAACCAGAAGGTATAAAACGTTGTGTGTTGAATTCAAAAGAGAGTTTCCCATTTGTCGTGATAATTACTACCGTGCCAAATACATATCTTAGGAAAGTTTATGTACCGAGTGGCGGTAAGAAATTGTTTAAACAAATTATCTACTTCTGGAGTTTATGTTAAATTTTCCGTTTCTAATACATTTGGTAATTCATGCGCCAGAGTTGGTTACGAGGGTTGCCTCTTATGTTTCGGGGTTTGGCAACCCTAGTGTTGCAATCCGGCAATTGACAGCTCTGTCGTAAAGTTGGACATTTTTGAGGTTATATGCACTCAGAACGTTTTGACATACGAGCTCTATTTGTGTTGTTTATAGTATCTTAAAAGATTCATCTCGGCCCAAAAATGGAATTAAATCGTCAACATTTTCGTGCGATTATTTTTTACAACTTTCGGCGTGGATTAACTCAGCAACAGTGCATGGATGAACTTAATTCAATTTTTGGCGATAAAGCTCCATCAAGGACCAGTGTTTATCGATGGTATGGTGAATTCAATCGTGGTCGTAGTTCACTCCAAGATGAATTTCGTGAATGTCGTCCAAAATCAGTTGTTGTTCCGAAAACCATTGATGCTGTGCGCGAACTGATATTGGAAGATCGTCATGTGACCTATAGTGAGATTGAGACAACCTTAGGCGTTAGTGGGACCAGCATACATTCAATATTGCATAAACATTTGACCGTCAAAAAAATTTGTTCGCGTTGGATCCCACACAATTTGTCAATCACCCAAAAAAAGGCGCGTGTCAATTGGTCGAAAGAAATGCTCAAAAAATACGGTCGCGGTGCTTCGAAACACGTCTATGACATCGTGACAGGTGATGAATCGTGGATTTACGCGTATGAGCCCGAAAGTAAACAGCAGTCGACTGTCTGGGTGTTTCAAGATGAGCCAAATCCATCAAAAGTTGTTCGCGCACGAAGCACTTCCAACCAAATGGTCGCCTATTTTTTCGGAAAAACTGGACATGTCGCAACCGTACCACTAGAACAACGCAGAACAGTCAATTCTGAGCGGTACACAACCATTTGTTTGCCAGTTGTCTTCCAAGAAATCAGGAAAACCAACCGCCGAAGAGGGATCACTCTTCACCACGACAATGTGAGCTCTCACACATCGGCTGCGACAACTGCATTTTTGAGCACCCAAAACATCGATTTGATGGGTCATCCGCCGTATAGTCCTGACTTGGCACCGAATGACTTCTTTTTATTCCCGTACGTAAAAAACAAACAGAGAGGTCAACGTTTTTCGACACCTGAAGAAGCGGTTGCTGCATTCAGAATGCATGTGTTGGAGATACCTCAATCAGAGTGGCAAAAGTGCTTCGAGAATTGGTTGAAACGCATGCAAAAGTGTATAGATATTCATGGGGAATATTTTGAAAAACAATAAAGTGATTTTCGATGATCAATATTTGTTTGTGTTCTCTAATCCCGAAATATAAAAGGCAACCCTCGTATAAATTTCAACTGAGTCTTGTCCAATAGTCTTGTGTTCTTTGTCCTAATAATATCTTACGATCTGAACAGTTGCAGAGGCATCGTTTTATTTTTCAGCTCATTAATTCTTCTGAAATTTGGAAGACTATTAGTTCCTTACCTCATTCGAATTCGTACTTAACTGGCGAGAAACAGTCTACTTAAAATGACAGCATTACATTACATTACATAAAATAGCGCATTTATTATACAAAAAATACATTTTTCACTTAAGAATAAATGCTGTCCTCTTTACAGTAGCGGTTTCTTAATTAATTTACTGACTCTTCACAAGTTCTCTAAATTATACAATGTCTCATAGTTTTGTTTTGCCCTTTGGCGTACATTAGTTCCCCAATTAATATTTAATATTATCTTATTATTATTATTATTATTATTTATTGGCCTGTAGGAACCCGGAAGTTCATGACCTCACCGACTCGGCTCCGCCATTGTTCCCTGTCCTGTGCACTCTCCTTCCACGTTCGACCATCCGATCCGATCTCCTCGAGGCCCAATATAACATTGTTCTCCCATCTCCGTCGCGGCCGTCCTGCCGGTCTCTATCCCGTTCGTTTACCCTCAAGAATTCTACGCACGGTCCTATAATCGCCCATTCGCGCTACGTGTCCGGCCCATCTTAATCTTCGCGACTTGATTACTCTCACTATTGTAGGTTTGCGTTATAGCTCTTCCAATTCGTGGTTGTGGAGCTTCCTCCGTTGTCCTGACTCCTCGTCATATTTACCGCCAAATATACCCATTTAAACTTTATTCTAGAATACGCGGAATTTGTTCTCTTCCCGTTTTGTGAGAGCCCATGTTTCGCATCCGTATAGATCAATCGGCATGGTGATGGTTCTATAGGCACGGAGCTTTATATTACGTGATAGTAGTTTGGATTTCAACAGTTTACTGGCTGCATGCCAACTAGCGTTGCCGGAGTGTAGTCTTTTGTTAATTTCCTTCGACGTTTCGTTTCTGGTCGCCAGTATCGTTCCCAGATATTTAAGGGGACATTCCGGTTTGTTCGGTTCAAGAAATAAAATTTTTAATCGATAGTTTTATCCTTCAAAAATAATATGTTAAAATTTGGAAACGAAATCTTAGGCGGTTCCAAAGTTATAGGTCATTAAAGGGTCGGGTCTTCCGCGGATACAAATTCGTATCATAGGTGGCAACTACCGTGTATTTAGAAAGATGCAGACTATCCATTTATGGGCATTAATTTGCTTCGCTGTTGGCTTGGGCCAACTGCCAATTCTTTGAATATGTCGCAATCTTGTGCGACTGGACAACATGTTCATAGGCGGTAATGGATAGTCGCTCCTGTGTGTGTTGTTTTTACATTCGGGCGTACTGCGGGTGACCTGCGATTGCCTGAGTTAACTAAAACTTTCATATATATGAAACTAACTTGCCCGTTGCACGGTGCTGGTGGTTTTTTCTTGTTTGGTGACTATGGAAGATATTCCTACCGGTGACGTGGCGGGGTAGGTATTTTTGATGTTTCTTTGTTTGTTTTTCATGAGGAGGAAAAAGTATTTAGTGTAAACGTGGTCTCAGAGCGTGCAGTGCTCGCGTTTAGGCGCCCGTTTCATACGTTTTTCAACGGTAAATTTTTCTAACATAATGTTTAAAAACGTTAAAGGTCGCGTAAGTCAGGGGTGCGTCCAGGGAGTCGATATAAAAAACGAAAAGGATTTATGGGAACTGTAAATGAACTGGAAACGGAGTATGCGACTACATCGGCAAAAAAATTGGCTACATCGCCCGACTTCGCTCCAAAGGTCACAGTGACGGCAGCATACGTGATGTTACATTTTTTTGCAGTTTTTTCCGAACTTTCAAACATTATAAAGTGTAAAAACTGTGACGGTTCCATAAACTTTTCAAAAAAATCTGAGAAAGGCCTAGGATTCAAACAGATCGTTGAATGCAACTGTGGTGAGAGGGTCATCGAGTCCTGTCCACGGATCCCCAACAAAGCTTAATCGTAGAATAGTATTCGTAATGCGCATCTTGGGTGTCGGGTTAAATGGATTACATTGTTTCACTTCACTGATGTATGTTGGCGAATTTACGAAACACATCTACTACGCTGCTCTCGATAATGCACACACCGCTTGTATCGGCGTTTTTTCTTCCGTGATAAAAAAGGTTAGCAAAGAAGAAAAAGAAAAAACTGATGAAAGTGAAGATAAAAAATGTACTGCTTCTGGAGATGGTAGTTGGAGCAAAAGGGGTCATGCTGCTAATTATGGCGTTATGACATTGATCGGCAACAAAACAAAGTTCTCGATCTTACTGTGAAATCGCGTTATTGCCAAGGCTGCAACCTTATGAAAACAAAGAAAGGCACCCCTGAATATGATACTTGGTGGGATGAGCACGAACCAGTTTGCACATTTACCCAGTTTACGTAAAACTGACAGATCCCGATTTGTTAAAAAAAAATGCGATGGAGGTTTCACGCAAAATAACAACGAAAGTTTCTGTTGGAGACGGAGCAGCACTCGATGGCAACACTGGTGCAGGCACCACTGAAATGCTGTCATGACAAACAAATGTCAGCAAACAGCTGACATTTCAATTATATTTAAATTCGAGCTGTCATTGCAAAGCCGTTTCTACTTGTCGTGTGTAGCGTAAATAATAAACAAAACATTAATTAATATTCGATCAGTGTTTGTTTCTCACTCTTGTGGTTGTTATTAATGGTCGGTCCTTTGGTTAGCAACGTAAGAGCCTTTCCACGTGAGTCGAGCAACATCAGGAAACCGCAGAGAGTCCAAGAACTGAGGAACTACGATCGAAAGAAGAGTTGTTCGATCCAACCAATTGAGGTAATTCCTTTCACTTTCAACCACATTCGGATTTGCCATTGTTTTCAGGCAACGGCAAAGACCACAAACAAATTTAGCGTTTACAGTTTCAATGCTACTATCTGGCAAATGGCGCCAAAACACACATACAGTGCTAAGAAAATCATTGAAGTTGCGGCTCTTACCGCAGCTTGTATGTTTAATGAGGGAGTTTTACCCGTATTGCTAATAATGCAAGTCATGGGCATCAAAATTGGATACGCTGCGAGAGCGTTTGCGAACGAGAGGGACAGAGATCGGCTGCAAGACGCTGGCACGCACAGCGAGGAAAAAGGCGAAAATGCAACTGGAGGACCAATTCGAAGTCGTGGAAGGAATTGTTTATGGTCCAGGAATAGATGTCTAGCTGTTAGTATAAAAAATCCCGATGATTTCTGTTGAGTCGGTTGAGATAAATAATGATAACGGAAATTTTCTATTTACAATATACAATACATTTATTAATCTATAACTTCGCGCCGCTTATGACACGTGTGTTGATCTCGGCGTCTTATAATACTCTTCTGTCAATGCTCCTCGCCTGTCTCGTTTCACACATGCCGCTTTCTCTCTCTCTCTCTCTCTCTCTGCGTTTATACATGCATTCATAAGAGCGCGCTCATTCGCCATACAGTAGGCAATGTAAATGTACATTCTGAACAATTTCATAAAAAAAATCACTTTTATCTTTTGTCTAATTTATCTCCAAACTTTGAATGTGTTTTTCTCGAAACGACTTTTTTGAGTGCGGTGTAAGCGATAATATGAAAACGATTCTTATGAAAGTTCGCACACATATTTTTAACAAGCACACGCAAATTGTGAATGAATTACTTTTTTATTTATTTATTTATTTTTTTAGTTATAACTAAAAAGTAGAGCAAAAAAGTGCCGAAAAATAATTTTTTTCAATAGTCCGCCATTTTGTTGTTTTTTATCAATTTTAAAATTTTTTTCACTCACATTAGGCTAAATGTATTTAAACTCAATAAACTTTCTGCATTTTTCGTATTTTTTCACCGGGGACGAAAATAACCCTTACACGAGCAGAAGGGATGGCTAACTTTGAACACCTGGAGGGGGAGGTTTCCGGTTCCGGAGTGACTCGACAAAATTTACAAACGTAGTCGAAAGCTGAATAAAATGTTTAAAGAAAAATTGTTGTTATATCTTTAATACTTTCTCTTTAAAAAAATCATGAAAATAACCTATTTTTTTCACCCGACAAACCGGAATGTCCCCTTAAATTCTTTGACATTTTCAAATATCTTCTAGTACAGTCCCCAACCACCATACTTACCACACCTGTCAGCAACCAGCTGACAGTACGTCATCGCCAGGGGCCGCCAGCGAACTGTCATATCGATTTAAATATGACTAACGCTTTTTGAATTAGTTCACGTCGATCATCAGCATCAAGTAGTGGCAGTCAGTCTGCTTACCACCGGGGTTGTAATTTTATCAAAAGCAAAGTTTGAAGAATAGTCGCATTTTGTTAAAACTAATTAGCACTCAACTTTTAAGTGGTGGTGGATTTGGTATTAAGGCTGTTGTGTCCTTCGCCCCAGTACAAAAGGCAATTTGGTTTATCCAGTTTAACCAGTTCGAGGAATTTAGGTAACGAAAGTTCAAGGGCAGCTGACAACTTCTGCCGCATCATCCCCGACGCCATCCCCATGGTCGCCGGAGCTCCTTACCCTCATTGGTGGCCGTTCGCTCGCTATCAATTATATATATATATAAATACATATATATATATATATATATATATATATATATATATATATATATATATATATATATATATAAATACGAGATGTAAAAGAAGTAGGCCTCTTATATATATATATATATATATATATATATATATACATATATATATATATATATATATATGTATATATATATATAATATATATATATCTGTATATAACAGCAACGAGGTGAACGGTTAATGAATAGACAATTATTGCTCGTCTATTCAGCAACTGGTGGCGTTCAGTGCCAGCATGTTTTGCCGTAATGGTATAATTCGTATTGTTGCGGAACTGCAACAAAAAGAATTTTAGAACCAAGTGAAACGTCATTAGTTATTACAATAAAACTGAATGGAACGATATAATACTAAAACTAAAGCTGCAATTATGGAAGTGAAATGAGAGCATTGCGCTAGAGACACATTATATTTGGGGACGTGAAGTCCTTTCATTGTCACTAATCCACCACCAGTTGGGATGAAATCAGCCTCTTTTAGATGTATCTCTTTCACTTATCAACATATTAAAACGTTGGCTATCTGAAACATTAGAGATATCGCTATCATGGAGAATTCGTTTACCCTAACATGTTTGTCCTTGATATGATGTTTTCTATCTAAGAAGAAGAACGCTTCTGGTGGAATAAACCCATTCTGCAGAGTACTCTCCATATACATATCATTGGGATAGAATGCAACTGGAGGCACTAACCACAACCTTCACTTCGGCTGAGTTAAACCTTAAAATTATTGCCGTGAATGTAAATTCATTAATCCGCCTGGCAAGGAGCGATAATCTGAGCAAATTTCTGGAAGCCGAACATCTAGATGTGCTTTTGGCTAGCGAAACTAAGCTAAACCAAAGACATAAGTTAGGCTACAGAAATTATAAAGTTATAAGACGAGATCTTCCGAACTCCACTCAAGGAGGTGGATTCCCTGTTCTAATCAAAAATGATCTGCAACACAAGGTCGTGTACAACATAAAATGTAAACAAGTTTCAGGTGCTGGAAGCTTCCTTATTAGATATCCATTTGAAAAGTCAAAAGCATCTATGTGAAGTCTCTGTTTACCGTCTTGAAGCTCTTCAGTGCACACAGTTTGCAAATAAACTTGATACTCTTTTCCAAAGTCTCATGTTAGACTCGGAAAATAATTACTTCTATAAGGCAGGAGATTTCAATGCTAAGCACTGTGTTTGGAGTAACTTTATCTCGAACACGAGAGGCAATACGTTGTTCGACTGGTGGCAACCACACGGCATTGAACAAAAACTACAAGTATGCCGTCTTATCCAAGAGACAATTCTTTCTTGGATTTACTTGAGCGAATAAAATTATTGGATTGCACCACACGAAATGTCAGATTTTGGAGTCAACTTTTATTTATTTTGTATCTACCATGTGAAACTTCCATAACAGCTTCCATGGTCTTCAGAATTTGAAGTTAGAGTCTCCGCCTTAAATTTCATGTGTGTCGAAAATGGTTGACATATTTTATTTTTGTAATAGGCATGTACAAAAGAGATTCGTTGATATCCAATGTCCACTGCGAAGCGTACTTTACGAAAGGGGCCGTAAAAGTATATTGACCATAAATGCATGTTTATAGAATTATAACCTGGGAATTGACTGAAGAATGATTTCCTATGTTTGTCTGTCTGTCTAAAATTGAACTTTAATGTGGACCTGTGGCCAAATGCTTCATGGAGAGGAGTCGATTGGAACATTATTTGTGTTAACATGGGTAAACAATACGATACATTCCGCATGTATTATAATAATGGAATTGAATGAAATACCCTTATAGCATTCTACGGCCACATGTAGCCGACGACGTATTTTTTTTTTCGCTATTATTTGGGCTGCGGGATTACTATGCTACATATCACTGCATTCGGCACTAATGAACTATTTTTCGATTTTATTCTAGTGTTGTGTTCCCTACTATGGTTGCGTAATCGTTTGTTTCTGTTGGCACCGCCATAGTCTTCGGTACATTTCATTGTTATATTTCACATCCTATCGAGCACACGAAGTGCTATTTTGTATGCCTCTTATCAAACCCAACAATTCAATTCAGGTTCGGACGAATGTACGAAATGTAACTATTAAATAATATGCGTTAAAGTAGTACGACCAGAAATTCCAGTATAAGAGTTTGTTTTCGCTGGAAAAAGTATGTATGGAATTTCATCCATATGCATGGGATTCAACGTCAATCACTTTTGTCGTACGAGGGGAGGTCAATAAGTCTTTAGAAAATGAGGACGATTTTCTTTTATTTTCGCTTTTAGCTAATAATGACGCAATGGCAAGTCATACTTTCTGGAGCCTTTTTTGGAGCCCGTTCGCCTTTAACAATCCACTGTTTTGACTGTTCTGTCGTCTCGGGAGTGTAGTGGTGTATCCATGTTTTATCTACAGCTACTAATCTGCGTAGAAACTCATCTGGGTTGTGAAGCATGGGCTCCAAAAGTTCTCAGCTGAGAGCAAATGTGGCAACCGTCGCGCAGATGTTTTTTTTTTTGTCATGCCCAATTTATCAGGCAAAATTGAAACAAGAAAAAAATTAAAAATTGACAGATACCTAGCGAGGAATAATGCTTGGTAAAAACAGGCCATTATGGTACTTATTGACCTGTCCTCGTATCTTGAGATCGTTGCTGAACTTAATTAAAAGAAAGAAAATAAAAGAAACGTGCCGAATTCTAAGTTCGCACACGAGATATAAGTTCGCACACATGTGACATGACAACGCATTAGAACACATACCATTGCCTACAAATATATCGGAAAAAAATATACGAATCGGTATCTTCATCATCATCATCACCATCGGCACTACAACCGGGATCCGGTCTTGACCGGCGGCTTGTTAAATTTTCCATAATAATTTGTTTTTTCGGGCAAGGTTGCGGCTGAGATATCTTCGTTCCACCAAGGAACATACTCACCTATACCCTAACTTCACGTGCCCACAGACACGGTCCCCAAACTCCAAGCTTTCATCTGACCAAAGGTGACATCCATACTGGTGTCAACAACCCCACGTATCCACAGATACGTGGCCCGAGTCCCGAACAATTTTCTTACGCCTGCACGGCGATCGAAGGACACGACCTATAGCGTTTGAAATAATAGTGAAGAAGATCGTGTGATTCGAACTGACGCTATGACAGTCTGAATCACGAAAAAAATTGAACCTATGCGTTACCCATCAGGCTACTGACCGTGTTTTGAATTTGATTTCCAAACTCGACTATATTCCACTGATGTGAATTATTTTTATTTATCGCTTGGTATACGGTTCTGATGTATTTTTCTTATTCGATTTTTCGTTCGGTGTTCTTCACTATTTTTGCTTGTGAATTGTGTGTATCTTGTTAGAGTTGCCACAGACCCAGCATAGAAATTGTGTACCGATCCATTACCTGGATAAACACAAGTAGTTAGCACAGCTGCGCCAAATGTCGACACGCATCTAATCCCCGCCGATAAGCCAATTGCCATAAAACAATCCGTCGGCAAAACCTTTGTCCCTGCCGCTATGCACTTCGCCCAAACAAAGGCCATTGCGGAGAAACAACAATAAACAAAAAAGCTGCTCCAATAGGGCAAAGCAAATACGATGATTATCACGATCCCAGCATCGCTAAGGATAAACCACACAACCGACTGTTTGCATAAGCAACGCAACAGAAGGCGTAAAAATGCTGACAATCCCAGAATGATCTACAGCAGTGTGTGAGTGCATCCACACATCTGATCTGCGACGAAGCGGAAACCGCAAGACCAAAAAAAAAAAAAAAATGCGATCATCCCTGGTGAAGAGATTCTCGATTGGGAGAGAATCACCAGGATGGAGAACGATGGGGTGAGCAGAATCATCCTCAGAAGAAAATGAGACAGTCGACAGGAAGCTGCGAAAACAGTAAAACGCGCATGCATTTTTAGATGTTGATAAAATTTTTGACGTTCGGATGTTCACGCTGTAAATACGGTTCGGAATTCAGAAACGGGAAAGAGCAAGAAGTCAATAACTTCGCACTTAAGATTAACTATCTCGAATACAAAACAATACATAACAACAAAAAATATTTAATACTTTTCGTGTCGTTAAAAGTGAATGCGTGCCGGATATCATGTGATTCGATTTTGTATTTTTGATTTGCTAGGGAAAATCCGTGGACAGTCATTGTGTAATTCAAAATAATAAAATTAATTAATTTCAAAATCCGTTAATTTATGTACTATAAAAGAAAATGGGAATCAATAAAGAAATCTAAGGAAACAATTTCTCCGTGTTTTATTTGTGAACAGTGTTCGGCGAAACACTTCAACTAGAAGCCAAAAAAAAACCGCCAAAAGGTTATTAGCATGTGTGTTATGTTACGCTAACTAAGCATTTCGAAAGCAAAATGCAAAAGCTTCTTCCATGGAGGTTGTTTATTCAAGTTATTGTATGAAACCTTTGAAACTTCCGCACTTAAATCTTAGTCTCCAGAGCTCGAACTATCGGAGCATCTCTTAAATATCCTCAATTGCATCGTACTTATCGTCAAGACCTCTACAACAAATGTTAGAGGAATCTTTCATAACTTTTAAAATCAGTATGCAGTCAAATAACTTCGTCTTTTCCAGAACCCCGCAGGTATAAGTGCCACGTAATGCTAAAGATATTCATAGTCACAATTGTGAGATAACCACTATGGGAAGGACCCAATGCTGCCATCTTCCAAGTGACATTTCCTTGATTCGCATCGAACGTAGAAATTGCAGCCAATTTCCCGTCAGAGGTTTGTCACTGCTAAATCGTCAATTGTTACTGCAATCTTGCACTCAATAGCTTGATGAGATTTCTGTCACAATCACTTGAAAGTACTTCGATATTTTTGCAAGGACGTGACTATTTTTTACAGAATCAATTGCCTGTGAGTGTCGGCTCGGGTGGACTCACTGTTTTCCAGGTACCAAAGATGACGATAGGATTGTTTACCAACGACTGTACTTCTCCCTTTCATCTGACGTAAATTTCGTACCACCACTTGGAGCAAAGTCGAAAACGAGACTTGTCACGGTTCACTTTATCCTTCAAGGACACACATACCTCAAATATCCCCACCGCGTCTTCTACTTCAACGAGAGGATATCTTACGTATCTGAAAATATTTCATTAAATCTATCTGGGAAAGTTCTCACGACTTCAACCGTCGCCTTATCCTGACCGTATATTATATAAATATAGTTTCCATCTAACGTAGTTCCATATAGCAGCTACATTTATGTCTGGCCTTGGTTATTAGAGAAAGGTAGTTACGGGTGGCTGTGTTTCTTTTAACTATTGCACTTTGAAAATATAACATGAATCTCCGTGGGGATGAAATGAAAATTCTGAAGGCGTTATGATTTAATTTACGTTGGAATAGATGTCCTTCGGTAAATGCTCTTCAAAACCAATTAGAATAGGAAACTTAACCAACTTCGTTCGAAAATACTAATTTGTCGGGTGTAATGTGAGCTCTGTATATAGAGTTCAGGATCTGTCTACAGGGCCGGATGACAAAACTTTGTGTTTTATTATGTCAGATATTCACATCAGATTTTTAGGTACCCACTTAAGATAATGGAATCAATATTATTGAAAAGAACCTGGGTAGAGATTGTTTGCCGCATTCTCACAGGACACAACTTCACTCTTCTAATTTACTGAACATGTGGGCTTACACAACTTTTATGTTATTTATGGGCACAAAAGGGAATGTGTCCTTCAACTATACATGCGGGTCCAACACAACGAAAATGGATATTGATGCACCCTTCGAAAATGTGATTATAAGCAAACAAGCAATTTGTTTTACGTTCCTATCATTTGATAAAATCGCTTTTCTTTGTCTTTTCCGATAGACCTAAAACCCAACAGGACAACCATGAATTTTAGACATTGTTGTTCGAAAATTTCAGGACGTAAAACGATAACGATTAGTTCTTATTTTCCTACATTACTTAAGACAATATCCTTAACTTTTCCTCTTAAAGCAATGCTTGAATCATATTAGAACTAAATGTAGCTTCATAGTATTTCCAGAGTTTGAGCCTTGTGTGGTTATTATTTTATTCTACCAGTGATCCAAGGGGCATTTATAGTATTGCAAAGCAATGCAGTGTACATAACAACTGACATCGGTACACCGTATTTTGCTTCAAAATTGTAACAAGTTGAGTTATAAAGGATGTTTTTTTGTGTTTCAGGCCGATGGTTCCTTTGTTGAAATATTTTTTTCCACACAAAAATTATATTATATATTGGAACGTACTCATTTTTTAGCCTTGGTTATGGACGTGCTCCCTGTGCTGAAGCTGTTGCTACCGTCGTACCTGATGTTTGAGGTTGTTCAGCCGAATAGTCTGTTTGCATGTATCTTTATTTATGTAATGTTCCTAGAAGAATTTGAAACACTACCAGCGACTATAGTTTGGACGCAATATATGATGTTACACTCTTGAATTTAAAGAAAACTTCGAATTGATTATTTTTGTGCCGTTTTTTAATTTAATTATTTTTAAAAATTAATATATTTATATGAATTCGAAACACTACCAGCGACTGTTAATTTACTATTTACAAAACACCAATGGACAATTCACACACAACTTTCTTTTTCAACTCTCTTGGGTCAACGCTAAATTTTGACTCCTCGCTCATTCGCGTCCTCTATACATAAGGTGACAAAATACACCCATCTTCTTTTCCCGATTCATTAAATTTGGCTTCGTCTCTCGCTGGCCTGAACCCCCTTTCAAAGAATTTCAAGTGCATACATATATAAAGGAAAGCTAACGACGAATTTGCTGTGTTTGTGTACTTAGTAATGGCCGTTGTATAGAAAAATTGGTAATTCTTTGATAGTAATTACACCATGTTGCGAGATAGGGGATGAAAGGGTTGGAAAATATTTGTATATACATTGAAATCACAACTATTTAAAACTGAGTAGTCTGTACATTCTATATACAGTGGAACATTTAGTATGGAATGGCTTTTTAGGCTGGGATTGTGTTTTTTAGGCATTGGGATTGTGTTTTTCTTTTTTGGGATATGTTATGAATGGGCAATTAAAATGTGATTATGATGTATGATATGTTCTTGTGACGTGGGAAATGTTGTTTCGTGTATGATATGTGGATAATTAGGAAATTAAGGACACGAATTTGTGTATTTATTTAGGGAAAAGGTGGGTGGATATTTTTTTAATTATGTAACACATTTAATAACTTTAAAAAGAAATACAATGTTATAATATATATTTCATTAACATTAAGAATGTGATATGATGACAGTCAAATGGCCGTCCCTAGCCGTAATGCAAAGGCTAGCATTTTTTAGTGGATTCATTATAACAAATTTGCGGACTTCTAGTGTTAATTCAGCAAATTCCGGTATTGTGTTTAACCATGAAGGTAGAGTTTTTTTTTCTCCTTCAGGCACTCACACATGACGAAGGCCAGAGGATGTTTCACACGTCCCCAAAAATACCTCTAGGGTCGCTCCACACAATAATCTGATTTACTTAACGTGAATTTTCTCGGGTTCATTAATTTGTGATTAATCAACACGCAAAATTAATTCTGATTGTCTTTGAAAATGCATAAAATATGAAAGTTACAAGCAGGCAAAGCAGAGAATCTAAATACCCACATATGGGAAACTCCATGATGGTACATAATATAAACATCCTTTAACGCGATTAGTAGTGCTATTCACTATATAATCAACTGCATTAAAACGATACCAATAAGATATACAAAAATGAATTTGATATGGATGATCACAAATCAACACTTGTGTGAAAACTAGTTGCTTAGGAACGCAATAGATAATAATTAATTGCAGGTGACAAATCAAGATGCAATGTAAAGATTTTTCCCAAATCTTGGGGAGGCAAAAAAAAAAAAACATGCGAGACAACCATCTTCAAGGATGTTTCAATTATATAGATAGTCCGTCCGATATGCCTACTAGTTCTCTGAGAAAATATGAATTAATCTATTATACAAATTTCACTAAACCAAGCTGGTGGTTGAGTAAGTTTATGACTTTTTCTTAATTTACTATAATATCATTATTCGAAATCAAAAATACCTTCATCAATTACCACCCCAATGACCTCCTGTCAATTGACCTCCTGTCAGTTGAACTCCTGTCAATTGAAATCCTGTCAATGCAACTCCTGTCAATTGACCTGCTATTAATTGACTTCTTGTCAAATGTAGTAGACTGCTATCAATTCTCTTTGCTCCGATATCTAAAACTACTTACTAAACCTCTTACACAAATATATTGATGCATGTGTAAAAGGTTAGTTTTCTTTATTTATTATAATAATGTTAACAAAGGGTCTTATATTTCTATTAATAATCCCGGCGCACACTACCGGAAAAAAGCGAGTGCCGCCATGCGCTGTTATTATACTGCATACTTAACGAACAGTGAATTTACCGTTCTTTAAGTGCCCGAGAACACAAATTGACGTCAACCGCGTCAGAGTCGGGTTACTACTATGACCATTTATTGTCCTGTAGGAACCCGGAAGTCCATGGTCTTGCCAATTCGACTCCGCCATCCTATCCCGTCCCGTGCGCTTTCCTTCCACGCTTGACCGTCCCATCCGATCTACTCAAGCTCCAACCTAACATTGTTCTCCCATCTCCGTCGCGGCCGGCCTCCCGGTCTCTTTCCCGTTGGTCTACCGTCAAGAATTCTACGCACGGTCCTATCATTGCCCATTCGCGCCACATGTCTGGCCCATTTTAATCTTCGCTACCTGAATAGTCTTGTGGGTATACGAGGTTATGGCACAGACATGGGCGCAGGGTTCTACCTCGTCCTCACAAAAGTATCCTGTCGACGAAAGTAGCAAACAGTTTTAAAATGTAAATTGCAATGCTGGTAAGAATAAAGGATCACTCGACTGTTAACGCGCGTAGAAAATCGCGTGTGTAAACGTACCGTACCGTATGCACGGCACGGCGAAGGGGTAGACGAACCGACCGACTCCCGTGATGGGTGCAATGCGACTCGACGATATTAAATCGCCATCAATAGAAATTCGGCCAGTGAAACATTGGTTATGTGATAAACAGCATTTTAGGTAGTAAAGTAATTGTATGTTTGTCAATGAAAAAGTTATGTACATCCAACGTATGAGCGAAAACTGTGGTCTTTTAACACGTCCGATGCGGGCTATGGTTGAATTGCGACTGCCCAGAATGGCGTGGTCATCCGCGTATGCGAGCACTTATGTGTCCCGTTCAGGGATGATGCGGCCATGTTGTCGTCTTGTACTTTTCTGATGACATACGCGAGCACAAGATTAAAAAGACATGGTGAGAGGCCATCGCCCCGTTTTAGTCCGTCCCGGATTTCAAATGGTTCTGAGAGGTGGTTTTCTATTCTAACTCTCCCTTTGATTTCGTTCATGCAAATTTGAATGAACGCGGCATATTTTTCGGGATTCCCAACTCAACTATAATATGGTACAGTCTTTGCCTTGCGACTGAATCGTAGGTTTTTTTAAGTCAACGAACAGTTGGTGAACCTCCTCTACGTATTCCCACTTCTTTTCCACCGAATGCCTTAATGTGAACATTTGGTCGCTTGTTGACCGGTTCCTACGGAACCTGCATTGGTAATCTTCCAGTATTTCTTCTGCGTACGGAGTGATTCTCGCCAGTATGACATTTGTTAGTTTTTTGTATATGGTTGGGAGCAATGATATTCCCCTGTAGTTTTCGCAGTCAGATCTCTCGTCTTTTTTGAAAATGGGGATGACTATTGAGGTTTTCCATACTTCCGGAGTGACTTCCTTTTCCCGTATTGTTTTGATCAATTGGTGGGTCTGTGGGGTTGAGAAGTATCGTGCCGGACACGGGCACACGGTTCACTTCACTCCCCATCCTCACCGAAACAAAGTCCACCAGTTAACAAATCGAAAAATTGTCACACACAAGAAGTAAAACTCCGCCACAAGACAGTTAAAAGAAATTTATAAATTGTTTATTGTTTGTCTTTTACATTTTTGTATGATTTATACGTTTTCACAAAAACTATTGAACACTTCGTATGGACTTAAGGATATTGTTTTATCAAAGAGACTATTGTATACCGATTTTTTTTGCCGCACTATATGTTTTCAATAATAAACAATTTGGGATCAATAAATTTACGTTATTTCATAGATTCACGGATAAATTTACGTGGAAAAAAAATAAACTAAAACTTCCTAGAGTTGAAAAATAAAACACACACGACTCACGGGGGTGCGAACTCCGACGCACCCCTCGATGGTAAAAGGGTGGCCCATCGTATCTACGCGTACCGAGCGCAAAGGTAGCGTAGTGGAGACCCGACCGACTTGGTCTGGTGATGGAATGAGACTCAACCGATATCCTCTCCAATAAGGATATCGTTTTTTACCTACCACCAGGGAAACGTAAAGTCTCTCTTGGTGGTATAGGAAACCAGATCTTGTAATACATGGTCATGGTGGTATGTGTGGGATCGTTGAGATCAATGCTATTCACACGTGCAGTGGAACAGCGAAACAGGCAGGCGGCAAAGACGAAAGAAAAGGCGACCAAATGGTTCGCTCTTTAATGAGGGTCATGTTTATACGATGCCTCGTCGCTATTTTCGACGTTAGGAGAAAAAGGTGCTAAAAGCAAATTGGATGTTTATGGCATCTCTGGCTGCAATAGAAACCGGGTTCATATTTGCATTAGGAAATGCTGGAGAATTTGGTTTCAGCGTCTATTGCGCTAATTATATGCAGCTGCTTGGGTTGTTTGTTGGTAAGACAAACAAAAAAGGTTGCCACGCAATGTGTATGAGAAGGTATATGACGCGGCTGGGAAAATAGACGGCGCGATATTTATGGTATTTGTCTGGTACCGAATTGGTTCAGAATACCAAATAAGCAAACAAAGAAATCTTATGAAAAATTGTATGCGAAGGGATGCATGAAGGTAAGTTTTCTTTATAGGGATTTTAGGGTTAAAATAATTGGGTCTGTTTGATGCGTGAAGCATCTAAGATGCTAATGCGAATTGCATTAGCGAAAGCTGGTGCAGACCCGGGTTATGGTTATGGGGGTTTTTTCAGGAAGGCGAGCCGTGGGATCTGGCGGAATCGCCACAGTACTCCCCTCCCAGTGACGTAGTCACGAAAAAAAAGGTAGGGGCGAGGGAATGCTCGATGGTGGGTGCTGTGATGATAGGGAGGTTGCTTCGGAATGCGCTGTGGTAATGTTACGGGACTGTCGTGGTGACCAGTTCCTGGTTATTGTTTGGGCCTTTATCGATAAGATGGACACAGTTGTTACCGCTTGATGCCATCAAGGGCAAATGTGTGCGGCGTGGTCCATCGGCCTGTTATGGGTCTCGTGGACCAACAGGCTTATCGCCCGAATAGGTCGGAACCTATCGGAAATCCGCTCACATCCGCAGTGACGAAATAGTGTGTGCGAGATGGAGGGGAACTTATCCCAGGGTAATTCCCATCCACAGTGACGGGTTGCCGTGTGCGGAATGGAAAGGGACCAAGTCCAGAGCGGGTGTCTTTTGTCCATACGTTTGTATGGCAAATTGTTTGCCGCTGGGACTGGTAAAGGAGGGCAGGCCCTCAATTGCACGTTTTACCTATCGAGGGAGGACCGGTACATTGGTGCCAATGTAGCGGTAGCTGCGACCTCGACCGAATGGAAACTTGCTGTGAGGTGCCGGCCGTCGCTCTTGTTTAAAAAAAAAAGAAAAATAGGGGATTTTGGTTAGGGGGCTCCTGGTGGGTGGTTGATTGTGTCCAACCCGAGGGCGCCCTAGGGTTATTAGAAGTGCGCTCCGAAGTATTATGCACCTAGGTATTTGAGGCGGCGTAGAGGGGCGTGTATAGCCTTTAGTTGCCGCTAAAGGAGAGCCATGGTGGCTAAAGATTGGGGAACCAGGTATGTTGTCTCAGCCCGGTGGAATCGGTTTGATTTGTGGACCGGTGTTGCTGAGACATTTGGGAGACGTAGGAGATCTAAGGACGAATGTCCTGAAATTTAAATAAAGGGGCAAAACCAGGTGCCCTGATGGGTGCTGCTATGCGTAGTAGCTGTGGTAACGAGGGAAGCTGGCTTGCTGAAATCGGGTAGAAGGTCGAGCATTGATGAACGGTGTCGCGTGATAACTGTCTTTGGCGTGCATGGACGCCAATATTGGACAGAGGGAGAAAAAGTTGTTAGAGGTCACGCAGAGTCGAGAAGGGTTGCTTGGGGTTGCGTGAAGGCTATGGTTGGTGAGCGTGAGCGCCAACCTTCAGAAAAGAGACAGAAAAGGGTGAGGTGTTTCACGCGAGACAAAACCGGGCGTCCTATTGATTATATGCTACGCGTAGTAGCTGTTGTTAGCTAAGGGGCCGGTTTGCAAAAAATGGGTGTTGAGCAGTGGCGAGAGTGTGCGCCAATATTTGAAAAAGGGGTCTTAAAAGGGTGGGTAGAGGCGAGTTTTGCCAGTATTTAAAGAAGGCCAAAGGTCATCACTTTGAACTCGAAGAGTCCGAAGGGTGTGATGAGGAGCCGGTGGTGGAGGGATTAATGGAGTCGAGAGAGTTGAATGTTGGCGACGTGAAGTAGAAAAAGAAATTAAATGTAGTCGAAAGAGGATCAAGAGAAGTAGTAAGCGGAGCCGTGTGGAGTCGAGTAGTGTTTAAAAGGGGTAAATAGGGGTGAGCGAAGTCGGGTGAAGTCGCGTGGGTGAGTGTTGTCGAAGGAATGAATGGAGTCGAGAGACGACGGAATAAAATCGAGCAAAGTCGAAAAAAAGTGAAATGGAGTCGAATAGTCGAATGTGTGAGCGCGGAGTCAAAAGACGTCAAATGGAGTTGAGCGAGTCGTGTGAAATTGTGCAGAGTTGAAAAGAGTTGCGAATGTTATTGAAACGGTTGTGCTGTGGTATGTACCCAGATGGGACTTACAATGATTATTATTTTGTTTTAAAAATGTATAAAATTTTGCAGCAACCGTTTTTATATTCAGCAAGGTTTACAGTATATCTGTGAATACTTATGATACCGGTGTTTCGTATTTTAGTTTGTTTTAATTGTTTGTTTTGACTGACAATATATAAGCACGCTTAAAAACTATAAAGGCAGGAAATGGACAACAACTGAGGTTAAGTAAATTTTGTTGCATCAAGATAAGTGTATCTGTTTAATATGTAAAATATCAAATTGAGCGACAGAAAAAAAACAGAAATTTGGGGAGAACAGCAAAACTAAAGGAAAATATAAAAATATATGTTATCTTGTTGCCTCTAGTGAATTATTTTTAATTTAAACAATGTTGCTTTATGTTTATATTTACTTTTTTTTAAATTATATTGACTTTCTGGAACTTGTTTAACTAATTTTAGCACAATGTGACAGAATATCTGAAGCTCTAGGGTATTCCTGAATTGTGGTTATGTTAAAAGAGCTAAATTATTTTTCCTTTTTTTTTTTTAGGTTACTTTAATATATAGTTCTTTTCATGTGTGTTAATACACTTTGTTTTCCTCAGTAACTACACAATAAGTGAGCTTAAAAGTAATTTTTGAAAGTGTTTCGAAAATTCATATCTATAAGGGAGTATTTATCATTATGAAACAACGAAAATATTATCGATATTAAATTATTCGAATGTTTTGACTTTTAAAAACGCACTGAACTTTTTGATTGGGGCGTCTGTTTTTGTGTTTTAATGTATTTTTACTTTATTTTCTATATATTATATATTTTAATTTTCTTTTAACAAAATATTGTAGTAGCCAATTATAAACAGTTAGTGAAATTTCTTACTGATTTTTTAAAATTTTGTTTTATGTTAACTTTCCAAATATTGAGGCTGAGAAAAAGTTAATATATTTTTACAATGAAAAACTTATTACCCTTACGTATAAACTTACAATATGTTAAATACTTTCGCAAGAGTTTATAATATTTCATATTGTTCAAACCTGTATACTTTATATTATATAATGTGTGCATAAGAACTTGTAAAACTTTAAATTAATCCAAAACAAATGAGCTTAAATAATAAAAACAGAAGAAAATAATTCACATAAATGTAAATAACTTAAATACACACAATTTACGTAAGAACCGTAAGCATCCTACAGATCTACTTGATCACAAATTATGGGTTGTTTTTCCTCTGAAAATAGTATAGCAAGAACGTATAAAGAAGAAAGAAAAATGAAATGTAATTAATTGTGTGTTGTTGTAAAATGCGGATTTTTTATTATATTTTATTTTTTTGGGTTTTATTCTTTTTTTAATTTTTTTTTTTTGGTTTATATTTGCTGGTTGTCGAATAAGTGCGATGGAAATATCAAGCTACACTATGCATGTCTACATTGGGATGACGATGTCAGTGTGCACTTTTGAAATATTTCTCTGATTGATGTGATAGTCTGATACAGAAAAACGAGTCTATGTCAAAGCTTCTTTTACCAACCGGCATCAAAGAAACCACTATTGAATCGGCGAGTCAGTACATACACAACAGCTTCATAGGTGGCCATCATTATTGCAGTATTTGGTATTTGACGGACTAGTTGCGTCGTTAAGCCCCGATATAGACCAGCTCGACCTTCTTCCTTCCAGACGGTATGTAAAGTCTGCCAGAATTTATTATTTATATTTGGTGGCTCGGAGGGGCTCACCCAAGAAGGAAATGACGATTTGCGAACTGTATAAAAAAGAGAAAGGGAAACCTGTGGTCCAGCGTCATGTTGTTACCTTGTGCTGCTAGTGATGATCCTGGTGATGGAAACTGGTGCTGATGTTGGGGCGATGTTTTTGCCCATAGATTGTTTTTTTGGCAATTGCCGCCACAATTGCACACTGCTAGTCATCTGTAACCGGTTTTACTTTTGATTCCCGAGCGAAGGTTCGCGAGTTCTTCGCTGGTCATCAAAAGTCACTGTCACAAAGGTTGAACAGTTCAGCACCGCGTGTTCACTCAACACAGTCACCAACGTTAAAAGCGCGCATGTTCAAAGGTTGCGGTGTTGTTTTTACACTCGCGGGTCACCAATGTGGGGAGGAAGTAAGTGCACCGGCGTACGGCGCTGATTAGCTTCCTCCTCCATCATAATTGCTAAAAGTTCCACGAATGTTCCGCCAAGCACTAGGAAAACTGTTCACCCGGAAGAAACGAATGTTGGGGGATTTCCTTTCCTTTTGAAAACGTTTTATTGGGCAGCAGCAAAGGAAACACGCTTGAACAATGAAATGTGTCTAGTTTTGAATTTAATTTACTTTTAAATTTTGAAAATTAAACAGTTAATGAAATTTATAAATTGTTTATTGTTTGTCTTTTACATTTTTGTATGATTTATACGTTTTCACAAAAACTATTGAACACTTCGTATGGACTTAAGGATATTGTTTTATCAAAGAGACTATTGTATACCGATTTTTTTTGCCGCACTATATGTTTTCAATAATAAACAATTTGGGATCAATAAATTTACGTTATTTCATAGATTCACGGATAAATTTACGTGGAAAAAAAATAAACTAAAACTTCCTAGAGTTGAAAAATAAAACACACACGACTCACGGGGGTGCGAACTCCGACGCACCCCTCGATGGTAAAAGGGTGGCCCATCGTATCTACGCGTACCGAGCGCAAAGGTAGCGTAGTGGAGACCCGACCGACTTGGTCTGGTGATGGAATGAGACTCAACCGATATCCTCTCCAATAAGGATATCGTTTTTTACCTACCACCAGGGAAACGTAAAGTCTCTCTTGGTGGTATAGGAAACCAGATCTTGTAATACATGGTCATGGTGGTATGTGTGGGATCGTTGAGATCAATGCTATTCACACGCGCAGTGGAACAGCGAAACAGGCAGGCGGCAAAGACGAAAGAAAAGGCGACCAAATGGTTCGCTCTTTAATGAGGGTCATGTTTATACGATGCCTCGTCGCTATTTTCGACGTTAGGAGAAAAAGGTGCTAAAAGCAAATTGGATGTTTATGGCATCTCTGGCTGCAATAGAAACCGGGTTCATATTTGCATTAGGAAATGCTGGAGAATTTGGTTTCAGCGTCTATTGCGCTAATTATATGCAGCTGCTTGGGTTGTTTGTTGGTAAGACAAACAAAAAAGGTTGCCAGGCAATGTGTATGAGAAGGTATATGACGCGGCTGGGAAAATAGACGGCGCGATATTTATGGTATTTGTCTGGTACCGAATTGGTTCAGAATACCAAATAAGCAAACAAAGAAATTTTATGAAAAATTGTATGCGAAGGGATGCATGAAGGTAAGTTTTCTTTATAGGGATTTTAGGGTTAAAATAATTGGGTCTGTTTGATGCGTGAAGCATCTAAGATGCTAATGCGAATTGCATTAGCGAAAGCTGGTGCAGACCCGGGTTATGGTTATGGGGGTTTTTTCAGGAAGGCGAGCCGTGGGATCTGGCGGAATCGCCACAGGTCTTTCGAGCGGTTGCCTCTCCTCCATGCTTCATAAGTTGTCCCAGTATGCATTTAGTTGTTTACCGTGGAAAGTATTTCGTTCGCCCGATGTGGGCTGCATCATTTTTAATTTATTTTTAGTCGAGGCAACCAATGCAATTAGAAAACAAAAATTACAGGAAAACTAAGAGAAAATTCACTTTGAATGCACCATGTATCATCTTCGTTCTTATAAAAGCAGAGTTGAAAAATGTCGCATTTGCTAAAGAAATTTACTAATATATCAAAACCGTTCACATTTAACGAAATATAAATGAAAAACGAATGTTTAAGTTATTAAATGGATCTGGTAGCCAATTCGAAACCGTCACTTACCTGTACAAATCCATTTTGCAATCCCTTTATTCTCATCATTTATATTTTTAACATGCTTTTTAATTCACAGACAGAGTTTGTAAACCCCGTGACGTTACTCTTCACCTTAAGGCCGGAAGCTATCCTGTGATAAGTCCAGAGAATATAACATTCCCGAAGAACTTTTTAAATGCTGACCAAAGGTGAGTATAATGACCGGTTCAACTAACCTTAAATTCCAATCCTCTGTATTTTAATTTATCTTTTTTATGTATCCAGTTTAATAATTTTTAATTTTAAATCAAAAACCTTCTTTTTTAAATGAATAACAACGAGGTTTATGTTTTGTTATCCTAATTGTACATTCTAGCACTCCAAAAACACTTGCTTTGTAAGGGATCTATAACTTCCCCGTTCCGTAAAAAAATTCATTTTGGCACACAGATGTGCGTGCTATTGAGAGCCAAATTACATATTGGGGTTCATCGCAATTGGGGCGCAAATAAACCTAATTCCTTCGAATGGTGTTATGAATCTCCCAGGAAAAGTGCCTGTGGACAAAGTCAGCCATACGCCTTCTATGTGATAGTAACTGTAGCATTGACATTACTGCTGAGTTTTCAATTAGGGCCCGCACTCAAAATGTGTGAGCGCTATTCGAAAGTTGATCTAATTTGGGATTGGTAGAGGAGAAGTTGGGTCTAATGAAAATATCTGTTAACTCTAAGGAAATAACTCAGATTAATTTCCTGGAAGCAAACTTGGTGATATCCAACACACACGCGACATAACACGCGACATACCTGCTGACCGCGACGCCAAAGGACGCTTCCATTGCCTAGATTTCCTAGCTTAGCTGTTCATCATATACTTTAAATGCAAAAATTCGTTTTCCTTGTAGATATCGTACATTGTGTTTAAGTTGCATTGAATCTCGATCTCGATTCAAGGAAACACCCTGCTTGCATCTCAGATGTTACTAGGTTACTTATTCGGACGACTATTCGAAAATGAGGAAATGTACTGTGATCTGCAAAACTGAATATTTTTTCCCATTACAATTATCAAATCATTAATATGAAGTACGAATAGGGTTGGCACCAAGATAGAACCCTGACGCACACCGGAATTAATGGAAAAGATATCTGAGAACACGCCATCTACCACGACCTGAATCTATGGATTTTCGAGAAATCTCTTCATCCAGTTACCAAGCTATTGGGGAGGTCTACAAAAATGAGGTGTAGTTTGTAAGGTTCTGTTCCAGACGCGATCAAAAGATATATATACCACGACTGCTCTTGACTTGTAGCATTTGTCCAGCTGTCTGTCGCAAAGCTCGAGAAGGTGAATCACCTGCTACGGAATCCGTATTGAAGATCACTAAGGAGGTTTTTGCGTTCCAATATTTTAGTAACTCGGTATTGAGGACATTTTCTATTACCTTGAACAACAAGAATAGTAAAGCTATTGAACTGTAATATTGCAGTAGACACTTTTTGCCTTTCCTTGGGATTAGTTCAATTTCAACAAGAAGAAAAGGTTTTTTTTGACATTGTTGCTGAAAAGAAAATAACTGAAAATTGCGAACGGCGCTTTTTCCAACGACGTCGCAACTTCCCGTAGTGGACTGTATATTAATCGGCGCTGGCCGGCTAAACGAACTATTTTCGTTGGCGAATTGTACTCCCAGAGCCGGACTCTGCTCTGGATAAAAGGCCGCTGTAGTCTTGCCCAGTACAATTCACTGCTACCTGCGAAACCAAAAAAAGACGAAGGCAACACAACCAAACGAATCGCGCGGATGCAATTGCCCCCACGATTAAGGTGTAGACGAAAAGCGAAACCAAACAAGCCAAACACGTCGGTACCAATTCTCTTATTTCTAATTGTTTATTTATTTCTGTTAATTGTTTGTATCATATGAAATCTTCTTTTTCTCTTTACAATTTTGGTCTCGTTAAGACCTTTCAAGGAGGAATTCCTGTGACGACTCCTACTGTTCGAAAAAAAAAAAAAAAATTGGGTGGCGAGAGTCCGACAAATATGTCCTTCATCTTGTCTCTGGCTTCTGGTCATCTTGCGATAACGAGAATCAGCCACATCCGTGGAGGATTTTGGGCTCGGTCTCAAGATATCTGAAAAGAAAGGGGAGGAAGGTATCTAAGGATAGTGTGGAGAGTGTTAGTTCAATTGTTCTCTAACTACTTGGATGGGGGGATGGGGGGATGGTGGGAAAGAAATCGTACAAGACCGGTGGGTCTTGAGTGCGGTAGTAAACGCAGATCACGCCTTTGGCGTCTGATAATCTGCGCTTTGGTCGGTGTGTGTGTGTGTGTGTGTGTGTGTGTGTGTGTGTTTATGCTTATGTTTGTAGTATGTCAGCAGTAGACCCTATGGGATGGGTCCAGGAATCCTCTATTATAAAGGAGAATGTTGTTGGGAAGGGTGCTTTCTTCAGTTTTGTACTGAAGAAGAAATTGTGGTGGTCTGACCCGAAGAGATCGAAAGAGAGAAGGATTAAGAACGCAGGACTCCCGTACAAATGGGTTCTCGCTGTTCTGAATGCTTTCGAGGTACTTGTATGCTTATTGTAGCAAGTAGTCGTCGATCGGGATAATGGAGGCACCTTCGTATAGGTGAGAGTTTGGGTAATGGCGATCGTCAATCCTTCTAGAGTGGTTGGTGCATCTTCCGAGGAGTTTTCTTTCGAAATTCTTTCCATTTGGGCCGAAGATATGCAGGACAATATGGGAAAGGCGTATGATAATTCAGATCGACTTAGCTGCTTATAGCAAAGAAGCTTAACTCTGGTGTCAACTTTGTTGCTCCACTTCAAGATGTTTTGCAGTTGCTTAGACCGACCGAGGTCCCTTTGAAGAATGTAGGTCACATGATTGATGAAATTCATTTTTGGGGTATAGATGACCCCAAGATATTTCATCCTGTCCTGTGGTCTTTTGCGTAGTACTTCCTATTTGTATTTGGATATTCTGTGCTCATACCTTTCTGCTGATGTGCTCGCCTTTTATAAACCCGCAGCTGTCCTCACTTTCGCTCGATTCTTGGCTATTCTTCTCTTTCACTCGTTTTCTCGAACGTGATGTTCTTTTCTCGAGCTCGTTTCTTGAGTGCCTTTTTCCTCTCGGGTGGTTTTCCGTAATCGGTGTGCAGCTGATCGTTGTGCTTCCCAGGAACTTGTTTGCTGGTGCTTGCCTTATCTTTCCTCGGAAATCGCATCAGACAATGGTCTGAGTTTCCCAATTGCGCAGTCATTTGTACGAAATAAATCCTTGGCGCGAAAGACAGCGGCAGACCAAAGGTATTTGGCTTTACCTTTTAGGTACACTACTTACCCGGCACTCGTGGAGACTTTTCCACTTCTCAATTTGCGGCTAATAGCGAATATTTCCCCTAATCTCCCATCCAGCCTATTCTGTTAGAATGCAACCCACCAATTGGAGTTGGCTGTGTTAAAATCTCTAAAAGCAACAACAGCTCAGACATTTTATAATTACTCACCATTCATGTAGACTTTTCCACTTCTCAAGTTGCGGGTAATAACGATTTTTGACTAATTTCACACCCAGTCTGTGCTGTTAGAATGCACTCGTCGATTGGAGTTGGCCGTGTTAAAATCTCAAAGAACAACAAGCCTAGACATTGGATGATTGAGTTGTATCTATTCGATAGTGTACGAAAAATGTTTGAAGAGTTTTGCTGGTCGATCAACGTTTGAGTAGAGACAACAAAGGAATTTTACGGACACTCTCAACACAGTTTTGATTCAAATAACACCCAAGTTATTAGCTTCTAATAGCTCTTCCCTTTGGAAAACCCAATCAGGCTTGATAAAGACGCAGACTCTACCTTCAAAACGAAATTCCCCATTTAACTCGTGTACGTGGCAACAAAGATATGTAAGATCGATTAAAGTATCAACCTGAGTTAGAAATTTCAGGCTTCACTTCGAACGTTGACAATGTTTCAAAAACCGATCTAAGATGCTTGTCAGGTGCTTTCTTATCAAACAATTTGCATGTTGCTCTCCCTGAAATAGTTCCCGTGGAGATTCGGCACCATTTGTAGCCGGAAATCGAACTTATACAGAGGAGGGTAAGAATCGAAACATCAATACATCAGACCAACTGCCGCGTGTGGGAGATGATGTGTTATTCTCGACTACTATCTACTGTGAGATGTTATGCTATTGTAATGGTATACGGCTCTGATTATTTATGTTTTAATTTTCGTTTTTAGTGCTGTTCCTTATATGTATTTATGTATTTTTGTTGGAAACGCTACGGTCCGGGGTAACAGTCAAACATAGTCAAAGATTTCTGTTGACCATATCGCGGAATATACAGCCTGCCAGGATGGCACTTAATCTAGGCACCGATCTACCACATATATCAACCTTTCTCGACCTGTCCATCCGCCTTGCTCCGATACATGGTCAAGGATTTCTCTCGATCATTTTATGTACAGTCTTACGAAAAACCCGGTAGGCGTAGGTGTGATGAGCCGACACTACCATAAGAGAACGAATCATCAAGAAAACACCGACTTGGCCAAAAGAAAACGTAGGGGAAAACGGAAAAAGCGGGATATACGCGTCGGCAAGTGGAATGTCCGAACGTTATATAAACCAGGCGCGATACACACGGTCGTAGAAAACGCGGAACAATATAAACTGGACATCGTCGCGCTTCAAGAAGCCCGACTCCGACATCAAGTAACCGAAACCAACCGGTTTACACTGACATGTGGAGGTATCGATACACATAACCTCGGAACCGGCGTCATCATAAGCAAGAAGATTACGCCCCATGTAAAAGATATGAAATTTATTAATGACCGAATGTATGTGCTAAAAATACGGGCCCCATGGTACAATTATGTACTAATAAACGTACACGTCCCAAAAGAATCTACGGACCAAGAAACGAAGGACACGTTTTACGAGACCCTAGAGAAAGTATTTGATGGGATCTCATCATTCGATGTTACAATCCTCCTCGGGGACCTCAATGGAAAGGAAGATATCTTCCAACCAACTATAGGCAAAGAAAGTCTACACCACGTTTCAAATCATAATGGAATTCGAATTATCACGTTCGCAGCGTCAAAAGATCTGTTACTGAAAAGCACGATGTTCAAGCACAAGCAAATTCATAAAGCCACATGGATATCAACCGACGGCGTAACGCGTAACCAAATAGACCGCTTCCTCATAGACAAAAGACACCACTCGAATATCGTTGATGTAAGATCATATAGAGGAGCAGATTGCGGCTCCGATCATCTCCTAGTGATGGTCAAAATTAGGAGTCGGCTCGCAGCAAACCCACATGAGCAGTCACGGGAGACGAGCAAAAAGTTCGACATTGATAATCTAAAACACCGACGCAAAAGGGCTGAATATCAAAACGAACTAACGAATAGATTTAGCATCCTAGACAATGACAGTAGGGATGAAGAGGAAGCCAATAATGTGGAGACTAAATGTAGATCAATCAGACACACAATCAAACAAACAGCCCAAAAGGTATTAGGATTTAAGAAAACAGCTAAGTCCAAATCTTGGTTTGACGATGAGTGCAGGGCGAAGATCGAAGAACGTAAACGCCCCAGAGTGATCCACTTAGAAAGATATGATGAAGTCAACGCATACGCGACGATTCGGAAAGAGACAATGAGACATTTCAAACGCAAAAAACGCGAATGGGAGAAGACCCGGATCGAAAAAATCCTGGAAAATGCCAGAGCAAAGAACATCAGAGGTATGTATGCTGGCATAAATTCAGTTAGAAATGGCTATCGAGGGAGAACCAAAATAATTCGAGACACAAACGGCTGTCTGGTTACAGAAACAAACAATATCGTCACAAGATGGAAGCAATACTTTGAAAACCTGCTTAATGTGCGCACCCATCAAGCACAAATAAACGCACCAGACGTATATACAGCCGAGCCCCAGATCCCAAAGCCCTCTTTCAACGAAGTTGTAGCCGGCTCCTGGAGTCGACCGCATACCGGCAGACCTTGTGAAGTATGGAGGAGAGGCAACCGCTCGAAAGATCCACAAACTCATCAAAACGATATGGGATAAGGAAGTCACTCCGGAAGAATGGAAAACCTGAATAGTCGTCCCCGTTTTCAAAAAAGACGAGAGATCTGACTACGAAAACTACAGAGGAATATCATTGCTCCCAGCCACATACAAAATACTAACAACTGTCATACTGGGGAGAATCACACTGTACGCAGAAGAAATACTGGCAGACTACCAATGTGGATTCCGTAGAGGAATCGGTCAATAATCGACTAAATGTTCATAGTAAGGCAACTGCTGGAAAAGAAATGGGAATACGGAGAGACGGTTCACCAACTGTTCGTTGATTCTAAAAAAGCCTACGGCTCAGTCGCAAGGCAAAAACTCTACCATATTGTAGTTGAGCTGGGAACCCCGAAAAAATATGCCGCCCTCATTCAAATTTGCATCAACGAAAACAAAGGGCGTATTAGCATAGGAAACCACTTCCCAGAACCATTTGAAATCCGGGACGGACTGAAACAGGGAGATGGCGTATCACCACGTCTTTTTAACTTTGTGCTCGAATATATCATCAGAAAGGTACAAGATGACAACATGGCCTGATCATCCCTGGACGGGGTCACACAAGTGCTCGCATATGCGGATGACATCGCCGTTTTGGGCGATAATCTGGAAACTGTAGATAAAAACTGTGAAATCGTTATGCAAGCCGGAGAAGAGGTGGGCCTACAAATATATGAAGACAAAACGAAATAGATGATTATGGCAAGAGCAGGTGGACCTCAGGGAACACACATAAACATCAGGGGCAAGATATTTGAAAATGTCAAAGAATTTAAATACCTAGGAACAATACTGACGGCCAGTAACGAAATGTCGAAAGAAATTAACAAAAGACTACACTCCAGCAACTCTAGTTGGCATGTAGTCAGTAACCTGCTGAAATCCAAACTACTATCACAGAATATAAAGCTTCGTGTCTATAGAACCATAATCATGCCGATTGTTCTATACGGATGCGAAACATGGACTCTCACAAAACGGGAAGAAAACAAATTTCGCGTATTCGGGAATAAAGTTTTAAATGGTATCTTTGGCGGTAAATATGACGAGGAGGCATGACAATGGAGGAAATTCCACAACCACGAATTGGAAGAGCTATACCGAAAGCCTACAATAGTGAGAGTAATCAAGTCGCGAAGATTAAGATGGGCCGGACATGTAGCGCGAATGGGCATCGACAGGACTGTGCGTAGAATTATTGGCGGTAGGCCAACGGGAAAGAAACCGTCAGGACGGCCGCGACGGAGATGGGAGAACAATCTTAGGTTGGACTTTGAGGAGATCGGATCAGATGGTCAAGCGTGGAAGGGAAGTGCACAGGACAGGGAACGATGGCGTTGTCGAGTCGGGGAGGTCATGAGCTTCCGGGTTCCTACAGGCCAATCAATAATAATAATATTATATAATAACAACCTACAGCCGGAGTTCATTACTTTATTCGCTAATTTTTTGGTACAAAAGCAACTGCCTAGGCTAGATTTACATGCAATTTATACTACGTTGTTATCAACCAAAGAGAGGGTTATCGTTACACTAGCTCAATATCTTAACATGAAGCAAAGAGAGACTAATCATTATACTACATCGCTATCTCATTATGAAACAAGGAGAGACATCATTATACTACATCGTTTTCTTAACATGAATCACCAGATGTGGTTTTAAATAGAGCTATAGAAAATTACGTATCATTGGGTTGAGTAAGCGTAATAGGTTAACTCCGGCGATACTCTTGATATAGCGATTTTCCAACATTTCCAACTATGCCAAACTACCACGGTTGAATCATCTACGCGCTGCTGTTTTTGGTTGATAGTCAGCAAACCCAGCACCCGTCGTGCTGATAGCTTTTTCATCTGCAAAAGATCGTGAAAAATGTATCCCGTTGGTGCTTTTCAGATGGCCATGACCTCAGCTAAATCGCGGAACTTCACTTTTCGGTTACTCAAAACGATTCGATACACTTGCTTTATGTTTCAGCAATCGTAACCACTTTTGGGCTTCCAGAGCGAGGTGCGTCTTCGGTGCTTATACGACCCACTTTAAATTCACTAAACTACCGATAAACTGTTGTTTTCGAAGGAGCAGATGCGGAATAACACTTCTGCAACCATTGCAATGATTGTTCAGAAGTTTTTCCCATCAAAAAACAATGTCTGATTAAGATGCGATGTTCCTATTTTTCCATTTTTTACGAAGACGAAGGTAGCGTCACTCAAACGACTGTCGATTGTAATCGAATGGACGAAATGTCACGAAACTTCATACATAAACTGACAGATAAAACTATCGAAATGAGCTATGTTCATTTTCTAGTGGCGTCACCTTTTGAAAAATCCCGGAACTTTTCCGCCCATGTAGGTTGTTTCATAATCGCCCCATCAATTGAACTTGATAAAGCTTTGCCGCCTTGAAGTATAACTGGCACAACTGTTGTACGTATCTCAATAATAGATGTTGAGGTAACGTTTACATTTACTCACCACAAATAAGAGCATTTCGAGGACCTAATCAGTCATTGTAGTTGAATTTACATTATTTAGCATTAACTCAGATTTTCAAATTCATGCTGTGTAGTCGAATACATCGCTTAACTCTCTTCGAAATATACACAAGCACGCATCAACTTATTCCTTTAACATCGTAAGACGACCCAATTGAAAATAATTCCATCAGCTGTACACAAATCCCCCGGATCAAGTCAAATGATCCGTTAAAGCCGAAGATTCCTGAATACTACTGATGGGAAATTTCCCAACAGACAATCCGTTTACGGCGGTGCTCCCCGTATAGTAGAGGTTGGCAAGGATTTTCTCAGTTACTAATAATTAATTCGACAATCACCAGATCATAAAGTCTTCAACGTGTGCTCCAACTTGGTTTCACACATCATCCCACCACAATAAAGTCCTTAACATACAAATGCAAACTGCTATTGATGTTGAGCTAGGTTTTTAATATGAGAATCTCCATATGATAGCCTTGGTTAGTTGTAATCACATCAGAACTGACTGTTAAGGGGGTGTATGTAGTATGTCGAATGTCGACAATACCTTGTTATAAAATTTGCATTTTAATTATTGTAAATTATTGCGGATTGTTCGGAGTTACTTTGGCCACTCCCGGTCTTAAATGGACTAATTAAGCACTTGTTAAGCAGGCTTTAGTATGCATCCGTTTACACAACCAGGTATACAGTACACTGAAATCTCCTTCAGGATATTTAGCACTAATAGCTTTATTATGCAGAGTAGTACATTGTACCTCAGTATGTAAATGGTTATGGCAGTACATACAATACAGGTTACAAACGGAATCAGGACATGGGTATTAAAAGTCAAGAGAAAATCACACTAGTATCTTTGTTATGTTTTCACTATAATCGAGTTCATGTCCTAGTTAGCGAAACAGGCAGACGGAGAAAGATTGTACGTGATGCACAGTATCAAACATGTCATCCTGTATAATTGTAAACCACACAAAGATGAAGGGCAATAAAAAGAGACCTCATGAGACAAAGTAGATGTTCAGATGTACATCGTTTCTCTTGTACATGCTTCAAGACTCTTGAAGCACAAATAATGTTTAAGTACACTTAACAAGATTTTGGCAGGGTTCCTCTTGGTGGTCATAAGAAACAGCCAGGACAAGGACACATTCATAATTTATTAGAACAACCTGGCAATCACGACTGTTTCATAGTTTTACATGAATGTAACATGAGAGTACCCTGTCGAATAAACACTGCAGTCTGGAAAGGGTTACCTTAGCTACGTTAGTTGGCTTATTGATACACTGTGAGCCGAATACGCCCTGAGATCCTTGTTTACTTGTAAATACAAAGATGTCATTCGAAAATGTTGTGCATTATTATAAACACTGTGCTTGACTAATGGAATACATTCTACAAGGATGTGTGTGAAAGATAGTAATGCATTTGTTTATTGCTTTAAGTGGGATTTTGTATACGGTGTTGGAAAGTTATATTTGGTTATTGACGTTTTAATATGTTCAGGCGTTTAATTATCAGTTACAAAGGTGAAAGAGCTTTTTGTTATTCTTGGAATGGAGGAAAGATCAAATTGTAGATCTTGAGGAAGGACTTGGGCCCAACACTGCCCGACAACTGTTTAATTCCACTCCCAATACCTTTGAGAACGTTAGCACATAATTGGCTTAGAACCTAGAACTTTGTGTGATGTGGCTATCGCGCATTTACATTTGTCTTTGCAATTTTAAGGATTTCCTATAACTAGCGGATAAAGGAAAAATTGTGTCGATACAATACTGCTCTTGGTTGTTTGATGGTTGCAGTCGTGAAGATATAAATGATTCTTGAAATTTTTTTTCAATATTATATCCCCTTAAATGGGTGACTGATTGTTTACTTACCTATCTAATTCTACGAGGGTCGTTTAATAAGTCCGTAGAACAGCCGAGCAATGGCACTCGTAATATCGAAAATGGTTTATTTTTGATACGCGTCATTACTCACTAGAACTGCACGAAAAATCGGGTGTAAACATAAATTCAGCAAGATGGGTGTCACATTAACTCTCGGTCGAGAATTCCGCTGTCGTGTGGACTATTTGGCGTTTTTCCGTCGAGATTGAACAGAACGAAAAATGTATACACTACTACAGTCAAAAGGCAAAGCAACAATTTTTGAGTTGAGCGGAATCCAAAGAAGGCGAAGACAGCGAATCGGGGGCTAGGTTATAACATCATAATTTTGGGGTTTACATGTGATCGCTACATTTATTACTTTAAGATAGGATGAACAATACTCTTCTAGTATTCATCATCATCGGCACTACAACCGGGTTCCGGTCTTGGCCTTGTGCCGGTTCTGCCAAACCCCACGGTCCCCCTTCCTGAAAAAAAACCCCAATAACTGCTATCCAGTCTGCATAAGCTTTCGCTAAGCATAAGCTTTAGCATCTTAAATGCTCCACGCATTAAAACAATCAAATTTATATAATCTAAAAAGTCCCTGGAAAAGAAAACTTACCTTTCATGCATCTCTTCGCATACAATTCCTGTAAGATTTCTTTCTTACCTTATCTGGAATTCTAAACCAATTCGGCACCTTCGGTACCAGACAAATCCCTGTAAACAAAATGATTCGGTTTGCATGCAATGTAACCGTCATGACAGGGACCATAAATATTGCTACGTCTATTTTCCAACTTCGCCATGTGTACGATAAATTTCTTTACGCACACATTGGCCGGCGACCTTTTTCTCCCACCAATCAAATACCAGCAGCTGCATTCAATTAGCGCAATCGACGCTGCAGCCTATTTCCCTAACTCACACCATGAGTAAACAAAAGACCGCTGTCCTTCATCAGGCAGTCTGGCGATACGCAAATAATTCAGTACCTACCCATACTAGCGGTGCCATAAACATCATCTCCCAGTAACCTAGCTAAAACCAATTAGCACATTTCCACATCGTATCGTCGTCTCTGTGTTTAGCTGCGACGCACATGTTCCAACAAAGATCCCATTACCATCCGACGATTTCGGTTTTATTTGCTTTACCGAAATCGTATTTCGTGAATGCACTTATGCCATTTCTTTATTTCAGATTCGTATCATGGCTTCGACCCATGAAAAGAACTGACGTACACATATACATGTGTACAATGATGATCTCCGCTATGAGATCCAGTTATCACCACCGTAAAAGTGAATGCAACCAAATTTCCCCTGGACAACGATTGAATATCGTTGTGTCCTTTTACATCCGCGAACCAGAACGGTCACGCGTCACTCCCGCTCTCCGCCGGCTGCGGAGACGCGAAGATAATACGCCTCCGAGTGCGAGTAAAGTCGAGTTCGAATCGCTTGAATCTTCTGCGCGAACAATAAATGTGGTAGTTAAAAACAATAAATGTGGTAGTTAAAAACGTGTGTTGTTTCATTTGCATAATCATCTATTAAGTGAATTTTTGTACCAAATTTTAAAGTAAAATTAGTTGAAATATTATAATCAAATGTTAGCAAGATCACCGGGATGTATTCAACTTAGTAAACGCCAATATCTTTTACATCAAATAGAACATATCAACAATAACCACAATCCTTTAAATTGTGAGTTAAACGTGGTAAGTTTTTGAACTAAATGTAAACACTTGTAATAATAAACAGTGCATTTGAACTACAACACAAACCAGTGTTTATTGTACTTTCCGTTCCTTGGTGATTGTTGCAGCAGAATGAAGTTTGTTTGAACACCGAAATGAAAGTAGCGGGTTGGTAGTAGAACTCGCGTCCGTGCTGGCGCCACGTCTACTCACCACACAGCCTTATTTAACAAATTTCTCCACCGGTCCCGATTTCGAGCCGCTGTCATCCAGTTTGGCACTGCCAGTCTCTGGGTGTCCTGGCCTACGCCATCCCTCCATCGCAGACAAGGTCTGCCGCTCTGTCTCCTTCCATACATCCTGCTACAAAGGACTTTCCGGACAGGGTCGTCTTCGCTCATTCGAGCTAGGCGCCCCGCCCACCGGAGTCTACCGAGCTTGATTTTGCTTACAAAATTAGCTTTAAGGTAGATCGCGTACAACACGTGGTTGTAACGTCTCCGGAACCGTCCTCCGTCACATACGGGGACATCAAGACCTTAAGACCTTACAAGACCGTCACATACGGGGACAACAAGACCTTAAAACCTTCCTCTCGAACACGGCTAAGAGTTCAGAGTGCCTGTGGGGTAGCTAGTCGTGGCGCCTTCATGGGCGCGGGTTCTACTACCAACCCACTCGCCACTAAAACAAAGTTCCGCCGAACACCAAAAGAAAACTGAGTTCATCCGCGAGCCGCAAGAAGGAGGAATAATGAGACACCATCAATCTTTCATCCAAAAACGTTCACCAACACAAGGAGTAAAACTCCGCCACAAGACATGTACCAGAAAAGAAAGTAAAACGCACGGAATATTGTTTTTTGTAACTATTGTTCTTTTATCTAAATCCTTATTATTTACTTAATGCACACAACAACTCTGAATGTACACTCGAACCTTGGATTCTAAACTATTACAATGAACTTTTGCTTTCCTTTTCATTAGTTTTTTTCTTATTATATTATAAAGGAAGCGAATGGAATAGAGCAGATACGCTCTTTACACACACATTTCGCGATTGGATGCAAATTATTTCCTGTTGACCACATAGCACTGACAATTGGTTTCGATTAAGTTAATTCGGGGTTAGTCGATTGTTCGTCTCACGTTAGTCGATGTATTTTCTTTAATTCACAACATTTTGCACAAATAAAAACATTAAAGGTTTAATTACTGAAAGCTACCCGCGGTTGAATTACAACTCCGGAATGTACACGTTCCCGCAGCGCTACGGGGGCGAAGGTGGAGAACCGCCCGGCTCGGTCGGTGGATGGAAAACGACGTGCATTCGCTGGTGGCTGATATTTTGGGGCGGTGGTGCATATCCTCTCGGCTAAGGGTGTGTTTTATTTACCACAAGAGAAACGTGAAGTCTCTCTTTGTGGAATAGAGAACCGGATCTCGTAGTGAAGAGTATGTGGTATGTGTGTGTGTGTGATCGGGTAGATCGCATTGTTTAACTCATGCACGAAGCTCATGGGAAACGAAGCTGAAAAATTTAAAGGACAAAAGGGCATCGTGTGTAATGTGGTTCTGCTGAGTAAACGAGCTGTATCTCTTAGGTGCTAATGCATTTGGGATGCTTCATACAATTTTGATTGTATATCGTGTCTTTGGAATGACTGCGGCAGAGCCGAATTCTTTTATTTGCACGCGATGACTGCTGAAGAATTCGGTTTCGGTGATAATGTGAGATGCAGTAATTGTTTATCGATGGACAAACCGATCATGGGTGGGCCAACCGTGGAAAAGAGATTCAAACAAAGGAGCATTTCGGAGAGAAGTGCTTGCAGCTGAATCAATAGTTGCAACTCATTAAGAAGCAATTTAGATGGTTACACAATGGTGGTTGTGTATAACATCTATGCCGATTGTATTTGGCATCTATGGCAACTCAATGGTTGAATTCCAGTGTGAATATTTACACCAATATAGAATTCGGTTATTGGTTGCTAATGTTGAGATGCATTGATGCATGCGAGAATGCCCTTGTGGGAGAAATTCTTTTCAGGAATTTCTAGGTAATGCGTTGAAAGCATTAACTGTCCTTGAGAAATGAAATGTTTGCAGGTGCTAATGCAGTTGCATTAGCGAAACAATGAGGTTATGGTAGCTTCAGGACTGGAAGCTTTTAGGTAATTTGGGAAGGTGAGTAGTGGGGTTTAGTGGAACCAGCCACATGCCTTTTATTGAGCACCCAGTTATCGGATCCATACATGACTACTGGCAAGACCATGGTATTGTACAGTGTAGCTTGGATGTTCTGGATAAATTTCGGGATTTAAAGAGCCTTGATAGTCCATAGTAGACTTTGTTAGATTTGATCAGCCGTTCGCGTATTTCTTCTTCCATATTGTTATCGGCTGACACTATTGACCCAAGGTAGTTAAAAGATTGCACTACTTCAAATTCGTGCTCCACTACCCTGATAGTTTGTGCAACGTTAGGTCTTCTTTTCGCAGACCATGTACTTAGTTTTCCCCTCATCAATGTGCAGTCCCACTTTTTGCGCCGCCTGCTCGACTTGGGTGAAGAAGTCCTGTACAGCCGATTCGGATCTACCGATGAAGTCAATGTCATCTGCTTAGGGAAGTATCTGGCAGGACTTGGTGAAAATAGCCCCTCTAGTTGTCACGGATTGCTTTCTCCAACGCCAGGCTGAAGAGGGGGCGAGTCAGACCGTCCCCTTGTCGGAGTCCATTAAAGATGTTTATTGGTTTAGACAGCAATCCCGCTATTTTTACTTGACTTGTTACGTTGGTCATGGCCAACGTACAAAGTCGTATCAATTTGTTTGGAATGCCGAATTCCCTCATGGCATTATATAGTTCTACCCTGGCTAGGCGGCCTTAAAGTCTATAAACAGATGATATAATGGAATCTTAAATTCTTGACATTTTTCCATCGCCTGCCTAGAGGTGAATATCTGATCAGCCGCTGATTTGCCTGGGATGAAGCCACACTGACATTGACCAATGATGGCTTTAGCCTATTGGGCTATCCGATCTTGCAGAATAGTGGAGAGTATCTTATAGGCAGTACTCAGCAATGTTATATCCCTTCTTATGTATGGGGCAAATTATACCACGGCGCCAATGTTCCGACATCTTCTCTTGCTCTCATACGTGCACCAAGATCTCATGAATCACGTGATGTAACGCTGTCCCTCCTTGTTTGATCGGCTCAGCTGGTATGCCGTCAGCTCCGGGGGCTTTATTTGATTTGAGCTGTCTTATGGCTTTTAATAGTTCCTCAATGCTTTGTGACGACAACATTTGGTGTTCATTTTGCATTGGCGGAGCCTCCAATTTTTCTGTGAGCGGTAAAGGCAGCAAAGAAATATAATAAAACTCCTCAGCACCAACCTTAACCATATGATGTCCATGTTACTGGGTTCCAGCGCCTCCATCATCTGGCAAGCCAGAGCGGACCGCGTGAAGACGCAGACTCCGCCCTTAAAACGGAATCTCGAATGTAAGTCGTACCCTGGACAACGAAGATATGTCGAATCAGTTGGGGAATCAACATGGGTCTCAGTTAGGGTAAGGATATTAGGTATCGCTGTTTGAAACGGATGGCCTTAATGTTACAAACTGCCGTTATCAGTCGACCGTCGACAGAGCCTCGAGAGCGAGCCCGATTTTGCAATGACGATCTTCTTGAAGTTCGGTTATTTATCATAATACTTGCATGATGTTCCCCATGACATAGTCCTCCCCCATTTTAGTATGTATGCACTCTTAAATGTCGATGTCAAAACGTCAATCAAGAGTTGGAATTTTATTATGGTGATGTTCATGAACGAACAATGTTTGGAAGTTATAAAAAAATGCAACAACAAAAATCGGAGTAGATGATCGCTACATTAAGAATGTTTATTCCTTATTTCAGGTTCTAATAATGGTCACACTAGACTGTCTGTACGTACTATTAAATTTGATATGTATATGATATATATTTGATATACGTGCTATGAATATTGTGGCGCAAGGCTAATAACCTTGCCCAGAAAAACAAATTATTATGGAAAATTTAACAACACTCAGACTTGTTAAATAAGGCCAAGACCGGTTCCCGGTTGTAGTGCCGATGATGATGATGATGATGACTATGAATGTTGATTGCCCCTACAACAGTGAGATAACGCATCGATCGAAAATATCATTGTCGTAAGTGCTTCATTTCAAAATGAGCCAAATCATTTGTTACCATGGCGTTCACAGGAATTGGAAGCCTCTCAAACCACATTCTGACGAATTTTAGGTAAACATTGTAGTCCTCCAAGAAGCCCTACCATTTTCCACCCACAAACACATTTACCCACCTACAAAAATCCCATCCCAAAATGCCATCCATATCCCCAAATTAACATTGAATTGAATGTCAAGCAAATTGAACCAAACGTTCAATTCTCGAACATTGGAATTCAATTTCTTAAAATCCAAAAAGCACAATGCAGATCTTCACATGTATGGTATGTGCAATTAACACTTTTAAAACTTCGAATCCCAAAACTTAGAATAAACACGTGTCTAAACAGAAAGATGTCCATTTGATCCGCCGACACACAATTCCGGCAATCTGAACATCGCAATGCATACGCATTGTAACCAGGTGTTTTATGACTTACAAATAAACACAGATTCCCAGATTCAAATTTCATACCCATTTCCCACGGATCTTGTCTTACCTATCTGAAGTGCACGCAAACTCTTGTTTGTATTAGCCAAACGGATAACACAAACAAGACCCCAAAAAGGATCGGTGATAAGTGGCGATGCGTCCGGACTTCGAAAAGAAGGAATAACAAAAGATACAGATAGAATCTGGATCGAAAATCGAGAAGTCGAGCAGAAGAGTCAGTGAGTAGCGCGCATAAGGAGAACACCTCCTCCAAACGATAATCTTAAAATAAATTAATCATTTAAAAAGTATCAGTCTGTCTTTTTAATTACGGCTCAACAGGAAGTTCTTTTGTCGCTACAGTGTTTTTCGAATCGCGATTTGGTCGTTTCCCCCCAACTAACAAAGTGATTTTCATCTATAGTGTTTTCTTTTCTTATAGTGTGTATTGTTGGAGGTGCTATATTCCTAGATTGAGAATTTTGGCTTTACCTCCTTTGGTGTGCCCTCGCAACTTCCTTCGGAGGGCGTGGGGGCTTCCGAACGTGAGACTCGGTGTGCGTAAATTCCTTGGATTGAGGGCGAAGTTTTCTTTTAGGACGTCCTTTGTTACTCCGAGACAAAGCACGCTGTTCTCCCTTGGTCACCGTGGATTCGTTCTTCATTGAGACTTCTGTGCTAGGGGCCGCAATGAACTGTCAAAGATTCTTTGCTCTATTTAAAGGTGTTCTGAATAATTAAATAGCGCGGCGAGCGCAAGTTTCCCAGCAATAGTATACTTCGTGAAAGTGAAACATCCGGTTTTAGCTTGGGATTATGCCAACTTCTTTATTTTAATTCTTTTGGTTTGAACATTCAATTCTCTATCTTTCATCCGGCGTAACTTTGGCCTCCTAGAACTTGACTGATCTCGAAATAAAAAAAATAAAAAAAAAATTGTGGCGAGAAGGCCGAATTTAGCGAGACAAGGACATATGTGTCCTTCATCTTGTCTCTGACTTCTGGTCATCTTGCGATAACCAGAATCACCCACATCCGTAAGGATGTTGGGCTCGGTCTCGCGATATCTGAAAAGAAAAAAGCGGGGGTATCCAAGGATAGTGTGGACAGTGTTAGTCCGGGTGTTCTCTAACTACTTTTATAGAGGGATGGTGGGAAAGAAATCGTACAAGACCGGTAGGTCTTGGGTGCGGTAGTGAACGCAGATCACGTCTTTGGCGTCTAATAATCTGCGCTTTGGTCGGTGTGTATGTTTGTGTTTGTGCCGTCTTGTACTGTGCGTTCGTGTGTGTGGTTTGTTAATAGTAGACCCTATGGGATGGGTCCAGGAATCCTCTATTATAGAGGGGAATGTTGTTGGGAAGGGTGCTTTCTTCAGTTTTGTACTGAAGAAGAAATTGTGGGGGTTTGATCCGAAGAGATCGAGAGAGAGAAGGGTCAAGAACGCAAGAGTCCCGTACAAGCAGGTTCTCGCTGTTCTGAATGTTTTCGAGGTACTTATATGCTAATTGAAGCAAGTACTCATCGTAGGGGTAATGGAGGCGCCTTCGTATAGGTGAGAGTTGGGGTAATGACGACCGTCAGGCCTTCTAGAATGATTGGTGCATCTTTTTTTTTATTAGACTTCTCTCGGGAGAGGCGAACCTATAGCGCCAAGTGGGCGCCCCGAGATGCCATCACATAACTGTTGCAGTTCTTTTTGAACAGTTGCAGGTTATAACGCTCCGGAAACACTCGCGTGGGAAGGCAGTTCCACAGCTTCCCCGCTCTGTAACGGAACGAGTTCTGATACAGGGATGTTCGCGCCGTCGGGAGATGAACCACAAACGGGTGTGATCCGTCGGATTGTCTTGTGGAGCGCATATAAACCGAATTGCGTGGAACAATGCCAAGAATCTCCGAAGAACAGCACCCGTGATAATATCTGGAAAACAGACAGAGGTCGGCTACGCGCCTTCGATGTGTTAGCGGCGGTAGTTCCGACGTCAGCACCGAGTCCCCCATCAGGTGGATCGGACGTCTCTGTATGCTCTCAAGTAGGTCAAGGGTATGTGTAGGAGCCGAGCTCCAAACATGAGAGCAATATTCGAGCGCGGGTCTAATTTGAGATTTATATAGGAGAAGAAGTTGGGCCGGAGTAAAATATTTCTGGGCTCTAAAAAGATAGCTCAGTTTTCCTGAGGCTGATCTGGCGATACCCGATACGTGTTTATGCCATGATACATTCCCACAGACCGTGACGCCGAGCAATCTCAAACTTTCCCCAGCCTCGAGGGCCCGGCCATTCATCATCAGCTGTGGAACCGATGATCCAGTTTTCTTTGTGAATGTTGTATACTGGGTCTTCGTTGCGTTGAAGTCGACAAGATTGGCCTTTCCCCACTGCAGGACTTTATCCAGATCCTGATTCAGAGAGTCAATCTGTCTACATCTCAGCTGGTGCGACGTAGATGCACCACTCGGCCGATCACTCGAAAAGGAGGAAACAAGCGTACTATCATCCGCAAAACTGAACACTTTGTTATGCGTTGTCTCCAACAAATCATTTATGTGAAGCAAGAACAAGGTTGGAGCCAAAATAGAACCTTGGGGCACCCCCGAATTAACAGGATACAGATCCGAACACTCGCCGACCACAACAACCCGGATCGATCGATTCTCGAGGAAGCTCCTCGTCCAGTCGGAAAGCTGTTGGGAAAATCCATATGAACGAAGTTTGCTCAGCAATGCCCCGTGCCAGACGCGGTCAAAAGCCTTGGAGATATCCAATGCGACCGCCCTTGACTCATCATGCCGTTCAATCGCAGATATCCATATATCGGTTATAAGTGTCAAAAGGTCTCCTGTGGACCGCCTGCCACGGAATCCGTATTGACGGTCATTCAGAAGTCCGTTGCACTCCAAATACTTAACCAACTCTGTATTGATGACTTTTTCCATTACCTTAGATAAAATAGACAGTAATGCTGTCGGTCGGTAATTTTGTGGGAGACACTTTTTTCCCGTCTTTGGGATTGGCTGAACTCGAGCGATTTTCCAGCAGGCAGGAAAGGTCCTCCGTGCATAAGATAAGCGGAAGAGTCTGCCAAGAACCGGCGATAGTTCTCGAGCACAGTTCTTAAGTACTATTGCTGGTATTCCGTCCGGGTCGGTTGCCTTCCTACAATCCAGTTCACGTAGAATGCGTTGAATAGTCCGCGGACGAAATCTCACACCCCGCGTGGAAGACTGTACCGGCGAGATCACAGGTGGCTCCAAAAGGCCGGGATCGAGGTTTGAATTCGCGGAAAATAAATTCGCGAACACATTAGCTTTATCCTTTGGATTCGTGACTAATGTCCCACTGTCTGTCACCAACGGAGGGAAAGAGGAGGATGCGAAGTTACCGCTGACAGTCTTTGCCATTGACCAGAACGAGCGCGAGCCAGTTGGGCGCCGAAGGAGCTTATTGATCACCCTGTTGTTGTGAGCCTTCTTCGCGGTATCAATCGCCTGGTTGCACGCGTTTCTGATTCTAACAAAATTCGTTCTGTTAACATCGGTGGGATTGGAGCGCCATTGTTTAAAAGCTCTATTTTTGCCTCTGTAATCAGCTCGCATTTTTTGTCAAACCAAGGTTTATCAGACGAACTTTGTTTGATGGAATATGGAATATACATCTCCATCCCCAGAAGAATAATCTCTGATACCGACTCCGCACAAGCGTTAACATCGGAGTTTCCAAAGCACACCTCCGACTATGGAAATGACGCGAAGAAATCTCGCATATCGTCCCAGTTAGCAGGCCCATACTTCCATATATGGCGAAGCTGCCTAAGCCGGTTATTCGCTTGATATTCAAGTGCTTGCGCGACAGATCTTCCTTTCGAAAACCCGAAGGCTTTCCATTTGAGCCGAAGATATGCAGGACCATATGGGAAAGGCGTACGATATTCCAGATCGGATTAGCTGCTTATACCAGAGAAGCTTAAGACTGATCTCGAAATGGAAATGTGCCGCCCTTTTATACTTTTTGGTCGTTGATATTTGTTAAAGTTTTTAATGTAAAAATTCCAAAAGCGTACACAAGGTTTCGTGTGTTTCAATTGGAATAGGGTTCTGAGAAGTGACTAGGAATTTATTTGGATAGATTCCTGGAAGGGAAATCATGAAATGCATTTTGAGTTAAGCATTTCATCATGTCAGGATTATTGGGAATTGGATCCATGCACAACTAATGGACTTTGGTTTAAATTTATCGTGCAAATGATTCAATTGGATTGGGATGTAAGGTACTTGGAAATTGAATGAATGTGCGACAAATTAACTTTTTGGTTTAATTTGTCGCTCATACGATTCAATATGGAGTTTGGATTGGGATTATAGGAAGTATTGAGGATTTGGATAGGGTTATTAGTAATATTGGGGATTTGGATGGGAGTAGTGATTTAGGATCACTACAGTACATTGACACGTTCGTCTTTAGTGAATCGGTGCAATCATGCGGGGACACTTTTGACATTGTTCGGAAGGATAAAGGATACATGTCGGCAGCATCCATTCAGGATCCATCGTTCGCTTCTCTTCTTCGTTGATCGAGAAGCATGGGAGCGAACCGTACTACAAGATCTTGCATACCTAAATGTAGCATGTGTAAATGCATCTAGAATAACTTTCAGCCCCACTTTCAACTCAATTATTCTGTGCTTAATTTGAAAACAAAATTGTTATGTCCCTATTGAAAAACCCGATAGGATAAACTATTTAAAAATACATATACTCGCGCGTTTTTGCTGGCAAACTATCGAGATGTGACTGCATTCTACAGGTAATTGCGAGGCAAGCACAAGGAAGTAATGAGTTTCATAGTTTTCTTCGCCAATTAAGGCTTTTTTTTTATAACTTTAAGCGGCAAATTTCTTCTACTTTAGTATCGAATATATGCCATCAAATAAAAAATAAACAGCTACCGATGCTACCCTATAATAGCTCAAAATAACGAGGTAATATATTGAATTCGCGCAATTTTTCAGGCCACAGCTCATATCGTTGACTTACAACAAATTGTAAACTTTATCTAGTTCTTTATTTAATTATTATTTTCGGCGTATTCCCAACCGTTTATCAAAAATTAATTTCTTAAGTTTTCCCGTCCATAGAACGATAAAAACTTGAAGTTCATTTTCCCCATCGGTGTTTCCCTGAGCAAAAAAAAAAACGTTTTATCCTTAGTACGAAAAACTTCACAAAAGTGTCACAGAACATGTCTCCAAGCTATATTTTTACCTCAAGTGCCAGATCCTCCGTGGTACTAATTCTTTTTCAATGTTCTACTTCGTAATTCAAAAACCCCACCAACTTCATGAAGTGAGACAACTACACCCTTCTGGCCAAAAAGTCGTAAAGAACATTCCCCATTAACATTTACTTCCACTTCAGTCAGATTGCTGCCGTCTTACCTATCTAATCATGTTTCCCCATCTCGATATTTCCAGCACACTCTCCGACAGCGTTTTTTTCACTTCAGAATATTTCAGTATACACCGGTAACTCCAAGGTGTCCTTAACTATTGTTAACACAATTGAAAGGGCCCTTAAATAAAAAGAAAAAACGTAGCAACTCCTTAACTAACTCGAACTTCTGTCTGCGCAGTTAACTCACTTTTCCGAGTCCCTACATCGTCCTGTGTCCCAATAGAAGCAACGGTAGAAAAGTTGAAGCAGTTCTGACAACATAAAGAGTTCGAAAGAAACTTTCCACCGTTCTCACCACTTGTTCTATGTTTTCTTTTTCATGTTTTTAATTTCCCTATTTTTTATTCTCTTTTCGAAGCCCTTACGGATTCGGGGCACGACCAAAATAGAAAAACTGCTTTTGTGGATCATGGGAGCGAACGACGGTCAGGCATAAATATATTCGGCGGATACGAAAAATAAAAACAACAACAATACCCACCAAGGCGAAGGAAAAATAAAATATCCTTCAGAGAACAATAACGACCAATGAACTACAAATGTCTTTTTAATTCAAGAAGATTGAACTTACCTGAATGAAAGTTTATCCTTTGGAGGGAGTAAACGAGGGCAAGTCAATTTACCCCAACGGAGCGTGATAAGCCCACAAATGCAAACCAAACCTTGTCAATGTTGTTATCTTGAGCGACATTAGAAAGATGCATCTTCGGAATGTTTTAAGTTGATTCCTTTCCCGTTACCTCATCCCGGTGGCATTCTGTAATCTGTGTTGAATGTTATTTGTTTTGAATTTGCATTCTGCTCTTTCGTTCACAGATTTAAGATACATGATCTGCATTTCAAATCAGATGGCAAACAGCAGCGCATAATCGTCGATGGACCACGAATCGGCAACTGGTTTGCTGTGGCATTCCTGAGTTGGACAGATCCAAATAACGACCGTATTGAACAACAAGGTAAGACAAAGAGCAGGGAAAATGTGCTTTCTAGGTTAAGTATGGTGTTTGGGTATGTACCTCAAAGTGTCCTTAAAGAGGTGAATCCTCTTTGTAATACTAATGAACAACGGTCTAGAACCATTACAGTAAGTAGTTTGCCGAGCAAGTGTAAGTGGAAATAGATGGATCGTAATTGAATTTAAAAAATTGTCCTCTACTGTGAATGAAGGCGTAAAACTGACCCCCTTAAAATAATATTTTATTATTAATATTTATTTGCTATTTTCCTGAGACGAGAATTTTATTCTTATTGTTAATTACGTAATGGATTGTCAAAAAAATATTACGGGATTTCGCCGCGAAATGATGCTGAAGGCACGTAAGGCACAGAAGCTTAGATCGGTGAGCTAGGAAAAAGAGTATAACATGCGTGAGCCCACAAGTTCAATGGGGGGTAAGCAATAAATTTACGATAATATATATCTCTGTAAGATTGTGATAAGTCTCCGAACCAGTGCTTAACTCAAAATAGTGTGACTCTACATGGGGTGTCAATCCATCTTAAAATTGAGATACCTGCCAAGCATCATTCAAATATCGTCTAGAACTTAATCGATCGAGAGAGCAGAACTGATGCCAGAAAAGTAACGACAGACCACTGAGATATGATCAATATTTCGTAGCAATTATTACTGTTGGCGCAAGGCTAATAACCTTGTAGCGTTCCAGGAACGCACAATTCCACCCAGGTAAGGTTCCTACCCTTCAAGGAACATACTTACCTTATTCATTACACGTGCCCACAGACACGTGTCCCAAAGCTCCCAATCATACCTGTAACAAGGGTCATAGGAAGCTGCAACAATGTTGAACCCGATATCAAGAAGCAAGGAACTTAACGTTCCAAAAGCTTCCAATATCCAGTTCAACGTTTCTTCCATCATATTCAAAAAACAATTGAAGAAACAAATCTTCAATTCCGAACATCTGCACGATGTTTCCAAGGAATTACATTGCCGGTAAATAGAACGAACAACGGATGCCTATTCTGGCGGCTATTGAAAATCAACACCAACCCAGCTAAGGCACACTTGTCCAAATAAAACTTATCGTTGCGCTGCTGATTTGCAGCCATAGAGCCATAAGCTCTAAACACTATCCCTGATAGATGTTTACGATGGAAAAGGCAAACAAAGCATTACCGATCCCATAGCCCTGTGTATCCATCTGAATAGCATGAGAACCCTCGTTTCTCAGGCCAGATGGGAAAAACAAACAATGCATAGTGAATGATCGGAGAAGAAGCGGCGGCATCCGATCAACACACAAAGGAATAAGATACCGACCGCCAACAACTAATGGTAATGATGATGATAATGATCATCAGGAAGATTTCTCATTTTTACAGATACTAAGGGAAATTCTGTTTCACAGATACGTTGGAAAAATTTCCCGTACGATGGGGGATATTTTTCTTGGGCAGACAGGGAGTCTAATTTGGATCGTCACCGGGACGAGAAGTCTGTATCGATCAGCGATAGTATCGAGAGTGTAAAGGATACGCGAGCCTAAAAGGCAAAATAATAGCATCGAACGAGGAGAAACGCCATCGTGGAGGTGTACTATAGTCGAGAAACAGAATAAATCCGAGTACCGCGAGTTGTGAATCGTGTGAGTTCGCGTCGTAGGAAAAAACTAGTAGTGTCGATTAAGAAAATCGTCGTGTGCTCAAACCGTAACTTATCGAGTTGTGATTCCGTGGTGATTAAGACGGTCGTGCGTGCACTAACTTTGTCAAACTGAAACGGTAAACTTGCAATATCTACGGCACTAACTTTATTCAAATGTAAATAGTGAACTTGTAATATCTGCTTGTAAGCAAATAACCCAACTTGCAATATCTACCGCACTAACTGTATTCCAATGTAAATAGTGAACTTGTAATATCTGCTTGTAAGCAAATAACCTAAATAGAAACAAGAGCAAGTACAATAGAAGTAGATTTATACACTAAAAACTTCTGAGTTTTTATTTGTGCCGTTTCCGCTCAGTGTGTTCTTCCTTGTGTGCGGACAGTGTTCGGCGAAACACTTACGACCGAATCGACAACATCCGCCAAAACCTTGGCCGGAGAAACAAATTATTATGAACAATTTAACAAGTCTCGGATAAGGACCGGATACCAGTGGAGAGACTTACTAAATAAGGCCAAGACCGGATCCCGGTTGTAGTTCCGATGATGATGATGATGATGATGATGATGAATTACTACTGTTGCTCATAAAAACCTCCATCAAACCTCGTTTTTAAACAGAGATGAATATCTGGGCGCATAGGAGCGAACATACGGGGCAAAGTTACTGATTGCTTTCAAATAAAATTCTCTTAAAAAAGGACCTACGTCAGTTTTTCAACCCCAAAAGCTTATGATAGAGGAATCATGATTCTGGCAGAAAAATTATGTAAGGTGAACAACACTTGAATTAATAAAATTGTACAAAAATCCAGTGAAAATGTTCCCGAACTTTATATAATACTAGGTGTATGTTGCCTACGGGGGATGGGAGCGAACATACAGGGCAAAGTCCCTGTTTGCTTTCAACCCGGCAAAGACCAGGACGATCCTTGTCCTCTGTTCAATCCAAGTTGGCATGCAGTCTCCAAGTGACACCCCTGGATAGCTACTTTGGCACCAGCCCAGTAGTGAACCAATGCATGCAGCGACATCCTGAGAAAGGTTGGCGCAAGGCTAATAACCATGCCCGTAAAAACGAATTATTATGGCAAATTTAATAAGCCTCGGATATGGACCGGATACACGACGGCGACCACGGGCACGAAATTGGCTAAACGATATAAGAAAATATATCCACAGGGCCACCTGGGTATCACCTGATGGAGTCACTCGCAACCAAATTGACCACGTGTTGATAGATCGCCGCCACTCCTCGAGCCTGATGACGGTACGAACGTACCGAGGTGCCTACGTCAACTCGGATAACTATCTTGTTGGTATAATTTTCCGAACTCGGATTGCCTTACGGAGACGTATTGCATCCGCGGATCAGATTCGAATCAACACGGCTGCCCTACGCAATGAGAATACCAGTAACACCTTTGGTCATGCGCTAAGACTGGCCCTCGAAGAGCTCGACGGGGGGAGAGTAAGTCTTGGGGCCAGAATGCCGGGCGTAGAAGAGAAATGGACATGCCTTAAGAATACTGTCATTAGTACTGTCAACTCTATCTTAGGCAGTAGTCGTAGAGATCGGAGCGACTGGTTTGTTGATGAGTGAAAACTAGCGACTGAACGTAAGATTGCTGCATACCGAGCAATGCAAGCAGTCTCATAGGACGCGGGTACGCGAGGAGAAATGCAAAACGCTCAGAAGACCTGAAAAAAGACTTCACAGACTAAAGAAAAGTGCCTGGTGAAAAAACCTTGTCTGTGAAATATAGTAAAGTAGAGGGCGAGGTCCGCACCAGACGCGGAAGTTCTACCAAATCATCAGCAGTATGACGCGGTACACACCACGCTGCACTCACTGCAAGGATAAAGAGGGTATTCTTATCACCGATCCTGGTGCACGTATAGGAGCAAGAGGAGATACCAGAAGATTGGCGTCGTGGGAGATATCACACTGTGCAGCAACTATAGGGGTATTATGCCGACTCTAACAGATACACACACAATTTACAAGCAAAAATAGTGAAGAACGCGAACGAAAAATCGAATAAGAAAAATACGTCAGAACCGTATACCTTAGCGATAACATAACAATTCATATCAGTGGAGTATAGTCGAGTTTTAAAATCAAACTACAAACACGGTCAGTAGCCTGATGGGTACCGCGTAGGTTCAATTTTTTTCGTGATTCAAACTGTCATAGCGTCAGTTAGAATTACACGATCTGCTGAGTTCCGTCTATAAGATACACTCCACTATCCTACAAGATCTACGAAGCCATCATTGGTCAATATCAGTGTGGCTCCATCCCGGGCAAATCAGATCAAATATTCACTCTTAGGCAGACGATGGAAAAATGTCTGCAATTTAAGATTCCGTTATATCATCTATTTATAGACTTTAAGGCCGCCTACGACAGCATAGCCAGGGTAGAACTATGTAATACTATGAGAGAGTTCGGCATTGCAAATAAATTGATACGACTTTGTAGGTTGACCATGACCAACGTAAATAGTCAAGTAAAAATAACGGGATTGCTCTCCAAACCCATAAACATATTTAATGGACTGCGACATGTTAGAATCAGAAACGCGTGCAACAAGGCGATTGATACCGCAAAGAAAGCTCACAACGACAGAGTGATCGATAAGCACCTTCGGTGCCCACCTGGTTCGCCTTCCTTCTGGTCAATGGCAAAAGCTGTCAAGCTGTAACTTTGCATTCTCCTCTTTCCCACCGTTGATAACAGACAGCGGGACGTTAGTCACGAATTCAAAGGATAAAGCTAATGTGTTCACGAATTTATTTTCCTCGAATTCAAACCTCGATCCCGGCATTTTGGAGCCACCTGTGATCGCACTATTCGAAGCATTCTACGTGCACTGGATTGTAGGAAGGCAACTGGCCCGGACGGAATACCAGCAATAGTCCTTAAGAGCTGTGCTCCAGAACCATCGCCGGTTTTTGGCAGACTCTTCCGCTTATCTTATCAACGGAGGACCTTTCCTGCCTGGAAAAAAGTGTCTCCCACAAGATTACCGGCCGATAGCATTACTGTCTATTTTATCTAAGGTAATGGAAAAAGTCATCAATACAGAGTTAGTTAAGTATTTCGAATGCAACGGACTTCTGAAGAAAAATGGATCATCGGTTCCAGAGCTGATGATTAATGCCCGGGCCCTCGAGGTTGGGGAAAGTTTGAAATTGCTCGGCGTCACGGTCTGTGGGAATGTATCATGGTATAAACACGTGTCGAGAATCGCCACGTCAGCCTCAGGAAAATTGAGCTATCTTTTAGAGCCAAGAAATATTTTACTACGGCCCAACTTCTTCTCCTGTATAAATCCCAAATTAGACCGGCGCTCGAATATAGCTCGACCTACTTGAGGGCATACAGGGAGGCGCGATCCGCCTGATCGGGAACTCGGTGCTGACGTCGGGACTACAGTCGCTATCACATCGAAGGCGCGTGGCTGAACTCTGTCTGTTTTATAGATAAAATCACACGTACTGTTCCACGCAATTCGGTTTATATCCGCTCCACAAGACAATCCGCAGATCGCACCAGTTGGTGGTTCATCTCCCGACGGCGCGAACATCCCTGCATCAGAACTTGTTCCGTTACAGAGCGAGGAAGCTGTGGAACTCCCTTCCCGCGCGAGTGTTCCCGGAGCGTTACAACTTGCAGATGTTCAAGAGGAACTGCAACCGTTTTTTTGGTGCCATCTCGGGGCGCCCACTCGGCGCTTTTTTTTAATTCATCGAATACAGTGTACTAAAAGTCGTTTTTAATTTGTTATGGTTCCTATACGTACACGAGTGCTGGGGAAGGATCGAGTCATATGTGGGGGGTTTCTCTATTCTACATGAGAAACAACCCACAATTCCAACCAACATTTCCACCTAATTTCGACCGCTTTCAGCGCGTCATACTTACCAATTTCCTTTATATGTATTCCCCTGTAAAACATTTCAAACGGACGTATAGCTAAACTCATCATCCTTTGCAGATAATGTATAATTGAGTTTAGCTACATAAATGTCATACGGCAACTCCATTCTTGCTAACCATGAGTTTCCCATCGGAAATCTCATAATGTCGGTTAGCAACAACAAGTCTAAAAGAACGACGCTGTTGCATCATAGCAAAATAGCTGGGGTAATTTCAGCGTCTTAGAGTCTGGTTCTCACGCGAATTATTTCCCAAACATCAGCGGCGTCCTATCGACTTTCCCTCAGATCACCCATTCGCTTGGGATCAATGATCTCTCTTTGCAGGGGAGTAACATCCGCTAGGGTTCCCTCTCATTCGTATTTCTTTCCACGGTTCAATGCGCTCTAACTTCACCATGGCCGTACCACTGGGTCAGTAGGTCGTGTCAGTAGCTGCATCTGATACCAACACACACAACCAAAACTACCCCGAGATCACAGCATATCATGTTCTCTGTTCTCTCATTCTTCATGTCCGTCAATTACCTTATTAACAAAAGTTACTCATACTTTGACGGGCGTGGGGTTGAGAGTGCAGAGGCGTGGTCTCTTTTGGTTGTCCTGTGTGTAGAAAGAAATATGAATTTCAACCCTAATTCACACCAGTCGTTACACATCCACCACCGGTGACAGTCAAACCGCGCCGTATTAAAAATTATCCCGCGTCGCGTACATTTAATTCAACAAGTCGCTATTTGTATCTGAACCTGGTTGTATCTGCGGATGAGATAGTTCGTTTAGTCCACGAAAAAAAAAAAAGCCCAAGGAGTCGTTCGATAGAGTTGGTGCACAGGTAAAGTTCTTTAGTTCCCGAAGCCTGTTTTGACGGTTCACCTATATTCGCGATTTGCGTACGACCGACCAGCTGAACAGTCTGGCGTTCCCGTCGCGTACTGCATTCCCTGCTTGACAGAAGTGAAATAGTAAATCATAGATATTCTGATTAATCCAGTGAGGCTGTGATTCATGTTGGCAAATACAATTAGCACCCAATTTTTAGCTGTGTAATTAAGTTCAATCGGTATTGTGCCATTCACCACCATTTTGCTCGTGTTTTCACCAATAAATAAATAGAAATAAATTTAAATAAATAAAAACGTGTTTTTTTTTTTATTTCTTTCTGCGGATCATCGTTGAGGGATTACAGTGAATCCTGTGCCATACGTTGGCATCATACTTTTACCCCCACACATATACCGATAGCTACCCACATTGTTAGAAAGCCACTGTGGTGCATTTACAGGGCGTAGTGTGTGTGAGAGGGTTAAACAAAAACAACGATTTCGCTGTTAATTCGCAGCAAAAATGCTTCCATTTTTACCAAGTTCGTTATATTAAGGGGAGGTTTTCATCAAGAAGTTTTAAAAAATCTACTTTTTTCATTTTTTGATATCTTACAAGGTGTAGAATAAGTCCCCAAAACCGTTTTTGCGAAGATAATTTCATAAAAAATTTACTGCATAAAAACTTGACCCACATTGTTAGGTGAAAATTGAATTTGCAAGAAAAAGAAACCTTACCAACATTTTAATCACGTTTTTCTCAAAAGTATGTTTTTCAAATTGGTCTCCGCGATATCTCAAAAACTACTCGATGGATCGGCTTTTTTTTTATTTCAAAGTAAAATAAATTTATTGGAGTCTGAACCTAAATGTAGATGATTTTTTTCATATTTTTTTTTCTATTCAACGTTAAAGAGCAAAAAAATACGAAAATCAGTACCTAAAGTTTACATGTCCGCCATTTTGTTTATTGTTGATTTTTTTTCTTGAAAATAGGTTCAGACTCCGGCAAATATTATACGATTTCAAAAAACTTTTTGACGAAAACGATAGTAAACATCGCTACGATGGAGACCAGTTGGGTATTCATTTTTCGAATCGTCACACTGCGCCATCTATTAAACTGACAATTTTTAATATTTTTTACTAAATAAAAAATGTATGTACTTGACATTGATATTTGCTTCCGTCTTTGAGAAAAAACTTCAAGAAAAACACGTTATCTTTGGGTTTTAGATGAGTAGCTCCCAAGGCACCAAGTAAGGCCAAACAAGATGTTAATGCTAACAGGAAATTAAATTGAAAGTGCCTCCATAAATCGGCTAGTGACCATACTATTATAAACTTCATCACGACCATCTACTTAATTGAAACAAGCTCATTATGCATCGGTCATAATTATATCCTTGCCTCGGCCATGTCTATAGCTCACAACAACGTCCGTGCCAGTAGGCCACTTCACGCCTTCGTGAACACAAACATAACTTCGTCGTTTATGCAATCAGTTCAATGCTACAACTTGTCTTAGTCCTTTGAAATAATATGACATGAACGCAATTATGCAAATCAGGACATCCACAGAATTGTGTCTACGGATTACGTTCATGAAGTCCTCTCACAAGGAGTTGCAACTGCAACTCTAAGTTTGTTTAGCCTGCTGATGCATGTGCATAATGCTAAGCTTGCAAATGACGTTTCAGAATAATAATCTTGATATGCAATCCCAAAGGAAAGGTTACAAGGAGAGGAAGTGTGGAAGGAAAGAAGACAAAAGCTAAGAAGGAACCGATGTGCGGCTCGGGGAGACTACATAGTGTGGATCATATGCCAAGCGCGCAAAATGTATCTGAAATTTGAAACAGCAGATTTCATGGTTGATTGCCACAAATATCAATCGCCTTCTCTGGGTTCAACTTCCTTCGTCGTTACCGGCGTTGAATCAGGATGAAATTGTAATATCCTATGGATATTTTCAGAGCAACATTGACAGGATAGTATTACGCTTTGCTATTATTCTTCAATTGGTTTTATTGTTTTAATTTAAATTTGAAATATTTCTGGGCTTTTTGGATGCCATTAAGATTAGGTGACTCTGAGAGCAAGGTCGTTGAATGAACTCTTTTCGTATACGAGTAGCATAGGCTGTAAAATGTAGCAGAAAAGGAAAACAATTAACTTACAATTACGATTGCGTGAATGAATGGTTGATGCACTATAAAAATAGTGATATTTCGCAAAAGCATTAGCTATTTTGTATTCTATTAAACAACGCCTAAATTTTAGACAGTATTTTTTTTTTTTTTTTTTTTATTAGACTTCTCTCGGGAAAGGCGAACCTATAGCGTCGAGTGGGCGCCCCGAGATGCCATCAAATAACTGTTGCAGTTCTTTTTGAACAGTTGCAGGTTGTAACGCTCCGGGAACACTCGCGTGGGAAGGGAGTTCCACAGCTTCCCCGCTCTGTAACGGAACGAGTTCTGATACAGGGATGTTCGCGCCGTCGGGAGATGAACCGCAAACGGGTGCGATCCGTCGGATTGTCTTGTGGAGCGCATATAAACCGAATTGCGTGGAACAATGCCAAGAATCTCCGAAGAACAGTACCCGTGATAATATCTGTAAAACAGACAGAGGTCGGCCACGCGCCTTCGATGTGATAGCGACTGTATTCCCGACGTCAGCACCGAGTCCCCGATCAGGCGGATCGCTCGTCTTTGCACGCTCTCAAGTAGGTCGAGGGTATGTTTAGGAGCCGAGCTCCAAACATGAGAGCAATATTCGAGCGCGGGTCTAATTTGAGATTAATATAGGAGAAGAAGTTGGGCCGGAGTAAAATATTTCTTGTCTCTAAAAAGATAACTGAGTTTTCCTGAGGCTGATCTGGCGATACCCGATACGTGTTTATGCCATGATACATTCCCACAGACCGTGACGCCGAGCAATCTCAAACTTTCCCCAGCCTGGAGGGCCCGGCCACTCATCATCAGCTGTGGAACCGATGATCCAGTTTTCTTTGTGAATGTTGTATACTGGGTCTTCGTTGCGTTGAAGTCGACAAGGTTGGCCTTTCCTCACTGCAGGACTTTATCTAGATCCTGATTCAGAGAGTCAATCTGTCTACATCTCAGCTGGTGCGACGTTGATGCACCAATCGGCCGATCACTCGAAAAGGAGGAAACAAGCGTACTATCATCCGCAAAACTGAACACTTTGTTATCCGTTGTCTCCAACAAATCATTTATGTGAAGCAAGAACAAGGTTGGAGCCAAAATAGAACCCTGGGGCACCCCCGAATTAACAGGATACAGATCCGAACACTCGCCGTCCACAACAACCGGGATCGATCGATTCTCGAGGAAGCTCCTCGTCCAGTCGCAAAGCTGTTGGGAAAGTCCATATGAACGAAGTTTGCTCAGCAATGTCCCATGCCAGACGCGGTCAAAAGCCTTGGAGATATCCAATGCGACCGCCCTTGACTCACCATGCCGTTCAATCGCAGATGTCCATATATCGGTTATAAGTGTCAAAAGGTCTCCCGTGGACCGCCTGCCACGGAATCCGTATTGACGATCATTCAGAAGTCCGTTGCACTCCAAATACTTAACCAACTCTGTATTGATGACTTTTTCCATTACCTTAGATAAAATAGACAGTAATGCTGTCGGTCGGTAATTTTGTGGGAGACACTTTTTTCCCGTATTTGGGATTGGCTGAACTCGAGCGATTTTCCAGCAGGCAGGAAAGGTCCTCCGTGCATAAGATAAGCGGAAGAGTCTGCCAAGAACCGGCGATAGTTCTCGAGCACAGTTCTTAAGTACTATTGGTGGTATTCCGTCCGGGCCTTCCTACAATCCAGTTCACGTAGAATGCGTTGAATAGTGCGCGGACGAAGTCTCACATCCCGCATGGAAGACTGTACCGGCGAGATCACAGGTGGCTCCAAAAGGCCGGGATCGAGGTTTGAGTTCGCGGAAAATAAATTCGCGAACACATTAGCTTTATCCTTTGGATTCGTGACTAACGTCCCGGTGTCTGTCACCAACGGGGGGAAAGAGGAGGAAGCAAAGTTACTGCTGACAGCCCTTGCCATTGACCAGAAGGAGCGCGAACCAGTTGGGCACCGAAGGAGCTTATTGATCACCCTGTCGTTGTGAGCCCTCTTCGCGGTATCAATCGCCTGGTTGCACGCGTTTCTGGTTCTAACAAAATTCGTTCTGTTAACATCGATGGGATTGGAGCGCCATTGCTTAAAAGCTCTATTTTTTGCCGCTGTAATTTGCTCGCATTTTTTGTCAAACCAAGGTTTATCAGACGAACATCGTTTGATGGAATGCGGAATATACATCTCCATCCCCAGGAGAATAATCTCTGATACCGACTCCGCGCAAGCGTTAACATCGGGATTTCCGAAGCACACCTCCGACCATGGAAAGGATGCGAAGAAATCTCGCATATCGTCCCAGTTAGCAGCCCCATACTTCCATACATGTCGAAGCTGCCTAGGCCGGTTATTCGCTTGGTATGCAAGTGCTTGCGCGACAGATACCAAGCAGTGATCTGAGTTTCCCAGTGGCGCAGAAACCTCTACGGTATAAATACTCGGTTCGGATGTCAAAAACAGATCCAGGGTGTTCGCATAATCGCCTCGGGCATCCGGTACTCGCGTTGGCTCCCCCACGAGTTGAGTCAAGTTGTGGCTTACAGCAAACATCTCCGCCAGCCTCCCAGCCTCGTCGGTTCTGTTAGAATGTAACAACCAGTCGGAATTGTGCACATTAAAATCGCCAAGGACAATAATTTCAGAAGCTGGGTGGTTGGTCTGTATCCAGTCGACGGTATGTGAAAGATGTTCGAAAAATGTCGCCGGTCGATCGTCATTCTGGGAGCGGTAAAGACAACAAAGAAATTTAAACAGAATTCCTCAGCACGACCCTCAACCATATGATGTCCATATTATTGGGTTCCAACGCCTCCATCCTCTGGCAAGCCAGATCAGACCGTGCGAAGACGCAGACTCCGCCCTTAAAACGGAATCTCGAATGTAAGTCGTATCCTGAGCAACAAAGATATGTCGAATCAGTTGACGAATCGACCTGGGTCTCAGTTAGGGCAAGGATATCAGGTTTCGTTGTTTGCAAATATTGGTGGACGGCGTTTACGTTAGTATTGGTGAAACCGATGCCCCTGATGTTACAAAATGCCGTCACCAGTCGAGCGTGGGCCGAGCCTCCAGAGCTAGCCCAGTTATGCGATGACGAACCTCTCAAAGTTCCATTATTTATCATGATATCTGCATGATGTTCCGCCTGACACAGTCCCCCCCCCGGAGATCCGAATGGGAGACTAGTTTACCTCCGGAACTCTTTATATCAGAAGACACCATCATGACTTATCCCCGTGTCAGTCCGGGCCACCATCAGCCACACATCCGAAACACCGTCGAAGATTTCTCTCGGCGATATCGCGGAATGTACAGCGTGACGGGGTGGTATCTCACCTTGGGACCGACTACCACCTAACCAACCTTTTCTCGAACCGGTCCATCAGCCAAGCCCCGAAAGATGGCCAGGGATTTCTCCCGACCATTTCACGGAGCCCAAAGCTTGATGGGGTGGTATTTCACCGGGCGCACAGGGCGTTGGGACCCCGGCTACCACTCGGCTTTTAGTCGCCTCTTACGACAAGCTGGCCTAGCTGTGAGTATATTCTAACGCCCTACTCACAGTATAGTAGTAAGAGCTTATACCACTACGAGCTGCTATGCTATAGTCTCTTATTGTTATGAACAGTTAGTTTTATTGCAGATATAAAAAGAAGATCAACCAATGTAATCGTGCTATCTCTTGAATTGGTCTGGTCTTATCGTGGAAAACGGAAGAGGGTACAACACCTATATTTTTTTTATAGTGTGAACCAAGACCTTTTCCCTAGATTAGCTTATTTTTTAAAGCTACCAGAATGGACAGTTCGAGACGTAACTAAAGATATCTACTAGAGATCAAAGTCCGATTCTTATATAAGTAAGAAAAATATCCGAGGTGGAGGTTTCATTAATCTAAGGAGTACAGACATCTTTGCTATACACCATCCTTAACAAAGGCTTTTGTTAATTAAAAGAAACTTGGAATATGAACCTGTGCCAATAACTCTACGGTAACTCTTTTGAGTTCATTTTTGACATCCAACCTAAACCGACAGAGCTGTCTTGTGAACAACAAAAAAAAACCCAATAAATTCTAGGTGAAAGAAAATATCTTGGGAAATTATGTCTATCGTATTCAAAACCATCGTCCTCCACAAGCATATACCCTATTGAAATAAACAACTGTGAAAGACTGTGTATAGTGTAGTGCACAAAGAGAACGAATCCCTCCTTTGTACCAAAAAAAAAAAAAAACCATTTGCACACATGAAAATACATCATTGAATAGGTCCTGTGGGGGTTCTCTATATCACACGAAGAATCAACCCACAATTCTAACCAACCTTGACCGCTAACAGCGCGTCCCTCAACCCAACTCCCCATGCAGAATCCGCAATAGCATACATTCCTTACCTTGCAATAAACACACTCCCAAACCGGCAACAGAATACAATTCAACAGAATATATTCTAAATCATCCCCGCATTCATTTTCGCAAAATTGCTTCGGTCAATTCTTTACTGAATTCATATTCCTTCCTTGCGACCAAGCAATCTCAATTTCCCCGGGAATTCATAACCTGTAATAAAATGCATATTCCAACCTACAATGGAATACCAATCATCTCCCCCAATTACATAACCCCAGATACATCATCATCATCGGCACTACAACCGGGAACGGTCTTGGCCTTATTTAGAAAGTCCTGACACTTGTTAAATTTTCCATAATGATTTGTTTTTTTTTTTTCGGACAAGGTTATTAGTCTTGCGCCAGAGGCTCCCCGACGGGGAAACGAACCCCAGTCTCCCGCGTGATACATTTTCCCAAAATTGCTTCGGTCAATTCCCTACTTAAGTTTTATTCTTTCCTTGCGACCAAGCAATCTTAATTTCCCCGAAATTCATATGCTGTAATGAAACACATATTCAAATCCATAACGGAACATTAACCATCACCACCATACGTTTCCCCGAAAATACTTTGGTTAATATCTTATCTAAACGATATTTCTTGCTTGCACCCAATTCCAATTTCCCCCGAAAATGCATGCCCATACTTGCTCGCGTTCCCAAATCCAATTTCCCGGTACACACAACCAACGAATCCAACTCAGTTTATACGGCGAGGATTCGCTGGAACTGAATTCCTATGCAAGCATAGCAATTCTACTCGAAATTCCTCATAAGTGGCAGCGAGTCTATTTCCGCTATGACTCAACCGCCACGACGCGATGAATGGATTCTTTCCATTCACAAACCACTCGAGTCACAACCACCACTGAGCGCGGATCGCCCTTTAACCTAAGGTGTCGTCGAGTTGTAATACCCCTTTAGGGTACATACTAATTACAAGTACCGGGCTAAGTGATTAATCATGAGTATACATGAGTAGACAATATCGTTATCTGATTCATCGTGAAGTTAAATAAAAGATCACTTACCGTACCCATTACTGCACTGTTCTTCTCCTCGCCAGTGCTGGTGTTCATTTATGCTTTTTAACACCGATCAGGCCACTTGCTTTCATCTTCGTATAAACAGGTGGGATCCTTAAACCACCTTGGGTCACTGCTGAATTCCTTAAGTGTGTCTCTTGTAGCGTCGCCGGCTGGGTTTATTTTGACGACACCTATCTCCAATTCCGTGGTTCAGTAAGTCTTTTGACCTCTGCAAGGCGTTGCGCCACGAAAGGTTTGAATTGAGGGGGACTTGACTTTATCCACTGCAAAACTGGAGTCCGTCCAGTACCATTTTCCTGATACCTCCCCCCTGACCTCCCTCTCAATTGTCGATAGGCTGCTACCTAGCAATACCACTTGTAGTTCCAGTCACGGGATTGCGACTGGTTTAGTTGGTGCCACTCGTGCTTTACCAACTATCAGAGTAACCCTCACACTTCCATCGCTCTCCACAATTCTCCAATAGACTACCGCTGCATACGCCTCTTCGCTGGCCTCGCTGAAGGTGTGGAGCTCACCCTCGTTCCGACTCCACGACAAGCATCGAGGAATCTTTAATTCTCTGAGGAAGGATACCTCTCGCAAATACTTCGTCCAGGCACCTCCTGTTTATATGGCATCTTGTCATCTCATCCAATGCCGGCGCGCCCGATGTCTTGTATCATTTTCTTTCCGTGTATAAGGACTGGTACTGCGAGTCCCAAATGATCGAAAACGGACATCGCCGCACTAGTAACCTCCCTCTTGGTAGGAGTTGTTTTTCCACCAAGAATGTCCGGTGGACTGTTGCGAAACCCCACGCCGAAGGCCAATGTGTCTTTCTTTGTTGACCACCTTAGTCCAATGGTTGTCTCCTCTTTAGTTAGGTCCAGGATTTTCTTCCTCTCCTCCTGTTGAAGCCCCTGGAGTATCTCTGGTCTGTTAGTAGCCCAGCTTCTTAGGTGAACTTCTGCCCTTTCATGCATTTTATGTACAGCCTTCTTCGCCTCCATAGCATCCTCTATTGTCCGGAAACTCTATAAATAATCATCCATATAATGGTTCTCGTACACAGCCGACATTGCGGCTGGGTGATGTACCCTGAGTACCTCAGTGTTTTTGTTCATCGCGTAAATAGCTGTTGGTGGTGATGGCGTAACTCCAAATACGAGTACCACTGAAGTCATGTGATATTCTTCTGGTTTCCCCTTGCTGCTACCGTCGCACCACAGGAACCTTAGGCTGTCACGATCCGCCTCTCGCATTTGGATTCGAAGAAATATCTCTTTAATATCTGCCACCAAAGCAACCGGGTTCTCCCTGAATGTGACCCCAAACAGCGATTGAAGAAAATCCGGTCCACGTTGCAGAACGTGGACAGCTCCTCTCAACGAGCAGCGTCTCACCTCAGGCAGTGGATGTGCCTAGGAGTTCATCTTCGGTTCCCAAGACACTTCCGGTGGCGCGATATCACCACACATTTCCGCTTCCACCTCCAAGAAACCGCTGAAAAGCAAGAGCTCAGGCTGTTCTTCCCCTTTGTGGCTATGATGGTACGAGTACGAGAACCACCTGTACCCCATTGATGACGGCATCTTGGCGATCAATTCTCTTATCGTTTCCGATGAAGTCAGGTACTGTGCGCTTTCCAATGCACAAATGGTGGCCACGGAATTCTTCACCTGATTGGAAAATGCACACACGTCTATCAGGTCCTCTGTCAATCGGGGCAGGCTCTTTAGCTTTGTTAATGCAACCAAGGCCAATGCTCCCGGCCTTCCAAAACGCGACTCCCACCCCCTTATTACTTCCGTTGGATCCACGGCGGTGAACAAGAGACTCCTGACAGCCTCCTTCGCCCTTCTTTGTAGCGCTCTGTATAAACTCGTCAGATTCTCCATATGGCTATAAGCGGATGCCGTGTCATTATATGTTCTTTTCAAAGACAATCATTCCTTGCTAGCTCCGCCGAAGTGTGGAAGCTCTACCATCTGCCTTGCCGTTGCCGCCCTAGATGATGTGTGCGATAGCATTGCTATTGCTTAGGCCAATTCTTGGATTTCATTCTTTCTTTCGTCTTCGTGGAGCGGCATTCTCTGCTCTTCTTACTCATATCCTACTATTTGAGCCATGGTCTTCCTCTTTCGTTTCTTCAATCGCCTCATCCTCTGTGCCGGAGTCCAGCTGCAAAATTTCAAGCTCCGCCCGAGCCACCCTTGCTTTAGCTTCGGCAATTTCCAAATCTCGCCTGGCGACCAACATTTGGGCTTCGGCCAATGCGCGTCTTTTTCGTAATCGAAAAAAACGGCATAACAGGATGGAAATATAACGCTAGCAACCTACAAATATCTACGAACGCACAAAAATAAATGACAAGAGAAGAAATTAAAATACCTACGATATTAAAGTTTGCACGGGGATTATTGAAAAACTCTCTACGGGCTTGTGGGGGTTCTTTTAAGCTTACCCAAAGAACCCCCCCTAATTGCAACCCAACTCCCATTGTTTTTCGCCAATGCAATGGCATTAGCACCTGAACACATTTCCTTTCCCAATGACATTTAATGCATACAACGCATTATCTAAAATTCCTAAAAATAATTCTCCCAACATTCACTCATTTAATGCGCTATTCAAATTCCCTGAAAGAATTTTTTCATATGCACCATAAATCCCAAACCATTCGGCACCCTTTGTCATCATTAAAATTCAATGTCGGACAGCTTGTTTATGCAGCTGCAATACACCGACCAGCGATTCGTTTGTTCAATCGACAAACAATTACCGCAATTTCGGCATTATCAACGAAACCGAATTCTCCCGCATTTCCTAATGCAAACACGAACCCGGTTTCAACTGCAGGCAGAGATGCCATAAACATCTAAAACCTCAATTTGCACTGTTAAAGGTTAATTTAACAATTATTATATTAATTATTATTGGTTATGGGTTACAAAACTTACCCCGCGTTCCAACTTGATAGAAGTATCGGGGCCGTTGGCTTCCTTTGTAGGGGGTGGATCCATTAACACTTGGAAATGACTTCAACGCCACCAAAGGTCGGAGCTGAATTACTGGGCGATGAGTAATTTTAAAGTTTTCCCAATCCAATTCCCGTTCAGTTATCCTTGTCAAAATTAATTATTTTAAAACACCAGTTAATTGTTGACACACAATTTCAGTTAATTCTTATTCTTTTCATAGTCACAAACATGTGTTAATTGTTAAAACACAATTCCATTTCAACTCTTTTCTTTTCTCTTTTTTTCTCTTTTAATTTTAAATTCTTTTTTTTTAATTTGCTACTACACGAACCGCACGCTTCTACGAATCGATTGAACAAAAAACAAAGCTCATTTAAATATTTGTGCGGAGCACCCGACTGCACTCACTCAACGCACGTTTAACAAGAACGAATCTCGTGTCTTTTCGGCACATATCCTTTTTCGTTCCGCTTTCACGATAGTTATTTCTAGGAAGCGGAATTGGCTAATAGGGGAAGACTATGGCTAATAAAAAGAATATGACTATTGCAATGTGAGTGAGGTTTTAAAATGGGTGTTTTACTTTTATTTAAATGATCTACTATTGTATTTGGGAATATTCTATTGTAAAGGGGAATTAGTGATTAGGGGGGGGGAAGGGTGAAGGATATGTATATGAAGACACGAGATGTTAATTATTCAAAGAGGGGGTGATAATTAATTGAACTTAATTATATAACATTCCTCCCCCCTTACAAAAATGGAGTTTCATTCTTGGAAGAGGAATGAAACTCCCTTTCGACAGCATGTCGGTGTGCGCATGGCGGTTGTCTTTACATTTTCTTTCTATTTCTATCTAGCCTATTTTTTCCAATTTTTTATTTTTTGTTTTATCCACAAGTACTTAAATATATTATTTACAAATATTATTCAAATAATCTTATTTTTAGTTTATAGTTTATTACAATGTTTTATATTTCATACTGTTTTTATATATTGTTAATAATGTTTAAATACATTATTTACAATGTTTTTTGTTTGTTTGTACTAAATTTAATAATTTTAATTTTGTTTAAATAATATTTAAGAATATTATTTACAATTTATTTTTTTCGTGTTACTATATATTTTAATAAGTTTAATTTTGTTTGTAATATTTTAATACATTATTTACAATGTTTTTGTTTTTGTTTGTTATGACAAGTTTTACATGTATATATATGTATATATATGGTTTTACAAAATTCTATCTACATCTGTGCTTCCAAATATATCACCCATTTCAGGTCGTTCCAATGAAACTCCCTTTAATCGAAATAGGGCTTCAACCTGTTATTGTGCACCACCACACTTTTCCTGTCTATTTTCAGGACCACGTTTACTAGGCCTTGTATTGCCACTACATTGTAGGGACCCCTCCATATGGGAGCTAACTTCCCTTGTTTCTGCGCATTCCGCATCAGAGCTTGGTCATGGTACCTTTTGGATTTCCTCTTGGAAATCAATAGGTTACGCCTCGCTATTTCGTACGTACGCTGGAGTTTGTACTTTAATAGCTTATGGTAGCTCTCATGGTTGTACACCGATTCCGGAGGTTGTTTGATGTTAGACGGTACCTCTGGGGTGAAAACAAAGAGACAATCCATCGGCAGAAGTTTGGTACGTTCGTGTACGTTGGTGTTGTACACGAATGTTGCCGTCCTCAGGTATTGATCCCATGATTGAGAATTTCCATCCACAATACTACGTAGGTATTCTACGACTGGTCGATGGGCTCTTTCCAAAGCTCCATTCGACTGTGGATGGTACGCTGGGGTTTGAAGCTTCTTGATACGGAGCAGCTTGCACACGTTTTTAAACAAGCTGGTTAGGAAGTTGCTTCCCTGATCGGTAACCACTTGCTTCGGAGCACCATACCGAGCAACTATTTGGTCAAAGAAGACCGTGACTAACGTTTCTGCCTCCACATTGGGTAAGGCGTAGCAATCTATATACTTATACAGATTGTCTTGAAAGGTTAGTATATATGTATTGCCTGCTGGAGTTCGATCCAGAGGCCCGACTATATCTAAATATACCTTGTCGAAAGGCCTCTTCGCAATGTCGGTGATTACCATGGGCATCCGTAGGTTTGGAGAAGATGTCATGGTTTGACAATCCTTACATTTCTTAATGTAGACTTTAATGTCGCGCATCATGTTCTTCCACCAAAAGTTCCTACGAATCTTGTTATAGGTTTTTATCACTCCTTGCAGGATTAAATTTTATTAAAAGTGACGTGGGGTCTTTCACGTTAAAAACTCCCTTCAGTGTCTTATGATTTGTATATATGTTGAACCTTCGCCCTTATAAATAACAGCGGAAATTTCTAGTCGCCCACACAATGGCTAGTAAATCCCTCTCAATAGTGGAGTAATTTCTTTCCGCTTTATTCAAGGTTCGACTTACATAAGCTATAGGCTGATCTTTGCCTATTTCCCCTTGCGATAGCACGGCACCAAGTGCTTCGTTGCTCGCATCCGTAGTCAGATTAAAAGGTTTGGTGAAATCTGGATAGATCAATATTGCCGGCGAAACCAATAATCCTTTTATTTTGTCAAATGCTTGTTGGCATTTGTCTGACCATGTGAATCTAACGTCCTTCCTTAACAGCACCATTTCCACGATGCATTGCGGTCTATCTATACAGCTGCAATGCACATCATAAACAATGATCTACCCGATCCCTTTGTCTTTCGATGTTTCAGGATTTGTTTCCCATTGACCTTCTCGCATGAGTAAACAACACAGATCTACACGATCGCACACATACAGCTGAATTTAGCCAGCAAGACGCTCTTACTGGTTACCCCATTTCGAGAAATGGTCTCTCTCTTCTCTTTGGTGCTGACAAAGTCACCACCGAATTGATGGTGAATCAGGAGTCAGATTCAAACCCTCAGGAGTCGTATTTCAACCACCGATCCGGTCGGTTCGTCTTCTGCTCCCCGTGGCGTCCGGGGACGCGTACCATCAAGGAGTCGCTTTTCCTCCCCAGTTAATTGTAATACTTGGAATTATAGTGCGAAGTGTTTAGGTAGTTTGTGTTTTGCGTACGTTTGAACGATGGCAATGAGAATGCTTACATTAATAATTTCGAAAAGTCTCAAGTGACTCTAAATTCATGTTTTTCATTTAGTTAATCAAAAAGTAACTTTCGTTGTCAATAAATCATGCGACCGTGTACTTTGCCACAATAGTGTAAACTAAATAAAAGACCAATAGTTGCAAGAAACAATAAAAGTAAAAAGAGGTGATCACCAATCAATTCGTGCGTTTTATTTCCTGTGCTGGGTGTGGTGAGCAGTTTCTCTTACTTCGGAGACCAGTTTTTGTGGACAATTTTGGTGCTCGCATTTGTTGCGATTGTTGTATTCCAGAATACTACCCTTTATTAAATTTAACACTGAATCTCCTTACACATCCTTAAAAACTTCCTTTAACATATATTACATTCTCACTTAATACATACCATTCATCATCATCATCATCGGCACTACAATCGGGAACCGGTCTTGGCCTTATTTAGCAAGTCCTGAGGCTTGTTAAATTTTCCATAATGATTTATTTTGTCTGGGCAAGGTCATTAGTCTTGCGCCAGGGGCTCCCCGGCGGGGAATCGAACCCCGGTCTCCCGAGTGACAGGCGGGTATATACATTCATAAACATTCACAATATTACCAGTTACAGCACATTTAATAACCTGCACCTTTTTATTCATTCAAAACATAGTAACTTTGATTTTCGTTCAAATTTTATTCAATTTAAAAGTCACAGAGACTTTGTTAAAATTTGTTTTGTTCATGTTATAATTTCCAGTAACTATGGACACAATGTTCTATAAGTATAGAGAAATTTATATTGTAAAATCAGAAAGAATCAGAAGAGAGAAAGAGTCAGTTGAATTTGAAAAGTAATCAAGGAAGAAAGTTGAGAATCCGTTCAGTTAACTTTAAGTTGAAAAAAAAGATTTTCGTTGAATACACAGCTAACTCTAAGCTATTTATTATTATTATTAATAGAGAAATCTATGAGAAAATTAAATCAAAACAATAAAGGAATTTAAAATGAAATTATTTTAAACCAAATTATCAAAACCTCCACGCTCTTCCCTCGATATAAAGAGGAAGCACGGCGCTGGAGATGTTACACGATATACAGCGGAACAGAGATCTTTGTGGTAATTATGATGGAGGAAGAAGGGAGCCCGGTGCAGTACGCCTGCACACCATACTTCTTCCCCACAGGTTTTATATACTAAGTGGCGCAAAATGAATCACCCTATCGGCAGGTGTTATAATTTTTGCAAATGGTGTCGTACGTCAATCATATTTGACATTTGTAAACTAGACAGCTACAGAATACAAACAGACAAGCAATGGAGGGCGTGTGAATTACTGTCAAGCCATCCTTAATCGCAACAACGAAGAGGACGCTTTTGTGTCGAAAATCATCATGAGCGACGAAGCGCATTTCCACTTAAGCGGTTACGTCAATAAACAAAATTTTAGTTTCTGGGGCACTGAAAATCTGCATGTGATGCACGAAGAGTCATTACATCCACACAAATCCACTGTGTGGTGCACGGGAGGAATGATTGAGCCGTATTTTTTTTAAGGACGCCATCGGCAATACGGCCACTGTTACTGGCAAACGCTACAGGGCCATGATGCACGACTTCTTACTGTCGGAATTGGATGAGCGGGGCTTGGTGAACATGCGGTTTCAACAAGACGATGCAACCACACACAGCACGAGCCACAACGGATATTGTAACGGAAGCGTTTGTTGGTCACGTAATCTCCCGTTTTGGCGATTTGGCATGGCCAGCATCGCCCGATTTAAACATCCCAGACTTCTTTCGTTGTGGCTACTTGAAGTCGCTGATTTATGCCAACAAGCCTCAGACAATCTCAGCCCTTAAGGAGAATATTCGACAGGGATGCGAACAGTCATCAGCGGAAATCTTGCAGAAAGTTATGGAAAATTGCGATAAAACGGGTACAAATGTGTATCAACACTGGCGGTAGCCACTTGACGGATATCATCTTTTCCACGTAACAGAAAAAAATGTAAAGATCCAAATAAAGATTTCCATCACTCGAAATCATTTTTTTTATTTAGTAAAAAAGTAATTCAAAAGCAAAATTGGATGATTAATTTTGCGCCACCCTATATATGTGATAATATGATGTGGGCTCCGCGATAGTATAGTGGTTAGTATACCCGCCTGTCACGTGGGAGACCGGGGTTCGATTCCCCGTCGGGGAGCCTCTGGCGCAAGACTAATGAACTTGCCCGGAAAAAAACCAATCATTATGGAAAATTTAACAAGCCTCAGAACTTGCTAAATAAGACCAAGACCGGTTCCCGGTTGTAGTGCCAATGATGATGATGATGATGATATATATGATAAATCCAAGAAAGTTGTACGACAAAAAGGATACCAATATTAAAAACCGTATCACTCGATTAGCAAAACAAAATTATATAAATCCCATGTCGGCAATCCAAAAGAGTTCTTATATTTTGTACATTCAACCAAGAAATCAGTATATTAAGTATCAACGTTTTTTTTTATTCATTCTGTCTGGCGATATAAAATATTATATCGTAGTCTCTTTGTAACCAAGTAATAAAGGGAACTTGACCCCCACAGAGAGCACATCGAACGTTACACGAAGGCTATGCATGAATTACAAAAAGGGACACATACATTAGGCTTTATTACTGGAACGATTCCCCACCGTACAAGAGAAAAGAAAAAACACTGCATATGATTTTGTAAAACACAAGCATAAGGTATCTCCAACATTGACCTTAGGAAAATATGGTACTTTTGTCCATGAAAATGCGGTTGAATCCTCATCACCCAACCCACCCTCCCCTCCCAAAAAGTGCCAACTTGGAAATTTCATCCTTGAACTTGCCATAAACATGGTATACAGTCATTATTAACCGGATATATTCATTGAAACAAGGACAGTGCAGTATTTATATCCTCGTGTTGAAATTTTTCGGTATTCTACGTTTTTTGTCTTTGGAGTCGATAGAGGGTAAGAAAGGAAAAGAAAACAAATAATACTAATGGCAGAGTAATTTTTACGAGTACTCATTTTATGTGTTCAACTTCAATAATAAACCCTTAGCCCGTCAAGGATTTCTACAACCCCATCGCACTGAAACATTTTTACTAGTTCATCATCAATTCCTTCAAACACTGTAACAATCTGTGTGCGCCCTTTGTAAAATCAATTTGTGAGTCCTGAAAGAGGATTTGCCAGGTTTCAATTCCGATCTAGTGGTGCACTGAGGGGCATAGCAAATTCCTATCGTCCCCTCCTTCCCGCTTTAAATTGGATTTGTTATGGTACTTTGCACTTCTCTTTGCCGAACCAAGGCATTTGAATAGACCGAGGTATTTGAATAACTAGGTTCACGGACAAGGCCATTTCAATGGGAACAATTCAATTATATTAAATTGAAATTGGAATTCGCATTTGCATTTAATGCACCCCATGCAGGTGTTAATTTGCAAGCAAATTGAATTTGGAATTCAGGTTTCGACAGTCGTACATCCTTACATGCGAACTCTATAAGTAAATGAAGAGGAGGATTGAAATCCCTATAAACACCAAATGCAAGCATCGTATAATCGGTTCTTGGATACCCAATTTAAAAAAGGACGTTGTTTTGTTTGGGCGATTTAAATAGCGAGGAACTTAAGTCTGAAGATAATTAGGATGCTGTAAGTCCTTACACATTTGGTCGCAGAATTCACAGCTTCAAAAACGCAGTCATTCATACAAAGAGGAGAATTCATTTCAGTACCATGAATAGATAGTTCTTTATTTGTGCATTTTATGTACATTTTGTATTTTATTCTTTCTCTTAGATTTAACTTCCTTGCTAGGCAAAAAAAAAAGTTTAAATTCTAGCTTACTTATTATTATTATGATTATTGCCTAACATACTGATCTCCTGCGGACATTCCAAGCTAAACTTGAGGTCATGTATTGTTGCCTCTCGGCTTTATTCCTCTTCTACCTATTGATATTACATGGTGGTAACTTCTGCGAAGAGACGACGCAACGTTGGTCAAACTATAAGGGTAGTGGAGCACGAATTTGAAGTTGTGCAATCCTTTAACTACCTTGGCTCAATAGTATCAGCCGATAACAACATGGAAGAAGAAATACGCGAACTGCTGATCAAATCCAACAAAGCCTACTGTGGTCTATCAAGACTCTTTAAATCCCGAAATGTATCCAGAACATCCAAGCTACTACTGTACAAGACCATGGTATTACCAGTACTCATGTATGGATCACACAACGATACACACTGACCGAGTGCGGACGTGTTTTCAATTCGGCGATCGAAATAAATGTAAAAGTTACTTTTATGAGTCGCGAGTGAAATTTGAAATAATAAGACTATTTATAAATAAATCAATTCTAGTGACAAGAACAGTCAAAACAAAGTTCTTATACATAAATATAAACAAATAAAAGAGAACGAAGCCACGTGTTTTGACAGTCAAAACAAACACCGTTTAATACTAATCAACTGTGAGAGTGCATGTGAGCACGTGTTTAGCGAAAAAAAAAAATTAAAGGAAAAGAAAAACAAAACAAAAACAATAAATATAAATAAAAAAGAAAGAAAAGGAACTAAAATATATAGTGAAATTACAAAGTGAAGCCAACCTAATAACTGGTTTACAACAAAAACTGGCCAGCTATCTTGGATGCAACAAGCTCGGTGTACTGACCCTCAGCATGCAGAATGGCAGACAAAAACAAAATATTTAAAAATTGAAATCAAAGTCCGCGTTAATAAAACGCCCGGCGAGCTCCCCACTAACACGAACGACAACAAAAGTCAACAAGCCAAACGAGGCAATAACAGATTTCCTCGAAAAGGCGCAAAAAATGGAAGAAGACAATACATTCCCCCCGGTTCCATATAATGACGGTCATGTAACCAATAACATGTTTGCATGTTTAGCGACTACAGACACTGAGGACGAGGAGGAGGAAATCAGCGATCTTGAAACGAGGCTAGCCCGAGCAAGGGCGCAATTAGCAGAGAAGCGTCGCAGAAAAAAGAAATTGGCAGAAAAGGAGCAGCTAATGGTAAAACAACAGCAGCAGAAAAATCAGCAACAATGTGCACAACAGAAGCATACCCAACAAAAAGGATATCCACCGCAAGAGATTACAAAACAACAACCACAACAAGAGCAACAGGCAGCAAAAACGAAAGCGAAGATGCCACCCATCAACATTACAGATATGGACTGTAACGAACTGGTAAGTCTATGTAAGCTTTCTATTGGGGAGGATTTTTCAATTAAAAGACTGACAGGGAACAGGTTTGCCATACAGACAAATTCGGTTGAGGACTTCGAAAAAATGAAAAATATGATAAAAAGGACCACCGCGGAATTTTACACCTACACCCCGAAAGTAGTAAAGAATATAACGGTTCTACTAAAAGGCGTCGACCCTGAAACAGAACCAGAAGTTCTATTACAAACGCTATGAGAGCTTAACTGTAATGATATTGAGTTTATCGTGGTAAAACCTTTCAATACAGCTAGAGCTAGACGGGAGAATCGAAAATTACAATTCTTCCTGGTGCAGCTGGGCCCTGGGAGCAAAATTGGTGGACTTAGGAAAATCACTATCCTGAACCATCAAACTGTCACATGGGACAAATTGAAAAAAGGCAGAGATATAATCCAATGTCCTCGCTGCCAAAGGTTTGGGCATTCAGCAGCAAACTGCGAAATGCAGTATCGATGCGTAAGATGCGGACAGGACCACAGCGCAGAACAATGCACGTTAGGTAAAGAAAGGATAGACGACAGATCTCTTCTAAAGTGTGCAGTTTGTAAGAGTGAGGGACACCCCGCTAATTATCGAGGCTGTCCTAAGTTCCGCGAACTACAGAAAAAATGTTTTCACAGCAACGAAAATTAGAACGCCCGATAGTTCAAGGCCGACCAGCACTAAATGTAACACCCCAGTTCTCGTATGCTCAAGTAACAGCTGGTAGGAGAAACACGCCACAACCCACCACTCGGGTACCGCCGCAACATACTGTGCCTCCAGAAACACTGGCAGATGTGCTCACAACCTTGCTCGCTATACAGACGCAGCTGACACAAATCCAAAAACAAATAAAGGACCAGGACACTAGACTGGACTGGGTCTACTCGCAGTTGTCTAGCCAGCCGTCAATATAAACCCCCCAACAGAAAGCACAATTAAGGCTTTAGTCGTGAATGTAAATTCACTTATCAGAATCGAGCGAAGAGGCGCTCTCTTTAAACTGTTGCAAGACGAAAGTCCTAACGTGCTTCTGGCTAGCGAAACTAAGCTGAATCAGAGGCATAAACTATGTCACACAAACTACGACATTATACGAAGAGACCGACCCAACTTCACACGAGGAGGAGGGGTGGCAATCTTTGTTAAAAAATAACTTCAACATAAGGTAATATATAGTGGTGAGATGCGCAGATTTCGGGTGCTTGAAGCGTGCATTATCCGCATACCCCTCCGAAAAGGTAGGGGGATGTATGTGATATCTGCCTACGCACCAGAAGCACATCAACAAAATCAATTTATAGTGGAGCTAGAGACTCTCTTCCAATGCTTACAACTTTACTCGGAAGGGAACTATTACATCGTAGGTGGCGATTTGAATGCTAAACACCCAAATTGGGGAAATAGCATATCCAACACGAGAGGAAATCAACTAGCTGGTTGGCTAGATCAACATCACATTGAATATAAGGCTGACCTGCTAGCTACAGAAAATCCTTCTTTCCCCAGAGGGGGATTGTAGCGTTCTACGAACGCACAATTCCGCGCAGGTAAGGTTCCCACCTTCAAAGAACTTACTTACCTGATAACGCAGCACACGTGCCCACAGACACGCGGCCAATAGTCATTACAATACCTGTAATAAAGGCTACACGAAAGCGCAACAACGTTGAACCCGATAGCAAAAACCAAGGAACTTAACGTTCAAAACCTTCCAAGATCGAGTTCAACGCATCCATACATGGTATTCTGCCCAATTCAAAAGGGCAGCTAAAGCATCGCTTTTAAGCAATGCGTCAAACGCAGCAAGCATCGCATACAGATCTCCCATCTTAAACATCTGCACGATGTTTTCAAGGAATTACCATTTTCGGTAGATAGACCGAACAACGGATGCATACGCTGGTAGCTAAATGCAATAAAGCATATCGCCTATCCGCTGCCAAATTGTAAACAACCGTAATTATCTCAACAAGATAATTCGGAATATTTACGAGAGTAAAGCCAACAAAGGAAATACTCCGGTCCCACGATTCCTTTGTAGAATTTCACACCCATTAGAAGGATCTAATGAATTTCGGTTGTGTTTGCAAAAGGCAAACAACCACGGGCTGTACGCCCGAACAATCATCTCCGTCCTGCGCGCCAGATGTTCTGTGCAAACAGAAGGCCGTGGAAATGAAATTCTACCAGCAATAATAAGGATGTATGCGTCGATTGACTTTTCCCTTTTCAGGCATCCTCGGGAATAAATAACGTGCTGCTAACAGAGATTCGGATATTCTGTTAGCAGATCTAAGGAAAAAAGTTGTCTGCACAGATACAGATGGACAATCTGTATCTGGATACCTGAGTGGGCAGACAGACAATCTGAATTTGATAGCCATCGCGATGGGAGGTCTCCTTCGAAGCACTAGAGGAATTAGGATTTGATCGTCACGCGACGAGGAGTACGAGAACCCCACGAGGAGGTGATACGCGTTAAGACAATCCGAGAAAGAAAGTTTAAGTAATATTAAATCGCGATTGTTGGAGGTCGAGAAGTTGTTTCGGTCGAGTGGCATTTAGCAAAAACTCTGTAAGTGTTTCTGAAGTAGATTGTTAATGTGTGTAGGAAAAATCACGGTTACATGTAAACGTTCAAATAAATGAAAAGGAAATGAAGGAACGCTTCCAATAAGAAAACAATCTTGCCTGAGTTTCATTCGTGTGTTGTATTTATTTTCGTGTGTAGTGGAGATAGTGTTCGGCGGAACACAACTTGCGACCAAGGCAAATTATTACCGCCAAAGGATCGTTCCTCGATATTATGCTTATTGACACACGACTTAAACATACACATACTAACAGACAAAATATAAACTGCCTACGCACAATTGAATATGACAGCGATCATTGTGCATTATAAATCATCAAATAAATAAAAACACCAAGCGAAGTTATGGAACTCAGTGAATGTATGATACCGCAACCCTATAACTGTGGCGGTATGCGATGGACGCGTTTCACAAGAACCTTAACAAGAGAAATTCGCTTAAAAGATATTAACCCTCCTACCAACAGAAACATATCCAACGATGATACCGACAAATACATACAAAAAATGGACGAAACCATAAAACAAACTATGGACAAAACAATACTAAAAACCACACCTACGGACAACATGAACATGTATCGAAACGCCACCATAAACGCACTCTACAGAAAAAAAAGTAGACTGTTGTCTCAACTAAAACTACGGTACAGACGATTTATTGATAGGCATGACCAGGAGATAATATCACTGAAGTCCAGATTAAAAAATCTCCAAAAGCTGATAAAAGTCAACTATAAGCTATCAGCAAATTTGAATTGGAACAACAAAGTTCGGGCGGTAAAATCCAACAACCCCAGTATGTTCCCGCAAATTAATAAAATATTTAGACGGAGTAATGAAAACGAGATTCAGTGTCTCCAAATACCACGAACTGACGAAAACCAACGAATGCTGGCAAATATAGGCATAGACACAAACAACGCCATCCTAAATGACGAAGTTTTTGTGTTTGAAGTTCCCTTGGAAAAAGTGAATGTTGTAGGGGCCGTCTTTCAAGAACTGTACAAGGCAAATGAAGTAATTCGTCGCAACCATGACTTGGAGGATAAGGTTCTACTGAATTATCGTCATCTTCGAAACGACATTTCATAGTGGCGATCAGAAAACCGTGGTTTTATCGAATTCAGTAATGAAAATACGGCAAACGTCGAGATCACTGTCGAAAGCGCTAACAGCCTTTTGATCACTAGTGAAGACATCCATGGCGTCTTTGCATCATTAAGAAACAAAAAATCAGTTGGAATCGATGGAGTACCCAATATCGTACTAAAACATCTTCCTCCAATCGCAATGGACATATATGCAGTCTTGTTTAACAACGCTCTGAACAACGCACACTATCCAGTACGGTGGAAAACGGCCATCATCCAACCGTTACCAAAAATAGGGAAAGACAGAACAAACCCAAAAAATCTGCGATCGATCAGTTTGTTACCGAGTATTAGTAAAGTATTCGAAAAGGTTCTAAACAAGGCTCTACTTAAATGGGTTGAGGACAATAATATTGTTCCAAATAACCAGTTTGGTTTTAAAGCTGGTCATGAAACCACACATGCCGCAGCTAAACTGGTTTCAGACATTCAGTGGAATAAAAATCTGAAACAGTGTACAGGTGCCTGTTTGATTGACTTGGAGAGGGCCTTCGACACCGTTTGGTTAGAAGGGTTATATTACAAGCTAATGAGACTAGGCATTCATAAACCACTACTGTATATACTATACGACATGTTGAATGAAAGGAAATTCGTCGTCAAAACTGGCAATGTGACCTCCAACATTACTTACAATATAGAAAATGGTCTGCAACAGGGAGCGGTGTTATCTCCGATCCTTTTTAATATTTACACTAGCGACCTGGTATGGTCTCTTCATCAGGCTATTGCGTATGCAGACGATCTGATAATATATAGAACAGCACCAAAAATTTAAATCATTAACGGATTATTACAAGGGGATTTCAATGATGTTCAGCGATACTGCAACGACTGGAAACTCAAAATCAATATCCAGAAGTGTGAAACCATCCTCTTTAGAACACCACTGGCTGAAGCTACCAGAGACACCAGGAAAAACTGCCGAAAGCTAGCTATAATGGGACCACACCAACAAACACTGGAAACCAAAACTGTAGTCAAATACTTAGGCATCTGGTTGGATCAGTATCTGTATTTTAAAAAACATGTGGCAGCTGCCCTGGCCAGGGCAAGGAAAGCTGACGCTATGACAAGAAGACTGTTTCATAGTAGTCAACTTGACAGCAGAGTTAAAGTTATATGCTACATGGCTCTCATCAGGCCGATGATCATCCGCCCAGTGTGGTATAATGTGGGACCTAGCTTAATGGAAAAGATTCGGATTTGTTAACTTACATCGGACTCCTGAATCCGATCACAAAAAATATTATCCCAGTGAAGCGTTGTACAGTGGGGCCAATATAAACAGAGTGGATAACTTTATGATCAAGCTGATCAGAGGGCATATTGGGAGATCAATGAGCTCACAGAACGATTTGATTTTTCGTGCATATTACCCAAACAATATGTATTATGAGGGGGACGTCGCAATGGCTTTATTCCACCAGAAGCATTCCTTAGTCTTGACATGAACGGCCTCATACAAAATGAATCCGCTATACCGTTGATTTATCACGTGCGTCGGTCGGGTATAGATAAACGAATATGTTATAATCGAGAGGTTGCGCACACAGATGAAGAGCGCCTGCAGTTCAGTACGGCAGTAGCACAGAAAGACCGAAAAGACACGAATAAGCAACACCCGAGATTTTGGTGGCTGAGTGGCAATTAAAAACCTGTTTCCTTATAAAACTAAAGCAATAATAATAATAATAATTAAAAAAAAAAAAAAACCCCGGCAAACAACGGAAAGCTTACATAGATTTAGCATTTCGAAAACTTAGTTTAGAATATGGTTTAGAATAGAGTTCATTTAAAAAAAAAAAAATCTATAGATAGTTTAGTATTTAAGTTAGATATAAGGTAAAAACAATAACAAAAACAAAGTTTTTTCTTTTCTTCATTTTTTTTGTATCCAATTAAGTTCCCTAAAAATTCATGTAAACAAAATAACCATAATGTAGAAGACAAATTTTCATGCTTTAAGCGTATGCATGTAACTTAGAGAGTCCGCAAGGGACCAGTAAGTTAAGAAATACCATAACATAAGCTAGAGTTTAATCATTTTTGTCTAGCAAGTAAGTAAATTATAATAATAGGAAGAAATAAAAAATGATATATTAAAAAAAAAAAAAAAATTAATTAATTAATTAAAAAAAAAATAAATAAAAACCTGGGTGCTCAATAAAAGGCACTCTGAACTCTTAGCCGCGTTCGAAAAGAAGGTATTAAGGAGAATTGTTGGCCCCGTATGTGGGGGAGGACGATTCCGGAGACGCTACACCAAAAATCAAGCTCAGTAGACTCCGGTGGGCGGGACACCTAGCTTCTAGAGGAGCCTGCCCGGAAAGTCCTTTGTGGCAGGATGTATAAAATGAGACAGCGCGGCAGACCTTGTCTGCGATGGACGGATGGCGTAGATCAGGACGCCCAGAGCCTGGGAGTGCCAACTGGATGACATCGGCACGAAATCGAGACCAGTGGAGAGATTTGTTAAATAACGCCAAGACCGGATCCCGGTTATGGTGCCGATGATGATGATGATTCTCTTTTACTCATTTTTAAAATGCGTTCCTTGGTCTGTCACTTCTATAGCAAATCCTTATCGAAAAAACAAAATAATACGCCTTACGATGAGACACACATGATCATTGAGAGATAAGTTTGAGGCTTCCTCTAAAAGACATGATGACCTATTGATATTTATTAATTACACGGGTGGTCTGAAAAAATACCGTGAAGATAGCACCGTGAAGATAACACCGTGAAGATAGCACCGTGAAGATAGCGCTAGTGAATGTAGTTGTATATCTTTTAACAGTTACTCACCAAAGTTTCAGACATTTTAGACGCGTAGTTTTTATTTGACACTGGTTTGAGTGAGTCGACGTGAGTGTTTTTGTGAAAATGGATAAAACTGAGTATCGAACTGTCATTAAATTTTTCCTTTTGGAAGGCAATACGCCTACGCAAATCAAAGATGAGTTGGGCTCTGTGTATGGGGAGTCTGCACCATCATTTACCACTGTGAAATTTTGGGCAGCTGAATTTAAACTTGGCCGTGAGAGCTTGGGAGACGATGAACGTTCAGGACGTCCAAAAACTGCAACAACTGACGATAACACCGCTAATGTTCACCAAATGATGGTAAACGAGTGCCGAATTAAAGTGAGAGAGATATCAGATGCTATGAAAATTTTCAAAGAATGTGTTTGTCATATATTAAATCAATATTTAGGCATGAGAGAGCTGTCCGCGCGTTGGGTCCCGCCTTTGCTCACGTTAGACCAAAAACATGCTCGAATGAACATTTCCAACGCTCTGTTGGCGCAGTTCTGGCGCAATAAATTCTAGTTTTGACGCTGATTAATTATTGTTGATGAAACTTGGATACACTATTATACGCCCGAAACAAAAATACATTCAAAACAGTGGACTGCATATGAGGAATCGGCTCCAAAAACACCAAAAACTGTTTTTTCGGTTGGAAAAGTGATGGTGACGGTTTTTTGTGATAGTCATGGAGTTATCTTAATCGATTATATTCAAAAAGGAGAAACCATTACAGGAGCATACTACGTATCATTACTTGACCAACTGAAGGCAGAAATTGTGGAAAAACAGCCACATTTGCAGAAAAAGAAAATCCAGTTTCACCAAGACAACGTGCCGTCTCACACCTCAGCGGTTGTCATGGCGAAAATCTATGAATTACGGTATAAACTGCTTGACCCTCCGCCTGACTCACCAGATCTATCCCCAAGCGACTTGTTTTTGTTCTCTAATCGAAAAATTGCGCCCGGAGGACAAAGATTTTCATCAAATGGGGAGGCAATCACCTTCGTGAGCAGTTATTTTGCAGAGAAAACGCCGAGTAGCATTTGGACGGGTTAGAGAGGCGGGAGGATCGCTGGGAGAAGTGTGTAGAGTTACAAGGAGACTATGTAGAAAAATAAAAATACATTTTAAGAAAAAAATCCTTGTATCTTTGTTAGGACGGAAACTTTTCAGTCCACCCTCGTATTACCTAACTTATTGCTCTCCTGCAGGCATTCCAAGCTAAACTTGAGGTCATGGATTGCTACCTTTCGGCTTTATTCTTCTTCTACCTATTGATATTAATTAATTATATCTTAAGTATTTACTGAAACAAAGAAAATTCAAACTCACTTTTCTTATTGGCTTCCAAGATGCAACTCCCACTGGATAGAACATGTACCATGAGGTTTCCTTTTGACTACATTGAATATTATTGTAGATGGTTAGACAAATCCCATTGATATATCTTATTCAGGTCCAGAATTCAATAATTTTAACAAACTCTATAGTTTAATAGTGAAATTCAAAGAGCTTGGTCGAACAAATTCAAATGAAAACGAAAACTATAGAATGCCCGCATCATCAAACAAATTATTTGGGTTGTGAGCAATGAACAAGAGATCATATATAAAAAGGAGAAATAGAATGGATGAGATACATAACCCCGAGAAACACTAACATTCATTTTAAGGCAAATTTGACAACGTCTAGTACTATGGTGACCTTGTGAGCCCCCACAAGGTGAATGCAATACAATCGGAAGCTCGGGATATGCTAGAACAGATTAGGCCGATCCATATTATCGGCGATAATAGAGCCCCACCCTCTAACCCTCCCATAAGACCGTTTTTTTTTTTTGTTACACTTCTCTCGGGAGAGGCGAACCTATACCGGAAAGTTAGCTTTCCGAGATGCCACCAAATAACTGTTGCAGTTCTTTCTGAACAGTTACAGGTTGTAACACTCTGAAAACACTCGCCCGAAGAAAGAATTCCACGGCTTTCCCGGTCTGTAAAGAAACGAGTCCTTATGCAGAGACGCTGGCGCCATCCGGAGATGAACCGCAAAGTGCTGCAGTCCCTCGGATTATCTTGTGGAGCCCATATAAAGCAAATTGCGCGGAACAATACCACGAATCTCAGAATAACAATACCCGTGATAATATCTGTAAAACAGAAACAAGTCACCTACGCGCCTTCTATGTGCTAGCGATTGTAATCCCCAAGTCAGCTCCGTATCCGTGATCAAGCGAATAGCTCACCTATGCATGTTCTCAAGTAGTTTGAGGGCTTGTTTAGAGCAGAGCTCGAAACAGGAGAGCAATACTCGAACGCCGGCCGAATTTAAAATGTATACAGAAGAAAATGTCAAGCCGGTGTAAAATATTTCTTGTCTCTAAAAAGATAACTGAGTTTTCCAGAAGCGGTCTTGGCGATGTTCGACACGTATTTATGCCACGATACACAGACCGTAATGCCGAGCAATTTCATGCTTTTCCCAGATTCGAGAGCCTGGTCATTCATCATCAGCTGTGGAACCGATGATTCACTTTTTGATGTGTGTATCGTGTCTTCTTTGTACTGAAGTCGACGAGATTGGCCTCTCACCATGGCAGGACCTTATCCAGATCCCGATTCAGAGAGTCGATCTAGCTACATGTCAGCTGATACGACGTTGATGCGCTAATCGGCCGATCACTCGAAAAAGAGAAAACAAGCGTACTATCATCCGCAAAACTGAACACTCGATTATCCGTCGACTTCAACAGATCATTTATGTGAAGCAAAAACAAGGTTGACGCCAAAACAGAACCATGAGGCACCCCGGAATTATCAGAATACAAATCCGAAAACTCGCCGTCTACAAGCCTTGGAGATATCCAATGCGTCCGCTCTTGACTCACAACAGCTCCGATCGATCGATTTTCGAGGAAGCTCTTCGGCCAGTCGCAAAGCTGCTGGATAAGTCCGTATGAAAGAAGTTTGCTCAGCAATGTCCCGTGCTAGACGCGGTCCGGCATTTTCTATTACCTTAGATAACATAGACAGTAATGATATCGGCCAGTAATTCGATGGGAGACACTTTTTCCCCTTCTACAGGATTGGCTGAACTCGAGCGATTTTCCACCAGGTAGGAAATGTCCTTCGTGCATAAAATCAGTAAAAGTGTCTGCCAAGAACGAGCGACAGTTCTGGAGCACAGTCCTTAAGGATTACTGCTGGTATTCCGGCCAGGCCAGTTGCCTTCTTACAGTCCAGTCCATGTAGAATGCGTTGAATAGTACGCGAGCGGAACCTCACATCCCGCATCTAATACCGTACCGCCGCGATCACAGGTTCCAAAAGACCGGCGTCGATGTTTGAATTCGTGGAAAATAACTTCGCGAACACATTAACTTTATCTTTTGATGTGTGACTAACGTCCCGCTGTCCATCACAAACGGGGGAAAAGAGGAAGAAGTGAGGTTATTGCTGACAGCCCTTGCCATTGACCAGAAGGGACGCAAACCAATTGGACACTCAACGGGTTTATTGGTCACTCTGTCGTTGTGAGCCTTCTTCGGGGTATCAATCACCTCGTTGTATGCGTTTCTGATTCTAACAAAACTTGCTCTGTTAACATCGGTGGGATTGGAGCGTCATTGTTTAAAAGCTTTATTTTTTGCCGCTGTAATCTGTTTGCATTTTTTATCAAACCAAATTTTATAAAAACTTTATAAATCTCCATTCCGAGAAGAATAATCTCCATGACCGATTCTCTACGTGCGTTAAGATCGGAGTCTCCAAAGCACACGTCCAACCACGGAAAGGATGGGAAGAAATCTCGCAAATCGTCCCAGTTAGCAGCCTCATACCCCCGTACACCAGCAGTCTATACCAGCAGTGATCTGAGTTTACCAGTGGCGCAACAACGTCCACGGCATGAATACTCGGCTTCGATGTCAAAAATAGATCCAGGGTGTTCGCATAATTACCTCGGGTATCCGGCACTTGTGTAAGTTCCTCCATGAGTTGAATCAAATTGTGGCTAACGGCGAACATGTCCGCTAGCCTTCCAGCCTTTTCAATAAAACAAACCCTGACGAGGCAATGAAACTTTACATTGTTACATTGTCAAAGTCCAGACATACAGTGACGCTTATGTCTATGTTAACAAAACTCGTGCGATAAAATCAGAATTATGTCATGGTTGAGTTGGTGAGGTGGTTGTGTCATGAGTTGACTGGGTGTCCGTAGGTTCAACTGACAACTCTTGGTATTGTGACAGTTCGGCACAATATCTGAGTAGTAGGGTATGTCAGTTTGTCCAGGCACCCATTGAAATACCACCCCAATAAGTTGTAGGCTCTATGAATTTGGTAGGAGATGTTAACGATTAATGATATGGTCGTTGCTATTTAAATGTTTACCAAAGGCATCCATTTTTATTTCTGCTACTGAATCTTCTCAGTGCCATCGCATATTTCGACGCATGTCGATGAGGCGACATTAGGTAATGTGTCACAATGTTTTGAACCAGTGCTGCTAACATTACTCTCACCCGACGGTTGCTGCTCTCTTTCCGATGGTGGAGGTTGTTCTGGATCGATTAGTATTGGATCGTGATATGCACTCTTAGTTGCCGTTTGCAATAGATTGGAGTGAGTGACACAATTGTACATCACTTTAAAATTTTCTCATGAAGGGATGTGTGACTTAGTTCTGCTTACAATGGACAACAAAACTAAAGAGACCACTGCAATGTACATTCTGTCAAATATCTACCCGGAAATTTTCATTTAGAATTCTCGCGTAAGCCTATTCTCAAAATTCTCTTTGTCTCTATGTTGGCACCCTCTGTAGGAGACAATGGCGTTAAGTTTGAGCGCTGTCTGTCAATTAGTTTGTTTACAGCAGCTGATTTGGTTATAATGGATAGTTTGGTTGAGCAAAAAGTTTGCATCAAAATTTCAATTTCCTGTGCAGAATCGTTGAGAATGTTAGTTAAGACTAATAGCGACTCAGTTCTATCCAAATACAAGTGTATGAATGGTACAAATCATTTAAAAGTCGTCGTCAAGACGTTAATAATTTGACTTGCATTGAACCAAAAACATCATTAAAGTGATCAAATATATATATATATATATATATATATATATATATATATATATTTACATATATTTATTGTCCTAGTTCATAACCTCACCGACTCGGCGGCGCTATCGTTCCCTGTCCTGTGCACACACCTTCCGCGCTTGACCATCTGATCTGATCTCCTTAAAATCAAACCTTACATTGTCCGCCCATTTCCATCGCGGCCGTACCACCCGTCTCTTTCCCGTTGGTTGAAGAGATTATAAATCAATGAAGAGTATCGATGCCTGAGGGATGCAAACAGAGGTACGAAAAAGAGGAAAACGGACAAAAGGAATTGAAGGAGTAGAGGGTTTTCCCACACTGCACATCACTCCCGTGTATATCCTCGCACTTTTTACAGCACTAAGACGAGTGTGTGGAGATCCGTTTATTTGTCTAGGATCCCACAGTAAGACTTTTCGCGCGAACCGATAGTGCAATTGGTTATCTTGTGTATATTTAAGATTCCCAAAACGGATTGCACAATTGATCCGATGGTACGAATCACGCGGTAGAAGCGCACTTGCTGTCTCGTTGGTCGTCAGAACTTGACTCAGTGGAAAAGTCTTTGCGTTGGGTCTAGGACGTAGGCTTAAGACATGCTTCCTCGAGCCGCCAGTGACTCTACATTCATGCAACGCATTATAACTAGTGCCGAGACATGGGTCTACATCAATCATCGGAACGGTGCTATCAAAACGAGTCAAACCCGAAAAAACCACGGCAAAGTCAATCAAAAATTAAGGCCATGGCGGTTGTTGTCTTGGATTACCGTGGTGTAGTGCTCTATGAATTCCTTCCGCAAAGTCAAACAGTGAATAAGGAATACTATATCACATGGAGAACCAACCCACAATTCCTACCTAACTTCGACCGCTAACAGCGCGTAACCATAACCCAACCTGTAATCCATTCGCAAACATGCAAAGAACACATCCCAATATGCAACAGCATCCGTCTCCAATCTGCAATTGCATACATCCCTAAACTTACCAAGAATCCATTTCCCAAGCTGTAATAAATGCATATTCCAATTTACAACGGAATATTAATCATCTCCCTCAACTACATCAAACCGCACATAATTTTTCCAAAAAAAACCACTTCGGTTAATTTTCGATTTAAATTATATTCCTCGCTTGTAACCAAGCAACATTTAGGTCAGCCCGAAAATCATTTCGGCTCCCATCCTACCCAATACCAATTCTCCTTACCAGCAAGTCACCAGCCCGATGCGTTGCATTTCCGCGAAACAACCATCGCAACAACCAAGACCCGCATTCCTTCGTCTAACCGACAACTCATGCCCATACTTGGTCCTACTTCCAAACCAATTTCCTCGTATACACACGGCAATGATTCTCTGGAACTTTTCAAAGTTTCTAGTAAGTGGCAATGAGTTTATTTAGCTATCACTCCACTGCCACGACGCGATGAACTTTTTCTCGCTTGTAATGAGTCAATCGAGTTTCTACATCAGGAGAGTGCGCACGCGGAAGTCAAGTTCGTGGTTTGATAGGTCTTTTGATTTGCCTTGACGTTGACATCTACTAAATAAGTAAGCCTAGAAATTTAATGCTGTAACCTTCCTTCACGGGTGTTAATGTAACAGATTGGAAAGTGAGAGAGTAACAATGTTCGGTAATTCTTTTGGAGAAATGTGACACTCTAACCGAAGATACATAAAATTAAAAAGAAAAAAGGAAACGGCTTTGGGACAATATTCTGCGTTACAAAAGAAGATAATTATTATACCAATCGGCTATTATAACAATAATTAACAATAAAAGAAACACACTTTGCAACAAATCAAATCACAGTGTGTTATATTTTTCTTCTCGTACAACGGTTCACTGCGGAACTCAGTTTTTATTTATTCGGTGAACAATAGCAAACGGTTGAATCTTAGTGGACCCGTACCCGTCCTGGTACCAGGCTAAGATACGTACCCCACAATACTACTTAGGCCTTATGAAGTGTTTGCGAAAGAGTGTTCCACAAAAGAGATCGGATTTATTGAAAGACAAATCTTAGATTTTACGCCACTATTATGCACGATCTTACACGTTACCATTGTGAGCGAGTTTTTGACTCAATGATCGGGCAAGCACCATATTGAACAGATATGGACTACTGTGACGTTTTCGTGTTTTCCAAACTCAAATTGACGTTTCGAGGAACACGTTTCAAGTCGATTGAAGCCATAATAGAAGAATCGAAAAGAGACCACTATGTAGCATATACAGCCACACAAAATTTGATTAATGAAGTAATAATTTGGTTACCTGGGTTTTACCGCCGTTTTCAACTACTTTGCCGGGGAGAGTTGGAGGTCGGAGCAGCAGCTTCCATCCGACTCAGTCCTGGTTCTTCTTCCCTTGGGCCAACAATTTAGCACATTCAGCCGCAGCTTCCTTGGATGTCACTTGACGCTTCTTCCTCAATGCAAGACGTCTTCGTTTCCTTTGAAAGACAATTGGGGTTACCAATCGTTGGATTTTTGGAGCCTTCGATATGGCTGCGACTGGCCAGTCCGATCTTTAAACACTTGCGTTTTTACTTTTGTATTAAATAAGAAAAACTTTACTTCCACGAACACTTTTAGTGTTTTATAATTTTTATTTCGAGTCCAACTTTTTTTTCTCTTTTTTTTTACAATTATTATTATTATTAATTTTACGTCTCCAAAAAAGAACAAAGAACAAAAAAAACGGGAACACCTTTTTTTCTTCTTGCTTTTCTTCCACTTGCTTTTTCAACTCCCTCCACGGAACTCAAAATCGTATCTTTCAAAAAGGGTCAACCCTCCATCTCTCTCGCTCTCCACTCACGTCCACTTCGAAAAACAAATTCGAACTCGAAGAACTGCACGATCCACACCCGAATCAGAGTGTGTTCAGAAACTCACTTCAGGATCGTGCAATTCTTCCACCACCTTACCATCATACTATGTTAAAACAAAATTATATTAAACACAAACTACCAAATGATGGTGGTGGCCGACGTACGTAACACACCTCCCCCCTCCACAAGACTGCGTGGCATTCTTAGGAGAGGAATGTCACGCCGGAGAGTGGACGGCGGAGAGCAAACAAACAAACAATTAACAAACCAACCAATAAATAAATAGATAAATAAATAAACATGCTTAGGTGTTAAGGTTAGTAAGGATTTTCTATATATTTAGTACTACTTATACATTAGGGTTAGTGAAACAAAATAAATAATGCTTAAGTGCTAATGTTAGTACGTTTTAGGCTACCTATATACTAGGGTTAGTAAAAATAAATAAATAAATAACACTGATGTATTAACCTAAGATCTCACCTAAATATTAATGTTAGTGTGTACTTTCTACTGCTTACATATTAGGGTTAATAAAAAATAAATGAATAAATAACACTTATGTATTAACCTAAGAGGGGGAACAACAGACAAGCACTCCACAAAACCAAGGACAACACAAACGTCCGCGGCGGGTCCGACACTCAATCCGATGGTTCGACCAAAAGCTCGACCGCCCACACGATCCGGTTAGGACTCCCCCGCCAAGGCGAGGTGATCCCCTCTCGTTCAACCACTCCAAAATGTCACCCGGCCGGCGAAAACGTCCCGCTCTTATACATTTGATTTAGTCCTCCTCTTTTGGACTCGGTACTTGCCCCGGTCCATGGGTTGGTAGATCGGGGGTTTGTCCCGTTTCGGCGGCAAAACCTACCATCACCCGACATTATAGTGCGCTTTCGCACTTTCATATTTGCGATCCAACCCCCAGCACTGGGGTTTGCCTCTGCAGTCTGCGCTGGGACTGCGCCTGCAGCATTAGGCCTGGCCTTAAAGACTTTTCGTCAGACTCTCAAGTTGGTCTCCCTCGACGAAGGTCCTTTACGAGGACGAAGATTCCGGGGGGTAACCAGAGTCTGGCCAGCTAGGATCAGGGGCTCCAAGTTATAGGAAGGCTTATCCTTCCCTATTTGTTCTTTTATTAAAGGTGTTGTCTAATAACTATATTACCAACGTCCGCTGTTCGGGGTTCATCCGGATGACCTCGTGGGTAGCACGTGGTTGAACAGCTTTTCGCAGCCCTCCCCTGTATGGGTAGGGTCTCCGGGCGAGTACCTGCCGCAGTATCGACCTTAACAGGTCCCTTTGGCACGTCTCCCCGTTTGGCTGCCACACGCTCAACCCTTCCCGTCCCATTGCTGATAAATTGAATGGAGAATGGCACGGGATTTACGGTCGTTCGGGGAAAAACCAAACAACCACCCGGCCCGTCTACCTTACAATTCCGAGACAGGAAGTCGTACCCCAACAATCCGTCTTCCTCCAAACCCGGCAAGGAGTCTACTATTTGGAAACTGCAGGGAATCTCATGGTGCAACTTGAAATTCCCAGTGCAGCATCCCCTCGACTTGCCTTTGACAAACAGCGCTTGGAGCGTTGTAGATTTATCCACATCCATGCCATATCTAGGATGGAGTGCCTTCAGCTTCAACAGGCTGATCTCAGCGCCGGTGTCCACGATTAGGCGCGTAGGGTTCCTACGGCCAATGTCTAGAGGGAGAGCGACAATCGGGACTCGAGTCGGCGAAAACTGAGAACAGCTGGAGCTGGGTTTCGTTTTTAGTGCGGTCGGGTAGGATCTTGCCGACCCGACCTTGGGGAGTTTCCCGAACTCTCCCATTTCGCCTTATGTCGACACTCTGCCGCCTTGTGAGTGTGTCGACCGCAAAACTCGCACAATGATCCGCTCCTCCGTTCAGGAATATTCCGCTCGGGAGTCCCACTGGACACCGAACTAGCGGAACTGGAGCTATTCTTTCTGCCCACTTTGGGCCCAATGCGCCGGGGCTGCCATTCCCGGCTCCCCGCGCTGCCTGATGCGGCATCATGTCTCGCATCCGTCTTTGAGGATTTTGAGTCCATGGAGTCGGGTCGCTTGCCGCCACCGCTCGACACGGACGATCGTCGCCCATCATCTCCATCCACCTTCCGAGAATCCCTACTTTCCGCGCTATCATTACCGGCGCCTCGATTTCGCCGACGCTGCCTCCGACGCCCTCTGCGCCTATTTCTCGCGCCCGCCCCAGTCTCCACACGGGTATCTTGCTCTCGGCTCGCAACAGGTGCTGTTCCGCCGTGCCGCTTGTGGGGAGAACCCTGGGAACTCTGTTGTTGTTCCCACCTTTGCCTGTATTCGCACCCGTGCAAGCTATGACCTTGGCGGCCACAAAACTCGCAACAGCACCGGACGCTGAATACTCTGGGGCCTGGTGTCGCCGGCCCGCCGCCCGTAGACGGGGGCTGCGGCTCTGGTAGGGCTTTCCGCTGAAACTGTGGTCGCTGATAAGGCGGTTCCTGCCGTGCGAATCCGCCCCGCTGACCACCACCCCTGTATGGAGCCTGGGCTTGGCGCGTCTGTCTCGGACGATCCGGGCAGTCCACTATGTCGTGGCCATACCGCCAGCACTCGCGACAGAAAGGAGTGTTCCTTCTCCTCAGGCACTCGTCGTACACGTGACCCCTCACTTTGCAGAAACTGCATGTTGTCTGAGATTCCAGGGGGCGAGCCGATCGACCAACCGAATCCCGGACCGGATTGTCCCGACCCGATCGATCTCCAGGCACATACGCCCCTTGAGCCAAACCCTGCGACCCTTCACTCCGACCCGAGGAAGACACGGTATTTGACCACGCTCCCTCGCTAGAGGAGGCCGGAGCATAGGCACCAGCATCCCGTCTATAACTGAGGGGTCCGCACGACTGCTCCCGAACGAAACCATCCTCCTCACGTCGACGACTATCAGGCTCTTCGGCCGGCAACACGAATGACACCGCCCGGGGATTTAAGTTCGATAAAACCGGCGCCGGCGCCGCGGTGTAATCCCTAGAAGTGGAGGATGAACTTTCCAAAAGGGTCGAGCAACTTCCCGGTCCTAACTCTAATGTTTCTGACGCTGTCGGCCGCGCATCCACAAACAGGTCGTCCTGCCTCAGCATTTCCCTTCGAGCTCGCTCAAATCCGGTTAGGTGGTCCACCAGGCTACGAAAAGGGACATTACCCAACGTGAGGAGGAAGTGCTTTAGTCCTTCCTCCCTCAGACCCCTTACCAACACCGGTTTGGCCATGCCCTCAAGCTGGCTGGCGAAGACGGACCTACCCTGGCGACCATAAAAGCGCTCAGCTGCCTCCTCGCACCGTACCATGGCCCGCTTCACTCGGGAAACGAAGCCTGTGGCATCCTCGGAAGGAAGTTGTCGCATTTTGGAAAGTTGCGCACACAACTCCTCATACGACACCCGGGGTTCGTAGGCCTCTCTAAGACGCTGTTCCGCTTCAAGGAATGTCGTGGGTGGTCTCTCCTCGAACATCCGATAGGCCTCGCCGCTCAGCCTAGAGGGCAGCCACCGGAGGAAGGTGTGTTCCTCCTCCACCGCCAGCCCATCCAAGGTCCTTCTACAGCCCTTGAGAAACGAAGAGAGTCTCTCGGCCGTATCCGGTCCTTCCTGTCCCGAAAACATGGGGACCGCCTTCGACACAAGGTCGAAAACCCTATCTGTGCCCAGCATGGTCCGTACAGGACATGGTTGTGGGCCCAGTTTAAAATACGAGGGCATCGGCGTGTCCTCCATGCTCCCGACAGGCTGTTTACCGACGGTGGGGGGGGGCGTGTTGGCGATCGGTCGTCCACAAATTCGTCCCTCAAATCATGGAACGCCTCTGGATCCACCTCGTCAACCGGCGGCTCGGGAAATGCCTCGGGTCGTGCCCGGGCAGGAGTGCCCTCTCGGACATATCTTTGACGCTGCCTTGTCTGCATTTATAGGCCGTCTATTAAACTACAAAATCTCTCGCTACCAAACCCGGAACCCCGACAAGACCTATGGCCAACAGCAAAACCGAGAAAAAAAAACAACAACCTAGTGATGGGAAAAACACAGTCCACCCCCGAGCTCCAACAAGAAATATAGCCTCCAACAACAACAATAATTATAACGTCCTCAACAAGACAACCACCCCGAACGCGACCGACCCAACCAATGGAAGGGACGCGAACACCACAATACACACGCCAACACAAAGAGAGATATTACTCAACACGTTAATCACAAGAAAAAAATAATAAAATAAATAATATTAAACACGTTCCCTCCAACGAACGAACGAAAGACTGCACAACACAAATGACCACTACACCGCCCGAGAATGGAGAGAAAGAGAAAAGGGGGAAGGAAGAAAAAGAGAAGGGAAAAAAAAAAATCTCAAACGCGCCCCTCGTCGCGCACAAAAACAATATACACCTTTAGATAATTCTGCAACGCAGCAAAAAAAACAAACAAAATCCACCGCGCAACTGGTTAGGGAAGAAAAGCAGAAGGAGAGAGTACCTGTACAAAAGTGTGGCTAATAATTTAAAATCTTGGAGTTCCAAATTAACATATAAATAAAATACATGATCAAAAACCTCAACCCGATTCACAATCAGTGGGATATACAAATCTCGAAACCAAAAACAAGAATATTACATCGAGTACATTTAGCTTAACAAAACGGAGTATTCAAGTAATTCTTTATCTAATTAATGCCTGCTCTGCAGCCACTGTGTCACAATTCACTGCTACAAACGATGAAAAGCACCAACAAAAAATCATCCACAGCTCCCGTGTAAAGTTATTCCGCTATTCGACCACCGCTCCTGTGGTTGTTAGCAACAATGTGCATAGTTTTGAAATGTTGCAAGGTTTAGTAGGGCAGAAATTTATGAATCCCAGGTTCCTTCAGGATTCGGGCTTTTGGAGCACTTACAGGTTTTCAACCTCGGGCTTCCTCGAATCCTGGGTTGTCCGCAGCGCCAGTTGTAGCATATACAGCCACACAAAATTTGATTAATGAAGTAATAATTTGGTTACCTGGGTTTTACCGCCGTTTTCAACTACTTTGCCGGGGAGAGTTGGAGGTCGGAGCAGCAGCTTCCATCCGACTCAGTCCTGGTTCTTCTTCCCTTGGGCCAACAATTTAGCACATTCAGCCGCAGCTTCCTTGGATGTCACTTGACGCTTCTTCCTCAATGCAAGACGTCTTCGTTTCCTTGGGCCAACAATTTAGCACATTCAGCCGCAGCTTCCTTGGATGTCACTTGACGCTTCTTCCTCAATGCAAGACGTCTTCGTTTCCTTTGAAAGACAATTGGGGTTACCAATCGTTGGATTTTTGGAGCCTTCGATATGGCTGCGACTGGCCAGTCCGATCTTTAAACACTTGCGTTTTTACTTTTGTATTAAATAAGAAAAACTTTACTTCCACGAACACTTTTAGTGTTTTATAATTTTTATTTCGAGTCCAACTTTTTTTTCTCTTTTTTTTTACAATTATTATTATTATTAATTTTACGTCTCCAAAAAAGAACAAAGAACAAAAAAAACGGGAACACCTTTTTTTCTTCTTGCTTTTCTTCCACTTGCTTTTTCAACTCCCTCCACGGAACTCAAAATCGTATCTTTCAAAAAGGGTCAACCCTCCATCTCTCTCGCTCTCCACTCACGTCCACTTCGAAAAACAAATTCGAACTCGAAGAACTGCACGATCCACACCCGAATCAGGGTGTGTTCAGAAACTCACTTCAGGATCGTGCAATTCTTCCACCACCTTACCATCATACTATGTTAAAACAAAATTATATTAAACACAAACTACCAAATGGTGGCCGACGTACGTAACAACTACCGCGACCTATAAAAAACATATGTATGGATTATATGATTAGTAGTTGGCATAAATGTATTGCCTCGGAAGAAGCCTATTTTAAAGGCGGAATAAATTTTGGTGATTAATTCAATTTTTGTTTTGTTTTATTGAGAAATTCCGGGTATGCATTTGACAAAATGTATATGTTGTAAGTGAATGCATTGCCTTTGGCCTTAAATACTGGTACAAAGAGTTCTGTGATTCACCTATCGAGGAATTTAGATATATTACAAGAGGAATCAAGGGGGTTAATGTTTGAACGTATCCGTTAATTACCCTGGCCGGCGAATGAAATGAATAGACCCTGCTTTCTATAAAGCAAGTACTATGACGTGGGGATCAAACTAAATAAAATATTTTAAGAATGAAACCTTAAATTAGTTAAATTTTGGATACGAGAATGGATCGGTGGTTTAATTTGCTATTAATTTAGAAAGGTGGGGTATTTTACATGTAAGATATATATTTAATGACCCAGGCATCAACTTTGACAGGCAGTTAAATTTCAAATTGCATCACGAACAAATAATATTTAAGCCAAATCAAATATTTAATTTCAAAAAGCGCTGGTCAAAATAATTTTCAGATCCAAGCCCCTCTACGGAACATTCGTCCGGCAAGTTTTAACTATTCAAGTCAAGTATGGTCGCTATACCACGATTTCCATGTTGGTGGAATCGAATCCATCCAACAGGTTTCTCTCCATTAGAGCGGTGCGAATCACAAAGTTAGGTATTAAATGGATTTCCACAGCAACAGTTTCCTTCCGTTGCCAGCAGTTATTTATTTTTTCTTTGATTTACTTACTTTCTAGTTGTGTTGTTTAACATTCCATAAACATATAAAAGCAGGGAATCTTATAGGGACATAAGAAAGTACTTAAAATATGCAATCAAATAAACACAAAATAGATACATAATGCGAACAATATTAATGCTACATTATGGGGCATATAACCTAATATCAAATTTCATTTTCTGTTTACATCTATAAAGTAATTTGATAATCTCTTTCCAGGACTTGCCGCATCCTGTGATACATTGCTGTTAGCTGAGATGTCCGTATCACGTTTCTATCCAATAATTTTAAACAGTGGGCAAATGTTTAACAGCACATTAACGGGCAGCGACAAAAACAGCACTGTAACAACAACGACCAATGCGACTGGCATTTCCGACGATATAACAGCAGGAATAGTAGCCACAGGAAATCAACCGGCCATGAAAACATCATCTGCATCAGGCACAAACCAAAATGACGAGTCACCACAATCATCGTCATCATCTGGAACGGAAGAAATAACATCAGTTCCATCCCCCCAACCACAACTAGCAGTAAATACTACACCTACCATGAACAGTGAAATCATTTATAAGATATATGTGCCTCAAAATGTTGGCGTCGCCACCACAAGAATAACAATTGGCAATGGATGTCTATTATGTCCGGACGTCGGATTCTATGTTCAGGCAAATTCATTGCCCACTGACACCAATTACATCCAAAGTACAATCATAAAACCAAACCAGACTGGTGAGATATCAATCGAGTTTTACGTTCATTCTAATGCATGGCACTTTATACGGTTGAGGTTCGAAGACTGCCAAGAGTACTTTCCTACATCGATTTCAACATCAGGAACTGTAGACTCAAACACAACTGAATACACCACAACATCATCGGTTAGCAGATCGTCAAGAGCATCGCCACCAGTGAATCTTGAGGGCTACATCTATAGTCAGAGAATCCGACATTTGTACTCTGGCGATGAGTACCTGCGGTGGATTGACAGTAATAGTGGATCAGGAACTACTACGTCGGAACCAGATGAAGGGGATAGTTTAAGTTACTCTACCAACACCACTTGGTATGAGTTAGAGTACTCGCTACAAATTGATTTCCATAATCCCCAGGAGGACAATGAAGACTCAGCTACCAGTGAAGATGTACCGTGGCGACCCGTGACCTATCGAGATATGGAATTCTATCCACTGCTACGGCAAACCTATCGGGAGTTTTTCATGTTCGACTACGATCTCATACCAGATGCGAATGGCACAGTTCCTTTAATATTGAACATGACCGCAGGATTGCCAGCGGGATTCAGTTTCGAAGTTGGTGATGTTTATGACATCGGAGGAACGTTAAGCTTTGCAGTGTCTATGAAACATGGTTTGAAAAATTTAGACTTTAAAGGAAGTCCTCTCCCATCCACAGAACGAGGAGGTATTTTGGCAGAAAAGCTCACAGGAAAACCACTAAGCAAGGAATCGGAAAAAGACTACAAAGACCATGAAAATGATTCCACAGTCCACAGCAACCAGACAATAATAATTTGCATGCGATTAGGGGAGCCAGGTGAACCCACATGGCCAGATAAATGTCGATATGGCAGGAAAGTACTTCCCGCCACTTGTATAGTGAACAATACAGACTCGAACACCAGTACTGGCCTCATTCACGTTCCGTTTCCGGAAAGTGGTCTTTGGTACGTAACTATGGGCTTGTACTGTCATGGAGCTGAAACCGCGGCCCGTGCTACAATCATCGACAGTGTCAAGGAGTTTGTTAAGAAATACGCTAGCATGCTAGAGAACATGCAATTGCCCTGTGCGTGCGCCAAGTCTGCAAAGTACTACCAGTCCTGCCTCAATGACAAAAAATGCCTCTCCCAAATGAACGAAACGGAGACTCTCAAGATCAAAGAATGCATGATGGACTCAAAGTGCTCCCTGGATTCCTTAGAGATGACTAAAAAATTTGAGAGCCACCACAAGTTAGCCACAGAACAACATTATGCTCCAGAAAACTGCAACACCTCCGTAGTGTTCACAATTTCATCAAGTCCTTGTGTTGCTGGACGTTGTGGTCGGTTTGGACGCTGTTATCACTACATGTCCGGTGGATTTGTCTTCTCAACGTGTGTCTGCATGAAAGGTTACCGTGGCTGGGACTGCACCGAAGACAGTCGTGTACCATCTAGCTTATCAGTTCTAGTTGCTTCACTACTCCTCACACTTAGCAACCTCCTATTCATTCCAAGCATCTACATGGGAATTCGACGAAAATATTATACTGAATCTGTGATATATTTCTTCGCAATGTTCTTCTCGACATTCTACCATGCTTGCGACTCTGGTGAAGATGAATACAGCTTCTGTCTGGTGAAGATAGGAGTTCTTCAATTTTGTGATTTCTACTGTGGGCTCTTAGCCATTTGGGTTACTTTGGTCGCCATGGCACACATCCGACCACAATTTGTGTCCTTGTTACATATGTTGGGCGCAATTCTCCTTGCTTTCGGTACCGAACTAAATAAACAAAGTTTATGGGTATTTCTTGCCCCAGCACTCACTGGAATATGCATCATCTCGACAAGTTGGGGTCTCCGATGTCACAAGTCAAGGAAATTATTCCCATCCAAAAAGTACCTCAGCGTGTATATGCCACTTGGAACCGTCCTAGTCATGATAGGTCTAGTTTGTTACGCATTTCTTCAAACTAAACAAAATTATCATATCGTCCACTCGGTATGGCATATTGTCATGGCCCTCAGTATCCTCTGCCTTTTGCCCAGCCGGAAGTCATTTATACCAAAGTGCTAGCATTCGGCTTATACTCGAGAGTTTCTACTCATCGAGCAGGAATTCTACATGTGAATGTCGGCAAAGAGTCAAAAGGCGCCACGACAATTTCGCCTCTTTTATGCCATTATTGCCACGCAATGCCCAAACCCCAACCCCAACTCAGCGACGGCGACGACGACAGCTTCAATATAACGCTTCTGTCAGAAACAACAACGCTCATAGAAGGGAGATCCAACCTCTAATCGCTGACCTGGCCGCATGACTCTACTTCACGAAAACTCAACAATACTAAATTAGCAAAGAGAATATCTATATTTTTAAAAACTTTAAAACTGGATAAAATTCAATCCAACGAGAGAGACAAGAACGATGTTTTTCTTAGAGGCTTAAATGAAATACAAATTGTAAATTGATGCATTGATGTACCATAGATTTTTAGGGAAGTTCGTAAGCTTAAGTAAAACTACAATAGATGAGAACAAAATTTAAGATAGATATATTTTAAGATACAACTGAAAACCTAGAACACTTATGTGTACATGTGAGCGCGCTATTTTGTAATGTACTCTTAAGGATAAAGATGCTTCTTCTATATGATGTATTTTGCTTAATACAATATATGTGTAGCTTATAATTTAAGTTAAGAATAAAGAAACAAAGATTTAGATCAAATGATGTAAAATACTCCACAGACATACCGTACTCATGATGTTTATTGTGGTTCCTACATAAGAATTGTTCGGATTCTTTTTACTTGTTGAGATTCTGGGTATATACGATTTGGTTGGCGTATATTTAAGACTTTCGATAAATAAACAATTAATCCTATGTTCGATTAAATAATATAAATTAGAATGCCTAAACTAGCCTAACCAACTCTAATAGTCAAGTAGTATACATTGGTGTAGTGCTATTTGAATATTGATATTTAATTATTACTATTCATGTATTTCCTTTTTTGGATTGCTATTTTCGAGTTCATAAAATTCATAAATAATAGGTGATTCATTCATTTCATTTGTAGTCACCTTTTTCAAACGAAAAATAGTAGTATCAAGATTCAATTTTATTGGGTAATCTCTATTATCATACAAAAGAACAATTCCTTACATTTATTTTTGGAAAATTATTTCTTTCAATTGTTGACTGAGACTGCGTCTTTGAGGGATTTTTGCGAACGTTCCTCAAGCACAACTACACGAGTAAATAAAGGTTTGGGTATTTTTGTAAATGTGATAACAGTCTATTATGCTATAGACTATTACTATTTACTATTTATTGGTCTGTAGGAACCGGAACGTTCATGACCTAGCCGACTCGACTCCGCCATTGTTCCCTGTCCCGTGCGTTCTCCTTCCACGTTCGACTATCCGATCTGATCTCCTTGAGGTTCAACCTAACATTGTCCACCCATCTTTGTCGCGGCCGCCCTGTCGGTCTCTTTCCCGTTGGCTTACCGTCAAGAATTCTATGCACAGTCCTATCGTTGCCCATTCGTGCCACGTGTCCGGTCCATCTTAATCTTCGCGACTTGATTACTCTTATAGCGCTTGGAATGGTTGAAGAACGTGTGATTCGAACTGACGCTATGACAGTAAGAATCACCAAAAATTGAACCAATGTGTTACACATCAGGCTACTTTCCGTGCTTACAATTCGATTTTTAAACTCAAGTATATTCCATTGATGTGAGTTGTTATTTTATCGCTATGGTAAACGACTCTGATGCATTTTCTTATTCGATTTTCGTTTGGTGTTCTTCACTATTTGCTTGTGTATTGTGTGTGGATCTGTTAGAGACGCTACACTCTCACTATTGTAGGTTTGCGGTATAGCTCTGCCAATTCGTGGTTGTGCAGTTTCCTCCATTGTCATGCCTCCTCGTCATATTTACCGCCAAAGATACCCCTTAAGACTTTATTCTCGAACACGCGGAATTTGTTTTCTTCCCGTTTTGTGAGAGCCCATGTTTCGCATCCGTATAGAACAATCGGCATGATTATGATTCTATAGACACGGAGCTTTATATTCCGTGATAGCAGTTTGGATTTCAGCAGTTTACTGACTGCATGCCAACTAGCGTTGCCGGAGTGGTCTTTTGTTAATTTCCTTCGACATTTCGTTACTGGCCGTCAGTATTGTTCCCAGGTATTTAAACACTTTCAAATACACACACAAAACACTTTCAAATATCTTGCTCCTGATGTTTATATGTGTTCTCTGAGGTCCACCTGCTCTCGCCATAATCATGTATTTCGTTTTGTCTTCATTTATTTCTAGGCCCACCTCTTCTTTTCCATTTTTAAAACATTTTTTATTTTCTATTTATATTCTTAGTTTCTAAATTAAAGGCTAGACAAAAATCCTTAAATTCTAGCTTAATTATCTTATATAATAACTTACTGGTCCTTCGCAGACGCTCTAAGCTAAACATTACTTAACCATTATATAATTTGCCTTTCGGCGACAGAATTTTGTGGCAGTACTTATAATTATTTTCCGGCGCAAGACTAATGACCTTGTCCGGAAAAAACAAATCATTATGGAAAATTTAACAAGCCGCAGGACTTGCTAAATAAGGCCAAGACCGGTTCCCGGTTGTAGTGCCGATGATGATGATGATAACTTATAATTATTTGAAAGACGAACAAAAATTTGAAAAACTTTGTCATTTTTTTTTTCATTTTTTTAAATTTAATTTTATGTAAAAGCACTTAACCTACCAACCTTAAATCTTATACTACTCTAATTCTAGAAAAGCTAAATCTATGTAAGCTAGCTGATGATAGTATGATTCTATACCGACATTGGTATCCTGGTCTTTATATGCCATTCAACCACCAGAACTGTTGACGCTGTCTAATACTATCGTCCCGGTCTCTGTGGGAGATAGCCCTACTGAAGCGCAGGAGCTCTTCTTCGGTGCGCGTTACTTCCCGGTCGTAGCACAATCGCCCGTCTACGGATGATCTACTTACATGATAGATCAGCGGAATTCCAGATCTATCCTGTATAAGCCCTTTCATGTCCAAGTCAAGGAACGCCTCTGGTGGAACAAAGCCGTTGTGACGCACGCTCTCATAGTACAGAGTGTTTGGATAATAGGCCCCGAAAATTAGGCCATTGGAGGAGCTTGTTGCTCTCGCAATATGTCCTCTGATTAATTTAATCATAAAATTATCCACCCTATTTATGTACGCTTCATTATATAAAGTCTCATTTGAATAATACTTTTTATAGTCCGATTCCGGTGTCCGATATAATCTGAGACAACTTCTGAGACACTTTCTTTCGAACACCCGAATCTTTTCCATCAAATTTGGATCTATGTTGAACCATACTGGACAACCATCTGAGCATTGGCCTGATTAGCATCATGTAGCATATGACTTTTACCCTGCTGTCAAGATGGCTACTGTGAAATAGCCTCCTTGTCATAGCAAAAGTTTTTCTCGCTTTGAGCAAAGCAGCCTCTACATGTCTTTTTTTTTTTTTTTTTTTTTTTTTTTTTATTAGACCTCTCGGGAGAGGCGAACCTATAGCGTCGAGTGGGCGCCCCGAGATGCCATCAAATAACTGTTGCAGTTCTTTTTGAACAGTTGCAGGTTGTAACGCTCCGGGAACACTCGCGTGGGAAGGGAGTTCCACAGCTTCCCCGCTCTGTAACGGAACGAGTTCTGATACAGGGATATTCGCGCTGTCGGGAGATGAACCACAAACGGGTGCGATCCGTCGGATTGTCGTGTGGAGCGCATATAGACCGAATTGCGTGGAACAATGCCAAGAATCTCCGAAGAACAGCACCCGTGATAATATCTGTAAAACAGACAGAGGTCGGCCACGCGCCTTCGATGTGATAGCGACTGTAGTCCCGACGTCAGCACCGAGTCCCCGATTAGGCGGATCGCTTGTCTTTGTACGCTCTCAAGTAGGTTGAGGGTATGTTTAGGAGCCGAGCTCCAAACATGAGAGCAATATTCGAGCGCGGGTCTAATTTGAGATTTATATAGGAGAAGAAGTTGGGCCGGAGTAAAGTATTTCTTGGCTCTAAACAGATAACTCAGTTTTCCTGAGGCTGATCTGGCGATACCCGATACGTGTTTATGCCATGATACATTCCCACAGACCGTGACGCCGAGCAATCTCAAACTTTCCCCAGCCTCGAGGGCCCGGCCATTCATCATCAGCTTTGGAACTGATGATCCGGTTTTCTTTGAGAATGCTGTATACTGGGTCTTCGTTGCGTTGAAGTCGACAAGATTGGCCTTTCCCCACTGCAGGACTTAATCTAGATCATGGTTCAGAGAGTCAATCTGTCTACATCTCAGCTGGTGCGACGTTGATGCACCAATCGGCTGATCACTCGAAAAGGAGGAAACAAGCGTACTATCATCCGCAAAACTGAACACTTTGTTATCCGTTGTCTCCAACGAATCATTTATGTGAAGCAAGAACAAGGTTGGAGCCAAAATAGAACCCTGGGGCACCCCCAAATTAACAGGATACAGATCCGAAGACTCGCCGTCCACAACAACCCGGATCGATCGAGTCTCGAGGAGGCTCCTCGTCCAGTCGCAAAGCTGTTGGGGAAATCCATATGAACGAAGTTTTCTCAGCAATGCCCCGTGCCAGACGCGGTCAAAAGCCTTGAAGATATCTAATGCGACCGCCCTTGACTCACCATGCCGTTCAATCGCAGATGTCCATATATCGGTTATAAGTGTCAAAAGGTCTCCCGTGGACCACCTGCCACGGAATCCGTATTGGCGATCATTCAGAAGACCGTTGCACTCCAAATACTTAACCAACTCTGTATTGATGACTTTTTCCATTACCTCAGATAAAATAGACAGTAATTCTGTCGGACGGTAATTTTGTGGGAGACACTTTTTTCCCGTCTTTGGGATTGGCTGAACTCGAGCGATTTTCCAGCAGGCAGGAAAGGTCCTCCGTGCATAAGATAAGCGGAAGAGTCTGCCAAGAACCGGCGATAGTTCTGGAGCACAGTTCTTAAGGACTATTGCTGGTATTCCGTCCGGGCCGGCTGCCTTCCTACAATCCAGTTCACGTAGAATGCGTTGAATAGTCCGCGGACGATGAGACTCAAACGATATCCTCACCAATAAGGACATCGTTTTTTACCTACCACCAGGGAAACGTAAAGTCTCTCTTGGTGGTATAGGAAACCTGATCTTGTAATGGTGATGGTGGTATGTGTGGGATCGTTGAGATCAATGCTATTCACACGTGCAGTGGAACAGCGAAACGGGCAGGCGGCAAGGACAAAAGAAAAGGCGACCAAATGGTTCGCTCTTTAATGAGGGTCATGTTTATACGATGCCTCGTCGCTATTTTCGACGTTAGGAGAAAAAGGTGCTAAAAGCAATATGGATGTTTATGGCATCTCTGGCTGCAATAGAAACCGGGTTCATATTTGCATTAGAAAATGCTGGAGAATTTGGTTTCAGCTTCTATTGCGCTAATTATATGCAGCTGCTTGGGTTGTTTGTTGGTAAGACAAACAAAAAAGGTTGCCGGGCAATGTGTATGTATGGTGTATGACGCGGCTGGGAAAATAGACGGCGCGATATTTATGGTCCCTGTCATGACGGTTACATTGATTGCAATCCGAATTATTTTGTTTACAGGAATTTGTCTGGTGCCGTATTGGTTCACAATACCAAATAGGAAAACAAAGAAATCTTATGAAAAATTGTATGCGAAGGGATGCATGAAGGTAAGTTTTCTTTATAGGGATTTTAGGGTTATAATAATTGGGTCTGTTTGATGCGTGAAGCATCTAAGATGCTAATGCGAATTGCATTAGCGAAAGCTGGTGCAGACCCGGGTTATGGTTATGGGGGTTTTTTCAGGAAGGCGAGCCGTGGGATCTGGCGGAATCGCTACAAGCCTTCTTCGCGGTATTAATCGCCTGGTTGCACACGTTTCTGATTCTAACAAAATTCGTTCTGTTAACATCAGTGGGATTGGAGCGCCATTGCTTAAAAGCTCTATTTTTTGCCGCTGTAATCAGCTCGTATTTTTTGTCAAACCAAGGTTTATCAGACGAACTTCGTTTGATGGAATGTGGAATATACATCTCCATCCCCAGAAGAATAATCTCTGACACCGACTCCGCGCAAGCGTTAACATCGGAGTTTCCGAAGCACATCTCGGACCATGGAAAGGATGCGAAGAAATCTCGCATATCGTCCCAGTTAGCAGCCCCATACTTCCATACATGCCTATGCCGGTTATTCGCTTGGTATGCAAGTGCTTGCGCGACAGATACCAAGCAGTGATCTGAGTTTCCCAGTGGCGCAGAAACCTCTACGGTATAAATACTCGGTTCGGATGTCAAAAACAGATCCAAGGTGTTCGCATAATCGCCTCGGGCATCCGGTACTCGCGTTGGCTCCCCCACGAGTTGAGTCAAGTTGTGGCTTACAGCAAACATCTCCGCCAACCTCCCAGCCTCGTCGGTTCTGTTAGAATGTAACAGCCAGTCGGAATTGTGCATATTAAAATCGCCAAGGACAATAATTTCAGAAGCTGGGTGGTTGATCTGTATCCAGTCGACGGTATATGAAAGATGTTCGAAAAATGTCGCTGGTCGATCGTCATTCGGGGAGCGGTAAAGACAACAAAGAAATTTAACGGAATTCCTCAGCACGACGCTCAACCATATGATGTCCATATTATTGGGCTTCAACGCCTCCATCCTCTGGTAAGCCAGATCGGACCGTGCGAAGACGCAGACTCCGTCCTTAAAACGGAATCTCGAATGTAAGTCGTATCCTGAGCAACGAAGATATGTCGAATCAGTTGACGAATCGACCTGGGTCTCAGTTAGGGCAAGGATATCAGGTTTCGTTGTTTGCAAATATTGGTGGACGGCGTTTACATTAGTATTGGTGAAACCGATGCCCCTGATGTTACAAAATGCCGTCACCAGTCGAGCGTGGGCCGAGCCTCGAAAGATAGCCCGGTTATGCGATGACGAACCTCTCAAAGTTCCATTATTTATCATGATATCTGCATGATGTTCCCCCTGACATAGTCCCCCCGGAGATCCGAATGGGAGACTAGTTTACCTCCGGAATTCTTTATATCAGAAGACACCATCATGACTTATCCCCGTGTCAGTCCGGGCCATCAGCCACACATTCGAAACACCGTCGAAGATTTCTCTCGGCGATATCGTGGAATGTACATCGTGACGGGGTGGTATCTCACCTTGGGACCGACTACCACCTAACCAACCTTTTCTCGAACCGGTCCATCAGCCAAGTTCCGAAATATGACCAGGGATTTCTCCCGACCATTTCACGGAGCCTAAAGCTTGATGGGGTGGTATTTCACCGGGCGCATAGGGCGTTGGGACCCCGGCTACCACTCAGCCTTTAGTCGCCTCTTACGACAAGCTAGCCTATCTGTGAGTATATTCTAACGCCCTACTCACAGGGCATGTCTGTTGAAATACAGATATTGGTCTAGCCAGATGCCCAGGTATTTAACTAAACTCTTGATTTCCAATTTATCTCCATGCGGTCCCACGATAACTAGCTTTCGCCAGTTTTTACTTGTGTAGTAAGTGGCTTTATATAATGGGGTTCTAAATAGGATGACTTCACATTTCTGGAAGTTGATCTTAAGTTTCCAGTCATCGCAATAGCGCTGCACTTTGTTGAAGTCTCGCTGTATTAACCTATTTATGATCGCAACTTTCGGAGCTGTTCTGTAAATTATGAGATCGTCTGCGTACGCAATAGCCTGCGGAAGTGCATCTAATAAGTCGCTAATGTAAATGTTAAAAAGAATCGGAGAGAGTACCGCGCCCTGTTGCAAGCCATTCTTGATATTATACGTTTTATTAGAGGTCACATTACCACTTTTGACCACGAACCTCCTGTCCTTTGACATATCGTAAAGTACATATAGTAAAGGCTTATGTATGCCATATCTGACCAGTTTGTAATACAACCCTTCGATCCAGACGGTATCAAAGGCTTTTTCCAGGTCGATCAGACAGGCACCTGTGCATTGGTTCCTACATTTATTCCATTGTATATCGGAGACCAGTTTAGCTGCGGCATGTGTGGTTTCATGACCCGCCCTAAAGCCAAACTGGTTGTTTGGAATAATGCTATTGTCGTCTACCCATTTTAGCAGAGCTTTGTTAATGATTTTTTCAAATACTTTACTGATGCTTGGAAGTAAACTTATCGAACGCATGTTCATTGGGTTTGTGCAGTCTTCGCCCTTTTTTGGGATGGGCTGAATGATAGCCGTTTTCCAACGCGCGGGATAATATGCATTATTCAACGCGTTGTTAAACAGGACCGTGTATATATCTATTGCCATTGGGGGCAGGTTCTTGAGTACGATGTTAGGTACTCCATCTATTCCCACTGACTTTTTGCTTCTTAATGAGTCGAAGATACTCTGGATTCCTTCCCTTGTTATTAAAAGGCTATTAGCCACTACACCATTGGCATTAATGTCAATTGACAGATTATCGTCACTGAATTCGGTAAAACCCGGATATTCCGATTGCTAAAGTGACATTTCATTCCGGAGGTGCAGGTGAGTGAGTAGAACTCTGTCCTCCAGGTCGTGATTTCGGTGAATGCTTTCATTCACCTTGTACATTTCCTGAAAGTCAGCTCCCACAGCGTTTACCTTTTCCAAAGGATCCTCGATCACGAAGAGCTCACTATTGAGGATAGCGTTCTCTGTATCTATGCCAATGTTGGTTAGCAGCTGCTTGTTTACCTCAGTACGTGGGATTTGGAGACACTGAATCTCATTTTGATTATTTCTCCTGAATATTTTATTTATTTGTGGGAACATATTCGGGTTATTAGTTTTTATAGCTCGAATTCTGTTGTTCCAATACAAATTTGTTGCTAATCTATAATTAGCTTTAAGTAATTGTTGGAGGTTTTTTAATCGGGATTTCAGTGATATTATCTCCTAGTCTTGTCTGTCTGTAAACTGTCTGTGTAATTGTTTTAGTTTCGATAGCAGTCTGCTTTTTTTCTTGTGGAGTGCGTTTATTGTTGCGTTTCTGTACATGTTAATGTGATCTGTAACTGTTGTTTTGGGAATTGTTTTTTCCATTGTTCGTTTTACGGTTTCGTCCATTTGTTGAATGTATTTGTCGATTTCGACATTAGTCAGGTCTCTGTTTACTGGCAGATTAAAGTCATTCGAACGAAGTTCTCTTGTTAATGATCTGATGAACCGCGGCCATCGCATTGCCCCGTAGTTATAGGGTTGCGGGATCACGAATTCCTCCAGATCTGCGAGCTCGTTCGGAAGCTCTATTACTGCCGTGAATGCACAGTGGTCACTGTCGTATTCAATTGTCCGTAAACATTTTGTGTTTCGTCTGTTGGTGTTAAGTAATCTCAGACGTGAGCCGATTAGCAAGATATCTAAGAACGATCTACCTCTGGGGAACGATGGATATTTCGTAGCTAGCAGGTCAGTTCTATATTCAGTATGAAACTGATCTAACCAACCAGCCAACTGATTTCCTCTGGCATTAGATATATGATTTCCCCAATTTCTATGCTTGGCGTTCATATCTCCCCCTAGAATAAAGTAATTTTTGCCCAGGTGCAATTGTAAGCATCGGAAGAGAGTCTCGAGCTCTGCTATAAATAGATTATGTTGGTGCTCCTCAGGTGCGTAGACCGCAATCGCATACAAACCCCTTCCTTGCTGAAGGGGTATGCGTACGATACAGGCTTCCAGCACCCGGAACCTGCGCACTTCTCCACTATATATAACTTTATGAGGGATCCCTTTTCTAATAAAGATTGCGACACCCCCCCCTTAAGAGGAGTTAGGTCGATCTCTTCGTATAATATCGTAGTTTTTATGCCATATCTTGTGTCTCTGGTTTAACTTTGTTTCCCCCGCCAGAAGTACATCAGGCCGTTCAACTTGCAACAGGTTGAAAAGATTGGCTCTTCTCTCAGTTCTTATTAGTGAATTTACATTCACGACAAGAGCTTTTATTGATGTTGTGGTTAGAGGGTTTATATTGACTTTTTGTTTAGATTGGGCAAGTACGAGTAGATCTCGTTTATTTGGTTTTGCAGCTGTGTCATCTGTCTCTGCAGATTAAGCAGAACCGTGACCACGTCCGCTTGCGATGTTGTTTCAGTCTGTGTGGGAGTATTTGTGGCTACCAATGTTGTAGCCTGGTTTGATGGTCTCCCACCCGACGCAACTTGTGCGTACGATCGCTGCGATGTTACGGGCATTGTTGTAGTACGAGCTGGCTCTGTGGTTTTTTGCCGGATCACACTTCTTGCCATTATTTCTCGGAATTTAGGACATCCTCGATAATTAGCGGGGTGTCCCTCATTCCGGCACACTGCGCACTTTAGAAGGGCTTTGTCTTCTACCCTTTCTTTTCCCAGAGGGCACTCTTCTGCCTTATGGTCTTTTCCGCATTTCACGCAACGGTGCTGCATTTCACAGTTCGCCGCCGCGTGACCAAACCTTTGGCAGCGGACACATTGCAGGATGTATCTGCCTTTTTTTAACTTGTCCCATGTGACACTTTCATGACCCAAGACTGTAATCTTTCTTAGACCACCAATTCTGCTGCTGGGCGTTAGTTGAACCAAAAAGAAGGGTAGCTTGCGGTTTTCCCTTCTTGCCTTGGTTGTAGTGAACGGTTTTACGGAGATAAACTCGAGATCGTCGTGCCTCAACTTTTGAAGCATCTCGAGCAGAGCCTCCGGTTCCACCTCAGGGTCGACACCCTTTAATAGAACCGTTATCCTCTTTGTTTGCTTCGGCGTGAACGAGTAGAATTCCGCGGTGGCCCTTTTTAATACCTCTTTAATTTTATCGTGGTCTGCCACCGCATAGGTTTGAATGGCATGCCTATTACCAGCCAGTCTTTTAACTACAAAATTGTTACCTATCGCTAGCTTACAAAGACTTACCAATTCCTTACACTCAATATCTATAGTGTTGATCGGTGGCATCTTTATTTTTTGGTTCTGATTGTTGCTTTGCCGCTGTTGTTTTGCTTGCTGTGGTCGATTTTGTGTTGATTGTTGCTGTCGATGTTGATGTTGCTGTTGCTGTTGCTGTTGCTGTTGCTGTTGCTGTTGCTGTTGGCCGAGTTTTGGCTTCGGCTTTTGTTGTTGTTCGGTGTCTTTTTCTTTTTCGAGTGCCGCTATTTTTTTCTTTCGACGTCTCCCTTCTAGACGGGCTCTTGCCATCGCAAGTTTTGCCTCCAATCCAGTGATTTCCTCTTCTTCATCCTCAGACTCTGAGGATGCAAGAGAAGCGAACGAATTGTTTGCCCCATACATATTAAAATTGTAGGGGGGGGGGGGGCGCTCACTGTCCTCCTCCATTTGCTGACCTTTTTTCTCCATTGTTAATTTCGCGGTTTTACTTTGCATCACAATGGAGATTTTCGGTGTACCTTTTCGTTTGTTTGTCACGTTTTTATCTTCCTCCGTGTTCATACTGGTTCTTTCCAGTTTGTTTTCATTAAAAAAAAAAAACAAAGGCGACCTGCAATACGAACCACGAAGTCGATTTCCGCCGTACGCCGACTCGAACTCGGCTATCGTCGGCTAAGAGTCAATGAACTTGCACTCGCGCCAAATGATGCTTTGAAAACTTTGTGCGTAACTAGCAATATATTGCGTGTTTTAGTTTTCACTTTTACGACTGAGGTGATATATTTAAATTGTCTTACGTTGTTTTTGCACCTCACTGAAGTGATTTTGTGAGCACGTTTTTTGTCACTTTTACCATTCGTTTTGTTTGTTTGTTGTTGTTGCACTTTGTTTGAGTTGTCACAACACGTCACGTCACTGTTTTTCTATTTCGTGGCTTCGTTCTTGTTTATGAATTAGATTAATTATATCGTTTTATAAACACACGTTTTGAAACTGAGTAATCACTGAGTGAAAGCCGATGTTTTCGTGATATTAAAGCACATTGGTTATGTGACAAACAGCAATTTAATTAGTAATGTAATTGTATGTTTGTCAATGAAAAAGTGTATTAAATGTGTACAAAACCGAAATAAATGCACGATAAATGAGTAAATAGTTTAATGGGCTGATTGCGATTAATATTTCACGAATTTCATAATAAATTCACTGCGGTTGATAACGATTTACTTAGAGCGCTGAATTGCACGTCTACATCGGGTGTTTTATATATTGTGAATGATAGGCCCACATCTTCTGCCGCTTGCATGATCTTTCACTGTTTTTTCTTACAGTTTCTAGATTATCGCCCAAGACGGCGATGTCATCCGCATATGCGACCACTTGTGTGGCCCCGTTCAGGAATGATCCGGCCATGCTGTCGTCTTGTGTCTTTCTGATGACATAATCGAAGACAAGGTTAAAGAGGCATGGTGAGAGGCCAGCGCCCTGTTTTAGTCCGTCCCGGATTTCAAATGGTTCTGTGAGGTGGTTTTCTATTCAGACTCGACCTTTATTTTCGTTCATGCAGATTTGAATGAGGACGACATATTTTTCCGGGATTACCAGCTCAACTACCTTTTTGTTTTTCAATCGGTTTATTGCGTCTACAACTTCGTCGAAAGAGGGCTCTGGGATCTGAGGCTCGGCTCTATGTACGTCTGGTGCGTTTATTTGTGGTTGTTGGGTGCGCACATTGAGGAGGTTGTGGTGTCTGGATTTGGTAGCAGCCATGTACGACGCGGGTTCACTTAACCTTCCACTGATAGTTCTCTAAAAGCCGCACAACGTGCTCCGAAAGGGTAAAAATAAATACAAATCACCGGATTAATGTTCAAATAATGTTTCTTTATTTATTGATTACTCCACTATGTTTCTAATACTGACAGGGCCACTTTACAACACAATTCTTATTTTGATATAGTTTGGTGTTTTTATTGCTAGTGCGACTACTTTATATAAAACAATTTTACTTTGATATTATTACAGTTTTTATTTACTTTCTAATCTACGTCAGTAACTGGTCACAAGTAAAGGAAATCTTTTCGATACAACTAATGACACCTTCTACGGATATGGTTACGTTCTAGTAAATGTACATGAAAAATATTTTGTCAACAACTAATGACACATTTCACGGATATCTTTTGAGTTCTTAATAAATGCACACGGTGTGGACGACTATTGAATTTATATTACTTCACGGATTCACAGATAAGTTACGTGGAACAAAAAAAAACTAAATATCCCATAGTGGGGAAACAAAACACACAATATGACGCTTGACGTCACTCGTCCTTCGATACACACTCCGTGTAGATTACCGACACGACCCTTTGGGTGTTATAACTCCGATATAATTTAATTTAAAAGACAATTGATCTGTACTTTCGGAACTTGTACGACTCCGGTGACGGTGTAACTCTGACTCATCCCATTGGAAGTCATTAAAGGGAAAGAACCCCGAAAGAAACTGGCAAGGAGGCGGAGTTACACGATTAACTTGAAGTAGTTAATCGTGATTGGACCGGGCGGGGTAGTCATACATTACGCATGTGTGGGTATGCCATGCATACGATCGTTCGGCGACCGTGGATGGAGGCACATCGCTAGTGCATTTTCTAAGAATGTAAATACTAGCATGTGGGGTGTGAAAACCCAAAACGAAGATTTGGTCATCCTAATGGAAGGCCATAAATCATCATTTCGGTTGCCGATGATTAAACATTGCAACGAACATAGGGTGCAGCCATTGCCAGATGTTGAAAGTAAACATTTTCTGGCTGCATCTTGATCGTTGCTTGAGTGCGGTCTCCGAACGTGGGGACCGATAATTGGAAGCCAGCGATTGCTGGTAATCAGGGACATGTTTGGTTTGCGTCAGCAGAAACCTTGTCGGCGGTAGCAAATCAATGGGACCAAATAGCCGCATGCGAGAAGTGCCATGGGCAAACAAATAAACGAGTCAACAAGGAACTCTTTGTTGATGTTGTTTCCATAGCATAAGGCTATGGAAACAAGCTGCCCTGGCAGAACGTATGCCTAAAGATAGGATTTCAAATGCCACGGCAATGTGATGATTTTGCCGTGGACTTATGCTTTTTATTTAGGAGATAATATACGCCTCGGGGGTGAATTTTCGATGCCACGGCAAGGTGATAAGCTTTGCCGTGGGCTTAATGTTTTTTAGGAAATAATGTCTGGCCGAGGGTGAGTTTTCGATGCCACGGCAAGGTGATAAGCTTTGCCGTGGATTTAATGTTTTCAGGGGTGGTGCCGGAGAAAAAGGGGTTTGGAAGGAAAACCCCTACAGAATAGGTAAGCTGCCTGACAGAAATTCAAAACAGTTATCCGATTGGGTAACCGTATTAATTCCAGCGATTTGGCTGGGGGTAAATGCCGTAGCAAGGTTACGCAACCTTGCTGAAGTTCGACCGAGAGGTAAGTCGTTCGCCTGGAATAGTGGGGATCGAGCGATGCCTGGCTCTTCGGGCCCTGAAAAGCCCCACAAGGTTTTCAAAGTACTGCCTCAATCTTGTCACGATATTGTTTGTTTCTGTCACCAGACAGCTGTTTGTGTCTCGGATTATTTTGGCTCTCCCTCGGTGACCATTTCTAATTGAATTTATGCCGGCTACATACCTCTGATGCTCCTCGATAGTACAGCTGTTAGTATACCCGTCTGTCACTCGGGAGACCGGGGTTCGATTCCCCGTCGGGGAGCCTCTGGCGCAAGACTAATGACCTTGCCCGGAAAAAAAAAAAACAAATCATTATGGGAAATTTAACAAGCCTCAGGACTTGCTAAATAAGGCCAAGACCGGTTCCTGGTTGTAGTGCCGATGATGATGATGATGACATACCTCTGATATTCTTTGCTCTGGCATTTTCTAGAATTTTTTCGATCCGAGTCCTCCCATTCGCGTTTTTGTGTTTGAAAAATCTCGTTGTCTCTTTCCGAATTGTGGCGTATTTTTCTGCGTTGACTTCTTGATATCTTTCTAAGTGGATCACTTTGCGGCGTTTACGTTGTTCGATCTTCGCCCTGCACTCATCGTCAAACCAAGGTTTGGACTTAATTGTTTTCTTAAATCCTAATACCTTTTGGGCTGTTTGTTTGATTGTGTCTCTAATCGATGCCCATTTCGTGCCCAGATTATTGGTTTCCCCTTCCTCACTACTCCCATTCTCTAGGATGCTAAATCTATTCGTTAGTTCCTCTTGATATTCAGCCCTTTTGCGTAGGTCTTTTAGTTTATCGAACTTTTGGCTTGTCTCCCGTGACTGCCCATGTGGGTTTGCTGCGAGCCGACTTCTAATTTTACCCATCACTAGAAGGTGATCGCAGTCGCAATCTGCTCCTCTATGATCTTTCGTCCAGGATATTCGAGTGGTGTCTTTTGTCTATGAGGAAGTGATCTATTTGGTTACGCGTTACGCCGTCGGGTGATATCCATGTGGCTTTATGAATTTGCTTGTGCTTGAACATCGTGCTTTTCATTACCAGATCTTTGGACGCAGCGAACGTGATAATTCGAATTCCATTATCATTTGAAACGTCGTGTAGGCTTTCTTTACCTATAATCGGTTGGAAGATGTCTTCCTTTCCAATTTTCGCATTGAGGTCCCCGAGGAGGATTTTAACATCGAATGATGAGATCTCATCGAATACTTCCTCTAGGGTCACGTAGAATGTGTCCTTCGTTTCTTCGTCGCTTCCGTCAGCATAGCCTGAGTGATTCATTGTAGTTTAAGCCCCGCACCACGTCAAGTTTTCTAGCAAGCGAGGGATTATGCTAGAACATTAAATAATTGATAAGTTTTTTATATCAGTCGCGTTTAGTAGATTTTTTCCTTTGTTTATAAAAATATTTACTCACACAACTCTTGAATTTTTGCCACTTCTTTAGCCGAAATTTAATACTTGATCGGCCGACGATATTTTTGTCTCGCCAAATATACTGCGATAGTAAAAAATCATTTAGATACCGAACTTCCGGATTTTCCACTAAAAGTTATTTTTAATTGCCTGTATAAATCCCACACGTCTATCGCGGTCCATTTTGAGGTTCTAATCCTCGGCGACGTGCTTAAGTATTTCGATTGGTATTTATCTGGGTACTGTCGGCTATCATTTCTCAGCCGTAGCCATCTTATCCATGGGGAGACTGAAGTCCATGTAGCTCCAAAGAAAAAAGGCTAAAGGTGTGACTGTTCACTAAAATATTCTCGTAATAATGTCATGTGGCAAGTAGCGTCACCCTGTTAAAGCCAAATGTCGTCGAGATGACGGACCTCAATTTCCAGTGTCAAATAGTTCACTATCACGTGCAGTTACGTTTCTGACCGGCCTGAAGAAATATGTATTGATGATTCCACCAACCCATTAACCGCATCAATCGGTTTTATTTATATGTAATGCTCTCGCACCTAGTCAGGTTACTCTTTAACCTTAATATGGAAATGTTGCTTATTATTAAGCCTCGCCACTATACACAATTTTGGTTGAAAACAATGGACCTTCTTGGAGTTTCTCAAAAACCCAAAGACTGTAACACTACCGACGTGGTCTTTACATAATAAAATATCAAGTAAACTGAACCATCGAGCTTAACAATTATCCCTACTGAAAAAAGTCTCTAAATGAAGTATCCGATATAAGTTAACAATAAAACTTCTTCCAATAATGTATAGATACCATGTGAGTAGAGCCTTAAAACATACTCACAGCTACACCGACTTGTCCTAAAAGGCGACTAAAAGCCGAGTGGTAGATGGAGTCCCAAAGCCCTGGCGACCACTGAAATACCACCTCATCAAGCTATAAACTCCGTGAAATGATCGGAAGAAATCGTTGATCATGAACGTGTGTAGATCACTCAGGAGACTATATTGAAAAATGTTGATAGTATAGTTAGTATGTAACATTATTCAATAAATGTATAAAAAGAAATTACCGTTTATATTTAATTCACGCTCGTAATTAAGAATAAAATGTTTTACGTAAAATAAAGCACCGGTAATTAAGAAGTTAAAATTTGATTGTTTTATTAAACACGACAGTGGTTGCCCACTTTTCCCGGAGGTCCCGGAAGCACGGTGGTGCACCAGGAATTTAACACATCAATCAATTTTTGACTTCTTAATTACCGGTGCTTTATTTTACGTAAAACATTTTATTCTTAATTACGAGGGTGAATTAAATATAAACGGTAATTTCTTCTTGTCAATAGGGATAGCAGAGATATTAGGGATTTCAGTCTTTAATACTGCTGAAAATTTCGAATTTTCAGTCTGTGTTGCTGAATTATTTTCCAGAATTGGAGTATGAATCGGAATCTTTATATTAGGGGCTGGGTTATCTTCGTTTATATGTCTAGCTTTATAGGAGTATGTGGGCTCAAGGTAAATTTGGCTAGGAGCTTCATTAAAATGGTCGTTATCTATTTCCAAAGATCTAATGCTGTAAATAGAAAAATTTGGTCTGTCTTCCATAAATTTTGGTTGGCGTCAGGCCTCGTTTTCCGACTCTTGCACCCGAGAAAAGTGAACACTTTGCCGATCGTTTTGTCTATTGGTGGTCCTAGAATTTTCACCAAAACGATTTTCTGAGTTTGTAGGAGTGTTTCGGAGTGGGTTACGCGTTGTTGTACCTTGTTGGTAATTTGTTGAAGCCGATCCATTCCTAGATATCTTGTATCTACACTCATTCTCTGTGTGATTATTCCGACCACAGAAATTGCATACAATGTTATATTCTCTCTTTATGGGTTGTCTATTCGGAAAATTGTTGGACTGCATGTTCCGATAACATGTGTCCTGTGTATGCCCTAACTTACCACAGGTTTGGCAGACTATTCGTTTAAATCTGTCATTATAGTTATATGGCCTGGAAGAGTTGTCCATTCGAGCAGCATGTGATACTACATGTGCAATCGACTGTTTTAAATTGTTTCCCCCATGGACTTTAGCTAGTATCTTTAGTTGTTCGTTCTTTAGTCCATCTTCAAATGTTTGAACGGCCAATTTTATGTTTTCTTCTATTAAGTATTCCCTAACCACCGCGTCTGCTGTTATTTCACACGTGGCAGAGTTTAGAGTCCGCAGAGCATTCGCAACTCTATCGCCATATTCCCGGACGGTTTCTCTGTAGTGTTGTTTCAGAGAAATCAATTTATTGTGTGCCGTCGACCGAGATTGCTCCTCTTTATATTCCGATTCGAGTTTATCTTTTAAATCCTCCCACTTAGCGATTTTGCTATACCTAATCAGATCGTAAGCATGACCCTCTAGTCTATTTTTGACTAGCTCTAAAAATGTCTCGTATATATCCGGGTCTGAATTTTTTATTGATCTAAATAAAACATCTCCCCCGGAAATAAATTTATCTAAGTCGCAGGGTTTACCGTCGAAGGTGGGGACGATTCTGAAAACATCAGAAATACCGACAGAAAGAGCCATTTCAGGGGGTTTATTGTGTATCTGTTGTGAGTGGATTTGTTCTTCCCCCTGCCTAGCCGCCTGTCTCGTATAGTAAGGACTCGTAATAGTGAAAATTTGAAATGAAGTATGGCGAAAATTTGTTATCAATTCTTAAAATATGGTTATGAAAAAATGGCCTTTATGTTATCATTCAATATATATATGGAAAAGATATGGCTTGGACCCAATACTGAAAAGAAAGAAAATTTTCGACGAGAAAGAAAAGAAACGGAAATGTCGTCGAAAAAAAACTGAAAAGAGAATTTACAAAATTTTTATCGAGAAAAAAAATTTTTTTTTTTTGAAAAAGGAAAAAATTCCAAGTAAAATATTCCTAAAAAAGAGAAGAGAGAAAAGTCGATAATAAAAAATTTTCTTACTACTTATTGAAATGTTCTACTACTAAAAGTTGTTGATTGAAGTCCACAATTATCGTCTTGTTGCATTTTTTTCCTTTTTCGTTATTGTCTTCTGCTTTAAGTTTCCTTTGTGTTTTTTTTTCTTTTCTTTCTTGTCTTCTGCTTTGAGTTTCCTTGGTCTTTTGCTGGATTTTTTTTTTTTTTTTTTATGTTTATTTTTTTTCTTTTACCGCTGCCACCAGTATTGACGTCCGGCGCCGTTCTTCCTCGGATGAGGGAAGAGCGGGGACCCTTTAATTTTACCTTTATGTAATATTCTTTCATCAATTCGCGTTGCAATGTTTATTCGCTCCGTTTGTTTGAGCAATTTATTGCCATTGATAATCCATAATCAAAGAAAGAAATTATTCCGTCTCTTCGATATATTTATTTTAAACTCTCAAATCCACAATACTACTTCCTCAATACTTAACTCTCAAAAAAAAACTCAAACTAAAACTCAAAGTCTACTGAACTAACTGCTTCCGAATTCAACTGAACTGAACTACTTTTACAATTGAATTTTTTCTCTACTTATAGAACATTGTGTTCTAATTTAATATGGGTAGTATTCTGGAATACAACAATTGGTTCAATTTTTAGTGATTCGAGCCGTCGTAGCGTCAGTTCGAATCACACGTTCTTCACTACCGTCGCAAACGCTAGACGACCACTAGCCAAGCCCGTTCCCCTACTCTTCATAAACCAAACAACAGTCCCGCTCAAGATTATCTAGCTCGCAACTTGTTGCTAAGCAAAAAATAAAATGGACATCATACGGTTTAGGATAGTGCTTAGGAGTTCTGTTAAATTTGTTTGTTGTTTTTACCGCTCCCCGAATGACGATCAACCAGCGACATTGTTTGAAAATCTTTCACGTACCGTCGACTGGATACAGATCAACCACCCGACTTGTGAAATTGTCGTCCTTGGCGATTTTAATGTACACAATTTCGGCTGGTTGGTACATTCTAACAGAACCGACAAGGCTGGGAGGGTGGCGGAGGTGTTCACTGTTAGCCACTACTTGCCTCAGCTCGTGGAGGAACCTACGCGAGTGCCGGATGCCCGAGGTGATTATGCGAACGCCCTGGATCTGTTTTTGACATCCGAACCGAGTATTTACACTGTAGAGGTTTCTGTGCCACTAGGAAACTCAGATCATTGTCTGGTATCGGTCGCGCAACCACTTGCATTTCAAGCGAACAACCGGACCAGACAGCTTCGCCATGTGTGGAAGTATGAGGCTGCTAACTGGGACGATTTGCGCGTGAGTTAAGGGAGTTAATGGTAATTTAGGGTTAAAACCATTGTAATCACTTTAATCTATTATTATAATAAACATATTAAATAATCATGGCCAGCAAAACCAGCAATCATCATAAGTCAACATAATAAGACGAAAATAACCATTGTTATCAAACTAAGATAAAAAACCATTGCAATTACTTTAAGCTAATATTCATGTCAAGCAAAACCCAACAATCATCATAAGCCAACAAAGATACACACGACCCGAGTACCCAACAAGCATCATAAGTCAACACAACAAGACAAAGATGCACACGACCCGAGTACCCAACAAGCATCATAAGTCAACACAACAAGACAAAGATTCACACGACCTAAAGACCCAACAATCATCATATGAGCTAAGATGATAAGACGTCCGAAGCAAAGACTATAAATGCTACATGATGACCAGACGAAGAGGGGATTCTGATTTGGACACCAGCCGGCATAGCCGAGAACTAAGTAAAACTTGTAACAAAGATTAATAGCAATTAGAATTTGTAAATAAAATTAATATAAGTGAAATTCACAAATAAAGTTTTTAAAAAAAGTTAAATTCCGTGAATTGTGACTTAATTGGCGATCCTGCCAGGAGTGTTTTGGATTATAACTCCATCACAACCTGTGGACCATACCCGGACGAGACGAGGACCATATCTGGACCTAACTAGGACCATAGCTGTACCTGACAAGGACCATATCCAGACCTGACCAGGAACTCATCCGGACATTACTAGGCGAAAAACACACTGGAAACCACACTAAGAGTTGCATAGGAAAAACCGTGAGTAAAAATTAAATTTTCTTAAAGTGTCAGTGATTCCCTAGCAATAAAGGACAACATCCGCATAAGTACGGACACAACAAGTTTTGACTGCATAGCAGATAAAAAAGGAAAGTGAGAAAAAAACACACTCACGATAAAACCCCGGGATTAGACCCACATCTCCTTTATGAAAATTCCTAAAATACGGAATAAGTCGTCGAGACCATTCGAGAGACCATCCGCCCCAACCGAATCAGAAAGTGAAAGTGAAGAAATGGCCTCAGCAGCAGAACTACAAGCGCAGATCGCTCACCTAACAAGTACCCTATCGGCATTAATAACCGAGAATAAGGAAACCAGGGAAGCCGTCATACGGATACAACAGCAAGGATTAAACAAGGAAATAGTTACGATAGAAAAGCTAACCCCCGTAACTTGGAAGCTAGAAGATCCTAGCCAAATCGACACCAGTATATTTAAAAACATACCTGTTTTCAACGGCAAACCAGAGGAGTATAGAGCATGGCGGAGTCTGATCTGGAACCTAATGGAGGAAATAAAAAGATTCCAACAGACAAATGAATATTTTAAATGCCTACAAATCCTCAGAACAAAAATACAAGGCGACGCAGCGGACATATTGGTGAACCACAATACCATACTTAATTTCTACGCTATAATCAATAGGTTAGATTATACTTACGCCGACCAAAGGCCACTTTATGTGTTACAAGAAAACTTATTGAAAATTAAACAGGAAAAATTAGAAGTTACGGAGTATTTCAATAACATCAATAAAGCCTTAAATCTAGTACTAACTAAAATCGAGATGCAAGGTACGAATAAAAGTGAAGCCTCATACACCAACGCTATGGAATCAGGCGTTAGAGCCTTTGCTCAAGGATTAAATTGTGAATACACAAGAGGAGTACTTTTTTCCCAAAATCCGAAAACTCTGGAAGAAGCGTATGCAATCGCTAGAACTATCTTACACAACAAAGAAGCATACGGATTAAGCGAAAGGTATCACTATAGACCTCGGAACTCATATGATCAGAGACACCAGAAGAGATACGAAAAATACGAAAGGAAAGTCGAACCACCACAAGGCTACAAGGAGCAACGTTATTACAAACCCAACGTGCAAACATACGTGAAGCCGAAGCCTGAACCAATGGAAGTGGATGAATCTATCCGAGACAGGAGATCACACAATAACCAACAACAGAGACAGTGGAATAACCCCTTCAGAACAACTTCAACACAATACCATAGAAATGGGCCCCAAGAAATGAACAAAATACATCATAACGATAACATTTCTAACAGCCCACAGATAGGTAGCGAAGACAATGACCATGAAGCTAAGACGACTTTTTTAGCCGAATAAATGGTCTTCCGTGTTTGACCCTAAGAACCAAGGATAAAGGAAGACCCGAGCTCCGAGTGACTATTCTTATAGATACTGGAGCCACCAATAATTACGTTTCCTCAAACTACCCCTATGGAGCACCCATACCAATAGAACCCATTGAAGTTAATACAATGCATGGTACGACATTAACTCATGCAAAAAAACAAGTCAATATGTTTAATACGAATCTAATATTTTATGTCATACCTACTTTAAGAAATTTTACAATGATACTAGGAGAAGCAGGCTTAGTTCAATTAAACGCCAAGATAGACTTAGAAACTTATTCAATTACTTACAAAACCCCCAAAATGCAAATAAATTATTCTCTTGATGACGAATACTATTCTAAGGAGGTAGATGCAATTATGGAACAAAACAATAAATTCATTCCCACCCTCCCCTTCATTACCCAAGTAGAAGCCTCAATACGTACTAAACATGAAGATCCTATTTACCCTGCGACAATACCCTTACCCCATGTCCGACAACAAGTTTGTAAATGAGGAAATCGCTCGACTACTGAAGGAAGGAATAATCCAAAAGAGTTTTAGCCCATACAACTCACCTGTATGGGTTGTACCGAAGAAAGGATACAACGAAGATGGAACCCCTAAGAGACGTATGGTAATAGACTACCAGAAACTCAATGCAGAAACAATTACGGATCGATACCCTATCCCTGACGTAAATTTAACAATACAAAATCTAGGGAAAGCCAATATATTTTCAACATTGGACTTAGAATCAGGTTTCCACCAAATAAAAATAAAAAAAGAGGATCAACAGAAAACTGCCTTCTCTATTAATGGAGCGAAATATGAATTCGCACGAATGCCGTTTGGACTCAGGAACGCGCCCAGTATATTCCAAAGAGCAGTTGACGATATACTTCGACCATACATCGGGAAATTCGCCTACGTCTATATCGACGACGTGTTAATATACTCTCATAGCAAAGAGGAACACTCAGAACACGTAAAAATAATTACAGATACATTAAGAAGAGCCAACATGAAAATTTCAAACGAAAAATCGCACTTCTTTAAGGAATCAATAAAATACCTGGGACATATAATAAAACACAACACAATTACCGTCGATCCGGAGAAGATTGAAACAATAAAAAATTACCCAGAACCGACTAACCTGAAAGAATTAAGGTCATTTTTAGGACTAGCTGGATACTACCGACGATTCATACAAAATTATGCGAACATCACAAAACCAATGTCCATATTCTTACAAACAGAAGAACAAGTGTCTAAGAATAAAAGTAAAAAGGTTGAAATCCAATTCGACGAACGAGCCAGAAAAGCATTTGAAATGATCAAAGAGGAACTACGAGCAAGGATAGAGCTATTCCAACCAGATTTCAGCAAACCCTTCGAACTTACGACCGATGCGAGTAACTTCGCCATAGGTGCGGTCTTAAGTCAAGGAAATAATCCAATAACCTTCGTATCACGAACACTTAGCAAAACAGAAGAAAACTACTCCACTAATGAGAAAGAACTGTTAGCGATAGTTTGGACGCTACAAAAACTAAGGAATCTGCTGTATGGTATAACAAACCTGATCATATATACGGATCATCAATCATTAACATTCGCCGTATCAGAAAGAAATCCTAATACCAAACTAAAACGATGGAAAAACTTCATAGAGGAATACGGAGCAGAAATCAGGTATAAACCCGGTAAAGATAATGTAGTCGCAGATGCATTGTCAAGACAACAGGTAAACACCTCCACTTGCTCTGAACATTCCGCAATAAGCTCTCCACGAACACAAATCTCACGAGTAAGCCAACCTCTCAATAATTATAAAAATCAAATAACGATTAACGAATCAAACAAAAACCAACCTATAAAAACAAAAAATGTTTTTAATAACTTCAGGCATGACGTATGCATCATAAATGAAGAAGATTTAAAGAAAAAACTAAAGAAAATACTTAACCCCAACGTCATTAATGCAATAAAAATACCAGAAGAACTATTACATAAACATGAAAGAACAATTAAAGAAACATTCAAACATTATAAACTAATTATAACTCAAACACTATTAAAAGATATAGAAGACAGAAATGAACAAATAAAAATAACAGAAGAAGTGCATAATAGGGCACACAGAGGATATCGAAATAATACCAAGGAAATCCTATTACAATACTACTGGCCGAAAATAGCTAACGCATGTAAAAATTACGCTACAAAGTGCAAAACATGCCTCAAAGCCAAATACGACAGGAAACCCAATAAGCACCCCATAGGAGAAACACCAGTACCAACCAAAATCGGACAATACCTACAAATGGATGTCTTCCACTTAAACGACCAAATGTACATCAGCACAATCGACCGTTACTCAAAGTACCTACACCTAAGGCACATACCAAACAAACTAAACATACCGACGGTTATAAACGAAATACTTTCGCAAATATTCAAGTACAACGATCAACAGTACGTAATGACTGACAATGAATCAATTTTTACAAGTCATCAGGCAGAATCAATGTTCAACCGACACAAAACAATACACGTAAAAACACCTATTGATCACTCAACATCTAACAGCCAGGTCGAAAGAGCACACTCGACCATTCTTGAAATAGTACGAGCTCTTGCAAAACAAAACAGCACAGATTGCGAAGAGGAAATTTTTGAAGCTGTGAAACAATATAACGCCACTATACACTCCGTCACTAATTTTAAACCCGAAGACATATTTTTTAATCGAGAACAAATACCACCACTCGAAAATGTTCTGAAACTCAACCAACAAAAAATATTAAACCACTTTAATAAAAATCGAGAAGCGAAAACATACAACCCTAATGACATAATATTTCACAGATCAAAGCGACGGAACAAGAATACAGACCGTTTCATTGAGACAAAAGTAAAAGAGGATAAAGGGAATTATATAATCACAACTCAAGGCAAGAAAATCCATAAAGACAACATTAGGAACACAAAATGTACATCATAATTGCTCTCCTACTAATACCTCAAGCGAAAACTCTTGAAATAAAAGACCTAACTGGCCAAAAATACATATCCATCGAAACCGCACCAGTTCACCTGTACAACGAGACCGAATACCTCCTTCATATTTTTAACTTAACGAAGATACTCGCACCCATACACATGGCAAAAGAAACAGCGGGACATGAAGAAACATCATTACAGATGAAAGCAATTCTCCATCGTATAGATTCGCTAATGGCGCAAATCACTCCGCATGAAGTCAGGCCAAGGAGACAAATAAACCTTTTAGGGTCAGTATTAAAACTGATAACGGGTACACCAGACCACAACGACATAGTCGAAATTGAAACCCGCTTGAATACGCTAGTAAAAAACAACAACGAACAAAAAGCGATTAACTCGAGATTCGAGAAACTACTAGAGAAAGTAGATAATAAAGAGCACAGCTCAGAAACCATCCTACAAGAAGTTTATTACGAACTCGAAACAATTACAACCACCATAAATTTAGCAAAAAATGGGAACTTTTACTCCAAAGCTATTGATACGTATGACGTAGAAGAAATAATCAAACATGAAAATACTGGTATCCCTATCATACATGTTCTAGAGTACTCTAAACAATTTATCTGTTATTATAAAGATTCTATTGTAATTACATACAAATATCCAGTAATAATCAAACAATGTCATTTGTACAAACTATATTCCCTATCCAGTAGAATTGGCAAACTAAAATTAAAAGAAAAAATAAGTCTATGTAATCAAAATTATGTAAATGTTAATGATTGTAAAAATTATATTGGGGACTACATTTGTAAAATAGATTACAGCAAAGATAGTTGCACCATACCCCTACTAAAAAACGAACCAGTACATTGTAAGTCTATAAAGGAAAACAATAAAGATATAAAAGAGTTAGAAGATGGGTACATATTTTTTAATCAAGAACAAATAGTGAATAATGTAACAATGACAGGCCCGAAACTCATTCATTTTGAAAATACTGTAACAATAAATAATAAAACATATACGAACAGAAAAAGGTTGATGAAAAAATTAATTGTACAAAACCATAATAATGATGTAACAATACTAGAGTATATGACCTCCAACAAAGAAACTAAATTTACAAACTTACAAGAATTATCCACGATACTCATACCAATCGAAGAACATCCTATACTTACACTTTTTGTAACACTTATAATAATTGTAATAATTAGCATGAGCATATGTGTAATAAAAACCATTGTAAAAATTATTAATATTAAGAAAAAACACAAATACATAGTACAATACACCAATGCTCTGGAAAAACTCAAAAGCGAGGACGCTTTATCTTAACAGAGGGGGGAGTTAAGGGAGTTAATGGTAATTTAGGGTTAAAACCATTGTAATCACTTTAATCTATTATTATAATAAACATATTAAATAATCATGGCCAGCAAAACCAGCAATCATCATAAGTCAACATAATAAGACGAAAATAACCATTGTTATCAAACTAAGATAAAAAACCATTGCAATTACTTTAAGCTAATATTCATGTCAAGCAAAACCCAACAATCATCATAAGCCAACAAAGATACACACGACCCGAGTACCCAACAAGCATCATAAGTCAACACAACAAGACAAAGATGCACACGACCCGAGTACCCAACAAGCATCATAAGTCAACACAACAAGACAAAGATTCACACGACCTAAAGACCCAACAATCATCATATGAGCTAAGATGATAAGACGTCCGAAGCAAAGACTATAAATGCTACATGATGACCAGACGAAGAGGGGATTCTGATTTGGACACCAGCCGGCATAGCCGAGAACTAAGTAAAACTTGTAACAAAGATTAATAGCAATTAGAATTTGTAAATAAAATTAATATAAGTGAAATTCACAAATAAAGTTTTTAAAAAAAGTTAAATTCCGTGAATTGTGACTTAATTCGTGCAACCGCGAAGATTGATACCGCGAAGAAAGCTTCCAACGACAGAGTGACCAATAAACTCCTTCAGTGCCCGACTGGCTCGCCCTCCTTCTTGTCAATGGCAAAGGCTGTCAGCAGTAACTTCTCTTCCTCCGCTTTCCCTCCATTAGGAAGTGCAGCGGGGCGTTAGTCACAAATTCAGAGGATAAAGCTAATGTGTTCGCGAATTTATTTTCCGCGAATTCAAACCTCGATCCTGCTTTTTTGGAGCCACTTGTGATCGCACCGGTCCGGTCTTGCATGCGGAATGTGAGATTCCACCCGCGTACTATGCAACGCATTCTACATTAATTGGACTGTAAGAAGACAACCGGCTCAGACGGAATACCAGCAATAGTCCTTAAGAACTGTGCTCCAGAACTATCGCCGGTTCTTGGCAGAGTCTTTCGCTTATCTTATGCACGAACGACCTTTCCTACCTGCTGGAAAATCGCTCGAGTTCAGCCAATCCCAAAGAGGAGAAAAAACTGTCTCCCACAAAATTACCGACCGATAGCATTACTGTCTATGTTATCTAAGGTCATAAAAAAGGTCATCAATGCCGAGTTAAATAAGTATTTGAATTCCAACGGACTTCTGAATGATCGTCAATACGGATTCCGTGTCAGACAATCCACGAGAGACCTTTTGACCCTTATAACCGATGTAATGATTTATTTCTTTTGCACTAACGTAGATGTTAATACTCTTGTACACAACACCTGGAATCCATCTTCGAATCAAACACACATTTTAAATGAAACACTCTTAATTCATATATTTAACATTGTATTTATTTTAAGGCACGCACTTATAATTCCTTATTGTACAATGCTAGTTGATAGACTTCGATTATTCGTTTTAGTATTAATTTATTTATTATAGAGAGTCGATCATAACTTAATCGTTCATCTTTCACTTTAGTATTACACTATAGATGGTCTATCCTAGTTTTATCTTTAAACTTTCAGTTTGGTGTGTCGCTACTAACCATACGCTATTTTATCTTTTATCCTTCACTTTAGTGTTCCGCTATTAATTACTGTTATATACCATTAAGTATCCACTCCGAAAACCAACTTACGTCCGTTCTGGACTTGACACGAAACACAACTCTTATATCTCACCGTCTCGGTTGAGATTCAAAAACCAACTTCAAAAACTAACTCCCAAAAACCAAACTTACGTCCGTTCTGGACTTGACCCGAAACACAACTCTCATGTCCTTTTTTGGACTTGATCCCAAAACCAGCCTCGTCTTCAACAATGGCCCGAACAACAACTCTCATCCCACTATCGTTGTTCGTTTTCCATTGTACTTTTTCCTAGGTGTGAAACCTGGTTTTTTTTCACGAGATCAAAGGATCTTTCCTTTTTGCCTGGTCCCCTTTTTTTTGTGTTAAACTCAAAGAAAAATCAATAGCGCGTTTATTTCGCCTATTGTTTTTCTTTTGCCTAATGAAATTTTCCCGTGGGAAACTCATGAAGGAGGATCAATGGTGCCGAGGCGCATGTTTATTTTGCTTTATTGCCTTTTCGTTTGTTCTAACTTAATTTGGTTAGAACGAAAACTGGACGACGGCATCTGGTCCGCACATTTGCCTTTTAGGAGTTTTTGTTGGGTGAATCCTTGGTTCAATGATTATCTTTCAGCTTTTATGTGAGTAAATTTAGCGTTCAGCTCAATTTACTTGGCATTTAATTGATTAGCGTAAATTGCACGTTTTAGCTTGATTTGTTTGCTATCAATTTATGCGGGACGAGGTGTATAGGGTAATGCTTTGATTTAGCTAAATGTCATATTCTTTTAAGTGGAATGTTTTTTGGCGTGTATCGCCGTTAGTGGTGGAGACTAGCTCCAAAGGAATAAGTATTATGGGATGGGTGGTTGTGGCCGTAACACCGATATATTGACATCTGCGATTGAGGGGCATGGTGAGTCAAGGGCAGTCGCATATCTCCAAGGCTTTTGACCGCGTACGGCATGATCTAACTTCGTTCATATGGACTTTCCCAGCAGCTTTGCGACTGGACGAAGAGCTTCCTCGAATATCCATCGATCCGGTTTGTTGTGGACGGCGAGTGTTCGGGTCTGTAATCTGTTAATTCCGGGCTGCCTCAAGGTTCTATTTTGGCTCCAACCTTGTTTTTACTTCACATAAATGATTTGTTGGAGACGACGGATAACAAAGTGTGAACACGGATGATAGTATGCTTGTTTCCTCTTTTTCGAGTGATCGGCCGATTGGTGCATCAACGTCGCACCAGCTGAGATGTAGACAGATCGACTCTCTGAATCGGGATCTGAATAAGGTCCTGCAGTGGAGAAAAGCCAATCTCATCGACTTCAATGCAACGAGGACACAGTATACAACAATCGCAAAGAAAAATAGATCATCGGTTCCACATCTGACGATGAATGGCCAGACCCCCGAATCTGGGGAAATCTTGGTTACTCGGCATCACGGTCTGTGGGAGTCTATAGTAGCATAGACACGTGTCAAACATCGCCAGGTCAGCCTCTGGAAAACTGAGTATCTTTTTAGAGCCAAAAAATATTTTACTCCGGCCAATCTTCTTCTTCTTCTTCTGTATAAATTCCAAATTAGACCCGCGCGCGAATATTGCTCGCATGTTTGAAGCTCTGCTCCCAAACATACCATCAACCTACTTGAGCGCATACAGAGTCTAGCGAGTCGCCTGATTGCGGACTTGGCGCTGACGTCGATACTACAGTCGCTATAACATCGTAGGCGCGTAGCCGACCTCTGTCTGTTTTACAGATATTTTCACGGGTACTGTTCTTCAGAAATTCGTGGCAATCGTCCGTGCAATCCGGTTTATATGTGCTTAACAAGACAATCCGACAGGTCGCATCAATTTGCGGTTCACCTCTGGACGGCGCGATCCTCCCTGCATCAGAAATCGTTCCGTTACAGAACGGGGTAGTTGTAGAACTCCCTTCCCGCGAATTAATAAAAACAATTGAGTTATTATTGAATATCAAAGAAATAATTTTATTTTATTTTAACTTTTCTTAAAGAACATTCGTCTTTGAATTTCTAATCGAGACTGCTTCCCAAATAAAAATTGTGGCGAGAAGGCCGAATTTAGCGAGACAGGACATATGTGTCCTTCATCTTGTCCGTGAGGATGGTGGGCTCGGTCTCGCGGCATCTGAAAAGAGAAGAAAAAAGGGGGGGTATCCAAGGATAGTGTGGACAGTGTTAGTCCAAGTGTTCTCTAACTACTTTTATAGAGGGATGGTGGGAAAGAAATCATACAAGACCGGTAGGTCTTGGGTGCGGTAGTAAACGCAGATCACGTCTTTGGCGTCTGATAATCTGCTCTTTGGTCGGTGTGTATGTTTGTGTTTGTGCCGTCTTGTACTGTGCATTCGTGTGTTTGGTTTGTTAATAGTAGACCCTATGGGATGGGTCCAGGAATCCTCTATTATAGAGGGGAATGTTGTTGGGAAGGGTGCTTTCTTCAGTTTTGTACTGAAGAAGAAATTGTGGGGGTTTGATCCGAAGAGATCGAGAGAGAGAAGGGTCAAGTACGCAAGAGTCCCGTACAAGTAGGTTCTCGCTGTTCTGAATGTTTTCGAGGTACTTGTATGCTAATTAAAGCAAGTACTCGTCGATAGGGGTAATGGAGGCGCCTTCGTATAGGTGAGAGTTGGGGTAATGACGACCGTCAGGCCTTCTAGAATGATTGGTGCATCTTCTGAGGAGTTTCCTTTCGAAAACCCGAAGTCTTTCCATTTGAGCCGAAGATATGCAGAACCATATGGGAAAGGCGTACGATATTCCAGATCGGATTAGCTGCTTATAGCAGAGAAGCTTAACTTTGGTGTCAACTTTGTTCCTCCACTTCAAGATGTTGTGCAGTTGCTTAGACCGACCGAGGCCCCTTTGGAGAATGTGGGTCACATGTTTGATGAAATTCATTTTTGGGGTATAAGTGACCCCGAGATATTTCATCTTGTCCTGTGGTCTAATCGTAGTATCTCCCATTTTTATTCGAATATTCTGTGAATATCGAGAAGCAGGTTGGGAGTGTTTACTACTAAGAATTATGGCTACTGCTTTGGATGGATTAAGTCGGATTTTCCATCGACTGTAATACTGATACAGTTCGTCCAAGTGACGGTTGAGTCGATTTGTTGCGAGGTTAGGGCCTTTGGTTGACGTGTACACCAGGACGTCATCCGCATAGCATATTTGGTTCACTCTCCCGTCCACAGGGCGGGGAATATCGGAGGTGTAAATATTGAATAAGATGGGGCCTAGAATGGAGCCCTTTGGTACGCCTGCAGCGGCGTGAAAAGTTCGGGAAAGCTTTCCATTCATTCTAACTTGGAAGGTTCTGTTTCGAACGAACTGGTAGATGATGCTACATAGCGTTCTACTGAGGCCAGTATTCAGTAGTTTAAAAGCGAGACCTTCGATCCAAGTCGTATCAAAAGCTTTTTCAATGTCTAGGCTTACCGCAACGGTGGGTTCCTTATTAAAGAGCCGCACGCAGACGTGGTTTTGAAATAAATTGAGAGCCATAGTGGTGCTGTGCGCTCTTCGAAATCCGAATTGGAAATCAGGTATTAGGTGCCTGGCACTGACAAAGTTATTTAGCTTCTCGTATATGAATTTTTCATATATTTTGCTGATGCAAGTGAGAAGCGAGATAGGGCGAAAGCTTGAGGGGTGATACGTTGGTTTCCCAACCTTTGCTATTGGACAAATAATAGCGTGCCTCCAGGCTCGGGGAAAGTACCCCATGTTGTAAGCATGGTTGAACAGAATGGAGAGCTTTATAAAGAATAAGGCAGAAAGCCTTCGCAACGAGTGGTATGACATGTTGTCGATACCATGTGACTTCTTAGGGTGTCGAGATTTAACCAGACTCTGCAGGGTATTTGGTGTGATGAAACCGTGACCATTATCACGTGTGTCATCGAAGTATGCACTGTTAGTTGGGTTAAAGACAACAATTGGCTCGTTGAAGTCGTCCAACTTACTGTGGACCTCTGAACTAACGATTGCATTAGTTTCCCGGTCGCCATCTTGGAGAGTGAGTTTGTGATTGTTTTCGAAGGTCTCTCCGATGATATTTGCTTTATTGGTGTCGTTATTGACAACAACACCATTGTGCATAATTGGCCCAGTGATGCGGGAAGTACCACATATCTTTTTAACATTTTTATAAACGTTCTGGTCCATCTGAATACCCTTCAGCTTGTCTTCCAATTGTCGGGTACGATTGTTTTGGATTCTCTGTTTTATCAGTGTACCAATATTGTGAATAATGATACACCCGCTGAAACTTGAGGAGGAGTGATTTGTGGAAGTAAGTCTTTGGACACAATAAATATGTCCAGAATTGAGTTACCTCGAGTACCAACCGTAGGTGCGACTATTTCGAAGTTGAGGGCATACATGTTTGCGGTGTACCATTGGTACAGTTTTGTGTCATTTGGGCAAGAGACAGAGTTGTTCCAGTGGGGATGTCTGGAGTTAAAATCGCCGCCTATGATGAAGGGTGTATGCCCCGAGGTCCTTATTAGTTTGCCGATTTCTTCGGGATTAATGGGGCCATTATTGGTTTTATGCGAGTGGTATACGGAGTATATATTCACTCTAGCATTACTAGCCAGATGCAGTTCAACTCCAGATACCTCTATGGACTCTAGGTGTGGAAGGTCAATAGCTTCATGGCGAAGTCCGCCATTAACCAGTATACAAGTTCTTCGAATCATGGAGAAGTTTGGGAATACGGGACGGTGACATGGATGCAACCTAGTTTCGATTACAAGTACCACGTCCGCCCGGCTTTCCTTTATGAAGTCAGAGACTATCATACGCTTGGAATGCGAAACAAGGGAGTTGACATTTAAGAGGATAACTTTAATTTTGGAATCCATTGTGGAGGGTATGTCTTGCATATGCAGTAAAAAGGAGGGCCTCCCTCTCTGCCTCGGTTGATAGTTTCTCATATCGGGGTCGGATATCCTCAATCAAGCGGGAGAAACTAAGTAGCTTCTCGAGCATTGAAGATTGCCCCTTCGGAGGTTTTTGCATCACCGCTTGAATTTGAGGCGTGGTGTTGGCCTTTACCGGGGCTCGCTTAGGGACTTGAATATGTTTTTGAGGGGGGGGAGTTGAAAGGGTTTTTGTATTCCTTGCCTGCTGACCCCTAAGCATGTCGGCAAATGTGAATCCATTTTGGGTGAGGTTTTGTGTGGCCTGTTTTCCGAAGTCTGACTTGACTGTTTGCTTAGCTCGAGTCTCCTTGGATCTCTGTTTAATTTCCTTATATTTAGGACAATTTCTATAACTAGCCGGATGCCCTTTGTTGCCGCAGTTGCAGCAAGTTGGCAGTGTTATTTCATCCTGCACATTTGTTGCGGGATCGTATTTCGCTAGCGGTAGTTCGCACTTGCCAATATCGTGGGATTTTCCGCAACGAACGCAACGGCGACTCATGTTGCAGTTTCGGGAGACATGCCCGAAACGTTGGCAACGTCTGCATTGAGGTATTTCTCTGTTATGAAATACCTCGAAGACAACTTGCTGATGCAAAGTTGGAAGCGACTTTGTCCGTATTATGGAATCTATGTCGGTTCCTGGGGCAAGGAGAAGCTGCCATATGTTCAGCTTGGTGTATCTTTGCGGTCTGATGTTCACAAGCCGCTGTGGGGGAGAGAATTTTTTGACGTCAATGAATTTGACGTTAGGAAATGTTGCCTCAAGAGCAGTTACGATGTCGTCCTTTTCCCAAGAGGCAGCGACTCGTTTTAAGAGGATTGTCCTCGACTTTTCGTCGGCCTGAGTGAAGGTGTAATAATTCACCTCCTTGGCCTTGAGGTTGTCGTTAACCGTGCGATAGGTTTCCCTATCGTAGGCTATGATTTTATTTAGGGATGGACTTAAGGTCTTTGCCTTGAAGTTAGAAATCCCTAGCCAGTTCATATCACCGACGAAATTTTTTAAATTGAGGTCTCGTGCAAAGACCCCGGGTTGCTGTTTCTTCTTAGAAACAGGTGGGCGTTCCCCGACCTCTGGCTGAACAGTGTTGGGAACACAAGCAGCCTTTGGTTTTGGGTTAATTAGTGAAGTTGGCCGTGGTGGCCAAGGCTCCTGCGGAGGTACGACCCTCACATGAGTTGGTGTTATCGCGGGGTTCGACAAGAGTTTGGGGTGCGGCGTTGGCGGGGAGCCGGTGGCCACACGCTTATTGGAGAGTCCTCCTTCGTAGTTTATTATTGGAAGCGCTGTTTTCCGCTTAGGGGCTCTAGACGAGTTTGGGGTGGGGGTTCGCGAGTCACCGTCGTCCATTGTTTCGTCGGAACTCTCAGCGAGACTTTCCAACTCGGGCTCGAGCTCCGATTCCGAATCAGAAGCCTCCGAACTGGCACTGGACGGGGATGCGGGTGGTGCGGCTTCCACTCGCGACAATTTATCTCTCAAGACAGCGTTCTCTGCCTTGAGAGCCTCGAGGTCCTCCCTTAATCTCTTTATGAGAGCCATCATGCCCTGATCGGGCTGATGGCCCACACCACGAGAAGAGCAGGTGTCCATCTATTTCGATGTCTGCTTCCCAAATCCGCCTCCAGTCTCCTTTTTAACCTTTTTCTTTCTTCGCTTCCATGTTGTCCTTATCATATGGCAACAGACCAACAGATCTCTGTCGTGATGACTGTTGGAACTGTTCCTTATTTTGCAGATAGTGTTGGATGTATTACGTACAGCATGTGTGCTGAGGACTGTGAGAACTTTTCCTTTTTTTGCAGCTAGTGTTGGATGCATTAACTCGCGCAAGTGTTCCCGGAGCGTCACAACCTGCAGCTGTTCAAAAAGAACTGCAACAATTATTTGGTGGCATCACGGGACGCCCACTCGGCGCTATGGGTTCGCCTCTTCCGAGAGAAGTGTAATAAAAAAATATTTTAAAAAAAATCGTTTATATTTGATTCGTCCTCGTATATATTATACATTAGATAACTAAGCCGGAAACACCAAATTCATCTTAAGTGTTCTGTCGCAGAGCACCAAATCTAGACTAACCTTTTCTGGACCACCCCCCCATTCATTTGTTTTTCTTTATCACTTGTATTAAAATACTAAAAAAAAAAAGAAAGGAACAAAGGTCACATTACTACAAAATGAAATAGGTGATTAAGACAACCTTATTAAAATGATTGTTTACACAAAAAACAAACTTGAAGATAAACTGTTAAATAATTATGTAATATTTATCGCAAATTAAGTTAATTATATAGCAAGGTAAGATTAGTAACCAGACACGAGAATTTAAGACTTCCGACTACTGCTTAAATTTAATCCTATAAACTTATGTGTATCACAACAGTCTTGAAATTATTCTCTGTTGCGCTTTTAATATTTTCTTGTTACAATATGGGTCTGTGGATGTATAAATTTAAAGTATATAAAACTATGTTATATTAGCATAAGCAAATCAATTTGATATTCATGTATTATATAAACTGCACTCTTGATGTAATAAAATAACAGCAAAACAAAACAAAACCAACAACATAAGAAAGAAATACATTATTTTTTTGCACAAAAGCTGATTGATCTTTTTTGTCTGTTTTTCAAAGAAAGGTAAGAGTGTGATAAATATGATCAATATGATAAGTTAAATTATAATAAACGGTAATCTTGGCCATTGACTGAAACAACAACGTATTTGTCCTTTGTCCAGAGTACTTGAAGTGTGAAATGTAAATTTGTTATTAAGCGCTTCCCAAAACTGCCCAGAATGTTTAGGCTCTACACTTACAAATTGTCCAAATAAAAACACTAGCAAAGCGTTAAATAGCAAAGTGATCATGCCCAGGATCGTTGCTGATCTAACCAGAGAGCGTGGACATCGGCAAGGCAAGCAACTATTGAAGAGGCTATTGCGTTTATCAAAGCAATGTAGAACGGACCGAACCTATGCTAAAAAGGTTCTTCCAGTATTCCTAACAATAGGTATCTTTCAAATGGGGAGTGCAATTCCTACATTAGGAGCCTGAACACTGTGTTGGTGCGGGCTATAGAGTCGTCAACTGAAATCACGCAATAGTATAGAATGTTATTTAAACCGCACTGAAACACAAACGTTTTTTGATCACGCAAATAAATCGAATACATCGCCAGTTCCAAGATGTATCGCACAATCTTGAACTATAGAGACTGAAATCCCTCCCCAGGAATGTAAAGACACTGATAACCCAACAGTTTCGGAACAGCACAAACAATACTGGAAACAAAGGTCTGAAAGTATTGTAAAACAAAATGGGGCGAATAGGTTCCCAAAAATCAATAAACAATTTAAGCCACGTGACTTTGTTACTATCCCGAAACTGAAACTACCAATATCTTCTCAGTCACTCCTCATCGAAGTCGACATCAATATACAAGGCTGCCCTATCAGCAATGACAAAATTGTTATAGACGGTGGGGTAGACAAAATTAATCGGATAGGGTCTTATTTTGAAGGGATTCATACTAGAGACATCCCAAGCAGCTGGACTGGTGAAGTTAATGATGGTCAGTTGAGATTTCGTAATATCGAAACACCAACTCTCCTAACATTTGAGGAGAGATTAAAAGCCGAGGAACTATCAACAGAACAGACTAATATTTACTTCACGACAATAGACGATCAGACATACATATTTAGAAAGTTAAATAACAAGAAGTCAAGTGGTTTGGATAACATTCCGAACATCGTACTCGAGCATATTCCGATTGAACTCAAACGAGCGTACTGTATAATCTTCAATAATCTTTTAAAAAACTACTACTTCCCGAATCATTGGAAAACAGCGAAGGTATATCCAATAATAAAAAAAAAGAAAGACCCTTCTGATCGTTCTAGCTATAGGCCTATTGATCGCCGGCCTAATATCGGGACGATCCTTGAAGAAGTTATTAGTAAATCAATATTACACGAATGTAAACAAAAGGAAATTATACCCGGTTTCGGGTTTAAAAGAAACCATTCGGCAGTTCATCATCATCATCGGCACTACAACCGGGATCTGGTGTTGGCCTTATTTAACAAGTCTGAGGGTTGTTAAATTTTTTATAATAATTTGTTTTTCCGGGCAATGTTATTAGCCTTGCGCCAAATGTATTTTTATACAGCAATTTATTGGAACCGGACCCGGTGGGAACAATATATTTAATGAGTTATGCCGCATTATTCTGCCGAGCCGAATCAAACGTACCTCTATACTGGCGATTTTTTTTTTCGATAAATTTATATATTTATGCCAAACATTATTTAAATTGTATATATACAATTTCTTTATATCAATTCTCTAGGGAGAGGCAAACCCATAACGCCGAGTCGGCGCCCCGAGATCCCACCAAACAACTGTCGCAGTTCTTTTTCAACAGTTGCAGGTTGTAATGCTCTAAAAACACTCACGTGGGGAGGGAATTCCACAGCTTTCCCGCTCTGTAATGGGACGAGTTCTGATGCAGAGATGTTCGCTCCACGAATCTCCGAAAAACAGTATCCGTGATAATATCTATAAAACAAGCAGAGGTCACCTACGCGGCTTAGATGTGATAGCGAATGTAGTCCCGACATCAACTACGGATCCCTGATCTCTGTATGCTCTCAAGTAGGTTGGGGGTATGCTTAGGAGCGGGGCTCTAAATATGAGATCAATATTCGTAACATAAGAGATATTTCGAGCGCGAGCCTAATTTGGGATTTATACAGGAGAAGAAGTTGAGCCGGAGTAAAATATTTTTTGACTCTAAAAAGATAACTCAGTTTTCCTTAGGCGGATCTGGCGATGTTCGGCACATGTTTATCTCACGATTCATTCCCACAAACAGTGACGCCGCGCAATTTCATGTTTTTCCCAGATTCGGGACCCTGGCCATTCGTCATGTGCTGTGGAGCCGATGATCCACTTTTCTCTTGAATGCTGTGTATTGTGTCTCCGACGCATTGAAGTCGGCGATTTTGGCATTTCCCCATGGCAGGACCTTACTCAGATCCCGATCCTGGAATCGATCTAGCTACGTCTCAGCTGATGTGGCGTTGATGCACTTGTGGGGTACGAGGTCGCGACGCCAGCATAGGCGAGAGTTCTACCTCGTCTCCACCAGTTCGAAAAGTGTCTGCCGCAGACCGAAAGAAAAATACAGTTCACCGCAAGCTGTCCGAAATAGGGAAGTTGTTCACCGAAGATATCCAGGAATAAAAACGCATAGATTAGGTGTTCTTTATTAATGGCTTTTATTGTTTTACTTTTATGTTCGGAATTCGGTTGGCACATTCACTGCATAAATAATTAATCAAGTACAAAAGGTGATGCTGTTTATATGTTCTATTTAAAGAGCAAACATTTAGGTAAAATTTAAAACTCGGTGCGCACATTCACCGCATAAATAATTGAACAAGTACACGAGGACCGGGTAAAATTAGCGACACGTATTTATACACTTCACTAAAACTATCGTATATGTAATCGACTCTGGGTATATCGCGTGTCTGCAGCGCTGCAGACAGCGGGAGTGATATGACCAGCGTGGTCAACGGGTAGAAAACGACTTAACGATATTTTATCGTTTTGGGTGAGTTTTTAGTGGTGTGGTGAAAAGGAAATGAAATTTCCTTTGACCAGTGACCAATGGCAGACGATCTCTGGGACGCGGTGGTGCATGTGTGTGTTTGTACACATCACCGTGTTTATCGATGCGTTTAGCCAAGGATAAAGTAAACCTGAAACGAGGAAAAAAAGAACAAAGGGGAAACGACCTAAAGCATCTTTCGGTAATGAGGGTATCTAAATAGCAGCCACTCATTAGATGCTAAAAGGGATTGCGATAATTAATACAACAGAGATCATATATCGTCTCTCTGCCGACTGGGAGATTCGGATTCTTTGGTTTGCATATGTTTATGCTATTGAATCCGCTCCGTCGGCAAAACGTGGCGTCGGTGATCGTTTGAAGATTCAAACAAAGAAATATTTCCGCGAGAAGTGCTTGCAACTGAATCAATAGCTGCAAGTCGTCGGAAAGTAATTTCGATGAATACACAATGACGGTTGTGTATACCATCTGTGTCAATTATGCATGGCATCTATGGCGACGGCTGGATCGAATTATAGTGTGAATATCTACACTAATTGGAATTCGGTTTTTGGGTCGCTAATGCAGAGATCCATTGGTAATGTATGAATACCCTTGTAGATGCAATTCTTTTTAGGAATTTTATGTAATGCTTGTATGCGTGAATGACCTTGGAAAAGGCAATATTTTCAGGTGCCAATGCGATTGCATTGGGGGGAGACAATGGGAGTTGAGTTGTGGATATGGGGGTTTTCAGGTAATTGGGCCGTGGGGTTTGGCGGAACCGCCACACACTAATCGGCCGATCACTCGAAAAAGAAGAAACAAGCGCACTACAACCGCTCTTGACCCACCATGCTCCTCAATCGCAGGTGCCCATATATCGGTTATAAGGGTCAACCGGACTGTCTGTCACAGAAACCGTATTGATGATCATTCAGAAGTCCATTGCACTCCAAATACTTAATTAAGTCGGCATTGGTGACCTTTTCCATCGCTTTAGACAACATAGTAATGGTATCCGCTCGTAATTTTGTGGGAGACACTTTTTCCCGTCTTTGGGATTGGCTGAACTCTAGCTACCTTCCAGCAGGTAGGAAATGTCCTCCATGCATAAGATAAGCGAAAGAGTCTGCCAAAAACCGGCGACAGTTCTGAAGCACAGTTCTTAAGGACTACTGATGGTATTCCCCCGGCCGGTAAGCGGGGGTGCGCAGGCACGATCTCACATCCCACATCAAATACAGTGCCGGCGCGATTACAAGTAGTAACAAGGGACCACCATCGAGGTTTGAATTCGTCGAAAATAAATTCGCGAACACTTCAGCCTTATCCTTTAAATTTGTGACTAGCGTCCCGCTGCCCATTGGCCAGAAGGGACGCGAACCAATTAGGCTGAGTGCCTACTCCGTGAGTAGGAGTTTATTGCTCCCTCTGTCGTTGTAAGCCTTCTTCGCCGTATCAATCGCCAGGTTGCATACGTTTCTGATTCTAAGAAAATTCGTTCTGTTAACATCGGTGGGATTGGAGTGCCATTGTTTAAAAGATCTATTTTTGCTGCTGTCATCTGCTCACATTTTTTTGTCAAACCAAGGTTTATCAGACGAATTTCGCCTGATGGAATGCGGGATGTAAATCTTCATCCCGAGAAGAATAATCTCCGTGACTGACTCCGCGCATGCGCTAGCATCCCAATATCCGAAGCAAACCTCCGACCACGGAAAGGTTGGTAAAAAATCTCGCGAATCGTTCGAGTTACAAGCCCTATACCTCTATGCATGGCGACGGCTCTTAGATCGGTTATTCGTTGAAATTCAAGAGGCTGCGCGACCAATACCAAACAGTGATCTCAATTTCTCAGTGGTGCAGCAACTTCCGCGGTATAAATGATCCGCTGTGATGTGAAAAACAGATACTGGGTGTTCGCACATTCACCTCGGCTATCCGTCACTCGCGTAGGTTCCTCCACGAGTTAAGTCAAATTGCGACTAGCAGAGGACATCTTCGCATTGCAGCCTATCCCACCCCGCGGCCTTAGTCATATGACTTCCACAAAGCGAACTTTCGCCATAACGATTATCTCAACAAAATTTCATTCAATTTTGATCATCTGTCGGTAGAAGATGCTACGACCAATCTTTACACCGACACTTTTAAACCGATTTCCCTTTATGTTCCCTACTCCAGGCGAAGAATTCCTACCTCATCATCTCCTTGGTTTAATCGAAAGCTTCGTTCGCTATTTAATAAAATGAACATGCTGTGGGGTACTCTTATCCGCTCTTTCTGCGACAACTCCAATTACCTTGTCACTTATCTCCAATTCCACGAACTCTACAAAATCCTTTACCAAAATTATCTAACAAAAACCCGACCTAATAACTGACCCAAAAACTTTTTTCCAATTTATTAATCACAAACGTAAATTCGATGATTATCCCACCTCCCTCTAATTTAAATTGGAAACCATAACGGATTCATATGTTATTGTTAATGTTATGTATCTGGAGAGCACTCTCCAGAATGGGTTTATTCACCCAGAAGCGTTCCCCTTCTTGGATATAAAAGGTCTTATCCAAGATAAACATGGAATGTCTATTGCCATGCTTTTCATAGTGCCAGAGATAAAATAATTCTCCATGATAGCAATATCTCGAAATTTCCAGATCGCCTACGACGCTTCAGTGTGGTGATCAGTGAAACAGATAAATCTAAAACAGAGCGATTCCATCCCAACTGGTGTTGGGTTTGTAACGAAGAGAGGACTACACGTCCCTAAATATATTATCCATTTTAGGTGCAAGACAAGTGGGTTCATCTGGATTTGGTCCTGTACGACAGAAGACTCAAGATGGCTTCGGTGTCTCCGGATTAGTCGGATGTAAATAAATTAACAACAGAAAGTTTTACGTAAAATAAAGCAACGACAATTGAAAAGTGAAAATAGGACTGTTTTATTAAAGACGACAACGGTAGCCCACTCATCCTGGAGACCTCGGAAGCATGGTGGTGCGCCAGGATTATTACACCCACGCAAAGAAAATTGTATAATTTGATTTTGAATTAAAATAAATGCGGACTTCAAATCAAAACAAACAAAAAATATTATTGTTAACCTTTTCGCGTACTTTTTCAAACAATCCTTCACTAACGACTCTTTCGTTCCCGACCTCACATATGTCATATACTTACCAAATTTCTTCCATGGTTAATTTTTTTCTCAATTTATTGAACCACCCATGATTGAAAACAAACTGCCTGCTATATTCCTTAAAAAATGCTCCTTCGTTCTCTCTTACCCTCCTTCGACAATTTTCAATCTGTCGCTTTCTTAAAGAGAATTCCCCGATATTTGGAAAACCCCGTGTATCACCCCCGTGCATAAAAAGGACCCAAAGGCGATGTCTCAAACTACTGTCTCACTACCAAACTTTTAGTCAGCTAAACTTTCTCCCACACATTGACGACGTGATCTTCACGGCCAATCCAGCTCTCGGATTTATGAAACACTGATCTAAGGAATTTTCTAACCCTTACCGTGACCCGATCGCGCTACATTAATTTTGTTCGACCTCTTCTTCAATATGTCAGCCAGGTCTGGTTCCCATCATGTATCCCATATTCGCAGAATTGAGAGCATTTAACGTCGTCTCCAACGTTTTACTCTCCGAGAACTGTGCTAGAAAAACGCCCTACCACTGCGGCCTTAACTTGACCACTCTAGAAGAGCGAAGAATTCACGCTGACATCCTCTTCATCCATCGTTTTCTCTCAGGATCAATCGACTGTGCAAGACTTCTCTCCTCCATCCAGTTCTATACTAATCCCCGTAATATACGAAACTCTCGTTTACTTTATATAGCAGCCCACCAATCCTCGTATGGCTTTAACGAACCGATCTCAGGTATGTTATGCAACGGCAACTCTTATCCAACTTCAACCTCACCTCTCCTGCTTAAAAAAAATCCCGTCTCCACACAAACTTCTCATAGTCGTTTGTGTGTTTTATTGCGTGTTAAATGTCTATAGATGTTGCGGATTCGCCCTGAATACCGCCAGCGAATTCGCAGTTGAATGCTACCCGTGGCACCAACATAGAAAATGTCAACAATCAGCTGACATTAGCAATTAAATTCTGTTGGTTGTCAAACGACAGCCATTTTTTCTTTTCTCTTCTTCGTTAATCTATTGACGACACAAGCTGCAAATCATTTCTAATCCGTGGAAATCCATTTATTCAAATAGAATAAACCAATTTTGGTCACATCAAACCAACCCGTGTTGTTTCTTCTTTTCTTTAGGAAGATTCTCTTGAGAAGTCCTGCTATATTCTGGATTGCTTCTTAGTTTAGAGGTATTCTTGGCTATTTTCACATTAATTTCCAGATTATTTTAGAGCCATTATTGCACGCCAGGAGACACCATCGTGTTCCTGACGCCAGCACCCAGCCCACAACAAATCAAGAACCCTATTTGTGGAAGGTGTGTTCAACGCGTGTTGAGCACACAATATTTGGTCCTTCGAGCCGGATCCAGCCAGCTCGCAGCGTACGAAAAGAAGCACATGGCCCAGCCTCCAACCAATGGCAAGGAATATCGCACCGAACAATAAAGATCATCCCACCAACGTCCACATTGGTATTTAATAACGTTCCGTCAACATTGTTTTAATAACTTTCTGTCAACATTCATTTTCAATAACGTTCTCGAGTACTAATTAATTTGCTGCTGCACAGTCAATTGGGAGATTGGTGTCTATTCGTGAAAGTTCGACGAAATAGTAACTGATGACCGCGATTAATGAATCTCTTAGTATCCATCCGGACGAGTGATTCAGAACAAAAACGCAATAAGAAGACTTTAATTGTGAATCCTGAAGCCGCCAGATTAGGAGCGCATGAACCAGCTGCCCGAACCAGCTACAACTACCGCTGCTCAGACCAGCAGCCATCGTCCAGCCTAAGGACCTGCAGCCGCCAGGTTAGTGGCGCATCGACGATCTGGCCAGTGCATCTACTTACAACCGTCTCAGACGCTGCCCCTAGCAGTTACTCACGACCAACCGTCGCCAAGTTCGTGGTATCCAAATCACACGGAAATGTCGGCACCAATGTCAACGCATTGGCGGAAAACCTCATGGTGACCCAGGTCGCCTCCCAGAAACGGATGTCCTGTGCTTATCTCAAAAAGAGAGGTCCGCCAACGTTGGTCGCGCTGAAACTACACCAGCACAAGCTCCAGAGCGAATGGGAAGACAGCATACGGAACCATGAGGAGATAAAACGTCTGGCCATTCCAAAGAATAGATCTTAAAAGAACGCCCTATATAACCATGGCAATGCCCATACAACTTGTTCTAATAATTTCTATTTAACCAGAACGAGTATATAAACCATGTTATTGCTTCCAAATCAAGCCCAACTATCTCGATCTTCAGAGCCAATCCTTATTCCGAACTTACGGATCTAATTTGCCGACTTCCTTTACCTACATTTTTCCATGATTTGTCTCCATGTATTTTCTCTTTAACCACTTTTATCAGTCTCTTTTGGTAATAACACTCCCTGAATGTTGGGCAAGACGCCTACTTAAGCAATGGTGACACCATAACAGTTTGTTCAACCTCCCGTCATTACGAATGGCCAATTGAGGGTATCTGGGGATAATCCTAGCTTTCCTGTTATCACGGGCCGCATACCCGCCAATTCCAGCACTTTAGCAGCTAGATACTCCATTACTGCGGCCAAGTATACCGGTGCTACTGCTCCAACTTTGGTCGGCATGGTTTCCTTTCCTTAATAGTCGATGGATACGACCCACTGGGAATTTTAGTCCAGTACGGTTAGCCCGAGACTTTGCTTGCCACTTACTTGTCCACCTTTTCCACGACCAGACATGTTTATCGATTCAATTATAACACTAAAATGTACGTGTACGTGTATCTCGTTTCTAAATTTTAATACAACGCAAGTCTACGGGTTCTTGCTTCCGGCTCCTTGTTTCCCGGTCCACCTCTATCTCCTTGTGTTTCCATTGTTTTTTCTTGTATTACTATGATTTCATCATGGATTTCCAATCCTCTCAAGGCCTGGATCATCAGCCCGAAGGTTAATGGCACTCTTTCAGTAATTGAGAAGTGATCTCGCTGCGACCGTAGCTAGAATTGCTATTCTCGAAAAGGAGAATGCAGCTCTGAAAACGACATCGCCTCCGGCCCCCTCCAGTACAAACTCAGAAAGCCCTGATCTAAAAATAGGAACGGGACCTGAAATGAAAAACCTCAACAGCGACTTTGATGTTTCTGCCGACGAGAATCGCCTCCATGTCCCTACTCCTAATGCTTCTCGTTCCACGCCCACCTCTCTTCGTGCGGAAAAGAGGAAGACAGCACAACCAACACTAAACTGCGAGGGAGGTCCCTCCAGTAAGCATGTTGCCAACAGCAACATATGCCAATATTACACCAAGATTCGGTTAATGAAACTGTGGCAAACTTCTTGGTATACCCCACTGCACGAAAAGTCATTCCTTCGGAAAAATCGTGCCCACCGAAGGCAGTATCATCCAAAACCCCAAAACCACAAAGACCACTTCAAATGAAAAGGCACACAAACAGCGGTCACGATCGACCCACTTACTTAAAAAAAGGAGCAGCAACCTGGGGTCTCCGCACGAGACCACGAGACAAATATCGTTAGTCAGTTTTTGTTGTCGTTTTTCCCTATTCGACTGCAGCATTTATATGAAATACTGTTCTTCCCCATGTACAGGCCCTCTTCCTGTTTGTGTGCATCTTGAATAGTGATATCTGCGACGAAACAACATCTAGAATCGAGAAAAGAGTCAGATTTCTATCACCACAGCGGACGGTCGCGCCGCTTAACGTTACTTTTCATCCTTCGCCGCGTTACAAAGGAGTCAGTGTTTTATCATCGTCGTCATCATCGGCACTACAACCGGGAACCGGTCTTGGCCTTATTTAGCAAGTCCTGAGGCTCGTTAAATTTTCCATAATGATTTGTTTTTTTTTTTTTTTCGGGCAAGGTCATTAGTCTTGCGCCGGAGGCTCCCCGACGGGGAATTGAACCCCGGTCTCCCGTGCGACAGGCGGGTATACTGACGACTATACTATCGAGAAGCCTAGTTTTTAACACGGTCAAAATACACGATTTCAGAGTGCGAGTTGGAGTCCAGTGTTTTTAGTTATCGAGACGATACTTCTGTTTTGTTCTTTTTAAGTGAACTTTGTACGATACTTTCGGCGATCCTGAAGGAATGTAAGCGTTCATCGCCAATGGATTATGTGAACTTGGTTGTGAATAATTTCTGAGCTAATAAACACTAGAATATATTAAGTCTTCTTGAAGTTTTGTTGTGAACCAGTTTTCAAAGACAGTAAACACCCTATATTGTGAACTCCCAGTTTTATGCGCATGTGCCGATGCCACAACTTAGATACAATAAAGAACACTTAACAACTAAATACTTGCGTGCATTTTCATTTTCTGCTTGCTCGAAGTTCGGTTTATTTTGTGGACAATTTACAGTAAAACAAATGGTAAGTATTGGGGCGTTGAGTGGATCTAGTGCCCATGTCTGGTACATACTACAACCCTCACAAACCCACTAGGAATCTCCAACTTTAAGGCAAATACCTTGAGTCCAAACCTAAAAAAAATCGTACCCTACACTAGACCGACGTTCTGTAAGGTTAACGATACCCTTAAGGCTAAAGAGGTGAATTACTACACCTTCACCCCGGCCGACGAAAAATCAAGGACCATTCTTTTAAGATGAGTCGCTGCTTATTCGGAAAAGAACGACATCGTCATTGCCTTTGAGGCGACATTTATCCAACGCCAAATTCACTGGCTTGAAAAAATTCGGTCTTCCACAACGGTTTGTGAACATCGGACCGGGGAAGTATAACAGGGTGAACATATGGGAGCTACACCTTGTCCCAGGGAATGACAGAGACTTCACAATTCGGACAAAGTCGCTTCCAATCTAGCATCAGAAAGTTGTCTTCAGGGTGTTCCATAAAGGTGAAATACCTCAGCGCAGACGTTGCCAACGTTTCGGATATGTCTCCCGAAACTGCAACATGAACCGCTGTTACGTCCATTGTGGGCAATCCCACCATATTGGAATATGCGAACTCCCGCCAGCAAATTACGATCCCAGAACAAATGTGCAGGGTGAAATAACCTTGCCAACTTGCTGCAACTGCGGCAATAAGGGACATCCCGCCAATTATAAAAACTGTCCAAAATATAAAGAGCTGGTTCAAAGACCCAAGGTGACTCGAACTAAACAAACAGCCAAGTCAAACTTGGGAAAACTGGCCACACAAAATTTCATCCAAAACGGATTTACATTCGCCGATATGCTTCAAGGAACACACACAAACAATATTAACTCTTCCTACATCTCTCCCACAAAAACATATTCGATATACTAATCGAATCGCCGTACAGGCCAGGTAGTTAGGAATTATGGAGTATATGCAGTTAGGAATTATGGAGTATAGGTAGTTAGGAATTATGGAGTATATGCAGTTAGGAATTATGGAGTATAGGTAGTTAGGAATTATGGAGTATAGGTAGTTAGGAATTATGGAGTATAGGTAGTTAGGAATTATGGATTATAGGTGGTTAGGAATTATGGAGTATAGGTAGTTAGGAATTATGGAGTATAGGTAGTTAGGAATTATGGAGTATATGCAGTTAGGAATTATGGAGTATAGGTAGTTAGGAATTATGGAGTATATGCAGTTAGGAATTATGGAGTATAGGTAGTTAGGAATTATGGAGTATAGGTAGTTAGGAATTATGGAGTATATGCAGTTAGGAATTATGGAGTATAGGTAGTTAGGAATTATGGAGTATATGCAGTTAGGAATTATGGAGTATAGGTAGTTAGGAATTATGGAGTATAGGTAGTTAGGAATTATGGAGTATAGGTAGTTAGGAATTATGGATTATAGGTGGTTAGTTATTATGGAGTATAGGTAGTTAGGAATTATGGATTATAGGTAGTTAGGAATTATGGAGTATAGGTAGTTAGGAATTATGGAGTATATGCAGTTAGGAATTATGGAGTATAGGTAGTTAGGAATTATGGAGTATAGGTAGTTAGGAATTATGGAGTATAGGTAGTTAGGAATTATGGATTATAGGTGGTTAGTTATTATGGAGTATAGGTAGTTAGGAATTATGGAGTATAGGTAGTTAGGAATTATGGAGTATATGCAGTTAGGAATTATGGAGTATAGGTAGTTAGGAATTATGGAGTATAGGTAGTTAGGAATTATGGAGTATAGGTAGTTAGGAAGTATGGAGTATAGGTAGTTAGGAATTATGGATTATAGGTAGTTAGGAATTATGGATTATAGGTAGTTAGGAATTATGGAGTATAGGTGGTTAGGAATTATGGAGTATAGGTAGTTAGGAATTATGGAGTATAGGTAGTTAGGAATTATGATGTATAGGTAGTTAGGAATTATGGAGTACAGGTAGTTAGGAATTATGGATTATAGGTGGTTAGGAATTATGGAGTATAGGTAGTTAGGAATTATGGAGTATAGATAGTTAGGAATTATGGAGTATAGATAGTTAGGAATTATGGAGTATAGGTAGTTAGGAATTATGGATTATAGGTAGTTAGGAATTATGGAGTATAGGTAGTTAGGAATTATGGAGTATAGGTAGTTAGGAATTATGGATTATAGGTAGTTAGGAATTATGGAGTATGGGTAGTTAGGAATTATGGATTATAGGTAGTTAGGAATTATGGAGTATAGGTAGTTAGGAATTATGGATTATAGGTAGTTAGGAATTATGGAGTATAGGTAGTTAGAAATTATGGAGTATAGGTAGTTAAGAAGGACCACACACAAAGAATATTAAAACTCTTCCCACATCTCTCCCACAAAAACATATTCAATATACTAATCGAATCGCCGTACAGGCCAACACAATGCCACAAATCCAACCAGCGGTAGAAAATCCGGTGGCGTTTCTAACAGATACACACACAAAGGAGAAATCCTCAATGCTTGAGAAGCTACTTCGTCTCTCCCGCTTGACTGAGGATATTCGACCTTGATATGAAAAACTACAATAACAACCGAGGCTGAGAGGGATGCACTCCTTTTCATGGCATATGTAAGACATATGCTTTAAAATGGATCACAAAATTAAAGTTATCTTTATAAATTGTAACTCCCTTGTTTCGCTTTTAAAGCGTACGATAGTATCTGACTTCATAAAGGATAACCGGGCGGATGTGGTTCTTGTAACCGAAACTAGGTTGCATCCGTGTCACCATCCCGTTTTCCCAAACTTTTCCATGATTTGAAGAGGTCGAACACTCACTGGCGGCCCTACCACCAACGGAGGTGACACCTCTATACTAATTAATAACGGAATTCGCCATGAAACTATTGACCTCCCACATTTCGAGTCCATTGTGGTCTCCAGGGTTGAACTGCATCTCATATATAGCTCCGTATACCACTCATATAAAACAAATAATGGTCCCATTAATCCCGAAATTATTGCCAAATTAATATAGTCTTCGGGGGATACATCCTTCATCATAAGCGACGATTTTAACTCCAGACATCCCCACTGGATGGGTGCGATCGAGACTACGAGAACACATCACACAAATACGATGTTTCAAATGCTGGCAATATGGTCATGTGGCGAAATCCTGCAAATCCAAAGATCATCCGGGAAACTGTTTGAAATGCGTTGGAAAAGGCCACAAAGCGGTGAGCTGTAATGCACAACCCAAATGCTTGTTCTGCGAATCAGGATGCGAAGGCGGTAACCACCACTCAACACGGAGTTGCAAATGCCGAGCATTTAAAAAACCGATATCCAATCTCCTGAATAAAAATAAACAGATTTAAGTGCATTCAAGTTAACTTAAACCATTGTGGAGTCGCACAAGATCTTATTGCCCAAACGGTTAAGGAATAGGTGCTGACGTGATGCTCATCAATGAGCAGTACAGGATGCCTGGCACTGATACAATTACATGGGAAGGAGACAGCAGTGGAACAACGGCCATCTGGACAACTGGGAATGCCCCCATAGAACACAGAAGTTTCCAGCGGCAGGAAGGATTCGCCTATGCTAAGATTTGATTTCTACTATTGAAACGCTTTGCCAAGGTGGGAAATATGTGCCGTTTCTAGAAGATACGCACGACCAATAGGGAAGAACAAAACCACCTAAAAGACAAGACAAGAACAATCAAAGCACATCCATTAAAGCCGTATACGATAGCAATAATATAGCATTTCCACATCACTTGAGTTTAGAAATCGAATTCGTACACGCGGCAGTGGCATGGTGCGTTAAGCTTTGGTTCTATCTTTTAGTGATTCTAACCGTGATGGCGTCGGTTCGAATCACACGCTCTTCACTATCGTCGCAAACGCTATAAATAGATGAATTCAAATGTTTTTTGGACAGGGTAACACAAGAAGCTAGATATAAGAGCCCCCTTATAGTTACTGGAGATTTTAACGCTTAGGCAGTATATTGGGGAAGACAGTAGAGGCCAGGCACTATTCGAAGTCTTCGCAGCCCTAGATGTGGTGTTACTTAATGATGGTGCTGGAGACACGTTCATAAACGAGAGAGGCCGGTCCAAAATCGACATCACATTTACCAGCTCCATGTTGGTAAGGAGTATGGACTGGCGTTTTGGACACCTACACCCATAGTGACCACCAAGCCGTGATGTACGAAATATTACCACATAGGGGATTCATCACTGGCAAATTGGCGAAGAAAGCCCAGAAAAATTAGTGGAAAGAAAGCTTTAAAAGATGTAAAAGAATCCACGAAGCATAAAATATGTGCTTTTACCGTCAGTTGAGGTGAATATTTAGTCCTTATCACAAATTTATATATAAAAACGAACATGTTATATAAAAAGGATCAATGTAGCAGGCCTCCAGTTCAACGGCTTCAGATTCACTTCACAGCACTAGGTCCATATCTTATCTCCCTCTCGAATTGTTCCGCTTTTAATGTACCATCGATACTCTCACAGTTCTTGTTGAACACACTGTAGGCACTTATTTCATTTTTTGGTTTTGGTCCTGTTCTTGTATTCAAATAGATCCCAAGAAGTGCAGAGAACATCAGAAAAACTATACCAAACTGCAATTCGATCGCTATCGTGTAACAGGTGACCCAAAAGAGAAAGTACACTATTCTGAGTACAAATTTATAAGATTGGTCCTCTTCAATGGCAACACCTGCATCCGTTGCATCAGAGGTTATCGAATCAGTTTCCGTGTGCGTAGAGTCTGCTTCCTCTAGAATGCGCTGTAGAAGAGGCCGTTCATCCAACTCGGCACATTGGTCATTCTCATCCTCTTTTTCATCCTAAAACAGAAGTGTAGGATAAGGAGTTGCTTTTGAAATTAGTTGTTAAATTGTTATACTGCAATGTCGATTATCTGGTCTTGCTTCTCGGCCTCCTTGTTACTAGATATAAAGGGCAGCATGGAAAATACTTTACTCTTGAAGCCTTCATAAAGTTTCTCACGGCGTTTTTTTCGTCTATAAGCTTGAAGTTGCGATTCCATAAGCAATGGGAATATCTGGATAAAATAGAACTCTGTGAGTGTGATTTCGAAGCTGTCGTATGAACTGAATCAGCAATTTACAATCAACAAAAATAGAAAAACATTACAATTTCCCTACTTATTCTAAATAACACAGCGGAATGTAAACACTACTTTCACCAGTTTCGTTGACGTTGTCATTTAAACGTCACAAGGGGTAATAGCGAAGTCCAGCACCACGATTTCTTAAGCTAATACTTGAACTAAAGATATCTCATTTAGTTCGTCATTTCACGGATAGGTGCACTCCGGTAGATGAAGAGAATGTACAGTGACAAATAGATTTTAAAATGATGTCTTATTACAAAAGTATGAATGTGGAATATATTTATAAAGTATTAAAATTTACTACTAGAACAGGTTGGAAAACTTCAGTAATTTAAGGTAGTCATCATTATTATACCAACTTGCGTTCGTCGAGCTGTTACGGATCGCAACCGTGCTTCCTTAATCTCTTACGGGAAGTGTTGCCGAGTGAAGAGTTAAAGAAAACAGTCAATAAATTTAAAATGATACTAATTTATTTCCGCTTGAAATATTTTATGTAATTCATAATGGTCCTTAGTTCTTAGTCGTAACCTTCTTGGTGAATATACCAAGAATAATTGTTTAACGTTTAATTTAACCTTTTAACTTTTAATTTATATTGGTAACTTTTTGAGTTTGGTTACTGTAAGCGTATTACAACCCAGCAAATATAATTAGTAGTGAACTTGTAAATCGGATTCGAAATATGAACGGCGTTGAAGCCCAGCAAAGTGAATATCGATGATGGAACTCAGCAAAGAAACATGAAAAAACAATGTAATTAGTTTTCAAATTCAAAATCTATTTTTTTTTTTTTTTTTTTTTGGACCAACGTTCGCCTTTTTTAACATTCTTCCGAATGTTCAAATCAAATACAACTGTCCTTATACCCGTACAAAAGCAGTATCAAGCTATTTAACTTTACCGAATATTAAAACATTGAAAAAGAAAGGAAAAAACTGCACCTCAATTCCGTCACCGTCTGTTATTTTTCTTTTTCTCCAGAAGCAGCCGATGACTAACAAACATTTCATCCGCTATACAATATTGTTGATCTCCTTTAGCCTCGGCGATTCCAGCAACGGGGTCTCACATCATCTGGCTGAATTTTCTCCACAATCAGCGAGCACTTCGAAAGGTATTCAGTGGCATGGCTAATTACGACTGATTGTGCTATAGTATAGTTTCAGGCGTTGTAAGTGTAGAACTTCGCCGATTCAAATGAATTAATTTGATCGTCTGATCCAACTGATGAAACCTTGTGTGTTGTGCTGTTGCTTTTGCAACAGTTACCAATTAACTCTGGAATATTCCCGTTACAACCACTTCTTTTATAACTGGATTATCGAGGAAGGCTCGCAACTGCATTCTATTCCTCTCCACTTGTCATGACTTAAAGCGCAAGAAGTTTACCATCCTGCAGTTCCGCTCAATCGGCTTTGACCCGTATTGAGTGCAATTGCTCGGCACGAGTCATTCGCTTTGCTTAATTGATATTTCCGCTTAATCGATCCAGTTAAAGTCCAGTGGCCTAGGTCCAGGCGTTCATTTCGACACTTCGAATTACCGGTGGCGTTTCGTTATTATCCGTGTGCCTGTTTTTCGTAGGCATATGCATTTTAATGGAAATTCCCTTAAACGAGTGCGTGACATTGGCGTACGGTAATTGTCATTATACGTACGGTGCATTTTTGTAGGCGCCAACAATATCACATACCAGGTGTGGCACTTGCTTTTGGATATGAATGACGATATATGGTATATAGGCAGCCAATTAAAAATGTGTAATACCAAAGGTTACGCACCTTGCCGTTAGTGTTAGGATATATATCCTGGTATCAACATAAACTATATAAAGTTATTTATTCGGCATTGGCAGTATCCTACCGACTCCACCAAATGTAATACCAAAAAAGATATTGTGGGTAATATTAGTAGTTGTGCCAGCGCGGGTACGTGTTCACTAATATTCCACCTTGAAGATGGTATGTAGTTGACCACCGAACTTTAATACACTTTTGGGCGAAATAATGTTTATTATTACACAACTTAGGTTACGCACAATGAACCAGTAATCATCTAAGGTTACCGACCATGAATGAGGACAATGAAACTACTATCACTATTACTATTACTATTACTATTACTATTACTATTACTATTAATATTACTATTACTATTACTATTACTATTACTATTACTATTACTATTACTATTACTATTACTATTACTATTACTATTACTATTACTATTACTATTATTATTACTATTACTATTACTATTACTATTACTATTACTATTACTATTACTATTACTATTACTATTACTATTACTATTACTATTACTATTACTATTACTATTACTATTACTATTACTATTACTATTACTATTACTATTACTATTACTATTACTATTACTATTTGTTGGCCTGTAGGAACCCGAACGTTCATGACCTCATCGACCCGACTCCGCCATTGTTTCCTGTCCCGTGCGCTCTCCTTCCACGTTCGACCATCCGATCCGATCTCCTCGAGGCTCAACCTAACATTGTCCTCCCATCTCCGTCACGGCCCCCCCTCGGCTTACCGTCAACAATTCTATGCACGGTCCTATCGTTGCCCATTCGCGCCTCGTGTCCGGCCCATCTTAATCTTCGCGACTTGATTACTCTCACTATTGTAGGTTTGCGGTATAGCTCTTCCAATTCGTGGTTGTGGAGCTTCCTCCATTGTCCTGCCTCCTCGTCATATTTACCGCCAAAGATACCTCTTAAAACTTTATCCTCGAATACGCGTGTTGACGTCCGGCGCCGTGCTTCCTCGGAATGAGGGAAGAGCGTGGAGGTTAATTAAATTAAAATAATTTTATTTCATTTTCTTGATCAAATTTCTTTTTTAATTCTTTTATTCTTTGAATTACTTTTATAAATTCTCAACTCAAATTAACTGATAAAACAAACTTAAAGTCAACTCTAAACTCTTTTTTCCGAACTCTTCTCGTTCGGAACTGAAAAATTTTCTATTTCCATTTTTTCTTTTTGTGAGTTTTCACATCAATCAATTTGGACGAAAATCCAAGTTGCTATGTTTTGAATAAATAAAAAGGTGCAGGTTATTAAGTGTGCTGTACCTGGTAATATTGTGAATGTTTATGAATGGTATGTATTAAGTGAGAATGTAATATATGTTAAGTGAAGTTTTTAAGGATGTGTTAGGAGATTCAGTGTTAAATTTAATAAGGGTAGTATTCTGGAATACAACACGCGGAATTTGTTTTCTTCGCGTTTTGTGAGAGCCCATGTTTCGCATCCATATAGAATAATCGGCATGTTTATGATTCTATAGACACGGAGCTTTATATTCTGTGATAGCAGTTTGGATTTCACCAGTTTACTGACTGCATGCCAACTAGCGTTGCCGGAGTGTAATGTTTTGTTAATTTCCTTCGACATTTCGTTACTGGCCGTCAGTATTGTTCCCCGGTATTTAAATTCTTTGACATTCTTAAATATCTTGCCCCTGATGTTTGTCTGATGTCCACCTGCTTTCGCCGAAATCATGTATTTCGTTTTGTTTTCATTTATTTCTAGGCCCACCTCTTCTGCCGCTTGCATGATGATTTCACAGTTTTTACTTACAGTTTGTAGATTATCGCCCAAAACGGCGATGTCATCCGAATATGCGAGCACTTGTGTGACCACGTTCAGGGATGATCCGGCCATATTGCCGTCTTGTATCTTTCTGATGACATACTCGAGTACAAGATTAAAGAGACATGGTGAGAAGCCATCCCCCTGTTTTAGTCCGTCCCGGATTTCAAATGGTTCTGAGAGGTGGTTTTCTATTCTGACTCGCCTTTTGTTTTCGTTCATGCAGATTTGAATGAGAGCGGCATATTTTTTCGGGATTCCCAGCTCAACTACAATATGGTATAGTCTTTCCCTTGCGACTGAGCCGTAGGCTTTTTTGAAGTCAACGAACAGTTGGTGAACCGTCTCTCCGTATTCCCCCTTCTTTTCCAGTAGTTGCCTTATTGTGAACATTTGGTCGCTCGTTGACCGATTCCTACGGAATCCGCATGGTAGTCTCCCAATATGACTTCTACGTACGGTGTGATTCTCGCCAGTATGACATTCGTTAGTATTTTGTATGTGGCTGGGAGCAATTATATTCCTCTGTAATTTTCGCAGTCAGATCTGTCACCTTTTTTGAAAATTCGGACGACTATTGAGGTTTTCCATTCTTCCGAAATGACTTCCTTATCCCATATTGTTTTAATCAGTTGGAGAATCTCTCGAGTGGTTGCCTCCCCTCCATGCGTCATAAGCTCTGCCGGTATACAGTCGACTCCGGGAGCCTTGTTGTTTTTCAATCGATTTATTACGTCTACAACTTCGTCGAAAGAGGGCTCTGGGATCTGAGGCTCGGCTGTATGTACGTCTGGTGCGTTTATTTGTGGTTGATGGGTGCGCACATTAAGCAGGTTTTCAAAGTACTGCTTCCATCTTGTCACGATATTGTTTGTTTCTGTCACCAGACAGCCGTTTGTGTCTGGGATTATTTCCGCTCTCTCTCGGTAGTCATTTCTAATTGAATTTATGGCGACATACATACCTCTGATATTCTTTGCTCTGGCATTTTCAAGGATTTTTTCGATCCTAGTCTTCTCCCATTCGCGTTTTTTGTGTTTGAAAAGTCTCGTTGTCTCTTTCCGAATCGTCGCGTATCTTTCTGCCTTGACTTCATCATATCTTTCTAAGTGGATCACTCTAAAGCGTTTACGTTGTTCGATCTTCGCCCTGCACTCATCGTCAAACCAAGGATTGGACTTAATTGTTTTCTTAAATCATAATACTTTTGAGCTGTTTGTTTGATTGTGTCTCTGATCGATGCCCATTTAGTGCCCAGATTATTGGTTTCCTCTTCCTCACTGCTCCCATTCTCCAGGATCCTAAATCTATTCGTTAGTTCGTCTTGGTATTCAGTCCTTTTGCGTAGGCCTTTTTTTTGCTCGTCTCCCGTGATTGCCCATGTGGGTTTGCTGCGAGCCGACTTCTAATTTTTCCCATCACTAGAAGGTGATCGGAGTCGCAATCTGCTCCTCTATTTGATCTTACGTCAAGGATATTCGAGTGGTGTCTTTTGTCTATGAGGACATGGTCTATTTGGTTACGCGTTACGCCGTCGGGTGATATCCGTGTGGCTTTATAGATTTGCTTTGATCTTTGGACGCTGCGAACGTGATAATTCGAATTCCATTATCATTTGAAACGTCGTGTAGGCTCTCTTTACCTATAGTTGGTTGAAAGATGTCTCCCTTTCCAATTTTCGCATTTCAACATCGAGTGATGAGATCCCATCGAATACTTCCTCTAGGGTCTCGTAGAATGTGTCCTTCGTTTCTTCGTCCGTAGATTCTGTTGGGGCGTGTACGTTTATAAACACATAATTGAACCATGGTCCCTGTATTTTTAGCACCGACATTCGATCATTAAAAAATTGCACATGTTTTACATGGGGCGTAATCCTCTTGCTTATAATGAAGCCCAGTCCCGAGGATATGTGTCGGTGTTTTCTTGATGATTTGTTCCCTTGTGGTAGTGTCGGCTCATCACACCTACGCCTACCGGGGTTTTCGTTGGATTGTTTTTTGTATATTGATTATTCATTTTTGTTCCCAGGAGTCTTGAGGTTTCAAATAGTCCGCCACATCAGAGCCCCTCTTTGATATGGTAAGGTCTGCTTACTGCTCTAATTCGACCGTTATAATACAGCCAGTATACCCCTGGCTGCAAACCATCCAATGGACACGGTGACGCGTAACACCCTGGATTAAGGGTGGTAGATCTTCGTGACATGGGTGGCCCTACTGGAAGCGTATGCTGCGTTAGCATAGCCTGAGTGATTCATTGGAGTTTAAGCCCCCGCACCACATCAAGGTTTCTGCCAAGCGGGGGGAGGATAATGAAACACGTGGTAAAACTATTTCTCTTTCAATTTTTATTTATATAAAATATTTTGACACAAACTTCGCGTAATTTCCAATTCTCTCCAACTATTTCGTCTTTTCTTTAATTTTATTTATATAAAATATTTCGTGTAAATGCACGACGAATTTAATTTACTAACAATACCTCACAAGGTACAAAACCCGATTCGTGGTTGACCCTCGACTCCCTCGTGCGCACTTTCGTAGGGTAAAAACTCGACAGCCTTTGACTCGTGCAGATTCGACCCTCGGCTAGGGGTGAGTTTTCCTCTTAAGAGAAAGTGAAGTTTCTCTTTGGTGACCAGGGGGAGAGGATCTCTCTGAGTAGGTCCTGGCGAGTGTGCGATTGATCCCGCGGAGATTACATTGTTTACCGATGCTGCGAGGTCTTGGTGCTAAAACCAATTTAGATACTTACACAATGGTGATTGTGCACGGTATCTATGCCGGTGGAAAGGATCGAATTCTTTTGTGTGTATATTTACATGCTGGTGAATTCGGTTTTTGGCGGCTAGACGGAAGATGCGAGAGATGCTTTTGTCGGCTGGACAAAAGGCTGCGTTGAACGTGGGTAAGCCGGAAAAATCCGCTGCGCACGTGTGTGGCAAGAGACGCCGGATAACGGGGGCGCCGATAAGGTTCCCTGATTTATGGCGGTTACTTTGTATGCTAACCAAATTATTTTCAGAAAAATTGTGGTGATGCATTAATGCATGAAACAATGCCCTTTGGGGAGGAAATGTTTGCAGGTGACTGTGGGTTGGTGAAGGGAGTTGGGGTTGGAATTATGGGTGGCTCTTCGCGTAGTTTTAAAGAACCCCCACAGTATCACCTTTAATTATTTAAAGTTATTTATTTGGCACCAGCAGTATCCCATTGGCTGCGCCAAATGATATGATGTGGGCGGTTCGCACTTGCTGTACCGGGTTTTCGGATGGAATGTTGGAGAGAAAGTATCTTTTGATTTTCCTTTTCTTTATTTCTTATTTAGTGTCTTTAAATTATTTATATTAAACTACAAGCCCACTTGGCTACTGGATTAAGTCTCTAATCTCATCAAAGCAAAAGGCCCGCTGTACCGTTGCAAGGCTGCAACATTTCGCTGGATCGATTAGCTCTCCCATTAGTCTGTTTCCAATCACTCTTTATATAGCCAAATTATGGCCGTAGAAGTGCAGACGATGCGTTTCATTCAGCTTGGACTTTGATCCAGAGCGTATGACCCATATTAAGTCCAATTGCCTGGTACGAGTTATCCGCATATCTTAATTATCATTGCCACTTAATTGCCCCATTTAAGGTGCAGCGGCATTGGCTTAAGCAATTACTTAATTGATTTTTGCATTTGACCGAACCAATTAACGTACAATGGCCAACGTTCAAGCCATTTGTATCGTTCGATCGATTTCCGTTTCGTTGCTATGGCTGGCTTTTCGCAGACCTCAGCACTTTGATCGAAGTTCGGTTAAGAGGTCGCTAATTGCCTTTGAAGGCGCCAGTAGTGTCATGTGACTTGTGATACCTGTTGTCAGATATGAAGCAAAAAATGCATTCGTAATATGAGACCGTGCAAGAATGCTTCATGCCAGGTGTAGTGCTCGTTGAGTGTGCATTTAGCGTGTGGCCTTGGGAAGCAAGAATGCGTCATGCGATATTATACTGTAAGTGTTATGATTGGATTGCTTCGTGTGCAATATGAATATGAATTGACGATACGCGATAAACACGTAGCTTTGGGACGCGAGTATGCACCATAGGTGGGTAATGAGGTTGATGAGGGTATTTGAATGAATATTATGAGTATCGCAACGTGTGCGATATGAGCATTAATTAACTGTGTGCTGAGGATGATTGCATCATGTGCATTAATGAGTTATGGGGTTTATGTAGCGGGATGCAATATGGATGCAATGTTGCGTGATATTATTACTATGTTGATGGGGGTGTATATAGTGGTATATATAATAGTACTTTATTGCGTTTAATTTTACTTACTTGTTTGGTGCTTATAAACTACTACATTTTCTTTTTAACTTATGTGGCGGGTGCAACCATTAGGATTAGGGTTGCGTCCACTGAGAGGTAATTATGGCGAGCCTCGGGAACCACCTTCCTTAATGTGACTCGGCTCAATTACGTGAGTAATTGCGCGTTTCGACTGGGTTGATATTGGAGTCAAGAAATGCAATGAAAGGACAGAAGTGATTTGTCATTAGAATTTACTTGTTTATTGGTTTAATTAACTAATACTCGATGTCTTCTGCTGGCCGGGCGATTGTGCACGCGCTGGTGGTTGGCGACAGACTGGTTAGAAAACCGTTGGACACATTTGAATTAATGTGACAGCTCGACGGCGTCCCTGGGCAGGTGACGCATTGTCGGTTGGTGGTTGGCAGGCGTGGTGAGTATGGTCGTGTGGGAGTGTACTAGACGATGAACGTACTAGATTCTCCCCGCTGCATTTAGTTGCGAATCCGCAAAATTCCGCCCACCTACGCCAATTGTTGGCGAACCAATTGTTACAGGGGACGGGGGCCCGGGCCCGGGGCCGGGGGTGTGCGGTCTGCTGGTGGTGGTTGGTGTTAGTCGTTGAGTCTCTGGTGGTCGGATGTTGCTGTCCCCGTTCGCGTGGATAGTCGGTTGGGAGGGGCCGCCCGCCCCAATGATGGCCCGTAGGGTCGATGACGACGGGAACTTCCTTCCTACCGTTGCCTTTTGTTGTCGCGGGACTGCCCAATTAGTCTGGGTTGGAGTTGTAAGGTCGCAACCCACGATCAGTGACCACGTGATGGCTGGAGATGGGTCTCGCTACATCGGGGCCGGTGGTGGTGAAAGGTGCTGCGCCCGTTAACGCCCGTCCGAAATAAGTAACCGGTGGGGTGCGGCCGTTGGTGTGTGAAGCTGTAGCAGCGTGGAGTCGGGTGCGATGTCTTCCGTGGCACTGTCCGCGTGTCCTGGCGGAATGGGGGTCGCAGACCAAGTGCTTCCCGGGGTCGCTGGAATGCAACCCCTGTTGATGCATTGAGAGACGTGCTTTCTGGTTGAGGTTCGAGTGGCCGCTGGTTGCCCGCCCACCAAGCGGAGCATTGCGCGCTCCTCTCCCTATTGTCGTGGCTGCATGTGGTAGCGGTTGGCCTGGGTGGTGGTGGTCTTGGATAGGAGCTTGACCACGTGAAGTCCTGGGTGTGGTGGGATGCCTTGAAGTGTTCGAGTGGCGACCCGATTGGTCACCGATGTTGCGTTTTGGGGTTGGGCAGGTGCGGTTCTTCGGTTGCCTGTTGCCCTTGAGGTGGTTAATGATCTAAAATATCTCGTGATCAACTCCAAATATTCCCAACCATGTTATTTATGAATTGTCATACACAAACATTGAAGTCAAACTCTGTAAAATATTTGACTGGAAATTAAATCATGCTATTAAATCAGAGATGAGTTCCCTATTGATGCCACAATATGAAATTCACACTATTGATATAAAAAATGAATTTACAACTAAGGCTCTCTTGCAACTATCTCCAAATTTCGACAGAAGTGGTAACACCAAATATCCAATGTTAGTTGATGTTTATGACGACCAGACTCATATTTACACACCCATAAATGGTCAATGAATTGGGGTATATATCTATCATTAAATCAGTCTGTAATCTACGTTAAAATCGACGACAGAGGTTCTGGCTTAAGAGGTGACAAGTATCTTCATGCAGTTTACTTAAAATTTGGTACCGTCGAAATTGCTGATCAGGCCGACGTTACTAGAACTCTCTAACAGATGGTGCCTTATATAGATGCAAACCGCAGAGGAATCTGGGGAAGCAGCTATAGTGGGTATGCTGCAGCGATGCCATTGGCCGGTGTTCAATAGGGCACATTTATATGTTTCGCCTCTATAGCTCCAGTTACCGGTTGGGCTTTCTATGATTCCATTTACACTGAGAGATATATTAGAACTCCAGAAGACAATCCACAATGGTATGCTAACGATCGCCTCATCTCATTGGGTTCAAAATTCAAAGGGAAGACATTTTTATTGGTCCATGGTACAGTGAGTGACAATGTCCATTATGAGCAAGTCATGGTTCTAGCGAAAAACCTAGAGCGGCATGGTATCCCCCTCGAGCAAATTATAAGGTGGGCAACAAAGTAATTACCAATTTTTTCAGATAAATAAAACACATATTTTTAAATACAACAAATAAACTTTAAACAATGATATATTCTCCATTTTGTGCGATGACCTTTTGCCTTGTCAATCGCTGTATGTCTCATACAGTTACATGGCGATCGGGCTCGATTGTGGCTTTAATTTGATCATCATCAAGCTCACCTGGTCGACCTATTCGTTGTTCATCTTTCAGTGAAAAATCTCCGAAACGAAATTTGTCAATCCATTTCCGGTACTATCTTTCTTTTAATGCTTCTTCACCATACACATCACGTATTTTTTTAGTTGCTAGCGCTGCGTCCTTTCCTTTACGGAAATAGAAACGTACAATATGACGAAAATGGTCGCTTTTGCACTCCATATTAAAACTGACACCAGACTAATACCTTTTCACAAAAATACGGGTAATTTTCTTCTAAAGCAAAGTAAGACGGCAGCTAACAACTGTCAAAAGGAAAAAAAAATCATTGACAGAAGCCATAAAAAAAGATCACTAAAGCCATCTGTTCGGGATTCACAAATAAATGTACTGCAGAACTCTAGTACGTTCACATCTGCCTGCCATTTGCCGATTGTCACGCGCCAGCTTCGGTGACAGAAATGGCACGCCACTTAAACGTCACAATTCAAAATTTACTGACGGTTGATTCTCTTATTGCTGATACGAGCGATCGCTTGGCTCGGCTTTATCGTATTCGTTCTTGGACGAACCGCCGTCACCCCATCGTATTCTCTTTGGATGCACCGCCGCCACCGTATCGTATTCCTATTGGACCCACCGCCCTCACCTCATCGTTTTCCTTCTGGATGCAGCTTCAACTCCAGAATCGGATCCCCCCACAACATGTATGTGTGAAATCGGCAATTACTTAAACGTGATAGTTATGCTGATGATGATCATGGTCTAATGGAAGTTCGGCCCCATCTCTACCATTCTTTGGATACATTTTTTGGTGAATGTTTCAATTTGAAAAGATTAAGGAGATCGTTGTTATCTAGGACAGTAGTCAGTCACGAAGGCAGGTCAATAAGTCTTTAGAAAATGAGGACGATTTTCTTTTATTTTCTCATTTATCTGACCTAATAATGACGATAATATTTCAACTAGTCAATGAAGATAATACCACGAGCATTCCAAAACACGGTAGCTATAATCTTTCACAACATTTATGGCATCTTCGGATACCATTCGGAATGCACAGCATACTCTTAGTAATGCCAGCCTATGTGCTGAGTTCACTCCCCTCATGTACATTAAAATCACCCGCAATAACGATTTCAGTGTTGGAATATAGGCTCAAGATCTTATCGATGGAATCAGAAAGAGCATCAAATTCGTTAAAGGATGCGTTTCTATCCAAATTTAGGCTTCTGTAAAGAAAGCGGTAATGTATGATATGTCTACGAACTTGAAGTTTTAGCCACGAGAAATTAAATTCTGGATTGGAGCAGAGCCCATAGTTTGGTGGTAGTTGGGGGCAATTTAAATATTAAAATGACGATCATTCAAAAGTCCGTTGCACTTCGAATACTTAATTAACTCGGCATTAACTTAATTAACAAGGTCATCATTTTCCATTACCTTAGATGTTACGTAGTAACTCCCCCACCGCCTTTATCTTGACGAAAATATAAACAAAGCTACATTACATATAAAATATTTAAACAAGTTAAAAATTAAACACATACACTGCAAACAATTGGAGCCTAAATACAATTACATTACAACATTAATTTACACTTTACAATTAAACATTTATCCATAAAATAAATACTTCATAAATACAATGTACACTTACACATAATTAAACACATAATGCAAAAAACATTAAATTACATTTAAATTTTAACTACATACAACTTAAATTGAAAACAAAATAAATATAGCTGGTGCATAAACCCTGCTTTTCCCTGGCGATGACATCTGCGAATAATTTCGAAGTTGATCATAGCCGAGTTTCTTCGTCGGGACAAGTAGATAACGGAAGAGACTAAGAACCGCAGGCAGTTTTTGTTTTTTGCCGGTAGTTGTTGTTTTACAGTGAGTTAGAGTTTCTAAACGGGAGTTGGGGCGACGGTTTTGGTTTTTGTTGAAGAGAAAAAAGAAAGAGGAAAGAAAGGTTGTAGAGAAAATCAAGTCAAAAATACCATAAGTTGATAAAGAATTAATCTAGTAGTACCTTCAGTTGTTTAAAAATTAAGTTGATAATAAGACAAGTGTAACTGTTTATAGAATCTGTATTTTTCTCTTCGTTTTAAAACCGAGCGGAAAAGGTCGGCGGAGTTAATCCGCGGCGTCGATAAGGGGAAGTGACACCAAAATAATGTTGGTATTAGCATCCCTGCTTGGGCGCCACTGTAACACCAAAAATATTTATGGTATTATCATAAAATATTTAGTTATCTCTCGGGGGATACTCCTCCAAGGCTATCAATTTAATATATTTATCTATACCACACTTACCCAACTCCGTCTACCGTGGCCTCCGGCTTGGTTAAGCCCCTGAGTCCTATTGGCAGATTGGCTGGTGTCCGCAAAGGTTACCAACTCGCATGTTTATGTGTGGGTCTGCGTTGGTGTTTCTGGGTCCTGAGGTGGTCCGCTAGACTGCTGCTCTTCCTCCGAATGTTGTTTTGTTTGACAAGTTTAAACTATATTACTAAATTTTTATTGGAACAGAGGGCCCTTCGCTTGATTGATTAGTCCTCCTCTTCTGTCCATTTGCAACCACTCTTTATATACCTGAATTATGGTCGAGGAAGTGCAAACGATGCGTTTACCTCAGCCAGCAATTAAAGTACATTGGCTCACGTTCAAATCGTATCGATCGATCGATTTGCGTTTCGTTGCTGTGTCTGTCCTTCCGCAGATCTCAGCATTTTGATCGACGCTCAGTTAAGTCGTCGCTAATAGCCTTTGAAGGCACCGAACGTGTCATATGACTTGTATGGCACTTGTTTTCGGGCATGAAGCAAAAAATGCGTTCGAAATATGAAACCGTATGAATAAGTCCGAGGACAGGTGCTTGCCTGGTTTCTGAATATGAAGCAAAATGCATTTAGCGTATGGCCTTGGGAAGTGGGAATGCGTCATGTGATATCGTATGTCAATTGTTATGGTTTGATTGCATTGTGTGCAATGATACACGATAAGCGTTTAGCTTTGGAAGGTGAGTATGCATTATAGGTGGTAAATGAATATCGCAACGTTGCGATATGAACATTAATTATCTGTGGGAAGAGACATCAGTTAATAATTTGTGCAATATGAATATTATTTGTGGGCTGAGGATGATTGCTAATTGAGGAGGGTTGTGTGGCGAGATGTAACACATCAATGAAATTGTTATTGATAACAAAACAAGCTTTCGAGCCAGGACAAGTGACGGAATCCTCTATTCTGGTGCCCAAAACTAAAGGGAAGACCCCACCTGGGAGGAAACTTCCCTCTGTAGACATATAGCAATTGGCCTGGACTCATTGGAAACTCTTTTGAACACTGCCAATATACGCACCCCACTTGTGGAGAATCAGATGAGGAAAACTGCGAGTACCCGCTTTTGCTTTACTTTATATGTGATTGTGCAATTTTCAACACAACATAGATAACGTCGACAGTAATGCTATCCGACATTAATATTGTAGGAGGCATTTTTTCCCCCTCTTTGGGACTGGCTGAACTCGAGCGATTTTTCAGCAGGCAGGAAAGTCCTTCGTTCATAAGATAAGTGAAAAAGTATGCCAAGAACCGGCGATAGGTCTGGAACACACTTCTTAAGGACTATTGTTGGTATTCCGTCTGGGCCGGTTGCCTTCCCACAGTCCAGTCAACGTAGAATGCGTTAATTAGTACGCGGGCGGAACCTTACATCCCACATCGAAGACCGTACCGGCGCGATCACAAGTGGCTCCAAAAGACCGGCATCGAGGTTTGAATTCGCGGAAAATAAATTCGCGAACACATTAGCTTTATCCTTTGAATTTGTGACTGCCCGTCACTAACGGAAGAAAAGAGGAGGAAGCGAAGTTACTGATGACCTATCAATTAAAGACTGTATGTGATTTGGTTGGGATTTGTTTGACTTCCGGGGGTTTTAAGAATTTGAATTCTACTTGACAAAGTTGAATCCTTAGAGTCTAGATGCTGATGAATTACCCAATGTCATATTAAGAACTCTTAAACATGTAGACTTGAGTGAATCCGTAGCCGGTGATTGGATTTAAACAACAGTGTCCTTTGACAATGAGAAACTCAAAATACCATCAGCAATAGAGGAAATTGGACTGAGAGCAATGGAAAAGCGATCATTTATAAAAATGAGGAAGACAGTGGATGATACTCGCAGTACGGAGCTCTGCGGAATGTCAGCATTAATTCGATGGGAAGCAAATTTGACACCAATCAAAACCACTTGGGTTGAGCAGCCGGAAAGACTAACTCTTAAGCATTAAATAAGTGTATCATCAATTCCATAGACATGCAATTTCAACAACAGGGTTTGGATGGATGTCAAACTATGTGGAACACTTTTTATGCAATGCTTTCATGCCAGTAGTGGATAGCGTGGCTCCATTTTTCGATAAGATACGCGTTCACATCTCCTGAATATATGTTGCTCTGAAAGCCATATTGTCGGTCGTTAAGGAAGTCGTTTGATTTCAGATATTTCTAAATGACTCCATAATGTTAGGCAATGTAGAAGTTAGTGACGTGGATCGATAAGAAAAGAAGGACGACTTGCCATATTTTTTCAGGATTTATTGAATTTGATTTTTCTTCATAGATTTACTGATTTCTGCCAGAGTCCCTCTGTTATCAAAACAATTAGCGTCCATATGACAAAACGCTTCGTGTAAAAGTGTCATCAAGATTGTCGGAATATTTCAATGGAAACGTATGAAGTTGCAACGCTAGCATAATATGACAACAACAATAAATAGATAACAGTACTAAAATCAAACGACTGCATACACAATTTCAATTGACGAGTCTGTGCTATTGCGGAGTCTGGACAGTAAACTTGTGGGGGTTCTCTATACTACATGGAGAACCAACCCACAATTTCAACCTAATTTCGACCGCCTACAGCGCGTCACATTATCCCCTATCCCACCCTTCAGCTATTTTAACTGTAAAAGAAAGCATAGCTGAATTCATTATTCTATGCAGATAATGCAGAATTGAATTCAGCTCCTTTTTGCCATACGGCAACTCCATTCCTCTAACCCATGAGGTTTCCACCGGAAATTGCAATTCATGTTGGGTAGCAACAACCAAGTCGAATCAAACGACGCGGTTGCATCATCATCCAATAGCTTGGATAATTACCGAATTCCTTAGCGTAGTTCCCACGGTCAGGATTCCCTAGCCGTTTCGGCTTCCTATTTACTTTCCCCAGACACTCCATTCGCTGGGGATCAATGATCTTTTTTTACAGGTGAATAGCTACAAAACATTTTCCTCTCCTTCCCATCTTTATCTTGTGGGGGAGGGGAAGTATGTGCGCCAAGACACGGGCACCTGGTTCACTTCCTTCCCACCTTTCTATTTCCCGGACCTATAAAATCGTCTGTGTCACCGCGTTCTTTGGAACCGAATAAGATTAACTGTTTCTAGAATCGTAGAAAAGTGTATCTCTACAAATACCGCTTTTCCTTGTCTCTTCACTTTCTGATGACAATGTTAATACGAGTGAAAGGGAACAATAAGCGCAGATGCGTCGTCCACGAACAATGGACCACGACGATACACCACCGACGAAGGGAAGAAGGAATAAAACATGCCGGGTAATCGAATATAGGTTTTCTTTTATTTTTGTTTAACACATGTAGTTCTTAACGGTTCCGTTCATTTAACTTAACACAAATACTTTGGTTTTAATTATTACTTTAATTAGCTTAACGCGCGTAGTCTTTTTAATTTTCGTACGGCAACTGATGCACTCAGACGACAACCACTGACCCCTTTCGCAGATTAAATTCGACTTTTTATGTCCGGCCCCGGTGGCGGTTGAATCTTGACCGACTAATGAAAGGAAAAGTTCATCGCGTCGTGGCAGTGGAGAATTTCGAGAAGAGTTGCTATGCCTGCATAAGAATGTAGGGCCAGCGAATCCTCGCCGTATAAGCTGAGTTGGATTCGTTGGTTGTGTATACCGGGAAATTGGCATAGCCAAGTATGATCAAGGGTCTTGATCGTTGTGGTCGTTTCGTGGAAAATTAGCTGTCGCTTGGTCGCAGACGAGAAGTAGGATTTAAGGAGGAAATGTGGGACCGATGTGGTTTTCGGGGGAAATTGGAATTGCTTGGGGGCAAGCGAGGAATATCGTTTAGATAAAATATTGACCGAAGTAATTTCGGGGGAATGTATGCGGCTCGGTATAGTTGGTGGTGATGGTTAATGTTCGTTGTAGGTTTGAATATGCGTTTTATTACGGCATATGAATTTTGGGGAGATTAAGATTGCTTGGTCGCAAGGAGGGAATATGAATTAAGTTACGAATTGACCGAAGCAATTTTGGGAAAAATTATATGTGGGGTGATGTAATTGAGGGAGATAATTTAGAATATATTC